>CM062804.1:334839614-335439614 GCA_031772625.1 Pinus tabuliformis | reverse complement strand
TTGAAGTGACAGCAATTAGAGGAGCATGTGAAGTGAAGCCAGGAGGAAGATTCGCAACAAAACAGCGAAGGAGGAAGAACCTTTGAAGAACGCAAAAGACCACAGAAACCATTGAAAATGGTGTAAAAAATAAGTAAAGGGACAAGCGGAGAAGTGAAGTGTTAATCACTTAGGAGCCATTAGATTTGTGAGATCAACAGTCCAGATCGTATTGCATCGGCGGAATCCTTTGGAGGCATCAAATCTGGCAAACGATTACCAATTGATCGTGGACCATTGGATCGGGATCAGATCAACGGTCACGATCGAAATCGCAATCGCATTTTGGCAAATATAAATGACATCGTCAATGGAATGGAGTGTAGCGATTAAGCGCTAATCGGCTATCGAAGGTATTGGGTGATTAGAGGTATCAGCATCAGAGAATGGAGATCGGCGTGGCAGAAAAACGATGGATTAAGAAATGGACCCGACGACAAATATAGTCGCAGGCTTAATGAATTTGAAGTCCGATATATATGCATTGGGCAGAGTTTTCCTTTGTAAATGAAAAAGGGCATGAATTAAGTGCGATATTGTATTTCCCGATTCTAAAATGGAAATCGCATATTGCAGCGGAAGGCATATATGTATGCATGAACCACAAATCGAGCGATGGACGATTGCGATGAGGTTTAGCCTCGGAAACCGTGACAAGGCTGTACGGTAGGGAGAAAGGTATGATTTGAATATGTTTCCCTTTTTAAATGGATTTAAAGGGATTTAGCACCTGTTAGCACTCAGATTTTCCTAGAAGTTGTAAGAAGAGAAAAGGGGTCCGAGGTAACCACAAACCAACTTTTGGGTACAGAATCTAGCTAATCTGTACCTAGAGAGGGCTCTCTCTTTAAGGTTTAGCTTTGTTTTATAAGGTTTTAGGCTAGTTATGAAAGCTTTGGGATTTTGATTAGGTTTGGTGGTGAAATTCAATAGCAGATGGGTAGAACTGAATATTTCAGGCCATTGGGCTAATGGAGTCAACACAAGATGTCTCAACTAGATTTGGTTTTTCAACAAAGGATGGCTTCATAGGGCAAGATAGCTAAAACAAGGAGCAAATGGTAACTTGAAAGGATGGGATGGGCTCAAAAGGGAAGAAGGGCAATTAAGAATCCTTCCATATGTTTTGAGAAGAGGGAATTTAGATGATCCCCAATAAAAAGAAATTAAGGATTTTTTATTAAATGATCTAAATGATAGACTAAGAAGTAGGAGCAATTAAGAATTCCTTGCCTATGATAGTTTAGAGGAAAACATTAAGAATAAAAACGATTGAAAACAGATTGCATTTAAGCACTTTCTGAATTATGCTTTTTTTTTTTAATATTCAGATATGGAACATAATGGAAATATTTACAAAAGAAAACAATAACACATGGGATATAAAATACTTATTTGTCTGTGTTTTGCACATGAATCCTGTGAAAAGTCCTTTGTATTAATCCTTCCTCCAGTCAGCCATACAAGAGTTTTTCCAACAACACTTTATTTCAAAGTAATCAACTTTACATAAATGTCTAATAATCCACCCAAAACACTTCAAATGAAGAAGTATTTATACTAATTCTAAACTGAAATATCTTGAAAAAATATCAAGATTGGTTTACAAATATCTCAAATTGTTTTACAATAATAGAACTTAAATAAAGGACATTCAAAACTAATGAATCTATTTGGCACTATTTCTATGGATTTATGGTGACAAAGAAGAGAAAGTCAAATTTGATAGCAACTCTTAGTTGATGATGAGGCATCCCAGTCACTAATTGCATCCTTCCTTTGTGCATTTTGCTCCAGAAATTCTGCAAAATTAGGGTCCAATCATATGATTTTATATCTCAATCCGTGATAGATATGTAAAAAGTGAAAGAGGTTTTTGTAGATAAGAATGTTTTTGAGATAAACCTCTCTCAGTTTCCCAAAATTCAGCTCCAGTTGTTCACAATATTCTCTGCAAAAAGATGTCAAAAACAGGACTTTGCACAAACTGAACAATAGGTTGTGAAGACATGCACTTATCTCCCTTTTGGTAATACCTATGTAAAAAGTGAGATACAATTTTGTAGATTAGACTGTTAGGAACAAAAACCTCCTCCCGTTTCTTGAAATACTTCTTGGATTGGCCACAATAGTCTCTGCAAAACTATGACGTAAACAGGAAATTTCTAAAGAATGTACCATTTTTGCTCTAATTTCATCTTTTAACCTTGAATTTTATTTAACTGTTTTTCACTTTTACTTTGGATAAACTTCATTGTTGTTGGTGAAAGTGTTTTCATCCTTGTTTAACCCTTTCTACATCCATTTTTACTTTTACTGTTTACTTTTTACTTTTACCACTCTGTTTTTCCTCTATCTTCACTTTGACATGAATTTGTATACTCTGTTTTGTAATTATCATCCCTGCTGTTTATATTCATCCTAGTTGATTTACTTGACTTGGTCTTCAATTTGATACTCTTTAACCCTGATACACTTTGATTGTTCTTTATTATGTCCTTTTACCTTCAATGTGTAGTTTAGGTTTTTACTGTCTGTTTCAACAATAAATCGTCTAATTTCATGTTTCCTTTGCTTGTATGTTTTATCTTCCATCTCTGTTTGAATAGACCTGATAACAATCTTGGAGTAAATAGGACTTATGACTAGTATTAAGACTGTTTATCTAAGGCTGTGGTCTTCTGATCACCTGTAAAACAAAACAAATTGTTAAGAAAGCATTGGTTTGCATGGGAGGTCGAAAAGGTTTCATTTGAGCTTGAAAGGTTTGTGGAGTGAGTCCAGAATGTTTTTAGGGAGGTAAACCATGCTCGAATAATTTAACAGAGGCTTCAGGTGGTGCAGATGGGTTTCATAGGGTTTTACTGCACAATCAGGTGAAAACGAGCAAAACTGGGGTTTTTGTGTTTAAACGGGTAAACGGTTGATATTGGCGGGTAAGCTTTGAATGAACAGTGGACAGATGGCGTCAACTTGATGATGTGATGTTTTGTCATTAGTGGGAGGCGGTAAGTGGTTTTTATCGCACTACTATTGAAGGGGAGGCAGTATTTGGGCTCGACCGAGCGATTCCATACGATGAGCGACGCATGGCAAGGGTATTGTTTAGAAAATTGCCCGCCATCACGCGCTAACTTTCGGTCGCAGAGGGCCATGCAATATGCACGACAACTATTGGATGTGAGGGGCTTGATCGGATGGCTATCAAGGAGGTGAGGTGACGGGAGTTTAATGAGGGCGGGCCCGACATAATTAAAGATTTTTTAATCATATCGAGAGCAACGGGATTGGTCGAGAAAGTTATTAATTAACCGTGGGGGTTAATTAATCCTTATTTAATATGGCGGGGGCCGGGGTTCTTAATTAGTTACAGATTAACTAATTAATCCCAATTAGGAATGTATTATGATTATATTTTAACCAAGGGGCGGGATATATAAGAATTTGATGTTTTTTTCATATTTATAATAATACGGGAGTGGGTAGACTTTATAAGGGATTTATAAATTAATATAAGTTAGAAGTTAATATGACATAACGAACGGAAAGCGCTAAGTACAAAAACATTTTATGTGTGTATTCAAACTTAGGCTTAAAGTGAAAAATGAGGGTTTTTATGGAAAATGTTTTAATTTCCCTAAGTGAAATAGGATTTTACTTAGAAAAAACTTTATAAAGAGAATGAATGATTTATGAAGGGGTATAATGATTTATGAATGGGCTTAAGTAGTTAGGAATTATAAATTATTGGGCCGAGGGTCTGGTCCCTCCAAAAGTCAGAGAAATGCTCTGAGCCCCTCAAATTTGATCGATACCTTGGCACTTAAGGGAAATTAGTAAAAATTTAGGGAAAATGAGTAGGGGAGTTAATTATTCTGACTTTGCTTGCTTGATATGTCTTTTATGTACTGCATGCCTTTGCCTTATGATGAAAATAAAATATTTGCACATTTGAACATCATCATTCACCACATGTTATTCTGCAACCATCAACTACCTACCCTACCTACTTTAACCTAGCATTTTTACTTCTTTATTAGGGTGCACTTAGACTGGCAAACCCTTATCAAACTTTTCTTTTCTTTTACATGGCAATGTCTATCTAAGTCTACACTTATTACATCTAAAGGATCAGATTAAACTATTGAGCTCCTTTTTCACTCTACCTATCTACTTATCTTCCAAGACTAAACTGTTTGGTCAGATCTTTATTCTCTATTTCTAAAACATGCAATTGAAAGATGAACTAGCCAAGCTTAAACTGTGTGGCTATTCATGAATTGTGGCATAAGTGACAAGCTGCACACAATTGTTTATTACACAAAAGTAAAAAGTAGTGGCATTTAGACTTACACACTTTCCTGGTCTTTTTTTTTGTTTGGGGTTCATTTTCCTTCATTTTTTGACTATCTTTTATTCTTTTTACCCTTTGATTTTTCTTTTAGGGCATACCCTCTTTACATTTTTTAAATTATTGATCTTTTGAAAATATGGAAAACCTTTGCAACAGGTAAAGTTATGAACATATTACATAGCTCATCAAGTCAATCATGATATATGACACCTATTGGTATAGGGTCATAATGGTGGCTCCACTTGGGGATGGCTTTCCCTGGTGGAAAATCAAGAATAGTAGATCAGTGGCCTTTGAGAGACTTTGATTGTGCTCTGTAAATCTCCTTTTTCCTGCTGCTTCATTTGTATGTATGACAATAAAGCTTCTGGAGCTTAGGGCCTTCTCTTTGGGCTTCAACTCCAAAATTACCATCCAATCAACACCAAACCTTTATTCTCCATTCTTGAATCCCACTTGAGCACCTTGTCACTTAGGTAGGAATCTTCAGCCTTGGTCTTTTTATTAAAAATCTTTTTAACCTTTTCCTACACAACTTGCAATTTGACCTGAAACTAAAAGGTGTCGCAACCTTCAAACCAAATTATTAAATCATCAAGATCTTAGGGCCTTTTGATTGGATTCAAATCTTTAAGTATTTATTTCATAATCTACTGAAAACTGAATTAAATCAAACTGAAATCCTACCTACTTACTCTAATTAGCTTTCTAACTGTTGGTTAGGTAAAATGAAACAACCAATGCAACCACTCAAGCAATATATATGTTGATGGATTTTGCTACTTGGGCTTGTTTGTGATTGAAACTGAGATCCTAAAGTCAAATATAACCTTGTCAACCAAAGATAAGATAAGTAAATACTGGCTTTCCTTTGTAGGCTCCAAAAACTGTACAAAAGGATCCTCCAAAATGTGCACACTATTTTTAAACTGATTCAAACAACTATATAATTGTTCTGGATAGCCTTCATGCCATGAAACTGAAATGTCACTTTCATCTTTACCACCCTGCAGACTTTCAGATGAGCATTGTGATGATACTCCTATTGATTGAAATGTCTGGCTGGTGAAACCATTATCATATTGATTTTGACTCTCATAGTCTGTTGATGGAGAAAAATTATGATTGCATTCATTATCAAACTCATCAGTTATGGGATCATGAAAAACTTGGAAGGATTGATGCAACTTATTACATATAGGTTTAAATGGAACTTCATAAGTTTCTACAAGCTGCTTACCCTTCTCTTTAGAGATTTTATACCACATTCCTTTTAAAAACTGAAATGATTCAAAATGAAGAGGCAAAGAAACTTCACTTATTTCCAAATTTTCTGCATTTTCTTCCTCACTTTCACAGCTGAAATGAACAAGCTAATCACTATTCTCAAGTTGGTGAAACCGGATTTCCTTATTCTCAAAACTAGTCTTTGATTGCTCTATAAAGTTAGTTTGGATATGAAGAACATAATTATCATCATACTCATCATATTTGGGCGAATCATCAAAAGAAGTAATGTTATCAAACACACACATTAGATCAGGAGCTTTCTCCTCCACATATTGCTTTATAAATCTATATTCTAATCTATGGTAGTTGGAATTAGCATAAATTTTTTCATGATTATTAATCTCTTCTTGTACCAATGGCTGCAATATATTGACCAAAGGATAATGGTAATCCTGCCATATAAGATCTTCTAGATTATTTATACCAGGAAAACAAACCTCATTCCAAACTGCTGCTTGATTTAAGTGATTGGTCAATTGTTTCTCCTCCTTATTATCCATTGTAGCCAAGTGCTCTGAATACTCTTGATCTTCATCAAATATAACAACCTTATCACATACAACAGGAAAATCCTTATCATTATCTTTGTCATATAGAAGCTTGCAAGGGAGTTGCAAACTCTCATTAATTTTAGATGAAAGATCATGATCTATCAAAGTATGTTGTCTTATTTCATTTACATGCAAGGAAAGAAAATTTGTGACATGGTTTTCATCAAATGAATTTGACTGGTCTTTAGCTTCTGAAGAAACCACTACTTGCTGAAGATGATCTTGTGGTTCAATACTTTTAAGCTCTATTGCCTCTACCTCCAGATCTCCAGACTGTTGTTGGTTTTCATTGTTGTTTTCTATTTGAGCAAGTTCAGGGAACTGAATTTCTTCTTTATTCTGATCAGTTTGTTGTGCTGCAAGAATTGTTTCCTGTGGGGAAACTTCATGGGCCTCTAAACAACATACATCATCTTTTTCTTTCTGAGGGGAAGATAATTCAAGCAAGGCTTCCACTTTTTGAAAAGGCTTTTCTTCTAAAACCTCTAATATTTCATGATCCATGAATTGATCATCATCATCATAGTAATTTTCAAGATATTGAATAAAACTTTCAAAATTGTCACAACAGTCTTGAATTAGCAATAGAGATGAATACCTTTCCTTGTATTTGTCATGAAATGCAGCATGAAACTGCTTTAAAGAACATATGCTAGAGGCTGGTAAATTTTCATACCAAGATCTAGCTTTTTCTTCTAAAGTTGCCATAAATATTTTCATAAGACAATCTTCATGGAATTTGACCTTAAACTTTCGAATGTGCATGTGAAATTTTAATAAATGTAAACTAGAATCATCTCCTATTTCATCTTTAAACAATGGAAGATTTTTTGACCAATCAAATTTTGGCAAAGGGTTTGGAAAACCTGGAATCTTTGTCCTGTCCAAAGGAGCATACTTGCGTTGATTTTTTAAATTCATCTTGAAGACACTTAATGCTAAAATTGAGTCACCATAGGTTCTCAACAATTATGATTTCTTTTAGTAATGGAGTCTTGAGTATTTGAGGCTTCTTGATTGGAAAGTGATCATCATAAGATTCAAAAGGATGATATATATTTACAATTTTCAAAGGAAAATAATTAAAAAAATATATTTACAATTTTCAAAGGAAAATAATTAAAAAATTAATCTAAAATCTTCTCTAAAATAAACAATATACATTGGAAAACTCTATCAATTTAGAAAGAACATAATGTCTTGGATAATAATCCAAGTTAAAAGCCTGATCTTTTCGTATTCTTCTTTCAGGTTCGTTACTCCAGTGGAGTCTTAGTTGTGAAATTGATGTGGAGTTGCCAAGTGGATGATTTTAACCTTTGTGTGTCTGATCATTGTCCACCATCATAGATCAGATCTAAACCTGTAAAACAATTATGAAGAAAAAAGTAAACAACTTCAAATCATTCCTTTAAGATACATAAAATATTTAATTTAGTGCTTTCTCAAAGGTTTATTTTAACTGAGGATTTGTTCTTCCCCAGTGGAGTGGCCACTATGTTAGCACTCAGATTTTCCTAGAAGTTGTAAGAAGAGGAAAGGGGTCTGAGGTAACCACAAACCAACTTTTGGGTACAGAATCTAGCCAATATGTACCTAGAGAGGGCTCTCTCTTTAAGGTTTAGCTTTGTTTTATAAGGTTTTAGGCTAGTTATGAAAGCTTTGGGATTTTGATCGGGTTTGGTGGTGAAATTAAATAGCAGATGAGTATAACTAAATATTTCAGGCCATTGGGCTAATGGAGTCAACAGAAGATGTCTCAACTGGATTTTGTTTTTCAACAAAGGATGGCTTCAGAAGGCAAGATAGTTAAAACAAGGAGCAAATGGTAACTTGAAAGGATGGGATGGGCTCAAAAGGGAAGAAGGGAAATTAAGAATCCTTCCACATGTTTTGAGAAGAGGGAATTTAGATGATCACCAATAAAAAGCAATTAAGGATTTTTTACTAAATGATCTAAATGATAAACTAAGAAGCAGGAGCAATTAAGAATTCCTTGCCTATGATAGTTTAGAGGAAAACATTAAGAATAAAAACGATTGAAAACAGATTGCACTTAAGCACTTTCTGAATTATGCTTTTTTGTTTTAATATTCAGATATGGAACATAATTGAAATATTTAAACAAGAAAACAATAACACATGGGTTATAAAATACTTATTTGTCCGGTGTTTTGCACATGAATCCTGTGAAAAGTCCTTTGTATTAATCCTTCCTCTAGTCAACCATACAAGAGTTTGTCCAACAACACTTTATCCCAAAGTAATTAGCTTTACAGAAATTTCTAAAAATCCACCCAAAACACTTCAAATGAAGAAGTATTTATACTAATTCTAAATAGAACTATCTTGAAAAAATATCAAGATTGGTTTACAAATATCTCAAACTGTTTTACAATAATAGAACTTAAATAAAGGACATTCAAAACTAATGAATCTATTTGGCACTATTTATATGGATTTATGGTGAAAAAGAAGAGAAATTCGAATTTGATAGCAACTCTTAGTTGATGATGAGGCATCCCAGTCACTAACTGCATCCTTCCTTTGTGCATTCTGCCCCAGAAATTTTACAAACTCAAGGTCCAATGATATGCTTTTATATCTCAATCCATGAAATATATGTAAAAAGTGAAAGAGGTTTTTGTAGATACGGATGTTTTTGAGATAAATCTCTCTCCGTTTCCCAAAATGCAGCTCCAGTTTTTCACAATATTCTCTGCAAAAAGATGTCAAAAACAGGACTTTGTACAAACTGAAAAATAGGTTGTGAAGACATGCACTTATCTCCCTTTTGGTAATACCTGTGTAAAACGTGAGATAGGTTTTTGTATATTATCCTATTAGGAACAAAAACCTCCTCCCGTTTCTTGAAATACTTCCTGGATTGGCCACAATAGTTTCTGCAAAACTATGACTTAAACAGGAAATTTCTGAAGAATGTACCATTTTTGCTCTAATTTTATCTTTTAACCTTAAATTTGTTTTAACTATTTTTCACTTTTACTTTGCATAAACTTCATTGTTGCTGGTGAAGTGTTTTCATCCTTGTTCAACCCTTACTGCATCTATTTTTACTTTTACTATTTACTTTTTACTTTTACCACTCTGTTTTTCCTCTGTCTTCACTTTGACATGAATTTGTATGCTCTGTTTTGTAATTATCTTCCCTGATGTTTATATTCATCCTAGTTGATTTACATGACTTGGTCTTCAATCTGATACTCTTTAACCCTGATACACTTTGACTATTCTTTACTATGTCCTTTTACCTTCAATGTGTAGTTTAGGTTTTTACTATCTGTTTCAACAGTAAATCGTCTAATTTCATGTTTCCTTTGCTTGTATGTTTTATCCTCTATTTGAATAGAACTGATAACAATCTTGGAGTAAACAGGTCTTATGACTAGTATTAAGATTGTTTATCCAAGGCTGTGGTCTTCTGATCACCTGTAAAACAAAACAAACTGTTAAGAAAGCATTGGTTTGCATGGGAGGTCGAAAAGGTTTCATTTGAGCTTGAAAGGTCTGTGGAGTGAGTCCAGAATGTTTTTACGAAGGTAAACGATGCTCAAATCGTTTAGCAAAGGCTTCAGGTGGCGCAGATGGGTTTCATAGGGTTTTACTGCACAATCAGGTGAAAACGAGCAAAACTGGGGTTTTTGTGTTTAAACGGGTAAACGGTTGATATTGGCAGGTAAGCTTTGAATGAACAGTGAACAGATGGCGTCAACTTGATCATGTGACGTTTTGTCATTAGTGGGAGGCGGTAAGTGGTTTTTATCGCACCGCTATTGGAGGGGAGGTGGTATTTGGGCTCGACTGAGCGATTCCATACGATAGCGACGCGTGGCGAGGGTACTGTTTAGAAAACCGCCCGCCATGGCGTGCTAACTTTCGGTCGCAGAGGGTCGTGCGATATGCATGACAACCGTTGGATGCAAGGGGCTTGATCGGATGGCTATCAGGGAGGTGAGGTGACGGGAGTTTAATGAGGGTGGGCCCAACATAATTAAAGATTTTTTAATCATATCGGGAGGAACGGGATTGGTCAGGAAAGTTATAATTAACCGTGGGGCTTAATTAATCCTTATTTAATATGGCGGGGGTCGGGGTTCTTAATTAGTTACAGATTAACTAATTAATCCCAATTAAAAATGCATTATGATTATATTTTAACCAAGGGGCGGGATATATAAGAATTCGGGGTTTTTTTCATATTTATAATAATACTGGAGTGGGTAGACTTTATAAGGGATATATAAATTAATATAAGTTAGAAGTTAATATGACATAATGAACAGAAAGCGCTAAATATAAAATCATTTTATGTGTGTATTCAAACTTAGGCTTAAAGTGAAAAATGAGGGTTTTTATGGAAAATGTTTTAATTTCCCCAAGTAAAATAGGATTTTACTTAGAAAAAACTTTATAAAGGGAATGAATGATTTATTCAGGGGTATGCTGATTGATGAATGGGCTTAAGTACTTAGGCATTATAAATTATTGGGCCGAGGGTCCGGTCTCTCCAAAAGTCAGAGAAATGCTCTGAGCCCCTCAAATTTGATCGATACCTTGGCACTTAGGAGAAATTAGTAAAAATTTAAGGAAAATGAGTAAGGGAGTTAATTAGTCTGACTTTGCTTGCTTGATATGTCTTTTATGTACTGCATGCTTTGCCTTATGATGAAAATAAAATATTTGCACATTTGAACATCATCACTCACCACATGTTATTCAGCAACCATCAACTACCTACCCTACCTACTTTAACCTAGCATTTTTACTTGTTTATTAAGGTGCACTTAGACTGGCAAACCCTTATCAAACTTTTCTTTTCTTTTACATGGCAATTCCTATCTAAGTCTACACTTATTACATCCAAGGGCTCAGATTAAACTGTTGAGCTCTTTTTTCACTCTACCTATCTACTTATTTGCCAAAATTAAACTATTTGGTCAGATTTTTATTTTTTATTTCTAAAACATGCAATTGAAAGATGAACTAGCCACGATTAAACTATGTGGCTATTCATGAATTGTGGCATAAGTGACAAGCTGCACACAATTGTTTATTACACAAAATTAAAAAGTAGTGGCATTTAGGCTTATACATTTTCCTGGTTTTTTTTTTTTGTTTGGGGTTCATTTTCCTTCATTTTTTGACCATCTTTTATTCCTTTTACCCTTTGATTTTTCTTTTAGGGCATATCCTCTTTACATTTTTTAAATTTTTTGATTTTTTGAAAATATGGAAAACCTTTGCAACAAGTAAAGATATGAACATATTACATAGCTCATCAAGTCAATCATGATATATGACACCTACTGGTATAGGGGCATAACAATGCCAATATGTAATTTGTGTGTTAATATGTATTAACTAAGAGCCTCCGTAGGAGAGTTATGAGAGGGTGGGTATATATATATATATATATATATATATATATATATATATATATATATATATATATATGAACAGTCAATGGATCGTTTAAAGGTTTCTACGGGGTTTTAATTCTGATAGGAGGTTTCAGGCGGGGTGATTGGTTCCAATACAAAGGAACTATGTTATAGTGGGCCTTAACCATTAGACCTTGGAAGATTTGACTCCTTTGAAGAGTCAACTACCTGGGACAGGTGCATTTGTGCATATTAATGCATACTGTGGGTATGTGTAGGGTTTTTACCCTGCACCAAATGGTAACAATTGAAAACCACTATGTGGCAGTTGTTACACATTTTTTCCTTGTAAAAGCATCATCTATTTCATATGTGTTATCTTATGTTTTTGCACACTTAAGTCTTTTCCTTTTTTCTTTAAAAGTTTTTCAAAGTATTGTAAATAAGAGTTAAGAGTTATGTTGTAAAGAGTAGCATTAACGATTACATCTATTGTTACACTTGTAACAACTAACAATTTGCAGCAACGAATTGGGCACAATCGTCTGCCTTAATAAATGATATCACCAGGATGTTGCCGCCAGAATAAATGACCTAATCAGCATGTTGCCACCAGAATCAATCATGTCACCAGTACTTTTCCACCACATCACCATCGGTGAGTCATTCGAAAGGTATATTTCTTTTCTTTATTTAACAATTATGGAAATTAATATGATGTTCCATCTGACGGTCGAGGACGGTCGTCGCATTAAAACTCGGGGGGAGGGTGAATCATTTCACAATCTGTAATTTAAATCAGACTTAAAGTGACAGACCTTGTAATCATTGGCAAATCCTACAATCATGATTTTTATGTCAATCGTGCTATAGGTTTAAATTACATTTAAGACAAATTTCCACGACCCCGGATTAATAATGAGACCATAATGCATATCATATGATCCCCTAATCTAACATCCTTTCTTTTACTTCCTTGATATCTATCCCAACGAAGCACTGCATCTTCATTTCACGGAATTCTTAGGAGAGAAAGTATATAGAGCACAGAGGGTATTGTCTGAAGCAGAGATGGGAGGAGTAGCAGTCAAGCACGAGCCCAATTCCACAGAAGCATTAGAGAATTTCCCAGAGGCATGCCAGATTTTTAAAGAGGCGGGATGGTTTGAATTCTTCGAACGACTCAAAGGGTCGAAAGAAATTGTTTCCCTGGAGTTTGCCAAGAATTTGAACAGGAATCAGATGGAGGTTAGGGGGTTGAAGTTAGAAGTCATTGAAGAAGTAATTGCCAAGTATCCGCATTGCAATCTAAAGGAAAAAGATGGTTTATCTAGAAAATTAATGATCCTTCCCTCAAGGTGGAATTTCTAGAAACGGGAGGAACAATTGGAGAAGAAGGATAGGGGAATTGACTGATTGTCGCTTCCTCGGCCATGGGGAGATGTTTCCTTATACATTATCAAATACATTACTCATGAAGGATGGGGCGACAATCGTTTTTAATTATCATTTCCAGTTGTTAAACCATCTCCGACACAAGCAATTGGTTAACCTTCCATATTTCTTGTTGGAGAACCTGAAGCATATGTTTGTTGTTGTGAAGGTTGCTTCGCATCCGGAAACTTGTGTCACCAATCATGACCTTATAAAATTAATCATAATGGACACCCTAGAACACCAAGGCCAGAGCTGGGAAGATTTTATGAGCATAAAGATGAGGACTTCACGCCGAAAGAAAGTTGAAACCCCCATTGATGCTCCAAAGGAAGCTAGGGTGACTGAAGAGCAAGGGAAATCCTCAGGAAGCATAATAATAATAATAATAATAATAATAATAATAATAATAATAAAATCACTGGAAAAGCCAATAGGTGGTAGGACACCAAAAAGGACGGTCAGAGTCAGCACCCAGCCAGAGCCCCCGCCTCCATCTAGAAAGAGGTCAAGCACGCAGGGGAGTAAAAAGAAGAAGAACATACCCATCCTAAAGAGGTTCATTTACTAGGTAAGTACGAGACCCAAACCCTGCTACAGAAAATTGAAAAATTAGAAAAATAAATTAAAGTATTAAGGCAACAATTAGAGGATAGTAAAGTAGAAACAAGGGTCTTGATTCTGGATACTTTGGCAAAGGTTGTTGATAAGATGAGAATAGAAACTACACCAGGTTCTATATGTACAACATGTGCTAAGAATTTAGCAACAGCTAGGTATAAAGTTTGTGCTGCAAGTACCATCTCGATAGAAACCCAAACTGAACCTTGGGAAGTTGTTACATAAGAACTCATTTACAATGTTGTTGTTACATAAGAACCAAAAACTGAAATGGAGCATCCCATGATAATTGACTTGGAAGCCGAGACACAAGAACCTATCGACGATACTATTGTTACACAAGAACCAGCAGTTGAGGTAGAGGTCCCTCAAGAAGAAGAGGTAAGAGATGATCCACGAGAACTTGCTGATGAAGTTGTTGTTACACAAAAACCAGCAACTGAAGTAGAAAAACTTGAATCTCGAGATGTTTTTACACCCCCTATTGATCTTGCATGTGACAGAACACAAGATCTGGAAGCAGTTGGCCCTCTCTTTGCAAAAGGGAGTGATCTCGCTAGAAGAGCATCAAAAAGTTATAAATACTCTCAAAGAACAGTGGGCTAAGAGGAATTTGACGGAAGAGTGGACAAGATGGGAAAGGAAGAAAACTAAGGAAATGGAGGAACTAGTGCAACAGTTATAGCAGAAAGTTCAGGACTTAACAGATGATAAAGATAAGTTGTACAAACTCACCTTGAACCTGTTAGGGTGTAAAAGGCCTTCCCCATCCTATCCAATCTTTATTTGGGAAAGATTTTATTTGTTTCAGTTAAAAGTTATCTATGAGAATAGACCTTATCTGGGTAATTCTACCCAGAATTTTCAGATATTTTTCATGCATGTGATTTTGATGAGAAAATCTTACTTTGTGAGCTTTTTCTACATAATATGATTTGTGAATACGCTAGCCTACATATGATTGTATGCATTTTCTCCTACATGGGGGACTTACAGTTGTGCACTGTCATCTCTTTCATGAGAAATCAAGTAGCATGGCATATGGCCATGAAGTCATCTGACACCAATGAAGAGAAGGATGCCTTATCGATAAGAGCAGAATTAGGCATGGCTACTAAATTGAGGCGTGAATTTAGGAAGTTTCTGAGTACCCCTGATATGAGGGAACAATCAGCCATCTACAGGAGGAGGATTGTCATATTTTTCCTCAACCTCTTTGCATAGCTGAAGAGTCGAGCATTGACTGGATGCCTTAAACGTACAGAGGCTGGTAGTGCAAGTCTGCAGGAGTGTGACCCTTTTGGGTTTCCTAATTTTGTGGTTGTTGTTACACGGGTTCCAGAATATGCCCGGATTGTGAAATCAATGGGAGCCTTTTGGATAGGGCTTAGATTTAAGTATCCCTTGATTTGGCTTCCGGTCAAAGAATACTAGTCCCATTACCAATTGTGTGATTATGAAGAGGAATCATGGCCGCATCAGCCGACAACTACTCAAGGCTATTGACTAGTTGACGAAGATATTGTTGGTGCTTATAACATGAAATATTTATAGCAGTGATACAACAACAATACTTCAAGATGCTACATGAGGACATGCAATTGCTTTAGCTGGGGGGAGATGTTGGGTGTAGTTTTTAAGCATATCTTAGACACCTCTTTCCTCATATTTTATCATTCTCTCTCTCTAAAGCTATGAACATTATGTCCCAATTACCATTTTCCCTGGTTATAAGAACAATCCTTTCTCAACATATTATTTTTCCATTTTTCATTAAATATCAAATAAAGTGATGTCTTTTTAAGATGGCTAACCAAGGTAATTGTGGAAGAAGTTTTCTGGTTATTTTTCTTTCAAGTGTTTCCTACAATTAAGGACTAAGGATGAGCATTTTTTGTTGTTACTCATTGTTACATTTTGAGAATTTATTGTTACAGTCTGAAGTTTTGTTGTTACACCGCAACTGCCAAAGACCGTGGTTGCTGTCTTCAAAGACAGTTATCAAGAATCATGAATTATCTACGGACGGTCAAAGGATCTCAGTAGTTATGATTGTGGAGATGGTGTAACTTGAATTGGTCTTTTATTGGGAAACTATTTGTAACTCTTTCTATTTTTCTCTTAATATTGATCAGCATGAGAATCGTGAGATTATCATGACTAATCTATTCTCTAATTTTTGGGGCTTGTAAAATTTATAAAAAGGTTTTGTTCTATGAAAATGGAATGACAACACAAGAACACCATCAACATTTTGATCTTGTAATTTCCAATCATTTTTAATATAGAACACTTATGGGGATGTTCATACAGATCTCGTGTTGATTTTTAAACTAGTTTCCATTTCATCCCTGCGCCCTCCTAGGCAGGAAGGGCCCTCCTCTTTAGCATGGATTGCAGTAATAGTAGATTAGATGTTTGGTTTGTCTTTCTTTTAAGTCTGGATTCATTAATTTTTTTGTATGAATTGTAGTACTAATGCACTTCTTTTTTCATATTCATTATATGATGTTACACAGGATTGGTTAGAACTATAATATTTAATCATTTGATACAATTTTATTAATGATGTGTAGCGCGCCTATTCTTTGAGAAAAACATGAAGTGTGATGAGTGAATTTCATTCCTATAGAATGTCTTTCTAATTTCTACATGATTGCTTTAAGTTCTATGATTGTGTTCAACGATATTTTCTTTCATTTCTTTCCTTGGCTATTATGTATTGGCACAGATTGTGCAGACACCTTTGAAATAAATGGACTTACCTCGGTTGACAATTAAATGCTTGCAGTTCAGTCAAATTAAACAGTGATTAAACCTGCCAACAACCACCACATACCAAATTCTACTAGATGACAAGTGTTAGCCTCCTGCTGCAGCAGGTTAATCATCTTTCATGATCGACATTTTTACATGCCAAATATGTCGTTCCATGCATGCTGCAATGCTCCATATTTGCTACAGATGGCCAAAGAACTGTCCATGAAAGTGTGCTAGTCTCAATGCCACTGTTGTGTTCCAATTTTGATAAAGCAATTCATTTTGGGTTTGAGGCAATTTTTCAGTTGGAGGACTTCAGGCGAGGCATGTCTAACTTCCCCTTCTTCCTCTTTCCCAAATCACTCACTAACTTCCCCTAAAAGAGGTCAAGATCTACTTGATACCTCTTAGTTTCATCATTCTCCATACCTTTTGCCTTGGTGAAGATCTGCTTCACTCAAGGAATGTTCACACTTCTTCTATCAGTCATTTTCCCCCATTTATAACCTAAGACATCATTCTTAGCACTTTTTCTCATCATTGTCATGTTAACTACTAACATTATTATGTAACTCCCTATCTATTTCCCCTTCCCCTACTAAAACTATGTATATAACTCCCCTATATACTTATCCCCTCCCCCTGGTTGAAAGATAACCATATACATCCTTGGGAATTGCTAAGTTTATCAGAAACTCAACAAGAACCCACACTGCCCCCCTCCAAGCATCTTCCAGATGCATTTCGGACTCCTTCCGATGCATAAAGCCCTTCATCACTCCACAAAACCCCTCTAATGCTTTTTGATTCCTTCACAAAGCATAAATTCCCTTCATATGTATAAAAAACCATCTTTTGGCCTGGTTTCTACCTTTTCCAAGGCACAAACCCTTTTAAAGGCCTAAAATCCTTCTCAAATCCATTGAAATCCTCCCAAGTGCCTTTGGAATCCTTCCAAGGTATGAATTCCTCCTTTTTGGGCCATCGGACCCCTTCCGATGCCTTATAAGCCATTTAACATGCCAAAGGAGACCCCTCCGAATTCATTTGCCTTGCCTTTTTTCATAATAAATGGCCCCGATGTAATAAACTGTCATTTGGTCCCCCTCCGATGTGATATTGCAGTCGGGAGGGGAGTCGTGTGTTAACACAATTCATATATGGGAGTCCGATCAATAAAGGCCGATTGCGATATTTGTATTGTATCGCAGGTTTAGTGTTATATGCATATATATTCCATATCGCATCGGCATTCATATGTATATAATATCCTGCCTCCCGGGTTTCCCTGATGGCGAAGCAACGACTTAATCTCAGCCATCCATCGCATCCCCAGATCAACGGCTAATGTTTTATCGCAGCAACCCCACATATGGCTCCGACTGGGCGGAGCCGAAAAGATATAAAGCGCAACACATATATGTTTTGGGTCCGTAAGGGCCCCTTGTTCAGCGAAGTGGAAAGGCTCCGAAATGACAGAGCCGAAATAACAATAAAGCAGAGCTTAATGGTGTATCGGGTCCATAGACCCATTTTTTATAAAACCGTTGATTTGGGTTCGGCCGATGGGCCGGACCCGAAATGAAATAAAGTGGGCCTATAGAGCATTTCGGGTCTGTAAGGTCCCCGGGCGCAGCGAAAGGGAGGTCTCTGATATTCCGGAGCCGATAATTTATAAAGGGCAGTTTTGAAAGGGATTTCGGGTCCGTTGGACCCGTTTCAAATATAAATCTGCTGATATGATGGGTTCCGATGGTTCGGACCCGATCTCCATAAAAAAGCGTGGCATAATAAGCATTTCGGGTCCGCTAACCCTTTTTTATTAAATCCGCTGATTGAAGTCGCCGACGGGCCGGACCCGAAATAAAATAAAAAGGGCCTCAAAGCATTTCGGGTCTGCCCTTTGTTTCGCTCATCACAAGTTCTATGTGTGCCGCCCCTCGGTCCGCCCCGACGCCGATATTGTGATGAGATCTGGGTCGTTGGATCGGCCCGCGTCGGATCCAACAGCCAGGACTTAAAGTTGTCTACAGTGCCAGCCAAAGCCAATTTTTCATTAAAATTTCATGTTTTTAACACATTTTCTGTGTTATTTGGAAATGGGCCGTTTTCAAAGGTTTTGTATGCGGTGACTGCGCCCGCCTAGCAAGGAAGAAACAATGGTTTTTGCAGCAATTTTCTAAGTCGCTCTAGCCCAAAAAACACTTCTAAAGGCATGTTTCCTCCTCAGGTGCCTCTAGAGCACTGCTTCTCCATTAATTATGGAATTTTAACAGTTTAAGGACCATTTTTTGATCGGCCAAGTGCCGATAGCAGCTCCTAAGGTAGTAGACAGCGACAGTAGTCCTTTTGGCTGAACAACGGCTAGAAAGGGGCGATTTGATAATTAAAGAGTACCAGAGAGAGAAAGTGGCCCGATTCAGTGTCAAAGTGTATCAGAGGAAGCGGCAGAGAGTATCAGTTAATGTTCTTAGTGGAAATCTGTATTTCCAATGCAGGCAAACTTTAAGAGGCCCCCATCAAAGTCAATAAAGCAGCTCAGAGCCATCAAAGCCCGCCAGATCACAATTATGAGCATTAAAGCCACTCAGCAGCAGTAGAACCGCCTAAAGAGGCAATTCAAGTGTTTAAAGCCTAGATTTTGCAGAAACAGTGTATCAAGCCATATTTTGGGGGCAGTGCTGCTGAGCCCCATGCGCAGTTATGGCCATAAGGATAGCGCGTGGCTCAAGAGACCATCATTTATTCATTTTTGGTGCCTGCTGCCTCCAGCACAGCTGCTAGATAGATATTCTTACATTCATTTCAATAAATGTTAGGTTAGAAGCATTCATTTCTCCAGATCTGCTATCAGATCTTCCGTTTGTACATATTTTTAGATATTTTCTCTATAAAGACCTCCCTCTGTATAGTGTAAAGGGTTGGTTGGTTGATTCACTCCAAGAGAGACTCGCATTGTATATCTGATATTTTCTATAATCAAAGACTGCTTACAAGCTTGGAGAATGGACTGTTTGCTGTGTCTAAATGGTTGAAGAGTGAATGTGGAATTCTTGTGCTGTTACATGACTCAATAAGTGCTTCTTACCTCTGTTGTCCATTCATATATGCTTATATTGCCTATGTATTACCATCTAAGTTACAGAACAAAATATTAGCTTAGAATTTGCTTGGCTGCACTCTCTGCTCAGTTTCTGTAACTTCTTTATGTTTTCCTCTTGATTTAGGCATGAGTATGAATTCCTGTTGGCTCATATTTCCCCTATTTCACCCATGTATGACAGTTATCTAGGAATTCTTAACTGCTCCTAGATAGAGCTCATTCACCTTCCCTCTGTTAAGCTGAATGAGAGATTCTTAATTGCCTCTCATCACTTAGCCTTCATTCCATCTCTATCTAGTTTTAATGTTGTTTTATGTGTAGCTATCTTGCTCCATATTCCTCTTGTGACCAAGAAAACGCACCAGCAGTCTTACTCCATGACTCCATGCCCAATGGTTTGAACTTATCACACTATGCATGCCTCTCTGCTTGAAAGCTTCATCCTTCCCACCAAACTCAATCAAAATCCCTTTGCATCATATCTAGTCTAAAATCATCCCTTAAACAAAGCTAAATCATAAAGAGAGAGCCCTCTCTGACCGCTGGTAGGCTAGGACCTGCAGTCCAAAGCTTGGTTTGTGGTTACCTCGGCCGTATCCCTTTAGGAGTCAAAAGGGACAACCTGAGTGATAACAACAAGCAAGTACCATACTTCCACCTCTAGGATTCATTATTGTGCTATCTGGGAAACCTTTTTGTTCCTTCAAGTGAGTGTGCCAAGCTAATTTGGTAGGTGCACCATAGTTGGGTCACAAGACACTTTTTTGTGAAGTAAATTGTGGCAGTACTGCAAAAGTATTTTTATTAGCCAAAACTCTGACTGAATGTTGGAAAATATATCATATCCTGCATTGCTTGTGTCATTGCCGATGCACCAGTTCTCAAGAGCCCAAATTGGGCCTTTCCTTTCCATATCACACATATGCATCAGACAAAGTAGTAGGAGAATCCTTGGAGCAATTGGAAGGTAAGTTTCATTATGTTATCTAGTTTATTAGTAAGAATTTGTCCAAGATTGAACTCAATTATACATTCACTAAAAAAGAGCTCTTATTTGTTGTACATTTCTTGAATAAATTTAGACATTACATTACAGGGTATTAATTTTTGTGAACACTGATCATTCAATCATTAAGTATTTGATGAATAAACCTAATGTCAATGCTATAATTAATAGATGGTGTTGTAAGTACGACAACGATCCTCCAAAAAAAATTTCCTCGGTCCATTTTGGATCCTACATGAACTGTCATTTCAAGTTATCTTGTGTCGTCTTGTTATTTGTTCATGTTTTTTTAAGTGTCAACTATCCTTACAACATTCCTAAGTGTCGCTTTTCCTCCTAGGTAAAATTTTCCTAAGTTTCATCTTCTTATCTTTGGAAGCGCTTATGTCATCTTTATAAAGATAGGAAAAGCACTATATTTCTTTGACTTAGTGATCAACTTTCTTCACTGACATGCATATCACAAAAAAGCACAAAAGCACAAGTTTTTATCCTAGAGAAAGTGCACTTACTAAACTTATTTAACACACAAGCACTATTGGAGAATAATATGCCCTCTTAATCTTGAGCTCACTTCTATCTCTCAGTGGAGCACACTTCCTTCACCCAGTCAAGTGCACGTCTTTCCCACAAGAAGAGCGCACTCCTTGTTAACAGTGATTGGGCCCTCTTTGTCCTAAACTATAGTGCATTCCTTGTCAATAAAAGGTGTGCAATCTTGTTTCTCATGCATGCACCCTTCTTTATTTTCATGCTAAGCGCACTCCTAAAAAATAGGGGCCCTCTCCACTTAATGTAACTAACTCACTCATCAATTGACAAGTGGTGAGCATGCATTAACTTATTGTTGTATTGGTTGCAACATCCTCCAAAATTTTGGCCTACACTCAAATTTTGGAGCCTACTTTTAATCCTGTGATTGGTTGTTCCTTAGTCACTTATTAGTCAGCTGATGATTGCAAGATCCCTTCTTAGATATCAAGGGTTGTCTAGACTTTCATATTTATATAACTAGTGTCATCTATGGCCATGGGAATTATCGCTTATCAAGCAAAAGGGAGTTCTGGTTTGCTTCAAGGGGAAATATTTGTAAAAATGGGATGTTCTCATCATATAGACATGTTTTGCACTCATTTCCAAAGTTTCATGCACTATTACACAAGTGTTGTCGTTATCCTCATAAACTCTATCATCAGAGCCACACTTGTCGTAAGTTGCCACAAAGGTTGTTGCATTAAGGGAAGTATGTTTTCATATGTTTTGGATGATGTATTTTGTTTCACTAAGTGTCCAAGTGTGTGGTCATAGTCAAGTTATATCACTACTCACATCGGTTCCATTGATCCCACACTTAGCCAAATGTCGGAAGATTCTTAGCAACCTATCGTCATCCAGCCTTCCCAAACTGTGCACTTCGCATCTTTAACCTCCAAGATTTTCCTTTATTTGTTGGAACTACGTAATGTGCAGAAAACCCAGCCTCCTTTGGCCTCCAAAAATTCGCAAATGCTTCCTCTAGTGTCCTTCCCTCAGCTGGAGCTCACTGCCTCCCAAAACTGCGCAGTTTTGTCCCTCAAGCCTCTCAATGGCATAGTCCTCCTTGCCTCCTGAAACTGCGTAGTTTTTCCTCCCAGGGACCCATCCCACAGCAGCGACGGCCTTCTTGAACTACACAATTCTATCCCTTAGTGGGCACTGTGCAAATTTTTCCCTTAGTGAGGACTATGCAGAAATTCCCCTCAATATGGCATGAGCTGCACACTATGTAGTCTCAGTGATCAAGATTGACCCTTGGCTACTTGAACTACGCAATTTTGTAGTCACTTGGCCTTCTTCCCTGACCTGTTACTTAGTCCTGGCCCATTTCATGAATTCAAGTGCTCTATCTTAGGTTAGGGGTTTTTAGACTAATGTCGTCTCATCATGAGTGAGTTGCAGATGAAGGTACTCTCTTACACTATGGAAAGATGATGAAGAAGGAGATGAAGAAGGAGGACATGCTAGATGACACTTAAGGAGTTGAGGAGAAAATATAATCATCAGATAAGAAGACCAAGGAACCCTAGGGTATGATAGAAGATCAGAGATCAGGACCACATGAAGACTCCATCTGATTCACAACCCTTTGGAGGGTAGGTACGAAAAACAAATCACATCTTTCATGAAGTTGAAATGCACCTCTTAGTGTAGTATGAAGGACAACTTATCATTGTCATATCATTATGTCTTCAATGAAATATATGGTCGCAAATACTGAAAGTCATTCCATGAGTTTTCACTAAGCGTTTCGCTCCCTTTCGCATGATAGGCAAGATGTCATATTTTTGAATGCTAGTTGTCGCACTTTATGTATAAGCTCATTGTTGTGGTTCCAAGGGCTCATCTTTGTGTTTATGAGTTTTCCTAACCATGTAAATGCCTGTCGCACTCATTCACAAAGTTTTGAGCATTGTCACACAAGTTTCGCTACGGTCATCATAAAATCTATCTTAGGTGTCACAATTGTCGTAACTGGTCACGAAGCGGTCACACACAAGTGAAAGTGTTGTTCATGTGTCATGGGTGATCAATGTTGTTGAGTCATCAATTATTGTAAGTGTTAGGACATAGTCGGAGCTTGATCACTAAACTTGTCAATCTCATTGGTTTAGTACTTGGCCTTTTCTGAAGAAGCTCCTTGGCCCTTCAACTTGGCTTCACCCAGCCTAACTGGAATGCGCATTGCGCAGTTCCAATCAGCGAATTATGAACTTGACCCATAGATTTGTGCAATGTGCAGTTCTTATCCCCCAAGACTGCTGCATTACGCAATTCTAGAGCCCAAGACCAGCCTTCCCTTCCATAATTGTGCAATCGTTTCGGTCAGTCTTTCCTTCCATAATTGTGCAAAAGTTGCCTTCAGTGGTCCCCCCCTCATCCTGACCCACTGTCTCCAAGAACTGCATAGAAATCAGTGATCCTTCCTCTCCAGAACTGTGCATAAATCTTCCATTTTGGCCCTCCTTCAGGTAGACTCACTCGTCTCCAAAACTGTGTAGAAGATAGCCTCTCAACCCATCCTAAATTATGCATTGTGTAGTTCCAGGCCTTAAGCCTCAGCCCTCGCTGTTAGGATTTCATAATGCACAACCACTGAGCCTCCCTTACAAAATTGTAACTCGGTTTCGACTCAGTCCCTGGAGCATAATGCACCATATTAGGCTAGGAGGTTTTCGGGTTGATGTCGTCTCGTCATGAGTGAATTGCAGATACAGGAACCTAGCGGGATGAGGAAGAAGGAGATGAAGGAGGAAGACATGAAAAGGACATTATTGCAGTTGAGAATGCCAGTTGATCTATCAAGGAAAAAGGACACCAACTCACGACCACAACCTAAGACTTGAGATCATTGAATATTCTTGTTACCAAGCCATGAGCAGGTGGAAGACAAGATTATTCTCAAGCAAACATCATTAACTACAGCAACAGTGACTTGACATTGCCACATCAACAAGTTGTCCAAGTCAACAGTGTCATGTCATGAGTGATCATAGGCCATGTAACTATTGTGGACCATGTACATTATATTCATATGTATTTTAAAGTGGAAGTCCATAGGACACAAATGAATATGGAGATTCATGTAAGTTGAAAATTCATAGGAATTTGAACAATCATGAGGGTAGTCAAAGAGTCACAAAGGGGAAGCATCACCCCTTGCTTATATATACCCCCTCATTGTATCTACAAATGACTTTTCACCTCGTCTCCTCCCGCAAGGCATTAGAGAGATCAGCTAGTTCTTTGAGTAGCAAGGAGCGACTCCAATGTCCCACTATTGGGGCTAGTGATGTACATCGTAAACATTTGTCTTGGAACTTTTTCTTAATAACAGAAGCCTTTTAAGTCCAACACGTTCTTCATGCATGCACTGTGAAATTTTGTAAGACTATTATGTGGACATTTGTATTTCATGTTTTCTTTCACATGTACTAAGATAGTTGAACTATTTCAATTATTTTAGTGTTTATCTTATTGAGAATATGTTATAATGGTTGTTATTGTTATCCCATCCTTGTGGACTATTCTGTGAGATACTAGACAAATATTTCCTTCTTCTTTGGTTGTAATGACTGTCGCATCCGTTGTGGACTATTCCGCTGGATGTTAGAAGGATCCTTCTGGTTCATGTGTGTCCCTTCCCGGGTGGTACTATTACCTCTCACTTAGAGGCTCACTTTTCTCCCCCTTTGTAGTGGAAGAACCTTGACACAGTTGCAACTGCACACTCACCAGGAACACCTCCCTTGCTTTTTGAAGACACCATTTCATCACTCCTATGTGCTGGCAGCTAGAGCCAAGGAAAATCTTTAAGGGTTTGGAAACCGAGCCTTTATACCGGATGGAACTCCTACACCAAACCGTGTGAGGTCCGATTGGGACTTAATATCGAGGATATTCCCTTGGTTAACAGATTTCTAGCACCGTTAACAAAATGGTGCTAGAAGGAGGGCTAGACGATAGACTGTGCCCATTGAATCTGTTTTGAATCTCTTATTTAAAATGGCTCTTCCCCAAATCATAATCCCAGGATGTTCTTTTTAAATATATTAATTGTACCATCCCTGCAGAAGTTATTCATAACCTGTCTGAATTTAAGTTCGATGGTGAGGGTGAATCAACTTTTCGTGAACATCTGTTTCAAGTTGTTCGTCTTTGTCTTTCTAACAAAATACATTCCAAAGATGTCATGGCTAGATTACTCACCCTCACATTCGAAGGTCGTGTTAATCGATGGTGCCATACATTACCCATTTCTTCTATCCATTCATTCAACCAACTTGCCAAGAAGCTTCATAAAGCCTTCGATAAGTATAACTACCGAGATGTTTGTGGAAGAATCAATATTTTAAGAATGAAGCCTAATGAATCAGTTGAGGATTTTTTCGATCGATTCCTTCACCTCTATTATGAAATTCCTAAAAAACATCTAAACTGGGATTTCTTGAAACAAGAGTTTGAGCGCTTGGTTCTTGTCTCTTCATACGGTGAACCTGAACCTCCTGATTTTTCTGCTTCCCCAACTCTTGTGAATCATGAGGCACCTTAAATTTTAGAGGAGGAGCATACTGCCCCTTTTTTTCTTTGTCCTCCTCCCTTTCCAGTCTCGATGTGGGTGCCTCTTTGTAGTGGTTGTAAAATTGGGAAATCTGCAAATCAAATCTCTAATCCGTCTTCTCATTCTTCTTCCGCTTCTCACGATCCAGATTCAATGGAGGAAATTCTAGAATGGGTCATGAAGCCTATGGTGAAGACTCACTCCTCCATCCCACAAGATAATTTCACCGTTCACAACTCTAGTCTCAAAGTTAATATGAATTTTTGTTATCCTCTATCATCTACACATCCTGACTTTTTGTACCATGACCCACTTGATCAATCTACTCCACTAGTTGGCTCTTCACATTCTCTTGATTCTCAAGATGCTGGCTCAAATTGCAATTAGGAACAAAGTAGTCACATTATGTGGGTAGAGGAGCAGAAAGGTGAAGAAACTTTCAATCTTTCCTCTATTTTTTAGAATGTTCCATGTCAATATATTGTGTTTCCATTCTTGAATGATTCTCATTCTTCTAATCTCTGTAGAGAATCCAATGCAATCAATTCTTTAAATCAACCCCCAGCCTTAGGTAGTGATCACTCCAATGATGATAACTATATTTCCGTATGTCGTGACGAATTCCAAATCACATCATATGATATTTCGATTTCTCATGAATATTTTAATTTATATCTAGAATATAGTTCGGTCAAGTAAGATGTTCATATCGAAACTTCCCCTTCACCTCATTATCCCTTGTGTCCTGTCGTTTACAATGCATCTACCTGCGACAGAGATACTCCATGCTCTTCAGTTTCTTCATCTGATAAGTTATCACAAGACGATGAGTTTGTCCATGATGATATTGAAAATAGTCAAAACATATATTACCCTTCCCATCCCCCATCGTCTCTTTTCTTGCATGAATACAACTCTTTAAATCATATTTCTCACTAAATTTCCCTGATTCATTTATCATTGAATTTGTTATCAGAAGAACCTCTCCACTTGAGTAATCTGATTGTTGAAGTTGAAAATTTAAGTGAAACTTGTGACAGAGATGGCTTCCATCTGATGAGTAGTATTGAAACAAGAAACAACAATTATCCTCAAACCATGCATGATTTGGTTCAAGCTTCAAAACACAATTCTACAATCTTGGGAAGTTTCAGGACTAGCTAGGGAGTCGAGTCACTTCAAATTCCGTTGATGGTTATGTCAGGACCTCGTGACTCTTGTAAGCCCCCTTAACTAAGTCAGATCTGGTTTCTCTCACACAATCCTTATTTTTGCATGGTTTCATTCAGTATAAATTTATTTCTCAAAGATGTTTGGTATTTCGGATGTAATCTTTCAAACTCTCAATATTTTACTTATTCCTGGACTCATGAATCTTTTTTGGTTCATTCATCTTCAAACAAATCTCTCTCGTAAAAATCAGGTTGGGAATGTACATCTTTCATAGAGTCATGGAATTGTGAATTTATTTGTCTCAAGGACTACCTTTTTCGGAAAGAATCATGCTTATCAAATTTATCCCTTAATGGTCAGCTCCAGGGTCTTCCTGCGAATTTGATGTTGTAAATTTGTCCTCTCATTGCACTAGAAATCCTCTTTAGTGGTCATGAATGCACAAGTTGTCAAACGAAACAAGTTATTCTTTATTCACCATGTCCCAAATGGTCTCATGCATTAGTGGCGCTAGCATCCTTTTTAAACTATTATGATGACTACGATGCTTGTACAATTTGTCACCAGTTGCAGGAAATGATCTGTCATATTTGGATTGCAAGGAACTTGGTTCGATTATTCATAGCATTCGTGAGACTGTTCAAATTGATTTTTCTTCATTTATTGCAAACTGGGAATCTGATTTTTAATCAACTCATCTAATCATTTTTCTATCTTTGGTGACCATCATTCAGATTATCATTTTCCCATTAGAACATCTAATGACAGTTGTTTCATACCCCTTTATCTTCATTGTTCAACATATCTCTATTCATATTTTTTCGAGTAGGTGAGGCACTTCAACCTTCGTTAATGGTTATGGAAGGTCCTCACTGTCTTGACATGACTGTCGAGCATGATCAGATCTATTTTTCCTCACACAATTCCCATTGTGATCCTACTCTTCTAATTGAAAATTCACCTTTAACAAGATTTTGGGGTTTTCAAGAGGGCCATCATGAACCTTATGATCCAATTACTAAATGGTTGGAACAGTCCTACTTAGAAATCTCCGTAGCAAACAAGAAGTTTCAATCTTTCCTCGCGCTTGCTAAGGAACTTGGTGTAGATGAAGACACATTCGCAAGAAGCTTTCGAGGTTTGTTGGAAAATGGTGTTCATCGAAAAGGTAAGCATGTGAATTGGATTAAAGTAGTGGTTGTGACACACATTTTCACCCATAGGAAAGACCTTCCTTTTCTTGTGCAAGTTTTTCAAGTTTTTATATTTTTTGTTACACATCACTTTATATCTGTTTTAATTGTTCATATATTTGTGGATGCAGGTCAGGAACAACTATGATGGCTTCACTAGAAATTTCATTATACGTAACCCTGACCTTCTAGCTATTAAGTTAGAAGTACGATTAGATGCATCCTAGTTTTCCTTTTCGTGGACACATATTGCACTCATTCTCGATAGTTTGTCCTGATTTTCTTATTTTTGTTCTACATCATGTTGAGTGTAACCATTTTCTTTCTTCTCTTCTGGTTGTGTGTTTTCTTTCCTTTCGTCTTGTTTTCCTTTCTTGTTGAGTTTCTCCTTTTGTTTTCATTAAGTGAATAAGTGTTGTTTTTGGACCTGTATTGGCTTCTTAGTACATATGTGGCTGAAGTTTAAAGAGTCTTGTGACACTGCAACATTTGGCTGAACCTCCAACCAATCTTCTTTGTGTTGGCTTTTTCTTTTGGTCGATGAAGTTCTAATGGAAAATATGATCTGTCCATAAGGAGAGTTTTGGTCCAACCATGAACTTGTGTCTTTCCAGGAAACCTCATGCCTACAATCAGTTCTTGTGTTCTGTTTTTCATGCTTATCCAACTAGTAGAGAAGGAGAAAGGGAAAAAATCTAAACGAGCAAACCTGAATCAGAGGTCTTTATATACTTCTCTGAAGGAACAACCTCTTCTGCTCTCAATAAGTCGGGATCCCTCTTCCACCCAAAATGAATAAGTTCCAATGCATAATCCTCTTTAAAATAAACAAATAAAGGTGAAAGAAGAGAAAGGCTTCCTGCGCAGAGAGGTGAAGCTTAGCAACTCCGTTGGGGTACTGTTCAGGTTCGCTAGTAGCGGAGCAATTTTTGTGTTCTTGTGTGACTCCGTTGGGGTACTATCTAGGCCTGCTAGTAGCACAACAACACCAGATGTGAAAAATTATACTCTGAAAATCATAATCTTGCGAGCTACACTAGCTTTCCCAACTCGAAACACTGTGCTATTTCTAAATCGCATGTCGTGTTCAACCGATAAGGTACAAGGGGGGCCATGCCTAGTCATGGGGTAAGTGGAAAAGGACAAAGTGATCTACACGATGAATCAATACTCCTTGAAGAACCAAGGCCCTGCACGAAAGAGTTAACCAAAACAGAGAAGTTGGATTCTACCAATGTGTCGCCAAGTGTTGTAGTGGCTGCAACACCCTCCAAAATTTTGGCCTACACTCAAATTTTGGAGCCTACTGTGGATCCTGTGATCATTCATTCCTTAGTCACTTATTTTTTATCTGATGATTTCAAGCTCCCTTCTTGGATCTCAAGTGTTGTCCACACTTTTATCTTTATATAGCTAGTGTCGTCTTCGGGCATGGGAATTATTGCTTATCATGCAAAGGGGAGTTATGGTTTGCTTCAAGGGGAAATATTTGTAAAATTGAGTTTTTCTTATCATATAGACATGTTTCGCACTCATTTCCAAAGTTTCACGCACTATTACACAAGTGTTTTCATTATCCTCATAAAGTGTATCGTCAGAGCCGCACTTGTCGTAGGTTGCCACAAAGGTTGTTGCATTAAGGGAAGTATGTTTTCATATGTTCTGTATGATCCATTTTGTATCACTAAGTGTCCAAGTGTATGGTCATAGTCAAGTTCTATCACTACTCACATCGGTTCCACCGATCCCACACTTAGCCAAATTCCAGAGGATTCTTAGTAACCTAGCCTCATCAAGCCTTCCCAAAATACGCACTTCGCATCTTCAACCTATAATATTTTCCTTTGTTTGTTTGAACTGCGCAACATGCAGAAATCCCAACCCTTGAAATCCAAAACTATGTAGATGCTTCCTCTCGCGTTCCTCCCTCAACTGAAGCTCACTGCTTCCCAAAACTACGTAGTTTTGTCCCTCAAGCCTCACAGCTGCCTAGTCCCCCTTGCCTCTTGAAACTACACAACTTTTCCTCCTATGGCCCCATCTCGCACCAGCCACTTCTTTCTTGAACTGCACAATTATGTCCCTTAGTGGGCACTACGCAATTTTTTCCCTCAGTGAGGACTGTGCAGAAATTTCCCTCAATCTAGCCCGAGCTGCGCATTGCACAGTCTTAGTGATGAAGCTTGACCCTTGGCTTCTTGAACTAAATAATTGCGTAGTCACTAAGCCTTATCCCCTTACCTATCACTCATTCTCGGCCCAGTTCATGAATTCAAGTGCTCTATCTTAGGTTAAGGTTTTTTAGACTGATGTCGTCTCGTCATGAGTGAGTTGCAAATGCATGTACTCTCTTACACTACGGCAAGATGATGAAGAAGGAGGTCATGCTAGATGACACTTAAGGATCTTAGGAGAAAAGATAATCATCAAATAAGAAGACCAAGGAACCTTGGGGTATGATAGAAGATCAGAGATCAGGATCACATGGAGACTCCATCTAATTCACAACCCTTTGTAATGTAGGTACGAAAAAAAGCACATTTTTCATGAAGTTGAAATGCACCTCTTAGTGTAGTATGAAGGAAAACTTATCATTTCCATATCATTATGTCTTCAATAACATATATGGTCGCAAACACTGAAATTCATTCTATGTGTTTTCACCAAGTGTTTTGCTCCCTTTCGCATGATAGGAAATATGTCTTTTTTTTGCATGCTAGTTGTCGCTCTTTATGCATAAGCTCATTATGGTGGTTCCAAGGGCTTGTATTTGTCTTTATGAGTTTTCCTAACCATGTAAAAACTTGTCACACTCATTCACAAAGTTTTGATTGTTGTCGCACAAGTTTCGTTACGGTCTTTAGAAAGTCTATCTTAGGTGTCACACTTGTCGTAGTTGGTCATGAAGCAGTCACATGCAAGAGAAAGTTTTGTTCATGTGTCATGGGTGATCAATGTTTTTGAGTCGCAAAGCATTCTAAGTGTTGGGACACATTCAAAGCTTCATCACTTCACTTGTTAGTCTCACTGGTCCAACACTTAGCCTTTTCCGATGCCACTCCCCGACCCTTCAAGTTGGCTTCACCCAGCCTACTTGGAATGCGCATTGCACATTTCTAGTGAGAAAGCTGTGACCTTGACCGCTGGATCTGTGTAATGAGATTGTCCTAACCCCCAGGACTACTTCATTGCACAATTCCTGAGCCTAAGCCAACCTTCCCTTCCAAAACTGTGCAGAAGCTTCCTTCAGTGGTCGCCCCTCATCCTGACCCACTGCCTCCTAGAACTACACAAAATTCAGTCAGCCTTACTCTTTAGAACTACGCAAAAATATTTCCCAGTGGCCCCTCCTTCAGCCGGATTCACTCATCTCCAAAACTACGTAGAAGACAACCTCTCAACCCAACCTGAACTGCGCATTGTGCAATTTTAGGCCTCAAGCCTCAACCCTGGCTACTGGTACTGTGAATGCGCAATTACTAAGCCTCCTTTCGCGACTTGTAACTCAATTCTGGCTCAGTCCCTGGACCAGAATGCACCATATTAGGCTAGTAGGTTTTTGAGATGATGTCATCTCATCATGAGTGAATTGTAGATACAGGAACCTAGCGGGATGTTGAAGAAGGACATGAATGAGGAAGACATGCAAAGGACATTCTTGTAGCTAATCATGCCAACTAATATATCAAGTAAAAAGAACACCAACTCGCGACCACAACCTAAGCATTTAGATCATTAAAGATTCTTGTCACCAAGCCATGAGGAGGTGGAAGAAAAGAGTATTCTCAAGCAGACATCATTAACAGCATCAACAGTGACTTGACATTTTCACATCACCAAGAAGTCCATGTGAGTAGTGTCATGTCATGTCACATCATGATTGATCATATGCCACATCACTATTGTAAACCATGTACATTATATTCAAATGTATTGTAAAGTGGAATTCCAAAGGACACACATGAATATGGAGAGTCGTGTAAGTTGAAAAGTCGTAGGAAGTTGAACAATCGTGAGGGTAGTCAAAGAGTCACAAAGGGGAAGAATCACCCCTTCACTATATATACCCCCTCATTGTATGTGCAAAGGACTTTTCACCTTAGCTCCTCCTGCAAGGCATTAGAGAGATCATCTAGTTCTTTTAGGAGAAAAGAGTGGCTCCAATGTCCCACTATTGGGGCCAGTGATGTATATTGTAAACATGTGTCTTGGAACTTTTGCTTAATAACATAAGCCTTTTAACGCCAACACATTCTTCATGCATGGACTATGAATGTTTGTAAGACTATTCTGTGGACATTTGTATTTCATGTTTTCTTTCACATGTACTAATATATTTGAACAATTTCGGTTATTTTAGTGCTTATATTATTGATAATGTGTTGCAATGGTTGTTATTGTTGTCCCATCCTTGTGAAATACTCTGTGGGATACTAGACAGATCTTTCCTTGTTTGTTGGTTGTAATGGTCGTCACATCTGTTGTGGACTATTCTGTTGGATGTTAGACTGAGCCTTTTGGTTCATGTGTGTCTCTTCCTGGGTACTACTATTACCTCTCACCTAGAGGCTCACTTTTCTCCCCCCTTTGCAGTAGAATAACCTTGACACAGTTTCAACTGCACACTCACTAGGCACACCTCCCTTTCTTTTTGAAGACATAATTGCATCACTGTCTTGTGCTGACAGCTAGAGCCATGAAAATCTTTAAGGAATTGCCAACCAGGCCTTTATACCGGATGGGATTCCTATACCAAATGGTGTGAGGTTTGATTGGGACTTCATATCTAGGAGATCCCCTTGGTTAACGGATTTCCAGCACCGTCAACACTCACTTTGCATGTGAATTCTTCTATAAGTTTCCTAGCCTATTATTCATTCTCATTATGCCTTTAATCATCGTCTTTGAATAGTTTTCATGTGATAGTTGGGGGATTTTTTGAAACTAATTATTGTTTGTCATGAGTGAATTTCGACATGCATCTGTTACAAATACAGAATACATCACTCTCTCATCATCTGCTAAGACAATGCTTCCTACCACCTGTCAAGTCATTTCAAAGGAAACTTCATATGCTAGTACTGAGGAGGGAGTTGAAATTACTAAGCCAATTTTCCATATTCTTTCAGACACAATGCTTGATTGATAAATATTTGAAGGTCTCGTGGAATGACATCAAAGATGCTTTCATGCAAAAGCATTTCCAATAAGACTTGGAAGACAAGGAAGTGTACATAAATATTAAGAGGTCTAGGATACATAAAGTTGCATGTAGATTCCCAGTGATTCCTTGTGCATAAGCTATCTAATGGATCCTGTTACACATTGATAGAAAGAATTTGGTCCTTAGCAGTGAAAGCGAGAATGATATTTCCACCTACCATCTGCATGACATAAATTCTTACTATAATATGGTAACTCCCAAGTATTATGAAAACACACATTTTTATGCAACTTGGGCAAATATGAATACCAAGGAAGTTATCAAACCCTGGTACCAAGAGCCTACAAAATTCTACCAGAGACCAAGTGTAATTCACTGGACCAAATCTTTGAGAAAGGGTTAGCAGTATCTCATGGCGATGAGTTGCAGACTACATGGATGAAAGAATGTAGAAAACTTTGAGGAGAATTGGATTTACTTGCTCAACTTGGTTGTCTCAAGAGGTAAATTTTTCAATTTGGTAGATATCCTCTCCCACGAACTACAACTTCACATATAGTAGGCCAAGACAACATTACAAGCCAAAAAAGAACCATATTTCTACATGTTAGCTTATCCGTTGGATGGTATCTATGCCCACTATTATTTCACCGGGATGAAATGGAACTAAACCGCTCAAGAGATGTTTCTTGTCTACTTTCATTGCAAACTATTATCAGAAGTTAGTTTTTGAGGAGTATATACATAGTTGGCTGAGCATTTTTTTGCAGTTATCTACAAGATTATCTTTGAGACAAAACCTCCCTACATGATAGATCAGGTGAAGGAAGCACTTTATGAGATTGCAGATTGGTTTGCTTCACTGCAGGGCACATACATCAGATGTTTCAAGTGTCATACAAACCCCTCACCTTATGCCGAGTATGTGACCAATAAGGTAGTCTTGCAGGAGGTAATCTATCAGTTGAAAAATAGATTTTCTATGCAAATCCAGAGGAGGAAGAACCCCTTGGACCTCTTTTCTTTTATGGATTAAACTTTAAGATCTCAAGAACCTCAAGGCGATTGATGCTAAAATTGAAGAACTCATGCACCTTCATTTTGGAACGGTGATTTTTCATAGATATGATCTTAAAAAAATTTGTAGACAACATTGTGACATGATACAATACAATTGGTTGTATGGACCTATAACCATTATAGAAGATGAAAAAATCAAGAGTTGGTAGAATCCATTGAGAAAGAATCGGTCAGGAGACGAGGCAGGGCATTCCTAGGTTTCATAGGTACCATATGTATAGATGGAGGATTTTTGATAGGAAGCAACTGCCCAAATCAACATCGTAGCACTCAGAAAGAGGCTCAAACAATATCCTGTTGCATAGAGAAGTAGAAATTTCAAAGTTGATCTGATGTGCAAAGGTCCAATTGAGGCAAAGCAGCAAAGGAAACAAAAGGAGGAGGAGAAGAAAAGGTTAGGAGTAGAAAAGAATTTAGAAGAGTGAAAAAGAGAAGAGGAGTGCCTACAGAAATAAGAATAAGAAAAGAGGAAGCAATATGACTTGCTTAGACAACAACAGAAAGCAGAAGAGGAAAGGAAACTAATTGAGGAAGAGAAACAACAGAAATGGTTACAGGAAGAAGAAAGAAGGAACAAACAAGAGGAAGAAGCCACAAAGATAATGGAGGAATAATAGATGGCCCATGAAATTGAAGCAGAGATGGAGTAGGATGCCATTGAACCAATTTCAGATGAACCCAACACTCTGTCAAAACCTCCTCTCACTGGTGGCCATCTCCCATTCAGTGAAATGGGAATTGTTCCTCCACCTGATGATAGGATTATGGATGTGTCAAGTTTTACCTTCAACCAGCTGAAGAAGAGGATTGTACAAGAAAGGCAAAGGTACTTTCAAAATTATCATGTTCATGCATTCTCCATATCCATAGAGAAGGTGATAACATCTAATACCAATAGAAATCCCCAAGTAGTCATTCTGGAGAATGAGGATTTTGTGACAACAGTGAAATATAATACAGAGTATCTTATGAGTGAGAATGAATGATTACAAAAAGAGCTAGCCACCGCAAAACAACAGATTGATCATCTAGACGCAAAGAATCAATGATTGTCTTCTACTACTATTAGCATGAAGAAGCTACAATTAACCATATCTGAAGAGTTAAGGCTGATGGAAGACACCACGAAGTAGCTATACATTGGGATGGTTCTTACATGAGGTGGTGGCACCCCTGGTCCAAATTCAAAAGAAATATCAAGAGATCTTGAAGCTTCTGAAGGTTACAAGCAGAGTTGTATATTTGATGTAGAATTTGGGCATAAAGTATATTGGTGTTCCTAAAAATTTGGTCAAGAAGGATATATTGGTTGTTGAGGTGGACAAAACATAGTTAAGGCTCCATATTCAAAATTACATCCATCTTAGTGAACAAGTGACCAACACCATAGTTTCTTATGTTCAACTGCATAGTGGTTTAGAGTCCCTGGCACAAAAACATAAAATTCCTTATGTGGGTTCACTTGGAGAAATAAGAGGAAAGGATGTCATCATGCGTGAGATAAAAGATTTATTGAGAAAATTAAGCAAGCAACAGATCAAGAAGGCTGTGAGATCACAAAGAACATTACTCTATAGTATGTAATTGGACAAACTAAAGTTCACATTAAATTATCTTGGTTGTGGAATAACATACAGTCAAACTCCAAATCCATATTATCAGATGTATTGGAGGTGAAGATGCGATATTTCGCACAGGTTCCAATCAAAGTTAAATTTATGTCAACAAATTTCAGATAATGGCATTCATACATCACAAATGAAATCCATGTTCAAGCTACTGATTTGTCTCTTTCTCCTATATGAGGAAAGCTTTGTCTTATTATAGTTTTGTCTTAATTTCTCTCGCATGTCTCTCTTAGGAGAGTGCTAATAATTTTATATTATAGGCCCGTCTCTTATCCCTCTCACATGGAAGCTCCTTTTACACCTTGAACTTGATGCCTCACAAATATTACAAACTTGTTACCCCAACATTATGCCACATGATCTCTCATGTATGTTTTGCAGCCAAGGCATTCCTTTAAAATCACTTGCAATGGTGGCGAGACCTTATATTTGGATGGGGTTCCTACACAAAACAGTGTGAGGTATAATTTGGACTTCACACCGAGGAGACCCCTTGTATGTTGGTGGCATCCAACATCGTCAACATATAGTTATTGCTATTACAATAGTTTGATCTACCTGTTGTTGACAAGCCATGGAAATAAAATGTTGTTGCATATTTCTTGTCTAGACTAACCCTATCTACAGAAAATGAAGAGATTATAGATTATTAGCTCCCAGATGAGCACCTCTTTTCCATATCATTGTTTTCACCATGGTTTTTTGACATAGAAAACTTCTTGGTTGTTGGACAATTTCCTCCTAATCTGTCTTCCAAAGAAAAGAGAATTTTTTTCAAAAATATTGTCGCTTACACTTGGATTGGGGCAACCATTTCAGATTAGGTCCATATCATATTTTGAGGAGATGTGTGAGGGAAAATGAAGTATTTAAAATCCTCTTGTCATGCCATGATGGACGCTGTGCATGCCATTTTGACGCCAAGAGGACAGCCTTCAAGATTCCTCAGGTAGATTACTATTGGCCTACCCTACATCAAGATGCCAAAAGATAGACTGCTCGGTGTGATGAGTGTCAAAAGATAGACTACTCCAGTAGTATTGGTTCACAAGAAGGATGGATCATGGCTCATGTGTCTCGATTATAGGGAGCTCAACAAGCTCACTATTAAAGATAAATTTCCCATTCCAGTCATTGATGAATTATTGGATGAATTGCACGGATCAATTTACTTCACCAAGTTGGATCTTCGTTCAGGATATCATCAAATCAAAATGAAGACTGGAGACATTTCAAAAACAGGATTTAAAACTCATGAGGGTCATTATGAATTTTTGGCCATGCCTTTTGGCCTTACTAATGCACCTTCTACATTTCAAGGTTTGATGAATTCCATTTTCAAACCCTTCCTTAGAAAATTTGTGTTAGTATTTTTTGATGATATACTAATCTACAAAAAGTCTTGGAAGGATCATGTCCAACATGTTGACATGGTGCTCAAACTATTGGAGGAGAAACAATTATATGAAAAAATCTCCAAATGTTTCTTTGGAGTACAAGAGGTGGAATATTTGGGTCATATTGTATCTCATGAAGGTGTTAAGGTAGACCCTAGCAAAATTAAAACCATTACGGAATGGAAAATCCCCACATCCATAAATCATCTACGAGGATTTCTCGGGTTGACAAGGTATTGTCGCAAGTTTGTTAAGAATTATGGGAGAATAGTAGCATCTCTAACAACATTATTGAAGAAAGATGCATTTTCATGGACTCCAGAAGCAAGGAAGGCCTCTGAACATCTTAAAGAGACAATGTGCCAAGCACCAGTCTTAGCTACACCAGACTTCACAAAAACCTTTATTGTGGAATGTGATGCCTCATGAAATGGAATTGGTGTTGTTTTAATGCAAGAAGAAAGACCCATTCCTTTCGAAAGTCATCCAATCAAAGGAAAGTATTTACACAAAGTTATTTATGAGAAGGAAATGTTGGCAATACTACATGCACTTAAGAAATGGTGACCCTACCCAATGGGAAGACACTTCAAGTTAAAAACAGATCATGATAGTCTTAAATACTTTTTAGAACAAAGATTATCTTCAGAAGAGCAGCAGAAATGGCTCACAAAGATGTTGGGTTATGACTTTGAAATCATCTACAAAAAAGGAAAGAAAAATGTTGTGGCAGATGCACTCTCAAGAAAGGATGAGGGTGTGGAAGCATTTCTTTGTGCCATTTCTATTATCCAACCAGATTGGATAAACGAAGCAAGGGATGAATGGAAGAATGACAAGGAAGTGTGGGCACACATTCAAAAGATACAACAAGATCCTAGTACATCTGATACATTTATCTGGAAAAACGATTCGTTATGGTACAAGGATTGGTTATACCTATGTAAGAATTCCCAACTCAAACAAAATATTCTTAGGGAATTGCACACCTCTCCCTTAGGAAAGCACTCAGGATTTCTAAAAAACCTACCATAGGGTTAAGAAGGATTTTTTTGGGATGGCCTTAAATCGAATATTCAAAAGTTTGTGGCAGAATGTTTGGTTTGCCAACAAAATAAAGTTGAAACAATTAAGACCCCGGGACTATTACAACATTTATCCATTCCAAGCCAACATTGGGAGGAGGTTTCAATGGATTTTATCATAGGTTTATCCAAGTCTGAAGGAAAGAGTGTTATCATGGTGGTAGTTGACAAACTTACCAATTATGCACACTTTTGTGCATTATCTCATCCATTTAAAGCGAGTACAGTTTCTACTGCATTTATGGAAACAATCCAAAAGCTACGTGGAAACCCAAAGATTATTGTAAGCGATAGAGTTCCCATTTTCACTGGAAATTTTTGGATAGAATTATTTTCTTGTCTTGGTACTCAGTTAGCTCATAGCTCATCTTATCATCCTCAATCTGATGGGCAATCTGAGATAGTAAACAAATGTTTGGAAGGATATCTTCGTTGCTTTGTATCTGATAAATAGACACAATGGGTCAAATGGTTGCCTCTGGCTAAATGGTGGTATAACACTTCCTTCCATACTGCAACAAAAATGACCCCATTTATGGCACTTTATGGATATCATCCACCATTCATCACATCATATTTAAGAGAAAATTCTAAGGTTCAAGCAGTGGAAGATCACATCGAGCATAACAACAAGTTCTCCAACTCTTAAAGGATAACCTCACCTTGGTGCAGAATAGAATGAAACAGCAAGCAGATCAACATCGCAGCGAAAGAAGTTTTGATGTAGGTGATTGGTTATTCCTACGGCTATAACCATATAAACAAATGTCCCTCAAGAAAGCTAAGAAGGATAATAAATTATCACCAAAGTATTATGGTCCATACAAGGTGTTGCAAAAGATAGGTACTATGGCAAACAAATTGGAGCTTCTCGCAGCTTCCTGAGTGCACCTAGTTTTCCATGTTTCATGCTTAAAGAAGGTTATAGGTCACAAGCTTCCAGTTCAAACAATATTGCCAAAACTTGATGAGGAAGGAAAAATCATATTGGAACCTGAAGCAGTCAAAGAAACAAGAACTTGACAGCTACGAAATCAATCAATTTCAGAGTATCTCATCAAGTGGAAGAACTTACCTGTTGAAGATTCCACATGGGAGGATGATAATTTTATACAAAAGCATCCAAAACTACTCGAGAGTTGAGGAAAACACTTTTTTGAAGGAAAGGGGCATGTTAGGTCCCTAAAATTCTAGTGATTCCCCCATTACTATTGTCGTTGTATCCCTTATTGTTATTGTCCTACCCCTATTGTCCCTATGTTGTTATTATTGTGTCCCATAGAATCCCACTATTGTTACTTTTGTGCCTTTATATAGAAAGGAGGTTTTTTCATTTGAATCATCCAAGAATTTTTCATTTGTGTAATGTAAAGGAGGTTTCCCCCTCGAAGAGGCTGAATTCTAAGGTGTTGATCTATCTTTTTGTGAGCTGGTTTCATAACAAAAACCTACACAAAGGGATGAGATACCACTACAACCTCAAGTGACTCTTGGGCCATTTGAGAAGTGGGAAATGGATTTCTTTGGGCCTATTGACCCCCCATATGGACAGAAGAGGTATATTATTGTATGCAAAACTTATCTAACCAAGTGGGTTGAAGTAAAGGCAGTCAAAGTAGAAATATAACAAAAATGGAAGAGTTCTTAAGGGATAAATTTTTTTACAAATATGATTTCCCAAGGGAACTAGTCACTGACCAAGGAACTCAATTCACTTCCAAATTGATAGAGGGTATAATGAAGTAGCATCACATAAAGCATAGGAAGTCCACCCCATATCACCCTCAAGCAAGTGGGAAATTGGAAGTGACCAATAGAGCACTAGAAGGCATCTTTACTAAGGCCGTTAGCAGCAGCAAGAAGGATTGGGAAGTGAGGCTTATGGAGGCCACTTGAGCCTATAATACTACATGGAAGAACACCATTGGATTCACACCCTTTGGGTTGGTTTATGCTAAGAAAGCATCGTTGTCGATTGAATATAAATATAACACCTTGAGAATGGAAACACAACTTGATCTAGACATCACAAGAGCTTCGGAAGAGAGGTTGCAACAATTGAATTCCCTTGATGAAATCGGGCTGCAAGCTCTTATGCATATTGAAGTGGTTCAATTACAAAGAAAGGTTTTGCATGATAAGGACATAAGGGAAAGAACATTTCACGAGGGTGATTGGGCCCTCTTATATGAATGCAGATTAAAGTACTTCAAAGGGAAACTCATGACCAGATGTGTGGGTCCTTACCTGGTCGAGAAATGTCATGATAATGGCTCTGTTTAAATATGAACAATTTATGAGGAAAAGATACCACTTTTGGTCAATGGTTATAGGTTTAAGTTTTATAGGAAGCCCCTCTCAAAGGTTGAATTTACCAATTCAATAAGCAGTGAATTGAATGTGATTGAGAGCCTCAAAGATCCCAATCCATTTAGACCCTGATGAAAAAGAAAAAGGAAAAAACAAAAATAAAAGAGGAAAAAAACCTTAGGTGAAAACCTCTATGAGGCAACTAAGGCAAGTTTTTAGGCTAAAAAGCTCCATGAGGCAACCAAAGAACCTGAAAAGGAAAAAACAAGAGAATAAAAATATCTCTAGGTGAAAACCTCCCTTGAGGCACCTGGGGCATGCCTAGTAGGATGAAAACCTCCTTTGAGGCAACTTATAGGTCTCATGAGAAAAAAAATAAAAATAGATAAAAAGGAGGAAAAATAACGAAAATAAAAAACCAAGAGAAAATAGAAGAATGAAAGAAACCTCTGCTTTATCTATTCTAACACTATTGCAGGTGCAACAAGATCTCAACAACAATCAAAGAAGGACATCACAGTCAAAGAAGGTCAACATCAAAAGTCTTTTCATTCACCTTCAAGACCTTCAGTCAACCCTTGTGTCCATTCCACTCATTTCTTAACCTTTCCCAAGCCTTCCCTAACATTACCTAGTCCCTCTCACTCATTTCTTCCAGTATACTGAAATGCTACAGGAAAGTCCAAGTATTTCTACAAGAATCTGATAGGAATAGAAAGAAGGACCAAATTAGAATTTTTTCACTTGAGGATGAGAGAGAAGGTGCATGAGAGTCCTAACACCCATCGACTCCATCAAACTTTATTTTTTTCACCTCTTTCCCACTCACCATCCATTAAAAACTCAATCCTTCACCTCTTCTCCACCCATCTCCTTCAAAGGGAGACTCTCTATCCACCACCACCAGTTTCACCATGAATTGTCAGGATTTTTAGAGACCACACTCAAAGAAAATTATGATCCTGAGGAGTCTATGTGGTTGATATAGGAAGACACACAGTCCTGTAGTATCCTGCATAAACCATACAGGATCAAACTTGAAGCATCATTCCAAGAATTTTGAAAACCCCAGAGCTTCATGAGACTCTAATAATAGGCCTGACCAACTACAAGATTTCTTGTAGGCTAATACAAGACCCTTCATCCTCAAGAAACAACAACATTAGATCAATTGTAGCACATGTACTCTAGTAACCTGAATAGAGAGAATTCCATTAGCAATAAACATTATAAAAAAATCAAATCCAATGAAAGGACTACTAAATCTTTAAAATTTCATTACCAACCACCTTAGTACCATCAGAAGGAGTTCCAACAGCCACATCAATTCTCCAACAACCTCATGCAAGCCCCAATCAGTCAAATCACTAGCTACAACACCACCGATAAGAGCACAACCAAGTAAGGCTCAGGTATGCAAAGGCTTAAACCTTTCTCACGAACTCATATTAGCTTAAAAAGTATTATCGGTTCATAAAAGAAGAGATTTTATGGGAAATGTTTGGTTTAGTAGTCTCAGCAACCTTTGGTAGTGAAATTCAATCATCTCCTACATCAACCACACGTGTGGAGAAAAAGGAACGAGAAAAGGTGATGACTCCATGAAGTGGGCCAATGTGCCTACTCATCACATAGTTCAATGTGCAAAGGTGGTATGTGGGGGCCAACTCACATAGTGTGCTGAGCCCATCCACTTAACCACCAACCACATAATTTGGGCCCGTAAGCCTCATTTTACATAAATATATATCTATATATATATATATATATATATATATATATATATATATATATATATATATATTTATTTTAAAGTCAAGGGAGGCAAACCAATGCCATTGAAGGATGATATACCCAAATTATCTCTTTCGTAGACTTCAACATGAGAGCTACAAGACTTGTACATTGCTATTATAGGAAAGTTACATGGTACTACATGAAAATTATAGGGAGTTGTAGGAAGCTCGATTCTGAACATTATTGCCATCCAAACCCTAGAAATCGAAGAGAAGCGCCAGATAAGGGGTAAGTACAAATTCTCTTTGTCACCTTATGATGAAAGGGATTGCAAATCCCTTAAATAGTCAGAATCATACCTTATAGTTGTCTCTGCTTTAATTTTAGTTAGGAATATAAGTGAAGTGTTGAGCATTTTTGTTATGAGCATGATAAGATAAGGGAATGAAATTATCTTAAGTTGCATTATGAATTTTTCCCTCTCCTTGGCTTTCTAAAAAGAGTGCCTATTTTATTTCTGCCTCAATAACCCTAATTGCACAAAAATTCTAAGAACCCTATAGCAGAAAAGGGAAATTTCTTGTTCCACGCTAGTAAAAAAAATGTATTGAGTCTATGCAGGGGAGGATTCAACCATAGGGAACCCACATATCCCTCCATAATTCATCAGCACCTTGATGTCTGGGATATTTTTTCCAATCACTAGTGGTTAAGGTTTTTTGAAAGATCCAGGGGCTTCGATGATTAGATCACCCAAGAATTTGCTTTGAACCTGCATCCACAAGGAGAACACAATTCCATTACCATAGTAAGGGTCCTAATTATTAACTTAAATGAGGAATTCATTAGCAAATTCACCACACTTCCCATGGGGATGAGCTAGAGCAAAGAAGAAAGGAAAGAGGCCATCACATTAAAGAAAAACTTGAGGAAGTCATCAACATACTCACCACACTTCCCCTAGGGATGAGGTGGATCAAAGAAGAAAGGAATGAGGCCATCACAACAAAGAAAAATGTCTTCCTTCAAGATGACCTCCCATTGAGGACAAGAATGGGGTAAGAAGGGAGAGCTTACTCTATCCTTTGGAAGAGGTAGCCTACCATGTCTTAAAGTATATTTCATGTGAAGGGAGACTTAGTATTATTTATTCATACCAGTTTAGGATTCTCTATCAACTCATATTTCAAATGAACTTGCCTATACAGGGAAGGTTGAGAATCCCTAATTTCCTCCTTTAGTCAATCAAGGAAATGATTTAGAAGGTGAAAAGAGGGAAGCATCTTTGCACACCATGGACTGATAAAATTAATAGTCATGGATGCTCTGGAAGGTCTCCAAAACCTTTGACTTGTGCTAAATTTGTGGATATGGACGAGGAGGCCTTCCTAGATACCCAAGAAAAATCTCGACCAAAACCTGAGGGAGAAGTAACAAAGGGAGAATCTATGGAAGAGGAAGTTGAGGTTGAAGAAGAAGAATCCAAAGGAAAAGAAGAAGAATAAGTAGAGGGGGAAGAAGAAAAGGTAGAGGCACAAACTGAGACAAAAATAAGAATGAAAGTTCCTAAAGAAGGCCAAACCAAACCTCTTGTAACAAAAATATAAGAAGAAATGACCCAAGAGGCCATTCGAACAACATACAGGCCACAAAAGAGAAGAAGGATAGAGGAGAAGGAAAGCACTTCAGAGAGGAACATAGAGGAAGAAATTGTTGCCACCTTGGCAGCATTAGGTACCCATACTAAACCAAAATGAAAGAGACCAAGGAAATTCCCCAAGTACTTCAAGAGGAGAAAAAGAAATAGGATAAGGCATTGGAAGCCTCAACCACCTTCTCCAAGCCCCAACACTATTGAAAAGTCAACCAGCCATCAGGGGGAGGAATTGGAAAAAGACAAGAAGAAACCAAAGGAAATAGCCTCCATGAAAAATCAAAGGAAAACAACCACATATCCCAAAAAAGAGATTGAGTACCAAGGGGACCAAGATTCCAAGATAGACCATAAAGCTACATGAAAGATTTTCAAAGCTACAAGATGGATCTATAGAGATATAGGAGAGGCCTATAAAGGTATAGGAAAAACCTGTAAAGCTACAGGAAGGTATTGTACAGCTAGAGGAAAAGATGAAATAGCTATAGGAAGGGACCATGGGGCTACAGGAATAAAATCCTGATTTACAAGAGCCAGGTCCCCAACCAAACCATGGATCTTATTATGTCTGGATCGAGGTAGGTAAGATACTCCCTACTCATTTTGCAGACTAAATTTTCTTTGAACTAGAGAAGGAGAGGGGTAGGACTCACAAGTGGATGCAAATTGAAAAATCAAAAGGATTTGAAGATGTGGATATCATGGAGGAGAAAATGAAAAATATGAGGGAGGAAATGGCTGACCTCGAATTCATAGAATCAAATATAAAGGACCACCTGCAAAAAGAGAATGAAAGGTTGAAGGCCCAACTATAGGAAAAGGAGGAACAACTTGCCACCATATCTAGTTTGTCCATGGAATCCATACACTAGAGACATCCATCAAAAACCTTCTCAGTGTTCCTCAAAGACCAGTGGTGCCAATTTCAGATTGGGGAATTGGCCCGACATGGCTCTCTCCCTTTACGATACTGCAGGAAATTCATTGATTTCTGTCTTAGGTGCAACATTGAAGATAGAGCTAAAATGTCTGAGTTTTACATGCATAATTTAATACTCCCTTATATGAATGTATGGGATCCCAACTCACAGCGAGAAGATGTGAAATTGATGGCCCTAGCCTCTTGGATAAACCATGAAGAGGCCAGAGCTGAAGAGATCAAAAGAATCATGACTAGAGAGGTAGATTAACCTTTCTGGATCAGTGTATATCTAAGAGGTACTCACCTCATTGATAGTAACGATAGGCTCACAGCTAAAGATCCAAGGATGGAAACAACCTATTGTTGACGGTGTTGGATACTGCCAACATATAGGGGATCTCCCTGATATGAGGTCCCAATTAGACCTCACATTGTTTGGTGTAAGAGTCCCATCTGGAAATACAGTCCAACTATCATTTACTTAGGTAATTTTCTTGTCTTAAGAAATTAACATGAGAGAGAAGCGCACATGTGCTTTTGAATGAGAAAGAAAGTGTGCCTTGTGAATGTTCAGTTGTAGATGTATTAAGGTTATTTCACTGTAGGGGAGAGAAAGTGAGCCTCTAAAAGAGAAGTAATAATATTAATCTAGTGGAGACACATGCACATAAATAAGAAGAATCATTAGAAATCAAGCAAAATAGCTCACATAGATGATACGATCATTAATTCATCACAAGACATTTCCAACAATTTTAGCACCAAAGTCACCAAAATATTTCAGTTACTTTAGTACATGTGCAAGCCAACATAAACCGCAAACATTAGAATAATAGTCTTAAAACATCCACAATGTATTCATGAAAATGTGTTGGCCAAATGGCTTCAAGTTTTAAGCAAAAGTTATAAGATACATGAGTACAATGAACATCACTAGCTCCAATAGTGGAGCGTTAGAGCCACTACTTGCTCCTCGAAAGTACTATATCTATCTCTCTAATACCTTGTGGGAGAATCCAAGGTTAAATGTATTTTCCTTGAGAAATGAGGCTCCTTTTATAACTTGAGGCATGACCTTTCATGTACTCATGATTCTTGACTTTCCAACTTCTAGTGACCTTTGGACTTCTATAAACCTTGAACTTCCAAATGGCTTTTGGAATTAAATATGACTCTTGAAATTACATGTCTTTTGGACTTCTTCACACGACTCTTTGTCCATATATGACTCTTCGATTTCTACTTATTTGTATTTAAAATAATTACATGATTACATCATAATTTCAACGTCATCATGTGATGAGGACATGGAAAGTCACTATCATTGATGACTAGGACTCATAGTGACATGGACTCTCTTTGATAGGTGACAAGGTTGTGACTTGTTTCTTCGATCTTGCATGCAAATTTCATGTTGTTGATGTCTTCACCCTCCAAAGTGTCTTTGATCTCATTGATTCTTTTGGGCTACTTCGATCATCAAGATTTCAATGTGTTCTTTGTTCTTGAATTCTTTATTTTACTTCCCTCTTTACCTGATCTTCTTCATGCATCCTTACCATGTTGTTGTTGAAATAACTACAACTAAAATCACTCATGGCAAGCAAAAATCAACCTGAAAATATCCTATCCTAACATGTTTCATTCAAGTTTTATGTTCATGACTTATGAATGTGCTCGGGAAGAGTAAGGAAACTTATGGGCGCAAGGGTGCACTTCGAAAGGCTGAAGAGATGAAGCTTCAAGGCTTCAAGATGCGCTCATGCGCTCAAAAAGAGATAAAAATAACTCAAGGGAGGGTGCAGGGCACATATATGAAGGATGAAGGAAGAGAATGCAGGATTCCCAAGCATGTTGTGCACTCAAGGGAGACAAGGAGGGTGCAAGGCACATTGTTGAAGGCTGAAGGGTTAGGCTTCGGGGTGCACTCATTTGCTCAAGGTTTTGGGTTGTGTTATATTCTTTCCACTACTAGCCCACGTAGTTAACAAGGGAGTTAGAAGGGGGGTGGAGCCCCCCCCCTTCATTGCACCGATTGCATAGTGGGGGGGGGTCACAGGGGGTTTGAGGGGTGCAGGTAACCCAACTCTATGGGGTCCAGGCGGACCTACCTATGGTTTTGTGCATGAATTTTCACATATGGTTTTCGACGTGATGGTTTTCGGTCCATGTTTTTGGATGCGATGGTTTTTGGTCCATGGTATTGGATGCTTCAGCATGTATAAATATGTATTGTAACATTGAAAGGAATATAATGAAAAATCAAGTTGGTAGTCCTCGTTTTTGGATCTAGGGGAAAATCTCTGTGTATATATGTTTTATGTGTTATGCTCTCACATTATTTATTTTCTGTATTTTAGAATTCGTATGCAGGTAATTTATGTGCGGGGTTAAAACCTACATTTGGTATCAAAGCTATTTTGGCTTCAAGGGGATGCCTTTGTTGCTGAGGGATTTCGCTCAGGCCTATGGTAGACCATGTTCAGTGGGAGATCTCCGAGATCGATTCTGGTGGTGAAAGAAGATGGCGAGCAGTGAAAAGATAGAGATTGTTGGCTTGTTGGGGCCTGACCCAGGTTCGGAGGTGATTTAGCTAAACAAATCACGGTACTACTGGCCCTTTCCGCAACAGTCCGTGGAGCACGGACTAAGGTCTCACCCAAAGTAGTATGGGAGGGTGCTAGAACTAGGTTTCCACACCCTGGAGATGTCTAACGGTATCAAATGTTCCACGGTTTGACCCTGCGCACACGTTGCTATGCGCGCTTACCCATACCTCGTAGCCTGAGATGCTGCCTTCGTGCAGCCCTATTCGGGGACCAAACCGTGTTATTACCCAAGTCTTTCCTCGCAGCCCGATATTAGATGATTAACTGAACTTATTTATACCCTTTTAGTTATACTTAACAATGTTCACAATTCATATAAGTGCGCGCAGTAAACAAATAGTATAATTGCAAGTAATATCAAACATGTAATAACTCAGAACAGATACATAGGATTCAGATAAAACTTCTCTTTATTATTTTCTTCCTTCTATTATAGACTCAACCTTACCATGCGCACTCAGCTGCAAGGGTCCACACACCTAGCTGCGGACTCTACTAGGCCTCTGCGCACTCAGCTGCAGAGCCTCTTCCTACTATTATGACCCAAGACACTTAGACTCTTGCTACTATTGTATTCTATCCCTTCATTCCTTCTTCATGGCTTTTTTTTCCTTTACCATTTAGAGCCTCTCTTTATACACTACATTCAAAACTTAGGGCAGACAACCCTATGAATCTAACATACAATTCGTGCTTTGCGCCCGCAATTCACGGAGATTTTACAACAATATTACTCAAAACTTGGGCTTTGAGCCCCAAAACCTGTTGTGGGGGGATTCCATGCCCAACAAGTCCCCAACACAAACATTTTGACTCGTCCTTGAGTCACTCTGTCGGCATGGCGATCTTGGCGCAGAGTCCCTCCAACTGATCTCGAACAGTCTTAATGTCTGCAGCGCACTAAGATGCTGCTTGCTGAACCTGCTACATTCTATCTTCAAAGATCTCTGTTTCCGGCATGCTGCGCTGCATCTGTGCATGCATCCCCTGAATCTACGCGATCTTTCCTTCAATAGTTGCCGTGATTGTGAAGGCTTCATCGATCCGTGGCTGGACGCACACTTTGAGAACAGATTCCTTATGGTGCGCTACATCCACATGCTCTTTTAACACCTTGGCTTGTTGCATCCTCGCAAGCCACTGAGTGAGGATTGATGTCTGTGCAGTCCCTCTGATGTTGTCGTACTGTTGTTGGAGTTTGCGTGCCTCTGTCTCCAGTCGTTGGATATTGGGATCCTCCTGCAAAGTCGTGAGGACCTCCAGTGCCTGTTCCAATATATTTGTACAGTCGCACACTGCATCTCCAATATCTTCCAACCCTATTGTAATAGTACTTGCACACTGTTCTTTGATTTATGGGGGGGTGGAAGGTTGCGTCTTCAACCGCAGTTCAACAATCTTAAGGTTTAGCTCTAGCTAAACCTTTGTTGTCTCTTCTTTCGCATCGCAGAATCCACTTTCCAAACTGTGGATCCGCACTTCTACCGGTAGATCTGCTACGATAGCCAACTCTGGGACGTGTCAGCAAGCGTCATCTACCGTCTATACCAACTTCCGATTTTGTGACACCAACTTGTCATGCTGCAAGCTAAGCTGTTCGATATTAATCTTCTGCTCACTCATAACCTAGATTGTGCGACTCTCCCTGGCGCGGAATTCTGTTGTTATCCCATCCTGTAGCTGATATAGTGTGTCTCGGGGAAGGGAAACCAAGTTAAGGCCAATGCATTTCATCATATTAAGCGTCACCCGGTCCATCGTGTTTTCCGAGACCAGCACTCCATCTAGTAATACTATCGTATTTTCCATCTTCGTGCGTAGCATCTGTTCTACTACTGACGTCCCTGCTGTGACGTGGGTAGACAAGGTTCCTTCCTACGGGGGCCGCACCTATAAGTCCTGCAACTGTGCCCTTAGGGCCCCCAACACATTCTGCTGCTCCGTCATAAACTCTTGGAGCGCTTCACTGGTGACATCGTGAACCGTCTCGCCAATGTTATGAAGATCACCTTCAGTTAAGGTGATCGGGTCGATGACTAGCTTCGAGGCCTTGGCCTTCTTTCATGGACCCGATCTTTCTGCAATGTGCATCCATTTGATCTGTGTAGAGGCGGTCCCCGGGTCTGCGCTCTCTTCTGCAAGTTCCGTGTCCTCTGCCCCTTGTCCTACGGACACTGGTTGGCCCTCCTCTGCATGCACTGTTGTGGCCTCTGCTGTCTACATTGTTGTTGTTGCTTCTAGGGCCTTCTTTTGTTCCGTGACTGCCTGTGCCGCTTTGTGGGCTGCCCTTACCTTGGCTGACACGTTTTCATTTCATCTTCTCTCGATGAGTTGGGTGACGCGCAACTTGGTGTCATCCTTCCTTTTTTGTGTTGTCCTCTTCTCCAACTCCGCTAAAGCCGGGGCGAGCCACTCAGAAGACCATGTCTCTAACACTGCAAATATCACGTCGTGAGTGGCTATAAATGGGAGCTTTGTCCATTGCTTCACCGGATCCTTTCGTGGCCTGATGTAGATGTTGTGCATGTCCGCCTTGAAGTCTGCAAAACTCTGCAGACTGTTGTGCACCGTGGGGGATAGGTGCGGCATCCTATTAATCCACATTCGGATGATTGCCTCCATGAGCACCCAAAAGTTCTTGGTATCGTGAATCTATTTCACGTCCTTGGTGGTCCAGAGCAAAGCGTACTTCACAACCTCTGGTAGGTCTTGATCAATGCTCAGGAGCTGACTATCCTCCAGCAGTTCCCCTGCTACCAACAAGATGGCTAAGAGCAACCACGCATATTGGAAGGTCTTACCCTGCTCCTGGGCCTCGCAATAGTTGAGCAAAAACTCCTCACAGAGGAACTTGGCCCAGTTGAACTAGACCCCCTACACACACTATTCAGCCAACGCAAACACCAATGCTGGTACCACATCGGTGCGACATTTTCTCATTACTTTACTAGCCAGGAGTTGGGTGGCTACGCGCACCCCTTTGTTCTTGATATTGGTGATAGCGTAACCCCTCTTTTTCTTTTCCAGTTTATACTTGGCCTTCATTGCTTCTATGAGCGCCAAATCTCTGCTTTTCCTGGCTATCGTCGCGAGATCCTTTCCTTTACAGGGAAGCTGAGAAATTCGGTGGATGAGGTCAGCCGTGATGGGAATAGGCTCCTCCAGCCATAGGTACCCATCATGCACCAGGAAAAGCAGCTGCCTGATGACGAAAATGGTGATGGGTGCACAGTGGAAATATGGTATATATAACAAATGCAGCAATCCAGCCTTTTCCACACAGCGCAGCCATTTTCATGGCTCTAATGTGATCACCGGCCCCTTAGTATTTCGTTTCATTAAGTTCCCGGTCTCAATGTGCGGGAACTTCTCACTATCAGCGAGGTCCCAGTTTTAAAATTTCAGGGTTGGCACATGGCCTAGGTGCGTTCCCTCAAATACAATGCCATCAGGGAGGAGCAAGGTCTGGAGTGAACTCTTCATTTCGTCCAGGTCTTTCGGCACTTTGGTTTTCCCTTTCCGTGGAGGGACATATGCGGGAAGTTTCATTGCAGAACGTATAGGTTGGGTATCCTCCTCCATGTCTTCTTCTTCTTCTGCTGCCGCGATCAGGGTTTGCAAGTCTTCCTCCTCCTCATCTATTTCTGTTGTGACTGCTTTCCCCTTCTCTTCCATGGACAGTTTGTTGTGCCATGGATTCCTCGGGGACATGCGTGCTTGACCCATTGTCTGTTTATCCTTCTTGTGCCTTGGTGTTCACGGTGATTTGGGGATTTCCAGTACCACCTCGACGCCTTCTGGAACATGCTCCACTATTGGGGTCTGCGCGGCCTCGCCGGCGGTGCCCTCCTCAATTCCCAACCCATCCTTAGTGGCTATCATTATATCTAGGTTGTATTCTGTCACTCGTGAACTTAGGGGCTCGATTATCGCTTGGCTCTCAATGGTCTGTGCTCTGCTCAAGCGCTCAAATCTCAAATGACCAAGTATTGTTTGTTGGCCAACCCTTTTAGTTTTATAGCGCTTTTTGAATTTGAATTCGACCGTTCCCCCCAATTTCAGGCCATTAATTCTTTCTTGGCAGCAGATTTTCCCAAATCTTGCCCATAACTTGCATCTTAAATGCTCGCCGCCCACTCCATTTGGCCTCAAATCGCACATCCCATCATGAACAGTGACCTCAATGGTCACTTCCCAGCCAACCCGCATGGCAGTGCAGTCCTCCGTGCGCGGTCGCGAACCTTGTGATGTTCTGATTCTGTGCGCATCTCCAATATCGCGCAGCTCCCAAGTAGAGTCTTTTATAGTCCCGCGCTCCCTTTCAACTGCCTGGAGTGCTAAGACTGCTCTTCCTACAGCTAGTCAGGTGGGTGTACCACCCGTGCGGTGCTCCATCTCGTCCTCCAGCATGGTTCGCGAAGAATCCCTATCTTCTAGTGTGGTGATCGGCATTGCGCACTCTACTATTCGCAAGGCACTACCCTGGTCACTACGTTTAGTGATATGCGGTTCAAGCTAAGGCAGCAGACTAACTAGTTCATGGTAATAGTTCTCTTGCTTGTCAGTATGAGTGTACGCACCTCGCTTTACCATCTTGGGTTTTCTGACGAGAAATGCTCCCGTTATTTCGTCTTCCAGCTTCTTGACCTCTGCGTCCATCGAAGCGCTCTTCTCCCTCAGCGGTACCTGGTCTTTCTCAAGTTCGTGAAGTCTAAGGCTTCCTTGCCGAATTTCTTCCTCGAGTCTTATGCGTTCTATTTCTCATGGCTGTGTGATTCCTTCATTCCGGGCTTCGCAGACCATTGTGTCTACGGGTGCTTTTATGCACAGACTTGGCTTTGCATGCTTCTTAGTGATTACAGCCCCTGCTTCATGCTTCAGCTTCAGAACTGCTCTCACGATCAGGGTTGTGCACATGGTCCTATAGGCCCATCGAACTGTTGGTACGCGCAGGTCCCAATCAGTGTGTTTCACATGGTGGACTGTGTTCAACATGTCGCACACCTTGTTAAAGACTTCCCCGTGTATAATCTTTGGTGCACTTGGTCTTATCATACTTCGTTGATCGTGCCCTTGTCTTGCCTGCTCCTGCTTGTTGTGCCTATTTCCCACTGCGAGGACGTTGTGCGTTTGTGCAGGTTGCGTACCATACACCTGTACCCATCTAGAGAGGTGGGTGCACAGGTTGTTTAATCCATCATACCTGCCTTTCATTTGTGGCTAAGACTTTCCAAACTGTATAACCATCATCCTTTTGCAACTGCGCCAGTTTTCAAAACTTCTTTGATGCATACCCCACCACCTGGTGGGCGTAGCGCGTAGTGTCCATTTCAAAGCATCAAAACGCTATTGTTCTGGCACTTCTCTTTCAAATTTGGTCAGGAATTCATCCACCGCTGTCAACCCATCATACATAGGTAGATCCCTTACCTTTGTTGTCAAGCAGCGTAGTGATCGTACCATCATGTTACAATTGAGTGTGGTTACCTCATGTAACAAGTTCTGCCATTGCTCTATTTCCTCATCCAAATCCGATGTGCAGGAACTTTCACGTTCCCACGAAATCCTGCCATCCGCTGTAGGATTCACCCAATCCTATTCTCGCACGGTTATCTTATAGATATAGTTGAGATCATCATCACTATCATCGTCACTATCATAGGAAACGTCGTTCTGCCTCGCTATCATTGACTAAAGTATCTACTGCGAATTCGGTGATAAACCCTCCTATGATTCGATCGAGCCAATGATCCACAACACACGCGATATTATCTTCCGATACTTTTAGTCTATGCACCAATTCTAGAGTCCACACAATTGGTTTGTCGAGCCTATGCCTTCCCTGACTGTGTGCTAGCTTCGCGATCTACTCATACAACTCAAAGGGGAAGGACGCAAAGAAAATTTCATGGATTTACGTATGTAAGTTGTTGGAAATAATACTAAGAGGGGGGTGAATCAGTGTTATCAGATATATAATTTTATTTCCCAAATAGATTTATATACGCTACTTTAGTGAAGTGAACTAGCGTGTACACGCGACCGTACTTAAAGAAACCAACATATATGCAGAGAACTTTTGATTTAGACAATTTATCATATATTGAGCTTAAACCAGTATATCAAAGATTTATTAGACAATGTAGTAAAAGCAGAATAAAGCATCACACATAAGCAACACACATGAACAACAAGATATAAGGTGGAAACCCAATGTGGGTAAAAACCACATGTTGTTGTCGTCTCTGTCTTCTTTTTAATAATAAGAAAATCTGTTTACAATCTTGTATTGGTGCATACTCATACCAATATGCAAGCACCCACCTGCAGAAGGCTACAACCTTCTCTCATTCTCCAGCTACTACTGGAAGGGAGATACAACCCCCTAGCTCTTGTACTAGCCAATATGTTTACTATTACGTAGGTGCCAGCCTACAAAAAACTCCACTCTTCCACTAGGGACCAAGTTTCATGAATTTTCAGACTGGATACTCTTGGAACACAACACCAAAATCTGAAGGCCACGTTTCATCCAATTTTCATACTAGACCCATTAACAACATTGAAACTCAAAACATCATAACTGCAATACAACCATCAAATACATCTGCATCAACCAATCACTGAAACTCAATCATCATTTTCCGAATCAACCACCACTGAATCAATTAATAACCCATCATCACTTAAGAAAATCACAATCAATCAATCTGATCATTCAGAACACTGTTACCAGAATACAGTCACCAAAACGCAAAGCAGAACCCATAACTCTACAACAGCAAACAGAAACAACTGAAACTTTAAACATCATGCTTCATAAGGTATACGCTACTTCCATGTGTAGAACCAGCATGTATATACACTTTTACCAAAGGGAACCAGCGTACAAATCTGCAAATTCCAATTTATGATGTATACACTACTTTGATATGCTGAACCAACATGTATATGCTCTTTTACTAAAGCGAACCTGCGTACAGATCTGTAGATGCTAACTTAAAACATCTTAACTATTCCAAACTTTAGTCATACCCAGATCATCACATTTACAGAATAAAACACGCGTCAGTTATTCAGATCTAGACTGTTCAAGATCAAAGCACATAATGAGAATACTTTTAAGCCTTTATGATCCCGATCCATCAGCCTTCATCAGCCATATAGGTGCCTCCTTAAAGCAGATCAAACAAACCATCATAAGCTCATTAACTTGCATATATGATCCAACACCTCATAAGATATTCAAAATACTTGCACACTCTTGGCCTAATGATCTTCTCTTCCTTGTATAGTTTTAGGAATTTCTCAATACCATGGACCAAAACTACTTAGAATCAATAGCTTGAACCAAATACCTTGGACCAAGAAATTCCTTAGACCCAAAAGTTTTGGTTTTCCAAGATATATGCGCTTTTCCATCTGTGAAAGTCTGTGTGTACGTATATGCTCCTTTTGTTCAGTAAACATACGTGTATATGCAACTTGGACAAGGTGAACCTATTTATACCTTTCTTTCTTCATTCTTTGGAGTCTGATATGTAATTCTTTGATGTTGACATGCTGCATTGTGATCTTTCATCTAAGTGAGTTGCCATCAAGGACAATACCTGTATCATAATGCCAACAATCTCCCCCTTTGGACTTGATGGCAACAACAACACTGAATCACTCTCCCCCTTTGACATCAAGGGCAAAGGATGGACCAAGATATTTTCTCCCTTTGACCTACATTATGTTGTTCATGCTCCCCCTCAGTACATGCTGAATTCTCTGATTGAGCTCCCCTTTTGTACATGCTAAGATGCACTGAAACCGTCCATGCTCCCCCTAAGCACATCCATCTCCCATCCAAGTGGGGATATACCAAACTTGACTCATCCACCCAACCAAGTGGGGATATACTAGTTGTTTATACATGACAAAAACAATAAATATTACATCATCCATCTTATGCAAAGTGGGGATACAAATTACATCATTCGTCCAATAGGACTCATTCAAATGTGTGAGAAGACATATCACATCCTAGACTTTTACATGGATTAAGCAACAAAAGGTATAAATATCTAAAGCCATAGCTGGACTAAGCAACCATAATGCCAACAATGTTGAATGTACGTGAAGGCTAATGCTCCCCCTGAACCTGTGCTACCTATGCATTGTTAACAAGTCAATGATCAAGGCATCTTTGTCAGTTAGATAAAAATTAATGAACAAAACATATCAATAGACTGTGATCATCAACATCAGACATAGCACCCATATTAGAGCCCGCCCACTGTTTTTCTTGTATGAAAAACATATATGCTCCTTGTCCCACAAAAACCCGCAGGTGTACACAAATCAACTTCATGAAACACGCATATATAATAACCTTTCTTTGATTTAACAGCAGGATGATGCAACAACTACTCTGAGCTTTTGCCTGAGATATTCAAATGTTTCTTGGGGCAGTGGTTTAGTGAATATATCAACAACCTATTCTTTGGAGGGAACATACTCCAATTTGACTTTTTGTTCAAGAACTTGTTCACGTAGAAAATAGTATTTGATGGGTATGTGCTTGGTCTTGGAGTGCATGACTGGATTCTTTGAAATACTAATGGCACCTGTATTATCACATAGAATGGAGATAGGTGGAGTACATGTGATCTAAATGTCTTGTAATGTTTGTATCATCCAAAGTAGTTGTGTGCAGCAAGATGCAATAGCCACATATTCTGCTTCAACTGTAGATAAAGCAATTGAACTTTGTTTCTTGTTGAACCAAGACACTAACCTAGAACCCATATACAAGGCACCACCACTAGTGCGTTTTCTGTCATCAACACTTCCTGCCCAATCCGCATCTGTATATGCATGAAGAGTAAGATTTGCATCTCTAGGATACCATAAAACAAAGTCCTAAGTTCCTTGAAGATATTTGAAAATTTGTTTGACTGCCTGAAGGTGTGATTCCTTTGGATTTGCTTGGAATCTTCCAATTGTTCCTACTACATGCATAATGTCAGGTCGGGTACCTGTTAGATAAAGCAGATTGCCAATCATGGATCTGTAAGTTGGTTGATGTACTGCTGATGATTCATCATTTGAGCTGAGACTGCATCCTCTTACCACTGGGGTACATACAGGTTTAGAATCTTCCATTCCGTACCTTTTCAAGATCTGTTTGAGATATTTGGTTTGTGAAAGAAAAATACCATCTTTATTTTGTTGAACTTGTAGACCAAGAAAATAGGTAAGTTCACCAAGCAAGACATTTCAAATCCTTGCTGCATTACTGAAGAAAAATTTTGACTCATGGATTCTTCATTGCTACCAGAAATGATATCATCAACATAAACAACAATAATTAGCAATTTATCATTTTCAATCTTTGTATATAGATTGCTATCTACTGAACCTTTTGTAAAACCTTGTTGGTGTAGATATTTGTCAAAGCGGTAATACCAGGCCCTTGGAGCCTGTTTCAGACCATATAAAGCCTTTTTGAGTCTGCATACAAGTTTTGCATCATTTCCAAGAATGAATCCTTCTGGTTGTTCAATATAAACTTCTTCTTCTAAATCTCCATTAAGGAAAGCAGATTTTACATCCATTTGGTATACTTTGAATTTCTGAAAGCTAGAAAGAGCAAGAAAAATCCTTATGGCTTCAAGTCTACCAACATGTGAAAAAGTTTCTTCAAAATCTATACCTTCTTGTTGAGCATACCCTTTACAAACAAGTTTGGCCTTGTTTCTAATGACTTCTCCATTTTCATTTAGCTTGTTTTTGAATATCCATTTAGTTCCTATAATATTTTTATCATGAGGTCTAGGAACTAATTCCCAAGTATTATTCTTTTGAATTTGCTCAAGTTCTTCATTCATGGCCTTGACCCAACATTCATCTTTGCATGCTTCATTTACATTTTGAGGTTTGGTGGAGGATAGTAATGCTAGATAGATTGAGGTTTCTGTAATAGTTATTCTTGTCTGTACACTTGCCTCTTTTTCCCCTAAAATTTGAGTTTCTGGATGATTTTTCTGAACCTACCTGGACTGAGTCTTTTCTTCTACTGTTATCTCTTCTTCTAGTGCTTCATTGGTTTCTTCTTCAACATCATTGTGATTTCATGTGGGAAAATAATCCCCATCTTCTTCATGTTTATAATCTTCTGTTTTTATCTATTTTGGATTTTTGCATGCTTCATCAACTACAATATCAATACTTTCAATAATTTTCCCAAGTAATTTATTATAACATTTATATCCTTTACTTCGAGAAGAGTAACCAAGAAGAATACCTTCATCTACTCTGGGCTCAAACTTACCAAGTTTTTCATTAGTCCTTTTGATATAACATTTGCTTCCAAAAACTTTAAAGTATTTTACAGTAGGAGTCTTACCTTACCAAAGTTCATGTGGAGTTTGAGTGCTATTTACCCAAACGTTTGCTTGGTTGAGAATAGTTACGGTGGAAAATGCAACTTCACCCCAGAAGGTTGCAGGTGTTCCAGATTCATCTAGCATAGCTCGAGCCATTTGTTGAACAATTCTGTTCATTCTTTCTACCACTACATTTTCTTGAGTCCTTGCGGTGGAGAATTGCCTTTTTATTCCATGTTTTTCACAAAAGTCAAAGAATTCATCCGAGGTAAATTCCCCTCCTCGATAAGATCTGAGGCATTTGATTTTTCGATCTGATTCATTTTCAACCAAAGCTTTGAAGGCTTGGAACTTTTCAAATGCTTCATCTTTATGCTTTAGAAGACCTATCCAACACATTCTGAAAAAATCATCAATGAACAAAATAAAGTATTCTTCTCCACGAGGTGACTTTTTCCTTGATGGTCCACATAAGTCAGTATGGACAAGTTCAAGAGGCTTACTAGCTGACCCTTCTTTTTCAATGAAGTGAGCTCTGGTTTTCTTACCAATTTGACATGGTTTTCATATTGTATTTTCAGGGATGTTGATATCTGGAAGATCATGAACAACCTTGAATCTGCATGCTTTTCTTATTTGAGAAAAGCTTAGATGTCCCAATCTTCTATGCCACAGCTAGATTTCATCATTTTTGCTTAGATAGCACTGTTGTTGTCCTCCCTTGAGTATGTATAACTTGTTTGGAGTTCTTGTACCTTTGATCACTGTCTCTCCTGTATCAAGCCCACGAACAACACATCCGTTTGATCGAAACACCACTTCATTTCCTTGATCACACATTTGATTGACGCTCAACAAGTTATGCTTTAAAACGTCTACATACATAACATTTCCAGCTTTAACCTTTTCTTTCAAGAAAACAGAGCCTTTACCTTTTATGACAGCAGGAGTGTCGTTTCCAAATGAGACATTCTTTTCCTTTTCTAAGGCATTATATGAGTGAAGTTTTCCTTTGTCACATGTCATGTGTTTTGAGCATCCTGTCGTTGTACCACTGATTTTCTTGTCCTTATGCATACAAGGCTATACCACATCTTTATGTTTGAGATTCTTTCCTTCTCCATATCTTTGGATTTAATGGAGTTTGCTCCTTTTGAGATGTTTGCCTAAATTTGCTCCTGCATTTAGATTCTTCATGACCAAAGTTGTTATAGATTGAGCATTCTATTTCATTTTCAAGAAGAGAAAAGTTATTATAGGAACTTTTCTTGATCCCTATCACATTCCTTTGATTTCATGCTTCTCTAGTCATGATGGTTTTGTAAGCAACACATTGAGAAGCTTTGTGTCCAAAATTATGACATGAAAAACATTGCCCATTAAAGAAGTTCCTGCGACTATCGAATCTACTGACCTGGTGATTGTAGTTTCTATTGATATTCAACTTTGGAGCAAATTCAGTATGATTTAGCTAAGGTTGGTTGTGGCTTCTATTCATCCTTGGAGTAAATTGAGTCTAATTTACCTGGTGATCTTCTTTATGCCTTTGCTAACGATTGTCATATTGTTCACTAGTCTTTGCGGCATCAAGATAGCTTTTGGTGGAGGTTGACAGCTTCTGAGATTGAGATGCGTCTTCAGTATATCCAAGACTTGTCTTTATCAGAGGAGAACATTGCACTTTGATAATTTCATTTAAATTTTTTGATCCTTTAGCAAATCTAAGATTGAGAGATTTTGTTTTCTCAAGATCCTTTCTTAGACCCACAATTTCACATTCTAGTTTTTCATTGTGTTTTTCTTTTCAGCAAGTTGGTATGTCAACGTATCTATAATCATATTCTTTTCTTCTAAACAGATTTTGAGTTTAGATATTTCTTCATGAAGGTCATCCTCTTCTAAAGCATCCCAAAAATTATCATCATCATAAGCCATTAAAAGTCTATAATCATTACTATTTTCATATTCATCACTATTTGATAAACCATCGCTATCTTCATGAGTCTGGTAATTCCTTTTATTTACAACGTTTTTCTATTCCATTTTGCATATTCCTTCCCTTTTTCATATTTATCTTTATGAGGGCATTTGGTAGCATAATGACCGACTCTACCACAGACAAAGCAGCTGAAGGGTAGCTTACCTCTAAATATTCTGGAACCCCATTGAAGCTTCTTAACAAAGTTTACCTCATCTTCTTCTTCTGAAATATGTCATAATTAATTGTGTTCTTCCTTTCCTTTTGTTGAAACCTTAAATGCGGCTTCCCTCATATCTGATGCTCCTCCTTTTCTCATCTCAAAGGCAGTTAAGATTTCGTGAAGTTGTGTCATAGTGATAGTCTGCAGATCCTATTTTTCTTCTATGGCAGACACTTTTGATTCAAATTTAGCAAACAACTTTCTCAACTAAGGTAACTTCCTTTATTTCTTCACCCAGATTCTTCATACAATTAACAACCTCATCTATACGTAAGAAGTAACTACCTATACTTTCATCATTGTGCATCTTAAGAGTTTCATACTGAATTCTGAGAGTTTGAAGCTTAGCACGTTTTACCTGAGAGACTCCTTCGTAGCTCAGAATGATTTTGTCTCATATTTCTTTGGCTGATTTGAGCTGCATGACTTTGACAAACTCTGATTGTGACAGACTTCCTAATAAAGTATTGACAGCTCTGGCATTGGTTTCATATTGCTTTTTACCTGTCGTATCTATAGGAATTGTTGTTCGAAATGTATATCCTCCTTCCACAATTTCCCAGACATCCGTTCCAAGTGATTGTAGATAGGTTGTGGTTCTTATTTTCTGATAAACAAAATTGCTCCCATCAAATATTGGCGGTCTGATGGATCCCAAATTTCTTGACTACTCATGATGATCGATCTCCCTTTAAGCGATCAAGCTTCTTCTGAAGGACCTGCTCTGATACAAATTGTTGGAAATAATACTGAGAAGGGGGTGAATCAATATTATCAGATCTATAATTTTATTTCCAAATAGATTTATATATGCTACTTCAGTGAAGTGAACTAGCGTGTACATGCGACTGTACTTAAAGCAACCAACATATATGTAGAGAGCTTTTGACTTAGACAATTTATCATGTATTGAGCTTAAACCAGTATATCAGATATTTATTAGACACCGCAGTAAAATCAGAATAAAGCATCACACATAAGCAACACACATGAACACCAAGATATAAGGTGGAAACCCAATGTGGGTAAAAACCACCTGTTGTTGTCGTCTCTATCTTCTTTTCATAATAAGAAAATATGTTTACAATCATGTACTAGTGCAAACTCATACCAGTATGCAGGCACCCACCTGCAGAAGGCTACAACCTTCTCTCGTTCTCCAGCTACTACTGGAAGGGAGCTACAACCCCATAGCTCTTGTGCTAGCAGATATGTTTACTAGTACATAGGTGCCAGCCCACAAAAATCTCCACTCTTCCACCAGGGACCACGTTTCATGAATTTTCAGACTAGATACTCCTGGAACACAACACCATAATCTGAAAGTCACGTTTCATCCACTTTTCATACTGGACCCATCAACAACATTGAAACTCAGAACATCATAACTGCAATACAACCATCAAATACATCTACATCAACCAATCACTGAAACTCAATCATCATTTTCTAAATCAACCACAACTGAATCAATCAATAACCCATCATCACTGAAGCAAATCACAATCAATCAATCTAATCATTCAGAACACTGTTACCAGAATACAGTCACCAGAACACAAAGCAGAACCCAGAACTCTGCAACAGCAAACAGAAACAACTGAAACTTTAAACATCATGCTTCATAAGGTATACGCTACTTCCATGTGTCGAACCAGCATGTATATGCACTTTTACCAAAGGGAACTAGCATACAGATCTGCAAATTCCAATTTATGATGTATACACTACTTTGATATGTTGAACCAGCGTGTATACGCTCTTTTACTAAAGCGAACCTGCATACAGATCTGTAAATGCTAACTTAAAACATCTCAACTATTCCAGACTTTAGTCATACCCAGATCATCACATTTACAGAATAAAACACGCGTCAATTATTCAGATCTAGACTGTTCAAGATCAAACCACATAATGAGAATACTTTTAAGCCTTTATGATCCCGGTCCATCAGCCTTCATCAGCCATATAGGTGCCTCCTTAGATCAGATCAAGCAAACCATTAGAAGCTCATTAACCTGCATATATGATCCAACACTTCATAAGATATTCAAAATACTTGCACACACTTGGCCTAATGATCTTCTCCTCCTTATATAGTTTTAGGCCTTTCTCAATACCATGGACCAAAACTACTTAGAACCAATACCTTGGACCAAATACCTCAGACCAATCAAATACCTTAGACCAAGAACTTTTGGTTTTCCAAGATATACGTGCTTTTCCTTCTGTGAAAGTGCGTGTGTACGTATACGCTCATTTTGTTCAGTAAACCTGTGTGTATAAGCAGCTTGGACAAGGTGAACCTGCATATACCTTTCTTTCTTCATTCTTTGAAGTCTGATCTGTAATTCTTTGTTGTTGACATGTTGCACTATGATCTTTCATCTGAGTGAGTTGCCATCAAGGACAATACCTGTATCATAATGCCAACATAAGTAGCGCTCTAACCATTGTTCCTTCGATACTCACGGATTCCTATTTTCCTGTGCCGCGAACTCGTGAATGTTTCTGTCCAGCCACCCTTCAATTTCTTTCTTTTTCAGATTCCAATGACACGACATCATCCCTTATGTAGATCCTGATCCCGGCAACAGAACCATTTATTGGCTTCTTGGGGCTTGACCCAGGTTCAGAGGTGATTTAGCCAAAAAAATCCCAGTACTACTGGCCCTTTCGACAACAGTCTGCGGAGCGCGGACTGAGATCTCACCTGAAGTAGTATGGGAGGGTGCTAGAACCAAGTTTCCGCACCCTGGAGATGTCTAATTGTATCAAGTGGTCCGCGGTTCGATCCTACATGCACGTTGCTACATGCACTTACCTGTACCTCGCAGCCTGACATGTTGCCTTTGCGCAGCCCTACTCAGGGACCGAACTGTGTTATTACCCAAGTCTTTCCTCGCATCCCAATATTAAATGATTAACTAAACTTTTTTATACCCTTTTAGTTATACTTAACAACATTCACAATTCATATAAGTGCGCGCAGTAAACAAATAGTACAATTGCAAGTAATATCAAACATGTAATAACTCAGAACAGATACACAAGATTCAGATAAAACTTCTCTTTATTATTTTCTTCCTTCTGTTACAGACTCAACGTTACCCTGTGCACTTAGCTGCAGAGGTTTGCGCACCCAGCTACAGACTCTACTAGGCCTTGGTGCAGTCAGCTGCAGAGCCTCTTCCTACTACTATGACCCAAGACACTTAGACTCTTGCTACTATCATATTCTATCCCTTCACTCCTTCTTCATGGCTTTTTTTCCTTTACCACTTAGAGCCTCACTCTATTTATACAATCCCATGGTTTGCGGACTATGGGTAATTCAACACTACATTCAAAACTTAGGGCAGACAACCATATGAATCTAACATACAATTCGCGCTTCACACCCGTAATTCGCAGAGTTTTTACAACAATATTACTCAAAACTTGGGCTTTGAGCCCCAAAACATGTTGTGGGGGGATTCCATGTCCAATAGAGATTAAGAAATTTAATGATCATAGTTTTCAGTGTGGAAACTCAAGATGGAGGATCTGTTGGTGGATAAAGATCAGTGGATCGCGGTAGATCCGGTTATGAAACCAATGGGAGTGTCCGATGAAGAATGGAAGAAGTTGGATCGGAAGGCAAAGAGCACAATACGATTGTGTGTCTCAGATTTAGTATTGCTAAATGTATCAGGGGAAGCTACGGCAAAGGCTTTGTGGGACAAGTTTGGGAGTTTGTACCAATCTATGTCTCTGGTGAATAAACTGTTCCTACGGAAATAGTTGTATACCCTGAGGATGAAAGATGGAGACTCAATGACAGAGCATCTGAATGCATTTAATACTGTGGTAAGTCAGTTATCATCTGTTGATATTTAAATTTCAGATGAAGATAAGTGCATCAGTTTGTTGTGTTCTCTACCAGATTCATGGGATAGTTTGGTTATTGCAATAGGTAGCAATGCAACTGCCTTGCAGTTTGATGAAATAGTCTCATCCTTACTGACGGAGGAGATGAGACGAAAAAATATGGAGAGCTAGAATGGTGATGCCTTGTCTTTAGGAGGACAGTCCCAGAACAGAAACAAAAATAAGTCATCGAGTGGGAGATCTAAATCTAGAGGGAAATTTAAATCTCTAGGAAAACCTTTAAAGGTGGTTTGTTGGAAATGCAGAAAGGAAGGGCACTACAAAAGGGACTGTAAATCTAAAGCTCCTGACAAAGGAAAGGGATCTGATGATGCTCCTTCTGCAAAGGCAAAAACCACCTCCGATGAAGGTGGGGATGTGTACTTGGTTTCTTCAAGTACACACGTAGATCATGAGGAATGCTTGATTGACTCAGGTGCATCCTTTCACTTCACTCCCTATAGAGAGTGGTTATGCAAGTATGAGAAATACGATGGTGGTGATGTCTTCTTAGGTGATGATAAGAAGGCCAGAATCGTTGGTCGCGGTAAAGTAAAGTTGAAGTTGCAAGGTGGAAGGGTTAGAACACTTTAGGGTGTTCTGTGTATTCCTGCGTTGGCCAGAAAGTTGATTTCTGTAAGAAATCTAGATGACGCAGGCGTAAAAACAGTGTTCGAGAAGGATACCTACAATATGGTTCAGGGAGCACTGGTATTGATGTGGGGTGTTCAGATTGGAACTCTGTACAAGCTGCAAGGTAGCACTGTTGTTGACGGGTGCAACAGTTCTGTGGTTCCTGAAAGTGGAGAAGAAAATCTAGTGGTCTCTGGAGAGAAGACCATGTTGTGGCATCAAAGGCTTGGAAATATTGGAGAGAAGGGCCTTCGAATACTTCATGGTAAAGGTATGGTAGATGGTATGAGTAATAGCTCTCTGGATTTTGATTTCTGTGAAAATTGTGTATATGGGAAGCATAATCGGGTGAGTTTCCCCTTTAGTGGTAAGAGGGCGAAACAGATATTAGAGCTTGTGCACAGTGATGTGTTTGGACCTGTTAGTGCCTAAATATACCTCAGGCTGAGAAAGGTAGGATCTAGGGTAACATCAAACCACGCTTAACCTGGTAGTTAGCCCTAATAGGTCGGGAGAGGGCTCTCTCCTCATCAATCTCAGAAAAATATGATCAATGAGGGCTTGAGATGACTAATATGCTGATTGATTTTAGGCTAGGTATATGTGTACATGAGTTTGATTGAATAAAATGATGTTTTTGTTGGTTCAGATGGAAAGGCAAATTTTGGGTGCGGGGAATGAGGCTCAGTTTTGCAGAGATCTCAATGGGGAAAGGTAGGCAATTGATTTGGCACTTCAAATCGAATGAGATTGAGAAATTTAGACAGGTGAGGAGTTGAAAAGGGCAAGAAAACTCAGGGATCCTCTTCAAACAGCTAAAAACATCAAAAACTAAAACAAACCCTAGGTAGAGCACGACAATTTCAATGGATTCTACCTTCTCCCTTGTTTGATTTAGATAAGAAGAAACAAGATAGATAATGGCATACATAACACATAAATAAATTCACAATTATAGAAGAAAGCACTATACCAAAACAAAATTCCACATGAATCCCAAAGAGTGCTGCAAACCCTGGTCTCAATTCCTTAGCCAAAATGCGGATATGAGTATACAATGAAGCTCATTGCTTTCTCAAAAGTCCAACCCTGCTAATGAATGAAAGATCACAAGATATAGACAAACCATAACTCATCATAGCCTCTAGGGGTCAAGCTCACAAGTTTAGTAGCTGTTCCAACTAATTCTAAATTGAGAACTAGAAATTAGGCAGTGGAACAGCTTGCCTCTAGAAACTAGGGAACTGATTCATTCAGTTTCAAACAACTTTTTGATACATGAATCTACCTCCATAAGTGAAAATTAGACATAATTACATCAAGATCCATCAATTTATATTAAATTACATCACAAGTTTGACATTGAGAAGGAGAAAAAGTCAAACTGTCAAAAGCTAGGCGAAAAATAGAGCGTTCTTGGTCAAACTGAGCTAAATTTACCCAATGCGTCGCGCTGATGTCCCTATGCATAGCGCCAATTTGCAGCCACTTTTGGAGGCCTTTCCGGTGTCAAAATTTGGTCTAAGTGTGCTTGTCGGAAAGGTCTTCCTGTCTACTTTCCAACCCAAGTGGAATTTTTGAATTTGGCCTCCATTTTCCCCTCCAAAATTGAGTTCTCCCAACACTACTTCCTGTGTGTCAAAATAGGGGCAGTGAGGTCATTTTTTGAGTGTTTTTGACCTTTTTGAGGGCTCAAAACCTATCAAAATTTCTTGGCCATTGGTAGGCAAGCATATTTTTCCATGCTAAATCCAAAAATGCTGAGTTTTTTTCATTTGGAGGCTCCCATCAAAAGCGAGCTCTAGGTGGCGCGATGCATAGGGCAGAAAATTCTGTGTTTTGTGCCAAAAATTCCAAAAATGCAAAAAGTGTCCCAAATTTTTTGAAATTTGGGCTGAGTTTTCTTCATCAAGTGCTGTGTTGGGCCAAGGAAGCCTCAGCCAATATCTGAAGTCTATCTTGCTCCTTTCACCTCCTCAATGCCCTTTTCAACTTTGCTTTCAAGCTCCAGATTCTTGCCTTGCAGACTTTGTTTCTCGCCATGTCATGATAGGCCATATGCCTCAACATTGTCTTCTCCCTGTTGGCCTTCTCTAACAACCTCTCTAAGTGGATATTAGCTCTTTCAAGCCAAGATTCCTGATCAGCATTGATCTCTTGCTCAAGTGATGTGAGCTTCACCTTCCTCCTTTTGGTAGCTTGGCGGTTTTCCTGTATGTTTTGCAACTCCATAATCACTTGCTGATCCTCAAGCTGCTTATTTATTTGCTCTAGGCACTTTATTATCCACTTAGCTCTTTCTAAGTTGAGGGACAAAGCATTGATGTCCGCCTATTGCTCTTGGATGACCTCTTTGAGTTTTGAGCTTTGTGGCCCCAAATCAGTATCATCACCCTCAATGAGAATGAAATTAGTCTCCTGCTCACCTGAAGGTCCCTCATCCTGTAATGGCCTCTTGCCCTTGTCTTAAACCTGTTGTGGTGATGAAGGAAGCGAGACCCCTTCCACCCCGGGTGGAGATAATACTCGCTTTGCTGCTGCAAACAACTGTCTAGTCCCCTTTTGATAGGTGATAAACACCGGCATACTAGCGGTCTGTGTCTCATGACCCTCATGCTGATGTGAAGGCCCACCTATCTCATGAAAAGTCTCTGGAAGTCCCTGAGGAGCTGTGAAGAACTCACGAGAAATGAACTCCTCTCAAGTGATTCCCTGCAAACCAAGCTGATGCATGACCACAATCTTAATGAGAGAAAAATGATATATACTATTGAACTGCTACTGAGGAGTCTTTTGTTGTACTAGGGTGGTCATCTTCTCAATGTTTCAGCACATGAAGTAGGGGAGATTCATCATCCTCACCCTAGTAAAGTGCATCAACAGTCTGATATGGTAGGCATATAGGCGAGAAAACCGGCCCTCACATCTGAAATATTTCATTATCAATTTCATCAAAGGAGCATATGAATCTTTCAAGTACCGAAAGGGAAAAACTCTGTTGAGTTGTCTCAAATAACCGGGCTTGATGTATGGTTCATAGTGTTCCCTGTCAATTTGCTGCCTCTTATTCCATTGCTCTCCAATATTAGGAATTTTGGTTGCTAGAGAAATAGATTTTGGTGTTAAAGTGAATGTTACACCAGCTAGAGTGGCTTGACCATTATGTAAATGAAGCACAAACAACCGGGCCAACTCATGGTGATACTGGACTCTAGCAACCATCTCACAGAACTCATAGCAGGATTGATGTTGGAAGCATGTGATGGCGAGAGGGCAGGCCTATAGCTCAGCAAGGGTAGTAGGTTCCTCTCGTATATGTTTGCCACCCTTATGAGGCCTCCTTGGTGCATGTACCTCTGTAGGAGAGTCACTGTGTGTCTCTTCCTCACGATCATATGAAGGATCAGACTCCATGCTTGCTAGTGAGTGAGTTTTCTTAGTGAGTAGAAGGAAATTTATGGTATTTTCAATTTTCTGCTACCAAGGGAAAAGTATATGAGGGACTATGGAGGGGGTGAGTATGAGGGATTTTTGGGACTGTTAGGACAGGGTTTTGTTAGGGAAACAGGGGATTAGGGAGTGAATTGTAAGCTTTAGGGACAACAATTAAGGTTTAGGGATTTATATTTAGGATTTGGGAAAATGGGGATTGGGGATAGGGATAGATGATTTTTGGGAATATGGGAGTTAAGGAATGAGGGAATAAGCTGGGAAAAATGAATGAAGGAGTGAAAAAGTGAGGGGGTGGTAGAATGAACTTGGCAGCGAAAATAACCAATGCAAACCCTAGGAAATAGTTTCTTGAGAAATGGCAAGGAAGTAGGGTTTGATTTTTCCTTTAGACAACCACCATAAATTGTATGAAAAACTCCTTTACTAGCAATGAAGAGGGCTTAACTTACTTGCAAAATGGAAGAGTTGAGTGAATTTGGCGATTTGAGGGAGTGTTTGAGAGAGTCGGGCTTGGCAGCTCTATGCAACGCACCTTAAACCCAACACGCCACGCCTCCTATGTGCGCCGCGCTAGAAAACATTTACACTGAAAATCGCGGCCCTATGCGTCGTGCCTCTTGTGTGCGTCGCGCCACTCACCCAATGCGTCGCGCCCACGAACTTGCACAGTTTTGCTGCAATTTTGCTCCCTTTGTTTAACACAGCGTTCTCTTGCTCAATCTTTCTTCTTTGAATGCAAATGAGCTTTTTGAATCATGGAAAATGATTTATATACAGGAGCTTTTGATTTTTCATTCATAAAACCCACTTTTGTAATGTTTGCATTGCGACTTACTTTTTCAACTCTATTTTGTGGGTAGTTTACTTTATTTGTGCCTTTGATGAACTGAATGACTTGATTTTTTGTTTGCCTTGCAGGGAATGGAGCAACTGAAGCTTGGCAAGGTGATCAGGGTTGCCGCTGAAGTTTTTTACATATGAGAGAACTGAAATTACACCAATTTATACAATAAAAACCTAAAATACTCTATTTTCCCTCAAAACAGGGTTTTGAGGAAAAATACATTTCTGAGCAAGTGATTATGAAATTGGTACTGCAACTTTATTCAACCTCCTCATGCACCTGTTGATCATTATTGGACATTTTGAAGAGCTTTTTGATGAAACCATGGACCTAATGAAACTGAAACCCTAGAAATGACTCTTGCAAATTTAGAGACAAAAAGTGACTGCAGACGATCTTGATGAATGGAAATGGGCTAGCAGGTAAAGGACATGAGGGAAAATGTACAACAAGCCACTACCCTCAGATGATCCATGCTCCTAATGGAATGCAGCTGACTGAGCGAGACACCTAATATGCAATGCGAAAAGAGAATTTGATCTCTGACGGAGGGATGAAGATACCGACACTAATAGGACCTGTGAAGGTTCCATCACTGGGTAAGTCTATGTACTATGTATCATTTATAGATGACTTCTCAAGGAATACATGGATATATTTCCTTAAGAAGAAATTTGAAGTCTTTGATAGGTTTAAAGAATTTAAGGCTCTGATGGAAAACCAGACAGAGAAGAAGATAAAAGTGCTGAGGACAGATAACGATGGAGAGTTTTGCAATAAGGAATTTGAAGAATTCTGTAAGAAGTCTGGTATAGCACGGCAGAAGAATACTCCATATACACCTTAGCAAAATGGAGTTGCAAAAAGAATGAATAAGACGTTGATGGAAAGGGCAAAAAGCATGCTCAGTGGTGCCGGGTTAAAACAGGAATTCTGGGCAGAGGCGGTGGAGACAGCATGTTACCTAGTCAACAGATCAACTTCATCAGTGTTGGAGAATACGACTCTACAAGAAGTATGGAATGGTAAGAAACCTTCTCTTTCACATCTGAGGGTATTTATATGTGATGCATATGTACATGTTCCAAAGGAGAAACGAACCAAGTTGGATAGTAAATCTGAAAAGTGCATCTTTATTGGGTATAAGGATAGTTTAAAGGGTTATAAGCTTTGGAACCCAGTAACAAGGAAGGTTGTGTACAATCGAGCTGTGGTGTTCAGAGAGGTAAAAGATGTTATGAAACATGAAGTCCAACCAAAGTAACCTGAGAAGATGGAGTTTGAACTTGAGGAAGAATCAGACTCTACAACAGAGGAGGAATTAGAAGATGAAGAGCCACAAACTACGGGTGTGAGAAGATCAGTTCGAGAAAGAAGATAGCCAGAAAGGTATAGTCCATCTGCTTTCTGTTCAAATTTTGCTTTATCTATTGCTGACGATGATCCCAGAACTGTGAAGGAAGCAGTAGATTCAAAGGATGGAAAACTCTGGAAAGAAGCCATGGTTGATAAAATGACATCTTTGCACAAAAATGAAGCTTGGGATCTGGTGGAGTTGCCAGCTGGAAGGAAACCCATTAGCAGCAAATGGGTGTTCAAGAAGAAGACAAATGCAGAAGGAAAGGTGGAGAAATACAAAGCTCCGTTGGTAGCAAAAGGTTATTCCCAGGTGCTGGGAATTGATTTTGGTGATATTTTTTCTCCTATTGTCAAGGTAACTTCTATTATATTACTTTTATTTGTTGTTGCTGCTTTTGATTTTGAGGTAGAACAGATGGATGTTAAGACGACATTTCTTCATGGGGATCTGGAAGAGGAGATATACATGAAGCAACCTGAAGGTTTTGCGGTGAAGGGTAAGAAAGAACTGGTATGCAAGTTAAAGAAGTCTCTGTATGGGTTAAAACAGTCATCAAGGATGTGGTCTCAGAAATTTGATACATTTATATAGGGACTTGGCTTCACCAAAAGCAAAGTAGATCACTGTGTGTATTTTAAATTAATTGGTGATCGTGTTATTTATCTGGTCTTGTATGTGGATGATATGTTGCTGGTTGGAAATGACAAAGAAATTATCCAAGATTTGAAGACCCATTTGTCCTCCAAATTCGGAATGAAAGATCTTGGTGCTGCAAACTATATTTTGGGCATGGAAATTAAAAGAGATCGGGCAAAGAGGAAGCTCTGGTTAAACCAGAGGAAGTATGTCGAGATAATAATGCAGATTTTTAATATGCAGGATAGTAAACCAGTGAAGGTTCCTATTCCTGTAGGTGTGAAGTTATCCGCTGAACAGTGTCCTAAGACACAAGAAGAGGAAGAGGACATGTCTCATGTTCCATATGCAAGTGCAGTCAATAGCCTGATGTATGCAATGGTCTGTACTGGACCAGACATTGCACATGCAGTGGGAGTATTAAGCAGGTTTATGTTAAAACCAGGGAAGGAGCATTGGACAGTAGTGAAGCGAGTTTTCAGGTATTTGTTCGCACTAGTGATTATGGTTTGTACTACCAAGGAAGACCCAGATCGGATAGAGTGTTGGATATTCATGGCTTTTTTGATGTAGACTAGGCTGGAGATCTGGATCAGAGAAGATCTACAAGTGGGTATGTGTTTAACATATTTGGAGGTGCAGTCAGTTGGATGAGTAAGAAACAATCTGTAGTGGCACTATCAACTATAGAGGCAGAATACATGACAACCACTCATGCAAGAAAGGAAGCAATTTGGTTGTAGAGATTGTGTTCAAGTATGGGGTTAGTACAGGGAGCTATAAGGATAGACTGTGACAGCCAATGTGAAATTTTCTTGGTAAATAACTCTGCATATCATTCAAAGACAAAGCACATTGATGTTCAGTATCACTTTGTGAGGGATATGATAGAAGACAAAAAGGTGTTGCTGGTAAAGGTGGACACTTTGAAGAATAATGCAGATGCATTGACAAAATCTGTGAGCTCTGAGAAGTTCTCTTGGTGTATAGAAACAATGGGCGTTGCAGGGCTGGTTAAATGACTAAGCTCTCTTGTGGCCCCCTGTGGAAAGAAAACAACAAGTGGGAGAATGTTGGGTTGTGTTATATTCTTTTCACTACTAGCCCACGTAGTTAACCGGGGGGTTAGAAGGGGGGTGGAGCCCCCCCCCCTTCGTTGCGCCGATTGTGTAGCGGGGGGGGGGGGGTCATAGGGGGTTTGAGGGGAAATTTTGTTTTTGGACCCTATATTAGGTTGGGCGGACCTACCTATGGTTTTGTGCATGATTTTTCGCACATGGTTTTGGATGCGATGGTTTTCGGTCCATGGTATTGGATGCTTCGGCATGTATAAATATGTATTGTAACATTGAAAGGAATATAATGAAAAATCAAGCTAGTAGTCCCGGTTTTGGGATCCAGAGGAAAATCTTTGTGTATATATGTTTTATGTCTTAAGCTCTCGCATTGTTTATTTTCTGTGTTTTAAAATTCGTATGCGGGTAATTTTTGTACGGGGTTAAAACCTACACAAGGAAGCCAGAGATGGCACAGGGCACAGGGCTGAAGGCTGAGGAGTTAGGCTTCAAGGCTTTAGGGCATGCTCATGTGCTCAAGAGGATTAAGGAGGGCACAAGGTGCATTGTTGAAGGTTGAAGGTGTCATGATGATGCTTCGATAATGCACCATGTGCTCAATAAGGAGGAAGGCATTCGTTGAGGGCACAATTCAGAACAACGGGAATGACGCTTAGGAGTGTGTTATGCAGTCTTGGAGAGCATAGGGCACATTTCTGAATAACAAAGGATTCTCAATCAAGGCTTAAGAGTGCTCTTTAGCGCTCCTAGCCTTAATGGATTCACTTTGCAACCAAAATTTTTCTAAGTCTAGAAGATAGAACAAGGGGAGAAAATAATGAGTCTATAAATGAAATGAAGTGTGACACATACCAACTCATCAATAAAAATTAGATAGGCTTGAACAATGATAAATACACATCAAAATTTCAATTTACAAACACTCCCCAAGTACAATAACCAAAGTGTGCAGTTGCAACCAAAAGTGTCATTTTACAACAAACAAAGGTGTTATGACCATGAAGTGCACTAGATATGTTCTAAACAATGCGACAACACTTGGGGATGATCAAGAACATTTTTAGCATGTATAATGACTCGAAATGACACTTGATGACCAAAGCGACATTTGATGTGATAGTTAGGTAGGCTCCAAAATTTAAACATAGTGAAATTTTGGAGGGTGTTGTAGCAACGACAACACCTATAAAAAAAACAAGAGCATGCAATCCTCCATTTTGAAGACACCTTTAAATTATTAGGAAATAAGAGCTTGCAAGCTTGTCAAAGAAGGTGGCATACCTTTCCGCACAACTTGAGAATGAAGGAATATCACTCACCAAAGAGGCTGAGGAACGCTTTAGATAGAACACCTTTGTACAAAAGGATAGTCTAGAGATTGGAAAGAAATTGGATTAGACTCAAGTTTAGTATCCATTTACTATTGGGCTTACAAGATAATAGGGACGAGGAACAAGAAAATAGAGAATGGGCTAAGATTAAAAACAATGTGAGCTTCCATCCAAAAGAAGACATCTCTTCTGAGATAGCTTGGGATTTCAGGGATGCCACCAGGGCCATGACTGAAGTATAGCTAGGTGACTAATTTTCTCAATGGATGAGAAACACTTTTAGTATAAGGTATGATGGTCCTCCCAAATAGGTACAATTCAAGGCTCATTTGACCATCCTTCGGCACATTTTAACCTCATTTTGCATTTGATAATATCTTTTTCAAGCTATAATGTGTTCTTAAGAAGGTTAGGAGATATTTGATATATCATATGGCCTAATGCATTAAATGTCTAGGATATTGAAGATTTATTGTGTAGGTCACGTTGGAGACTAGCAAGAGAAGATCTAGGAGGCTTGTTCCTTGCTTCAGGCCCATCAACAACTCGCATGGTTCATGAACAGTTACTACCCCTCAGTGGCTGTGAGTACACCAAGAGACCAGATCCACCTTTTTAGGAGTTTTGGAGGAATGCAACCCTCCCTTTAAGGACAGTGCCCCTCAATCACTTTTTGGTATAAATAAGAGATCCTAACAACTCAGTAGGGATTCAAATTCTAGAGGAAGATAGTGACTATCAAAGAATGAGACTTCTGCTTGTTATTTCCATTGTTATGTTACATGTTTGAATAGTTTTTGACAAAAGCATAATTTTGTTTCCAACCTAACTTTGCTTCAAGGGACCTAAGTGTCCTTGGGTTAGGGCCCAACCCAAGTGCTCAAGCCCCTTCCTTTGTACATTTCTTTATGCATTTCTTTTGCATGCACTTAGTCTAGCTATGATTTTATGCAAAACTAGTTTATGAGAAATGTAACAACCCATTAATAAAATTTTAGACTTTAAAACTTTATAAATATATATATATTAAATTTTATAAAGTATATGGTTAGACTTTATAATATGAATTTATAAAACATATCATTAAACTTATATAACATATATAAAGAAATGTTATAAGATATATTACTTAACTTTATATCATATATAATTTAAATGTTATAATATATATATCTTAAAACTTTATAGCATTTATAATATAAACGTTATACAATGTGTCATTAAACTTTATAACATTATAATGTAAGTTATAAAGGTATCAGTTATAAAACTTATAACGTATGCTAGAAATGTTATAATCGTAAATATCAGCTGCCCTAAAAAAATCTATACATATCCCAGCCATTAATAAAAGTCGGTCGAACCTGCTGAACACTTATTACTGAGCGCTGGGACAGTAAGAAATATCAGGAGCCATCAATGCGTGGGAGGCGGTGGCTGCAAGTGGGAGGGCGGCCACCGCCAGGTCAGGGAATAAATAGCAGAGGCCTGAACCGGAAGTGGGGGCAGAAAAACCAGAGAAGCATAAATTCATCAACAGGAAACCAGGAGAAGGGACTTATCAGTGGAAGAGCTTTAAGTGGTCTGGGTTCTGGGCACAGAGGGACAGAGAGCCTCTGTGGAGAGCTTTCTGGATTGAGCAACTAGGTTGCTATGTCTGGTTGGGTGGTATTGGCCATCTCAAAATTGGGTCAAAACAGCCACGGCATCACCAGCAGCGGGATTGCCAGTTCAGTAGCAGAATCGAAAATCAGCTAGCAGTTCAGGTATGGGCAGATTACAGTTTTATGCATTATTGTTTTCCAATTTTATGAATATTTATATGTTGTTGTAATTCGAAACTTGGGCACTACAAGAAAAGCATTGTCTTTGTAGGTTGATAAGTGAGGTTCCTTTGGAATCTTGGTTATGAACCCTATGTGTACAAGCACCAAAAATAGTTTTTCTTTTATGCAATAAGTAGATTATGTTCTAAATTCAACTCATCATTTCGCTGACACCTTCAATGGTTTGATAATCATTTAATAACTTTTTTCATTAGCTGGGCATGAACTTTGTGTGCAAATGTAATATATTGGTTCATAGAGTAGAATAACATCATTTTATATGCATGAGCATCACGTCATTCAACACCCCTCCTTCCATTACTACTCATTTCTGGAAACTATTTCTGTGTTGGAAATTTCCTCATCGAGCTACAAGAGACTTATAGTTTCACTCCTCCCTTGCACAAGTTAGTCTCCCGAGTAGATCTTGGCTTGGTAAGGTCTCCTACACCCTTCCATATCTTCACACCTCATTCCTTCACCTTCAAATTGCTCCTAGATCCATACTCCCTTGCACAAGTTAGTCTCCCGAGTAGATCTTGGCTTGGTAAGGTCTCCTACACCCTTCCATAGCTTCACACCTCATTCCTTCACCTTCAAATTGCTCCTAGATCCATAATATTTCTCTCAGATGCTTTCCTATAGCGAGAACGCATCCAAAATTGCATCCAAACCTTTCCTTTTGTTTCTTCTCATTCCAAAACATCCTCTAATCCTTGAAGATGAACATGAGAAGACCAGGTACCCTCTAATCATTGAAGCTTTAATAATGCAACTAGGGTATATTGTTTCTGTTAAATATAATTAAATTAATCTACCTTTAGCACTCTTGAGCATTTGGTTGAATTTTTGCAAGTAGAATAGAATTTTCCTTGTCTAAAATAGAATAGATTTATTTCCTGCAAAATATATCAGAGTTACCTTTTTTCATTTACTTTCAAGAAAGTTGATTAGGATTAATTTTATGTCATTTACTTTCTGCGAGATAGATTAGGCTCTTTGTCTCATATTTACTCTCATGCAAAAAATTAGGGTTTCTTCCATGCAATAGAATGAGTTATGCTTCAGTCATCTCTTTTCTTTCAAAGATAAGCTAAGTAGTTTTCCTTTTATTGGATTTTCCAAAGTGGTCTCTGTACATATTGATTCATTTCATTGCTTCATATCAACTTAAGTAGAACCTCGCTTATTGTGCATATAGCATTGACGCCTCTTAGGTTTGTATGAACTCCATGTTGATAAATTAAAGTTGGTAACCTTGGGAGTTGTAGCATTCTTGTTGTAATATTGGGGATCATCACCATGCACCACAAAACCACTAAAAGAGAAAATTGTTTGATGAAAACCACCAAAAAAGGATGCAAAAGAATTGACCAAAGTTAATTTTTAAGGGGTGTTTCCCTTGAACCCTTATGTAGGGGGGCTTCTACCCTCTTGTGAGCCCCCTAAAAAATGGGGTTGGCACCCCCACCATATCTAGTGCAATGTACAATGCATGAGGATAGTCATGGAAGGAATATAATACATACCCAACAACATTAACTAACTGAAATTTGTAGTTGTATGGGAGGATGCACATTGTTGCATTCCAATTGGTGAGTTCAAATGAAAAGATGTTGTCCTATACAAATATCAACAATATTTGTATGTTTGGTGGGAATTCAATGCCTCGTTGCACAAAATTGGGTAGGAAAAACTCTAAATGGTGGCTAGAAATGTGGATGATGACCCAAGGTGGTGTAGTCACAAAAAGACATACAATTAATCCCATGCATTTGCGATGACCAATGTAGGAAAAACACTATCCACCCCACCACGTGGAATTGAATCCTACATAAAGGTGGGTATGAACCATTAGATTATTATTGTTAATAATTCAATGGTACATATGTCCCCTCATGCAACATTCAATATTGCATTGCCTTGCAGGGAGCTTTATGTTCACCCCAATCTGGAGTATGGCTTTAGGTGATATTATAAAGTTTGATGAGCAACATGATTCCTCCTAGTTTTTATTTGAAAATGTCTAAAAACATTTCCATGGATCCATACTTGTTGACCATAGTTGAAGTACAACTTATCTTGAAGTGGTGACTCACAACAATTTGGCCCACAACGCCCATGCATATTGTTATTAGTAGTACAATGAACATTGATAAGGATTACCATTACTCAATAGATATTTGTCATTTTCTAACTCTAAAAACTCTCATTTTCAATCAAATGGTTAAATTATTTGTTGGATGGGGTCCCCTGGGTCAGTTTTGGGGCAAAAGCCCAAGTTTTCATGTAAAAAGATGTAATCTCCGCAAGTTGTGGTCACGGAGTGCATAGCTAGTTAAGAGTCAAAAAGGGTTTTTACCCTCTTTTATGTAAACTTGAGTTGGTTTTTGCAAAGCTACCCATGGTCCGCAGACCATGGAATTGTATAAATAGGTGTGTCTTAAAGAGTCTAAGGGATAGTAAGAAGTAGACTATGGGTACGATGAGAGAATATTAGCGCAAAAGTATAAGTCTTAGAGGAGGAAGAGGCTCTGCAGCTGAGTGCGTAGAGGCTTAGAGAAGTGTCCACAGCTGAGTGCGCGTACCCCTATAGTTGATTGCGCAGGGAAGTATTAAGTCTGTAAACTTACACTGAATATCAATAAAGAAGATTGTTACAAGAAATTCCTGTGTTTTATCTCTTTACTTCTGTTATGTATGATTGCGATATATGCTATGATGAATGATGCCTTTATGAAATAACAATGTATTGATGCACGACTTTACTTGATATGTATTTTTATCTGAACACAATTACTGTTAAGTGTTTATGTGGAGATATTAACACTTTCTGTTAAATTTATCGAACACTTGGGTAGATCTGAGTAAATACCAATCTAAAGGTAATATAAGATGCGCGTAAGTAGATAATCTGCCTATTCAGGGTCCGCAAAATCTAGTCATAGACCTTCACGAAGGTCTAAAGGCCGATTAAGGGAAGCTATAGTGATAAGCCATAAAGGTTTATCAATCTGCACGGAGGCAGATACAGGCCTCAAGAAGACATCACATCGATCTTTGGGTGCAAAAACTTGGTTCCAGCATCCCCCCATACTACTTCGGGTGAGACTTCAGTCCGCACACTATGGATTGATGCCCGAAGGGCCAATAGTGTAGGGATTTGTTTGGCACAACTAACTCTGAACCTTGGTAAGGACCCCCTAAGCCAACAAATGGTTTCATTGTTGGGACTAGGATCTGCATAAAGAGATGTGTGATATCACATCACTGGAATCCGACCAAAAAGGAAATAGAGGATTGGTTAGATAGAAAGATCCACGAATTGGTGGCACAGGAGAATAGGAATCTGTGCCTGTCAAAAGAACAGTGGTTGGACAAATATTTCTACACAAAAATACACGAAATTTTCTTCTGCACCTTCCTGATCAAACTATATGAATGGATAGCTAAATTGGCAGATGACCAAGGGAGGTTGAAGCTTGACGTTCCAATAGTGTGGACTCCAGAACTAGTACGGAGGTTGGAAGATTCTCAAGATAAGATCGCGTGCATTGTTTACCATTGGCTTGATTGCATCAAAGGAGGATTTGTGACAGAGTTCGTTGTTGACACCTCAGTGAGTTACAACAAAGCTGAGAGACGCTTCTTCAAAGGACTGCGAGGTAAGTTTTTGAAATCTTTGAATACTTCGATTATGATGTTGTTGTGTGAGAAATGGGTTATGCCACTACCTTCATGTTTGGAGCTACGCGAAGTGGGAAGCTCTTGAGGGATAGTGGAAGAACAGACCCTAAATATAGCCCACTGATAGCACCTCTTGTGAGCGATGATGAGGAAGCAACATAGGCTTCACCGCAGAGCGTTCTTCAGTTGATTAGATAGGGTTTCCCATGAATACATCATTCTTCCATGCCACCTCCACCTTCACCTCCACAGCATACACCTTCGCCCATACCGCCAATACCACCGTCGTCGTTCAACATGTCGAATACAATGAAGTTGCCAGTTTTCAAAGTTTTAGGAAGCGAGGGTCTGGATCAATTTTGGTTTATTACGAAGGCTATGTGGACAACGCAACAGATTATATATGATAACATAAAGAAGGCGCAGTTGGTTACCGCTCTATAGGACCGCGCGCTGACACGGTACGTTAAGTACTGCACTGATAGTCCGTTGGCAACATTAGTAGAAAATCGGGCTACTTTGAACAAAGAATTCGATAAGCCTAAGTCTGCCACACAATCGGTAATCAGATTTAAGGAAATCATGATGAGGCCCAATGAAACGCCATGGGAGCTAGATCAAAGGCTAGAGTGCGGAATCCATAAAGTTAATATGAATCTCTCATATAGTTAGCGCCACGATTCATTTATAGTCGCGTTGTTGCCCCACCTGAGGATTGCTTTATCGCATCAAAAGATAGGAACTCAGGCGGAATCTCTAGAAATCGCGATGAGATTGCATGAGACACCTATTTAGGACACATCTTTGGGAGTCCAACAAATTCACTCGTAGTTGCAGAACCTCTGTCTGGAGTTCCAGAGATTGAAAAAAGAAAAAGAGGCTAGGACAGAAGTGCGCGAAGAAGTCTAGTGCCTCAAGTGTAAGATCCAAAGGCATGATAAGGATCATTGCCCTATCTTCGTGAACTATATAACAGGAGGGGGGCCGATGCCCCTAAGATAGGAAGCTCCAACAGGACCAAGTATGGGGCCCATGCTATGGTGCACCATTTGTCAAGTAGCCAGAAAACATGTCACAGATAATTTTCATCTGCTACAAAAGTTTGTACAGACACCACAACAATTATTCTGCGATTTCTACAAATTAGTAGGCCACGATGAGCACAACTATCGAAGCTATGAATTAATGATGGAAAGGACGCTTACGTATCAAATGCAAGTGAAAGCTCAGCCTCTGGATCAGGACGTTGGGGGAGTGTGTGGAAGATATCAGGGGCGCAGATGAGGCCGAGGGTGAGGAGGACCTGGTAGGGGTCATGGGCAGGTCATTTGCTAAAATTATGGGACGCCAGGACACTACGGGTAGGAGTGTATGAATCAGACATGCCTGTCATGTCAATACTGCACTCAGTTTGACCATACAATCGAAGAATGTCCTGTGCTAATGGCTAATATGCAGGAGAAGAAGGCACAACCTCAGCACCCTACCTAGAACCTACAGATGATAAGGGTCGAGCCCCACGAAGAGGACCAGAATGTAAATATTGTGTTGTGAAGCGAAATCTTGACCAGTGATGAAAAGGGAAAACAACCTGAAGGTGGATGGGTCCGCAAGGCCCTAGAAAGGGAGACTAGTTTTGATTTGGAGTGCATAAAGGAGACATTCATGGAGGCAAAGAAAAGCTTCACTGAGGCATCTACCTTAGGAAGTCAGGACAAACTTCCAGAAACCGATGCACCTACACAGGTTGACCCTTCTGTGCTTACCACCTTCTTGGAGACTTGTATGAAACTACTGCGCGATAGCAAGGTTGTAAAAGGGCTACAAGAGTTGGTAAATAAGTGCGTTGATAAGGAAAATTCTCTTGATGGACCCCGCGTAGTCAGAAATATTGATAAGCATAAGGCAAGAACGGGGCGTGAGATGAGGCTTACTGTGCAAATACAAGACTATGAGATGGAACAAGCTATTTTGGATTTGAGGTCTGACGCGAATGTATTGCCTAAATAGACCTGGGAAAGAATGGGGAGACATATGCTGCAGTGGTCCCCAATTCAACTAAGGATGTCGAACCCACAGAAGATTATCCCACGGGACGATTGCAAGGAGTTACTGCAGAGATAGAAGGTGCGAGCACGCTGGCTGATTTTGAAGTGATAGAAATTGTTGATGATGACAATCCATACCCCGCTCTCCTTGGAATTGATTGGGCTATTGATATGAATGGGGTCATCAATCTGAAGAAGTGGACGATGTCGTTTGAAAGGAAATCACTTCGCGTTGTAGTAAGATTGGACCCTGCAGAAGGACCGCTCTATACTGAACTTGTCCACGACTATGAAGAATGTGGTGATGATTTGGATCAAATCTACAAAATAACGGTGCGAGACCAGGATTGGATTAATCTGACAACAGATGGGCGGATTGCATGGGACCGCAAAAGCTCCTATACATCGGATTCAGATGAAGAGTTGGAACACTGGCAGAACAAGTTGCATGAATTACTACGTTGCGCTACAACATCATGACTAAATCGCTGCAATGTGTGTCCTCGGAGGTAAGAAATCTGCCTTATTATGATGGTTTAACTAATGTGGATAAATTTTTGGATGCTTTTGAAAGAGAACTCTCAGAGGATCATGGCTTCCAAGTGCTGGATTTGATGATGCGCCCAAACGGTGGTGGGGTACGCACAAAGACAGCTTTGATAAATGGCATGATTATAGGAGGATGATGAGGATGTGATTTGGTTAACCTAACGTACAGTTGACTGAGAAATATGATGGGAGAAATGATTTGTGCGTTTATTTAGCTAAATGGACTGAAGTCTATGGAACAGAGCCACAACCAGAGTGGGTGCATTTATTCTGTCACACTCTGGATATAATCCCTATGAATTGGTATTTGGAAACGGAGCTCCGCCACGACACCGCGGAGTGGGATATCTTGAGACAGGGATTCTTGATGACCTTCACTTTTGAAGATGGGTTTGAATGCTTTGATGAAGCTCTACAGGAAGTTAAAGCAACGATCTTTCGAATTCCACAAGATCCGTTGGAATTAGTTCAGCCAGATTGGAGCACCCAGCTGTGCCATGCACTGGAATGCTATAATATGATTGTTGAAGGGGAGGACGAGGATCCAAGAAATATCAACATCCCAGAAGAGGAAGGCCAACGCGAGGTTGAAGGTCCGCAGATAGAGAACCTGGATATCACTGCTCCGCTGAAAACTAGGTAGGTAAACATTGGTACTAAAGTAGAGCCTAAATTCGTGAAGATCGGAGATTATTGGGATGATTCCACTATGGATAAAGTTGTTGAGTTACTCTGTGAGTACCAGGATCTTTTTCCTACAAAATTTTTGGACTTAAAAGGCATCATAGGCGATTTGGGAATGATGAAAAGCACTTTGAAGCTTGACACGAAGCCCGTTAAGCAGAGGCCATATCGTCTTAATCCCAAATACAAGGAAAAGGTCTGCATGGAATTGGACAAGATGCTTGCAATAGGTATTATTGAACCAGTGCAGGAATTTGATTGGGTGAACCAATGGTAGTTTAGGAAAAGAAGAAACAAGACAAAAAAAGGATTTGTGTAGATTTGAGAAATCTTAATGATGCCTGTGTTTATGATCCTTTCCCGAGACCATTTACATATGAGTTATTAGACAATGTTGGAGGGAAGGAGGCCTACTCATTTATTGATGGGTTCTCTGGATACCACCAGATCAAGATCCCGCCAAAAGATAAGAGTAAAACAACCTTCGCGACAGAATGGGGGTGCTTTCAGTATACGGTGATGCCCTTTGGACTTAAGAATGCATCAGCGATATTCTCGTGCGTAGTCATCACGATGTTCAAAGAGTTTATTCACAAATTCTTGGAGGTATCTTTTGATGACTTGACAGTGTTTGGGTTGGTAAAGCGCCATGTAGCCAATTTGTGATTAATGTTGGATACGTGCCGAAAGTATTAGATCGCGTTGAACCTACAGAAGTGCTTATTCTGTGTCCCCTTTGGAATCTTGTTGGGTCATGTGGTGTGCAAGCAAGAACTAATGGTGGACTCTGTTCAGTGCTAAGATCGCTGTAATAATCAATTTGAAAGACCCAAGGAGTGTCAAACAATTGCGCACAACGCTAGGCCATACTGGATATTATCAAAAGTTCATCAAATCTTACGCTCAAATTACCGCGCCTATGGAGAAGTTATTGAAAAAGGGTGTTACATTCTGTTGGGGTGAAGAATGTTAGTGTAGTTTAGATGTATTAAAAGAAAAGATGGTCACCGCACCGATCTTGGTCTTCCTGAATTGGAAGAAGGAATTCCGTGTGCATATTGATGCCTCGTGTATTGCACTAGGAGCACCACTGACACAGGTTAGGAAAGGAGAGATCGATCATCCTATCTTATTTGCAAGTAGGAAATTATCAAAAGCAGAGAAGAATACTCAACAACAAGGCGCGAAGGATTGGCTATGGTGTATGCGCTCCAAAAGTTCAAACACTATCTGTTGGGCAGACATTTCAAGATGTATACATACCATTCCACATTGAAGTATCTAGTCAATAAGCCTATGTTGAGGGGTAAGATATGTCGCTAGCTATTTTTGTTTCAAGAATATGACTTTGAGTTAATTGTCAAGCCTGGAAGGTTGAATGTAGGACTTGACCACTTGTCGCGAATTGAAATGGGGGAGGAGCCTACTAATTTGGAGGAAGGGCTGACCGACGCACAACTCTTTGCAGTGCGCGTAGCGGACAACTATTTTTCATATATTATCCACTTCTTGAGTACTGGGGCAACTCCAGAAGGATACACTAACCAACAGAAGGAGTTAGTAGTACGCGTGACAGACTTCTCAGTAATTGCAAGACAGTTGTACAAGATTGGTGCTAATGAGAAACTTCGACGATATGTGCCAGAGTTTGAACGAAACAACATCTTAGCTGAAGCTCATGGACGGGCTGCAGGAGGGCATTATGCAGGAAAATTGACAGCGCAGAAGATTTTGCATGCAAAGTTGTGGTGGCCTACGCTGCATAAACATTCTAAGGCATATTGTAGGGCATGTGACGCATGACAAATAACAGGTAGGCCATCGCGAAGGGATTAGCTTCCTATGAACCCTCAGGTATCATTGCAGCCATTTGAGAAATGGGCAATCGACTTTATGGGGCCGATTCAGCCCCCGGGCAAGAAGATAGGGGCACGCTACATCATCACCGCAATAGAATATCTGACTAGATGGGCGGAGGCACAACCGGTGAAGGATTATAAAGGGGCTACGATTGCAAAGTTCCTGTTTGAATATGTTATCACCGGGTTTGGTTGCCCAAAGGTTTTGATGAGTGACTGTGGTACACACTTCCTCAATGAAACGATCAGAGCACTAACAGAAGAGTTTTAGGTGTATCATCAGAAGAATATGCCCTATCACCCTCAAACTAATGGAACATTTGAGGCCTTCAATAACATATTGGAGAATGTGCTGACAAATATTTTCAACGCGCAACAGAATGATTGGGACATGCGCGTACCAGCATTGTTGTGGGCATATAGGACTACTTGAAAAATGCTGACAGGTTAGACACCTTTCCGGTTGGTCTACGACGTAGAAGTTGTGATGCCCATGGAGTATATCATGCCTAGTCTATGCATAGCGACATTCACAAGAATGGCGGATCGCGAAGCCTTGGAAGAGTGGCTTGCGTAGCTACAAGAGCCTGAAGAAGATAGATTCTTGACTAGATTCCATCAGCAGGTTCAGAAGGGACGTGAAAAAGCTTGGCATGATCGCCACATCAGGCTACGCACATTCAAGGTAAATGATTTGGTATTGTTATATGATAGTAATTTCGCTAAATTTTCAGGAAAGTTTCAGATGCATTGGCTGGGACCGTATGTTATCAAAGGAATTACAGATGGTGGCGCATTTCAGCTTGCGAAGTTGAATGGAGAACCATTTCTGGGAAAAGTGAATGGGAGCCGGTTGAAGCCGTATACAGGGGATCTGACTCAATGACTACATGATGGTAGCACAGTCTTAGTGCTCCATGTAGTTTCAAGGGAGCGTGAGACTATAAACTACGCTACCCGATTGTGGGAACTACATGCACGAGGGACTGTACATCAAAGGGTGATGTCACAGTTCCAGGAGTGGTGCAAAGGAAGCTACGCTATGGGGAGAGATATCATGCAACACAGCCAGAAAGTGACCGTTAGGGTCACTGTTCATGATGTGACAGCTTGGAGGCGGTTAAGAGGAGTGGGAAACTGACATTTATGGCTGAAATCTTTGGAGAGCTACCACCAAATCAACATTTATCAACACATTTTGGGGGGGACGATCGAATTTGAATTCAAATCGGCCTATAAATTACACGTGCCAGTCTAGCATAAAACACTTTGCATTCAGATAATTTTTTAGCTATGTTGTCCGTGGCTGATGAACCCTTAGTTTTACCCAGATTTGGTTGCAAGCTCTGTGTTTGATACTTTACTAGAATATACCCAACAATTCATTCGTAGCATTATGTTTGGATTAGGGGAGACTGCAAGCACCAGAGGAACCATTGCTTCCGAAGGAGCCGCTCCAGAAGTGGTGAGCATGGAGGCTTCGACTACTATGCCTACGGTGCTGAGGTCACCTAGGCTGAAGTCTACACCAGTGCACAAAACCCAGAAGACGAAGAAAGAAAAACAAAATAGGTCGATGCCAATGCGCGAGTCACCGAGAAAGGACTCTGCAACCCAGGCACAGAAGAAGGACAAGCAACCTACAAAGGTTGCCGATTTAGAGACCGAAGAGGGCACAGAGGATATAGATGCCGAGGGTGCAAGCCCATCTCAAAGTTTCCAGAGTATATCCCTTTGCACAAAGGAAAGGAAAAGATCACCAAGGACCCGGACGCGAACAAATTTGGTATTCATATGCCCCTGCTGCCAGAAAAGATAATCTTTGAAGGTTTGCACCTGGCAAGGGTTTCCCTTTTAAAGATGGAGGATTGGGACTTGGCGGATCATGAGAGTTTCCCCCACCTTGCAATGATGAATTACATGAAACAGGTGTTTTACAAAGAATCTGGTGTCACTGCATTGGAGCCAGTTGAGTGGATTCGCGAGGTGAATCAATCAGGGTTGTTGAACCTACTTTGGGTGACCCACTATCACCGCTCCAACATCAACATCATCTATATCAAGTAACTGTTGACCTTGGTGCATGATGGTTGTTTATGTCTTGGTGTGCCTATTCCAACAAAAGGCTTGAATTTGGCCAAGGAGTTTGGTGGAAAGACAAGCGAGTGGGCCTTCGCAGAAAAGATGAAGGAGAAATTTGCGCTTGTCAAGAAGTCGTGCGGGTACTCCATAACGTCCATCAACGACCTCGTGGAGAAAATTGCTACACATATATTAGTTGGTAAGGTCATTAGGAAATCCATGTAGATAAGGTTCCGGCACGCGTGATCTCGTTAGCTGCACAGTGCGCGGAGGGTATGCAGTTTAACTGGTTGCACTACCTCTGTAGCGAGTTCCTCGCAAAATGTCATGAGGCTCAGGATGACAACAAGGCCTTCGACTATGCGTGGTTGCTGCTATTTATTGTGTTGGTCGCTTGGGAGCTGCCGGAGGATAGTCAGTTTCCTCCCTTTGAGAATGATTTGTCAGAGGCTGCATAGTTTTCCTCCCTTCGGGCAATGAAGGACCCTACGTGGGTCATAGAGTAAAAAAAAAACGATGGACGGAAGCATTCACATGGCCATTAACTAGTAGCCATGGTTGTCCCCAACTGTGTATGAGCAGTTCTCAGAGTACGCGGAGTTCAAGGCAGACTTCCACTGCATCTATATCAAGGCGTGAAAGGATCCACAACCGAAGTGGTTCGATCTCCCTCATATTGCCACAGATGTTGCCATTCAGGAAGTCATAAAGCGTTGGTTGGCAGATTGGCACTCTCCATCCGATCTGGTGGCAGGTACCAACAAAAGCGCAGAAAAAGAGAAGAAGGATGCAAGTAAACTGGCAACGCAGAAGTTGTCCGCGTAACAAAGAAAGGAGGTCGAGGAGAAGGCCCGACTAGAATAGGAGCGCGCTGTAAAGCAGGAGGTCGAACAGGAGCAACACGACTCCGAACGAAGTGGTAAATCCCCTTTGCCCCAGATAGAGGAAGAAGCACAGTCAGCGCAGAGCGGTGAAGGTGATGAGGGGGAGAACCTTCCATTTCGGGTAAAGAGGTACAGAGAAAAGCAGTAGGAAGGACCCCGGAAGAAGACGAAGGCAACCAAGCCACTGCTGGATCCCATTACGCTGATGGAGGGCGATCTCGATCGGATTAGAGACAAAGTGCACAATGCTACCTGCAAACTATTGCAGCAATTTGAGAAACAGTATATGCAGTTGTTGGGACTTGTTCAGAAGGATCTGCGTGAGATGCAGATCCAGACCAGCAGGATAGAGGTGGGCGCATGACAGGTGAGCTCCGCACAGACGAGCTTGGCACTGGGGACTAGCCAAGTTGCAGCGATGGTCAGAACCATGGATCTTAGGATAGTCGCATTGCTAGAAGGATCCCTGAGCGCAGATATGGTCGATGATAAGATCATCGTTACCACTCTGAAGAACATTGGCCTCAACATCGCAGAGCTCCCTAACGAATATCTTCATGTGCTGCAGACAGGTATAACAGAAGAATTACGAGTGTGGGAGCAACGCGTTCTCAGCCTAATCAACAAATACAAGGTGAACAATGAATATATGTGACGAGAAGACAAAGGCCCAGAAGGCAAGGGACACGATTCAGGCACAACGCACCTAGTTGGAGGCCGCAGTTGCAGAGGCATGCAAGACAGTGCCAGAGTTACACATACTTGAGGAGGCGCCGCTAGAAGCCAAGATCCGAAAATTAGTTGCAGGCACCTGTGATGCCAAGGTAGAGGTGGTTAGAGTTCAATTCGAACTCAATATGAAAATTACGGAGTTGGAACTTAAGTCCCATTCTTCGACCCTGCCAGAAGTTAGGGAACATCACGATGTTGTTGTCAAGGAAGGGTTAGCAACTGTGGATATAGCAATCGGGGACTGCATAACCTTGTTCGAGCAGGCCATGGAGCTGGTGACAACACTGTAGGAAGATCCCAACCTACAGAGATTAAAAATAGAGATCCACGAACTCCAGTAGCAATACGGTGAAGTAAGGGTGAGGACGCGCACTGTGGCTACAGCGCAGCGCCTCACCAAGTTGCAAGAGGTAAAGTAACTTCTTGCACAGGTGGAAGCAGTGCAGAAAAGGGAAGTAGTCCTTAAGGCGCGGTTGGATCCTTGGTTGGAAGAAGCCTACCAAGTCTCCACCAATGTACAAGAAAAGTTGATGAACTTGCAACTTACACAACAGAATATCAAGCGAGTCGGCAAAGGACCAGCCAAAGAGCAGCTGGTTGAACAGGTGAAGAAGGTAGCTGTTGGCATTTTGGCACAGGTGTGGCACTATGATTCTGGTGTTGTCCTTGATGGCAACTCTCTTTGATGACAGATCTCCGTTCAAACTACAGAATGAAGAAAATCTCATATACGCAGGTTAATTAAGTTGAAGTTGCGTATACACGCTGGTGATCTACATACTAAGCCGCGTATACGCAGGAGAGCTATATAAGAAGGCGCGTATACGCGCAGATGCATGAACAGAAAAGGGCGTATATGTTGGGAAACTTCCTTTTGGTCCGTGGTAGTTAGTCCTCGGTACTTGAGCCTATGTCTTTTGACCAAAGTATCTCGACAGACGTGCTGATCCCTAGTTTTTAAGTTGATGGTATTGGATCTCCATGGTTTTGGCTCTTGGTATTGAGCAAGGTCTAAGGCTATATAAGGAGAAGAAGGTTATTAGGCAAACACATCTTTTTGAAAAGGCTTGAATATCTTAAAAGGAAAGAGATCTGGTATGCAGGTTCTGGGTTGCTTGATCTAAGCTAAGGAGAGATCACTTCGGTTGATGGAAGACTAGATCTAAGGATAGATCGGGATCTATGATTTGAAATGCACTATTATGATATGGTTAATTATGCGTATTTCTAGATCTGCATACTGACGCAATGTTATGTTCTGGGTCTAACTGATGTCTGGTACAGCTGCAAGTTGAGAGAATTTATGTTTAGATCTGTACGCAGGTTGCCTTCGGTAAAAGCGCGTGTATACGCGGTTTTCTCTCATTGAAGTAGCGTATATCTTTTGAAGCTTGATTTTTGGGTTTACAGTTGGGTCTGACTGTTATTGCAGAGTTCTGTAGTCTGCTCTGTGTTCTGGTAACTGGTGATTGACAGGGTTTCAGTGGTTCAGTGATTCAAAGATTGACGATGCTAGTGCTTCAATGATCTGTTGTGAGAGTTTAATGAATTGTGGTCTTCAGATTGTAATGTTGTGCTTCAGGAATATCCAGTCTGAAAATGTATGAAAGGTGGTACCTGAAAGAAAGAAGATTGTAGGCCTGCACCTACGTACTAGTATCTCGGCTAGTACAAGAGCAAAGGGGGTTGGAGATCCCTTCCAAGGAAGTTTGGAGAACGAGAGAAGGTTGTAGCCTTCTGCAGGTTGTAGCCTGCGTACTGGTATAAGGCTGCACCAGTACAAAAAGATTGTAAACTGAAGTTTCATATTAAAGAAAGATAGAGACGACTTGCAGCAAGTGGTTTTCACCCACATTGGGTTTCCACCTTATATCATGGTGTTCATGTGTGTGGTTTTTGTGTGATCTGTTCTACTGCATCTGTTTACTCTTAATATGGTGAATAATGTCCTTATACGCTTAACTGAAGATAAACTAACTGAATTATAAGATTTCTGGTTATACGCTGTTTTCTTTAGACACAGTTGCGTGTACACGCTGGTTCACTTAACGAAAGTAGCGTATATGTTTCTGAGCATTGAAAAAGTTTTATAGTTCTGATAATACTGATTCACCCTCCCCCCCCCCCCTCTCAGTATTATTTCCAACAATTGGTATCAGAGCAGGTCCTTCAGAGAAGCTTGACCGCTTGAAGGTAGATCGTTCATCATGAGCAACTACGCGAAAGAAGCATCAATCAGGCCACCGGTTTTTGATGGGACAAACTTCAATTATTGGAAGGTAAGAGTTACTGCATATCTTCAATCTCTTGGTACAGAAGTTTGGAAGATCGTAGAGACATGCTACACTTTTCCTTCAGCTACTCCTACAGATGCAGCCGAAAAAAAGAAATATGAAACAAATGCGAAAGCAGTAAATACTCTATTGGGATGCATCTCTCAATCAGAATTCATGAAGGTAATGCACTATAAATCTGCAAAAGAAATATGGGATAAAATGGTCACGAGCTATGAAGGAGACGATCAGGTAAAGCGTGCTAAACTTCAAACTCTCAGGATTAAGTATGAGACTCTCAGAATGTATAATGATGAAAGTGTGGCTAATTACTTCCTTAGGGTAGATGAGATTGTCAATTGCATGCAAAACTTGGGTGAAGAAATAAAAGAGGCTATTGTAGTTGAAAAGGTTCTCAGATCTTTGTCCCCCAAGTTTGAATCTAAAGTGTCTGCCATAGAAGAAAAGGAAAATTTGCAAATTCTTACTATGTCTCAGCTTCACGGAATTCTAACCGCTTATGAAATGAGAAAGGGAGGTCCATCAGACAGAAGAGAAGCTGCCTTCAAGGCTTCAGGCAAAGAAGATTATTATGAAGCAAGTCACCTGCCCGAAGATGAAGGAGAGGAATCAAATTTTGTCAGAAATCTTCAAAGGGGTTCTGGAAGGTTCAGAGGTAAGTTACCTTTTAAATGCTTTGCTTGTGGAAGAGTAGGTCATTATGCTGCCAAATGTCCTCACAAAGATAAGAATGACAAAGGAAAGGAACCCGTTAAATGGAACAAGAAACAATATGAAAAGAAGAAAAGCTATTACACTCATGAAGATAGTGATGGACTTTCAAATAGTGATGAAGATGAACAAGGTAATAGATATAAACTTTTAATGGCTTTTGAAGATGATGACTACATGGATGCTATAGATGTAGAAGGCTTTTATGAAGAAATGAAAGATCTCAAAGTTTGTTTAGAATAGAAGAGTGCTATTATTGATTCTCTACAATGTCAACTAGCTGAAAAGGAAAAACATCTTGAAAAATTGGAATGTGAGATTGTTTGTCTTAGAAAGGAGATTGAGAAAACCAAAGCAATTAATCTTAAGTTTGTTAAAGGATCTGAAACCTTGGATGAGATTATCAATGTGCAGCGATCTCCTCTGATCAAGACAGGTCTTGGATATAATGGAGAAACATCTCAAGCCTCTACCTCTAAAAGTTATCTTGATGCAGCAAGGAGAAGCGAGCAAAGGCCAAATAAAAGTCATCAGGTGAATCAGGGACAGTTTACCTCAAGAACAAATAAAGACCATCAAGAAATTTGGGGACAAACTGCCTTAAGGAAAAACAGAAGCTACAATCAGCCACAGGTAAAATCTTCTCAATTTGCTCCAAGAATGAATAGAAGCTACAATCGGTTGGATGATAGATCTGATTATCGCAAAAGTTTCTTTAATGGCCAATGCTTTTCTTGCCATAACTTCGGTCACAAAGCGGCTCAATGTGTTGCCTACAAAACAATCATGACTAGAGAAGCTCAAAAGCAAGGGAGAATGACTGGAACCATGGAAAGGACTTATAACAATTTTTCGGTTCTTGAAAATGAAGTTGAATGCTCTATTTGTAATAACTTTGGTCATGAAGACTCTGAATGCAGGAGCAGGTTCCGGAAGACAACTCAGAAGGAACAAACTTCAAATGTTAGAACATGGAGAATAAAAGAATCACAACCAGAAAGATGTGGGATAGCCTTTTATGCAGAAGGTCAAGAAAGTCTATGGTACATTGACAGCGGATGTTCGAAGCATATGACAGGGGAAAAAGAAAAGCTTGAGTCATATACCGCATTAGAAAAGGGGAAGAAAGTTTCTTTTGGGAATGATATCTCTGCAGCCATAAAAGGAAAAGGTGTTGCTCCGTTGAAAGAGAAGGTCAAAGCAGGAAATGTTTTATATGTTGATGGATTGAAGCATAATCTTCTGAGTGTCAGTTAGATGTGCGATCAAGGAACTGAGGTAATATTCAGATCAAATGGATGTTGTGTTCGCGATCTTGACACAGGTGAAACAGTTATCAAAGGAAGAAGGACTCCAAATAATCTATATATCTTTGAGGAAAGACAACAATGCTACTTAAGCAAGGATGATGAACATTGGCTATGGCATCGAAGGTTGGGGCATCTAAGCTTTTCACAAATAAGGAAAGCATGCAAATATCAGGCAGTTCGTGGTCTTCCAGATATCAAAATTCCAGACAATACCATATGCAAATCTTGTCAGTTTGGAAAGCAAACCAGAACTAAATTTCCAGAGAAGGAAGGATCAGCTAGCATGCCTCCCGAGCTAGTCCATACAGATGTATGTGGTCCATTTAGGAAGAGGACACCTCGAGGAGAAGAATATCTGATATTATTCATTGATGATTTATCCAGATTTGTTTGGTTAGGGCTCATGAAGCATAAAGATGAAGCATTTGAAAAATTCAAATCCTTCAAAGCCTTGGTTGAAAATGAATCAGGACACAAAATTAAGTGCCTCAGATCTGATAGAGGTGGGGAGTTTACCTCAAACGAATTTTTCGATTTCTGTGAAGAACATGGGATAAGAAGAGAATTCTCTACAGCTAGAACTCCTCAGCAAAATGGGGTTGTGGAAAGAATGAACAGAACAATCCAACAAATGGCTCGTGCTATGCTTGATGAATCAGGTACTCCCGCAACCTTCTGGGGTGAAGCTGCACATGCTGCGGTTATTATTCTTAACAAAACAAATGTCCGAGTAAACAGCACTCAAACGCCTCATGAGCTCTGGAGTGGTGAGACTCCTTCGATGAAGCACTTCAAAATCTTTGGGAGCAAATGTTATATTAAGAATACTGATGAGCAACTTGGCAAACTTGAACCAAGAGCAGATGAGGGCATTCTTCTTGGTTATTCTCCACATAGCAAAGCATACAAGTGTTACAATAAAAGACTTGGCAGAATTGTTGACAGCATTGATGTAGTGGTTGATGAGAAGGGATATATTCCTAGGCAAGTTCATCATGAAGACATTGAAGAAGATGAAGGCTACCCTCAAAGGCGGAATGATGAAGAAGAACCTCAAGAAGAAGAAGAACCTCAAGAAGAACCAGAGGAGTAGACAAGAATAGAAGAGAAGACTCCATCCAGGTATGTTCAAAAGAATCATCCAAAATCTCAGATTGTGGGGCAGAAAGAAGCAGGAGTACAAACAAGAAGGACACTTGTAGATGCTTCAAGCTATTTGGCATTACTTTCCTCCACTGAACCACAAAATGTGAAAGAGGCATGCAAAGATGAATGTTGGGTCAAAGCAATGGATGAAGAACTTGAACAGATCGAAAAGAACAACACTTGGGAATTAGTTCCTAGACCAAAAGATAAGAATGTAATAGGAACAAAATGGGTCTTCAAGAATAAATTGAATGAAAATGGAGAAGTAATTAGAAACAAGGCCAGACTTGTTTGTAAAGGGTATGCCCAGCAAGAAGGAATAGATTTTGAAGAGACCTTTGCTCCTGTGGCAAGACTTGAGGCCATCTGAATGTTCCTTGCTCTCTCAAGCTTTCAAAACTTCAAGGTATTTCAAATGGACGTGAAATCAGCCTTCCTGAATGGGGACTTAGAAGAAGAAGTATATATTGAGCAGCCAGATGGTTTCATTCTTGGGAATGATCCAAACCTTGTATGCAGATTGAAAAAGGCTCTCTATGGACTCAAACAAGCTCCAAGGGCTTGGTACTATCGGTTGGACAAATATCTTCACCAACAAGGCTTTTCAAAAGGATCAGTAGATAGCAATCTCTATATAAAAGTTGAAAATAACAAATTGCTAATTCTTGTTGTTTATGTAGATGATATTATCTTTGGCAGCAATGAAGAGACTATGAGTCAAAACTTTGCCTTGGTTATGCAGAAAGAATTCGAAATGTCACTACTTGGAGAATTGACATATTTTCTTGGATTGCAAATCCAACAAAATGAAGGAGGTATCTTCTTGTCTCAAACCAAATACCTCAAGCAGATCTTGAAGAAGTATGGCATGGAAGAGTCAAAGCCAGTATGTACACCCATGGTTACAGGATGTAGCCTCGGTGCAAATGATGAATTAGCAGCAGTTCACCAGCCCACTTATAGATCCATGATTGGGAGTTTGCTTTATTTGACAGGTACCCGACCAGATATTACTCATGCAGTAGGAATTGTTGGAAGATTTCAAGCCAACCCAAAGGAAACTCATCTTCAGGCAGTCAAAAGAATCTTCAAGTATCTTCAAGGGACCCAAAACTATGGCTTATGGTATCCGAGAAATACAGATCTCACTCTTCATGCTTACACAGATGCAGATTGGGCTGGAAGTGTGGATGATAGGAAAAGCACAAGTGGTGGTGCTTTCTTCATGGGTTCCAGATTAGTATCTTGGTTCAGCAAGAAACAGAGTTCGATTGCCTTATCTACAGCTGAAGCAGAATATGTGGCGGCGGCATCTTGTTGCACACAACTTCTTTGGATGATGCAGACCTTGCAGGACTTTCAAATCACTTGCACTTCACCAGTCTCTATCTTATGTGATAATACAAGTGCAATCAGCATTTCAAAGAATCCAGTCATGCACTCAAAGACCAAGCACATACCAATCAAGTACCATTTTCTTCGGGAACAAGTGCTTGAGCAGAAGGTCAAGTTGGAGTATGTTCCTTCTAAGGAACAAGTTGCTGATATTCTCACAAAACCACTGCCCAGGGAAACTTTTGAATATCTTAGACAAAAGTTGGGAGTAGTTGATGCTTCATCCTGCTGTTGAAGCTTGTCTGTTCTACAGAAAAGTTGGTATACGCAAGTTACGTAAGGGATATCCGCGTATATACGCAGATTTATGGTGGGAAAGTTGCGTGTATGGTGTACGCGTGTTGCAGAAAGCATATCCGCGTGCATACGCTATTTTATGCAGGAGAAGTCGCGTATATGGAGTTCCGAACAGCAAGGGCAGACTCCGGTTGGAGAAGGTCTGAGATGGGTATGCCAGAATTCTTCAGGCACAGGTTCAGGGGGAGCAGCTTAAAAGTCTCATAAAGATTGTTGGCATTTAGATGTTTTGGTTGTTGGTTTCAGGAGAAGGAATTCAGAAAGAAATCCTGGTTGCTGATCTAAAAGATGTTTATCAGATACTGCTGGTGACTTTCATAAGTCTTGGTCTAGATCTGTTGTCTCTATGCCATGTATCTCTTTTGTGATATCTCTTTTATGGTGTCAAGGTCATGTAATGGCCTATGTTGGTTTCCCCACTATGCCTGGGATGAATGATGTAATTGGTTGTTTTTGATGTGTCCCCTCTTGGTAGGGAGTATGGATGTATTGAGTCTTTTGGTGATAGGAAGGTCCCTTATGATGTATAAGTCTTGGTTCTCTTTGAAGAACATCGTTTGCAGATTTTGCCTACAATCAGGGGGAGCATGATTCAGCACAGCCAAGCAGAGGTATCAGCATGTACTCAGGGGGAGCACAACCCTTTTCCCTTGATGACAAAGGGGGAGAATGATTCTAAGGAGCTTGAGGTTGCCATCAAGTCCAAAGGGGGAGATTGTTGGCATTTTGGCACAGGTGTGGCGCTATGATTCTGGTGTTGTCCTTGATGGCAACTCTCTTTGATGACAGATCTCCGTTCAGACTACAGAATGAAGAAAATCTCATATACGCAGGTTAATTAAGTCGAAGTTGCGTATACACGCTGGTGATCTGCATACTAAGCCGCGTATACGCAGGAGAGCTATATAAGAAGGCGCGTATACACGCAGATGCATGAACAGAGAAGGGCGTATATGTCGGGAAACTTCCTTTTGGTCCGTGGTAGTTAGTCCTCGGTACTTGAGCCTATGTCTTTTGACCAAAGTATCTCGACAGACGTGCTGATCCCTAGTTTTTAAGTTGATGGTATTGGATCTCTATGGTTTTGGCTCTTGGTATTGAGCAAGGTATAAGGCTATATAAGGAGAAGAAGGTTATTAGGCAAACACATCTTTTTGAAAAGGCTTGAATATCTGAAAAGGAAAGAGATCTGGTATGCAGGTTCTGGGTTGCTTGATCTAAGCTAAGGAGAGATCACTTCGGTTGATGGAAGACTAGATCTAAGGATAGATCGGGATCTATGATTTGAAATGCACTATTATGATATGGTTAATTATGCGTATTTCTAGATCTGCATACTGACGCAATGTTATGTTCTGGGTCTAACTGATGTCTGGTATAGCTACAAGTTGAGAGAATTTATGTTTAGATCTGTACGCAGGTTGCCTTCGGTAAAAGCGCGTGTATACGCGGTTTTCTCTCATTGAAGTAGCGTATATCTTTTGAAGCTTGATTTTTGGGTTTACAGTTGGGTCTGACTGTTATTGCAGAGTTCTGTAGTCTGCTCTGTGTTCTGGTAACTGGTGATTGACAGGGTTTCAGTGGTTCAGTGATTCAAAGATTGACGATGCTAGTGCTTCAATGATCTGTTGTGAGAGTTTAATGAATTGTGGTCTTCAGATTGTAATGTTGTGCTTCAGGAATATCCAGTCTGAAAATGTATGAAAGGTGGTACCTGAAAGAAAGAAGATTGTAGGCCTGCACCTACGTACTAGTATCTCGGCTAGTACAAGAGCAAAGGGGGTTGGAGATCCCTTCCAAGGAAGTTTGGAGAACGAGAGAAGGTTGTAGCCTTCTGCAGGTTGTAGCCTGCGTATTGGTATAAGGCTGCACCAGTACAAAAAGATTGTAAACTGAAGTTTCATATTAAAGAAAGATAGAGACGACTTGCAGCAGGTGGTTTTCACCCACATTGGGTTTCCACCTTATATCATGGTGTTCATGTGTGTGGTTTTTGTGTGATCTGTTCTACTGCATCTGTTTACTCTTAATATGGTGAATAATGTCCTTATGCACTTAACTGAAGATAAACTAACTGAATTATAAGATTTCTGGTTATACGCTGTTTTCTTTAGACACAGTTGCGTGTACACGCTGGTTCACTTAACGAAAGTAGCGTATATGTTTCTGAGCATTGAAAAAGTTTTATAGTTCTGATAATACTGATTCACCCCCCCCCCTCTCAGTATTATTTCCAACAGTAGCCACGCAAAACGCGGATGAAGTAGCAGTAGTGTAGGTGGAGATGTGTTGGGTGTGGAGCCTGATTATCTTCTGTATTCAAAGGTATCGCCGCATTGGACCCCAGTTCGTAATGGGGCAACAACGTCGCCCATAAAATATTCGCTGCAGGGGGGGTCCAATGGGGGGCGACTATGACCTTTGTGAGGCCCCCCCGCCAATGCCCCAAAGCTAAAAATAGATGTAAAATTGCCTTGTAAAATGTTGTAATTTCGTAGTCAATCTGGGTCATTAGGCGGAAATCTGACATTAGAAGTTATGTTTAATTCAGGGTTCTTTACCCTAGAAGGCAACCCTCCCTATATATGAGGGAATTGTATTGCGTCTATGTAGATCTATATTCTGAGTGAGGAAGAGAGAGGAGATTGATAGCGAAGAGGGAATTACATCGGATCTGCTATAGGTTGTATCTCTTGAGTTTGCTGGATAATATAAAGGAAGGACTCGTTTTTTCTCTGTGGATGTAGCCCAAACTAGGTGAACCACGTATATCTGTGTCTCTCTTATTTTATGCGTTTTCTATGTTTGTATTTCTGCAATATTTTATGTGTTCCATTGCTCTGTAATATATAATTTTCTAACAACTGGTATCAGAGTCGTAGGTCTATTTGGCTGATAAACTCGCAAGAGAAAAGGGTTACTGGTTCGAGTGGGAGCAATGGCGGAAGATGGTAGGTTTAGGGTCGAAAAATTTAACAACCAAAACTACCAGCTATGGAAGATGAAGATGGAAGATTATCTGTATCAGAGAGATCTGTACCAACCATTGAGCGAAAAGGCAAAGAAGCCAATGAGTATGACAGACACAGAATGAGATATTCTCAACAGAAAGGCACTTGGAACAATACGGCTGTGCCTAGCGGCGTCGGTAGCGTTTAATATTTCAAAGGAAACGACAACAGAGGGTTTAATGTATACATTGGCAAAACTATATGAAAAACCCTCGACCTCAAATAAGGTATTTCTTATGAAGCGTTTATTTAATATGAAAATGTTAGAAGGTGGATCTGTTGATGATCATTTAAATGAATTTAATATAGTTACCAGTCAGTTAAGTTCTGTAGGGGTAAATTTTGATGATGAAGTTAGGGCTCTGTTATTTCTGTGCTCATTTCCAGAAAGTTGGAATGGTTTAGTTATGGTCATTAGTAACTCTGTTTTTTGGATCTAGTACTTTAAAGTTTGATGATGTTATCGGTGCAATCCTTAGTGAGGAAATATGATGGAAAAGATCCGATGAGACATCAGGTAATGCTTTGACTGCAGAGACTAGGGGAAGAAAAATGGAAAGAGGAAAGAGATCTAGATATCGCAGTAAGTCAAGAAAAGGCAAATCCAAGTCCAGATCGGGGATAGTGTGCTGGAAATGCAGGAAGAAAGGACACCTGAAGAAAGACTGCAAGTCTTGGAAGGGAAAAGAAGGAGACATGCAACAATAAAATAATCATGAAGCGAATGTAACAGGTGATGTGTTGCAAGATTATTTGATTCTTTCTTTAGAAAATATTATTGATGCTTGGATGGTAGATTCAGGGGCTTCATTCCATGCCACACCTGATAGGAAACATTTTCATGATTATGTTCAAGGAGATTTTGGACAAGTTCGATTGGGTGATGATAATCCCTGTAAAATCACTGGAATGGGTACAGTTTTCATAAAATAGCAGAATGGAAATAAATGGCTATTGAAGGAGGTAAGGCATGTTCCAGATCTGAAAAAAAATCTTGTTTCAACAGGGCAGTTGGTGTAGAATTTTCTCTACAAATCAGCTAGCTCACTGATATCATGTAGAAATTTCACCTGTAGATCAAACTGATATATGCAATGTACTAAAGCATAATACTAGATCTACATCTACCATAACTTTGTGGAAGCTTAATTGAACATGAGCAACATCAAGCATGAACAAATATAACTAAGAATGAGAAGTAATCAACCATAACACAGAAGATATAACGTGGGGAAAGCACCAGCCTAAAACCCCATCTCTGTATTATCAATCAAGTGAAAATCCTCAACAACATACAAAAAGAATCAGCTCAAAAGCTATCCTACTCTCTCTGTACTCTGATGATGTAGCTCATGGACTACCTAGGCCTGTATATATAGGTTGCACAAGTCCTCCAAGCTCCTATTTCCTTGCGTAGTTTTGATTGGGGTCCAATGTCATAACATGTGTGAATTGGCCACATCATACCTGCTGTAACCTCAAGTCCAACTACGCAATCCATAAGGAATAATATTCCTTCTGCATGCAAGCAATATTCACCAAGGAATATCCTAGCAACTGATAGTACATTGTCCCTCCATCTGATCTCAACTGGTTCTTTGTCTGAACTGACATGCATGAGTTATCCATGAGTGAATCTTCAGTTATCTGAAAATACCAGTTGTTACATGCATGCAAGCATTATCAAACTGAATCTCATTAATTTAACAACTTGTTAAATTAATATAACTAGACTTGACTTAGCTAACTTAGCCAACTAATTACAACTCATCCTCATCCTTTAACTGATGGTTAAATCCTTAATCAAAGGAGAGACTGTTGCATGTCCTCACATAGACTTCAAGTTCATAATTCCTTAACTAATTAACTCAAACTGAATTAATTAATTAATTTACAAATTGTTGTTAATATCAAATTCAAATTTTACTTCCTATTTCTAGTCCAGGGATTGACTAAAATAGGAATCCACACTGAACTGCTAAAAATAGAACTTCTATTTTTAGCACTTCCATTTTTCATTCCCTGTTGCCCAATCCAGCACTGATACCCAAACTGTTATTTTTAGCAGTGCTATTTTTAGCAATTCTATTTTTAGCAATTTCTTGTTGCCATTTTTCAACAGTTGGGAGGTGAAGGTTGTGTGACTACTTTTACAGATAAAACCTGGAAGGTCACTAAAGGATCCCTGGTAATAGCAAAAGGAGAAAAGGTTGGTACATTGTATTTATGCAATGGTATTTCTAATTTTGTTAATGCTTTAACCTCTACAGGAGAAGATACGACATTGTGGCATAATAGGCTCGGGCACATGAGTGAGAAGGGGATGCAAATTCTTCACTCAAGAAATTTGATGTCAGGTTTGAAGCATATTGATTTAAAATTCTGTGAGAATTGTGTTTATGCAAAACATAAGAGAGTCAGATTCCTCAGAGTTGGGAAAGAAAAGAAGAGTGAAAAATTAGAGCTTGTGCATACTATGTGCTCATCACGTTATTATGTTACTTTTATTGATGATCCTGGATTTATTGTATTCAAAATAAATCTGATGTATTTGATACTTTCAAGAAATGGAAAGCTTTGGTTGAAAATGAGACAAGAAAAAGGTTGAAGTGTCTCAGATCAGAAAATGGAGGTGAAAATTGTAGCAAAGAGTTTGATAGGTACTATTCATATAATGGAATTCGCAAAGAAAAGACAGCTCCAGTAACACAACAAGAAAATGGTGTGTCAGAAAGGATGAACAGGACAATCATGGAGCGTGCAAGTTGCATGAGATTGCATGTAGGATTTCCTTTACAATTTTGGGCAGATGTTGTAGATACTGCTATTTATCTAATAAACAGAGGGCCTTCAAGTTCCTTGGATGGTGGTATTCCAGAGGAGGCATGGACAAGTAAAAAGGTAAACTACTCTTTTTGAAAGACTTTTGGTTGTGAAGCCTTTGTCCACATTAATAGAGAAAATAGAACAAAGCTTGAGGCAAAATCAAAGAAATGTACCTTTATTGGATATGGTGTTAATGATTTTGGTTATCACATTTATGATTATGAAAAACACAAAATCATTAGGAGCAGAGATGTCATATTCAATGAAAATGTTTTGTTTAAGGATCAACTGCAGAAAAATGAAAACAGGGAATACACAGTGCTTGAAGAGATCACAAAAAAAGTGATGGTGCCTGAAAATAATAATGATCAACAGCCAGAACAACAACCACAACAGCAACAAGCACCTTAAACACCTGAAAGTGGTGTTAGAATATCTACCAGGATAAGTAGACCCCCTGAACGATACTCTCCTTCATTATATTATGTATTGTTGATTGATTCTGGTGAACCAGAATGTTATGAAGAAGCAGTACAGGTAGAAACCAGGAAGAAGTGGGAGAAAGCCATGAAAGAAGAGATGGACTCCTTAGCACATAACCAAACTTAGGACTTAGTCAGGTTGCCTGCAAGAAAAACAACATTGCAGAATAAATGGGTTTACAATTTGAAGGAAGAAGATGGAGGTAGAAAAAGGTATAAATATAGACTTGTGGTGAAAGGGTTTGCACAGAAAAAGGGTATAGACTTTGATGAGATATTTTCTCCTGTTGTTAAAATGACTTCAATCAGAACTATTCTAAGTCTAGCAGCAACTGAAGATTTTCATCTTGAGCAGTTAGATGTAAAGACAACCTTTCTCCATGGGGATTTGGAGGAAGACATATATATGCAGCAGCCACAAGGATATGAGGTAAAAGGGAAGGAGAAACTAGTGTGCAGGTTGAAGAAGAGCTTGTATGGCTTAAAACAGGCTCCAAGGCAGTGGTATCTAAAATTTGACAGGTTTATGTCTAAACAAGGTTATACTAGATGTCACTCTGATCATTGTGTTTATCTCAAAAGGAAAAATAATGGAAGCTATATTATATTATTATTGTATGTAGATGACATGCTTGTTGTAGGTTCTAACATGCAGGAAATAAATGTGCTCAAAAGAAAATTGGTGAACTCATTTGCAATGAAGGAGTTGGGTGCTGCAAAACAAATCCTTGGTATGAGAATAACTAGAGATAGGAAGAATCACAAATTAACATTATCTCAAAGTGAATACATAGAAAAGGTGTTGAAAAGGTTTAATATGTTGACCTAGGTTGTCATTGATGTCAATATGGAAATATTCTAGATACTAGATGATGATATGAAGCGAAGGGGAAGCAGAGCAGATCCATGAAGAGACAGGAGCAAGGCCATCAAGATAGCCAAGCCATAAGCAAGACTTTGTTAACGAAGAGTTAACAAAGGAGGCATATCAAAGTATCTTGCCGAATATCAGAGCAAGAGAGGCATGTCGGAAAAGGCAGAAGCCATCAAGGTATGAAGGTATCAAGAGGAGGTCATTGAAAGACATTGCAAAGCCAAAGGAAGACATTGGAACAAGAGGAGCCACATTGGAGCAAGAGGAACCATATCAGAGGAGCATTGCATGCAATACATGCCCAAGAAGAATTAAGAGGAAGAAGTCCTCAAAAGAGGAGTCAACATGCCAGAGGAGAGAAAAACAGAGCTATCGAAGAGCTATCGAAGGAGCAAAGAGCAAAACAAAGCTATCAGAGAGCATATATGGATGCATTTACACCATCGGGAGCTATCAGAGAGCATATATGCATGCAAATACACTATCAAAGAAAAGTATGGCAAAGAATGCCAAAGAATACACTATCGGAGGCAGAAAGCACGTATATGCATGCAAATACACAGTGGAGGCCAAAACTCATATATATATATATATGCATTAACACTATCGGAGGCCAAAACTCACATATATATGCATTTACACTATCGGAGGCGGAAGACTTGGTTGTATTGCAAATACACTATCGGAGGTGGAAATCATAGTTGTATTGGAATACACTATCGGAGCGGAGAAATATATATATATATATATATATATATATATATATATATATATATATATATATATATATATCGTCATATATATATATATATATATATATATATATATATATATATATATATATATCAGCGACAGTGAAATCGGCGGGTTCTACCATGCCATCACCCCAAAACCCCCGACTGCGATATATATATGGATATCATATAACTGTGATATGTGCGGACCCGCTGCACATTATGAAACATTTTATTGTATATCGCATCTGCCCATCACAATAATGCCCAAAGGGCTGTCCTCCGCAAAGCGCCGATTGCGATTGAAAGAACAGACCCAATGCAACATTATAATTGGGCTTAATACGATATCGCATCCGCCATATTGCTAGTGTGTAAGGCCTTGCCACGGATCTGATGGAGTTATCAACTACTGCTTAATATAATATCGTGTCCAGTGGAGAATCGACCATCAACCATCAGCGATGTCATGAGCACGATTGCCGATTGCGATTGCACATTGGATCCGATGTGGTTATAGACTCAGGTGAATTAAATTTGAAGTCAGCCCTTAAGCGGTTTGGTTGTGTTTTTTAATATAACTCTGTGTATTCAATTTTTTGTATTATGCGGGGTTTTAAAGCCAAAGATGCATATAAAATGCACCCAATAGTTCAGGAGGCTGAACTAAAGCCGATTGTGATTGCGATTGGGACGTGGCATGTTCGTTAAACAAAATTGTCTCTATGTATTCCTATTATCATTGAAAAGACGGGGCTCTGTTACAGCTTTAACATGCAGTAGTTTTCTCTCTGTGTATTATTCGGTCCTCTCTTGTGAATGAATGTGTCCTATGAGCATTGGTAAACCTGAATAGACAGAGGTAGCCAAAGAATCGGGAAGTCGAAGAAGTAAAGCCAGCGCATACGAAGCCACAGGAACCAAGGATCAAGCATGGCAGAGGGAGCTACAACGACCGAAAAGCCAAAGCAATGAAGGAGAGGGAAGCCGAAGGACAAGCCAACGCAAAGGGAGCTGAAGCGAGCATTGAGGAAGCTGAAGAGCCAGTGGAAAGAGGAAACAGATAGTTAGAGGCATCAGAAATGTATACAACAACAAAAACAGAGAACAATGGGTGTTGAAGGTGGTTGTTGTGTTGTTGAAACAGTTGGAGGAAATAGAGGCAGCTGGAGAGGGTCCAGCAAAACAGAAAAAGGGCCGAAGGACCAACAAGACAGAAGACAATCGAAGGGGAGAAGTAGTTAGCAGAGAAACAGTCTTGCTGAAGCATTCACTGTGACAATAAGAACATATGCTTGAATAGAAAGTTGGTTCTTATGCAAAGCCTAGTGCAGCTAACAGTGGACTCACTAAATCTGTCTAGAGACATTATCAGAGGTCATGAAGGCTACTGGAGACTCCGTGTGGGCAGTATGAAGAGTTGTAAAGACTCCTTCATAAGAAGACTGGTTGTCATTTATGTTGTAGCATGAAGACTACAGTGAAGCTATAAACAGGTAGAACTCAGTAAAGAAGAGTTCTGAGAGCAGAACATTACTATCAAACATGCCTTGACAAGATTGGGTTGGAACCCTTGGGGCTGATGCCTCAGAAGTAAGAAGGATTGGAGTCCTTGGGGATGATGCCTCAGAAGTAGGAAGGATAGGTGTCCTTGGAACTGGTGTCTCAGGAACTGGAAGGATTGAAGTCCTTGGGAGCTGGTGCTTCTAAGTCCAAGATTGGTGCCTTGGCGAAATAGAGTTGGAGCTCTAGAGGTTGGAGCCTCACAAAATTCCAAGTTGGTCCTTGGCAACTGATTGCAACCACCTATATATTGTATCTTTTTTACTACAAAGATTATATTAATAAAAGCATTTATTCTTGTTGTTCATCTTGTGTTCTGAATAGAAATGTTTTAACTAGTAAAACAATAGTTGGAAAAAGAAATACTGATTCACTCCCGTCTCAGTATTTCCAACAATTGGTATCAAAGCCAGTACCTTCATTCAAAGCTTAACAGCTTGAAGGTTGATCTTTAGAACAAAAATGGTGAAGTCAAGGAAGAAATTCTCCAATCCTCCCAAGGATGTGTCTCCCTCTACTACTAAGATAGAAGACAATCAATTTGAGGAGGCTCTATGGTTCAATGGGAACTTTAATATAGGGGAAGCAAGAATGAGGAATTTCTTACAGACTCAAGGCATTGAAGTCTGGAAATCAGTGATTGATGATAGCAGTATGGATGGAGAATCCAAGGACTACAATATAAAAGCAATGAAGGCAATCTTAAATGGACTACCTGATTCTATAAAGAACAATCTAGGAAAATATTCATCAGCAAAGGGTATATGGGACAAACTTCATGACCTTCACTCAAAAGGAGCATTGACCATGACCATCAGTCAAGAAGATGATGGAAATCAAGAAAGAAGTCCGGAACCCATCATAAAAGTTGAAAATGAGAATGATGACATCAAGGCCAAAGTAGACCTAGAAGATGAAGAGAATGAAAAAGATTTTATAAAAGATCTCCTTGCTCAACTTATGGCTTCCATGGAAGATATTAACAATTTGAAAAAGTAAAATGAGGAACTTAAGAAGATAGCACTAGCTGGAGACCAAGATCAAACAAGGGATACAGTTGATCTTGTCAAGATTCAAATATAAGAAAGGGATGAAGAGCTTGCTAAGCTTAAGAAGGAATTTCATCAAAGAAAAAGAAAGCATCATGAAGAAGTCATATCCATGACAAATCAATTGGATAAAGCAAAGAAACGGGAAGATACCTTGTCAAGTCAACTTGAACAATGGCAGAAGAGCTTGAACAAACTTGAAGAAGAGATTGGTTAGTACAAGTTAGAGGTTTCCTCTCTCAAATCTCAACTACAAGAAGCAAGGAAACAAGCACAAGGAGCTGAAAAGACCATGGAAGCATTGGAAGTCATAGAAGGACAATTTGATGAAGCAGGAAAGGAAAGAAACACCATGATCTGTCGACTAAAAGCAAAGGATGAAGGAATCTTCAAATTAAAATCTAACATCAAGCTTCTCAAGGCTGAAACATGTAAAGCTACAAGGATCAAGGAAGAAATGGAGAGCAGTCAAGCAAAGAATGAAGAAATCTTCAAAATGAAGTTAGATATCATCTCCCTTAAAATAGAAGCAGATGAAGCTACTCGTATCAAGGAAGAAACTAAGAAACAACTTGCTAAGAAGAATAATGAATGTGAAAGATTGGAAGAAGAGATTGTCTTCCTCAAAAAAAAAGGTTGAAGGGATGAAAAAAACCTTGAAGAGCTCTTAGACCTTGGATGACATGCTCAACTATCACAGATGTCCATTTAATAAATCATGTCTCGGGTATGCAGGTGAATCCTCAAACAAGAATGCAAATGCTTCAAACAAAAGGGATGTGAAGAAGCTAGAAAGAAATGGTGATGCCCCCAGTTCCAACAAAGGCAAGGAGAAAAATCAAGGCTACAATAGAAGAAATCCTGCTCCAAGAAGAAATGTAGATGATGTCAAAGATATGAGAGGCAATGGTTATCATCAAAGGATCTCAAGGCAGAAATGCTTCAGAAGTAAATCAAGGAAATCTCCATCTCCCAGGTACCAAAGTTCATTTTTTGGTTATTGTTATTCTTGTACAAACTTTGGTCACCTGGTAAAAGACTGTAAATCATATCATAGAGATAGATATTATAGTCCCCAACAATCTCCAAGAAACAATTTTGCAGGAAGAAATCATGAATTCTTATTCATGAACAATGTAGAATGCTTCAAGTGTCACAACATTGGTCATATGGCACGTGATTGTAACTTAACTTGGGCTCTTACACAAGCTAGAACCATGCAAAAGAAGAAAGTTACACAAGTATGGAGAAGGAAGAAAATACAATCCGAAAGTCCCTTGAACTCTCTAGCGAATAGCATATGTCATTGGCCTGAATTTTGACAATCTAAGCATTTGATGGGAAGACTCTACCAAAAAGAGATGATGCATACAGTTAGGGGGAGCCTGTGATTCTTGATCATTATTGCAGAAGCTATTAGTGAAAGTGTCCTTATAAAATCCTTGCTGAGCTATATTAACAATCATTCTTTGATGAAGATCATTTCTCAGGAGTACTCCATAGAAGAACATGATCCTGTAAACATTCTTTGGACTGTTGTTAAAGAAGCTTTCCACTTAATCAGTTAGTAGTATTTGGAGCAACGAAGAAAGTCATCTAACGCTAGAGAAATAGGGCAAATAATTATGGTGCTGATATTACAGATGCTAAATGTCTTGACTTGGGGATTTGATGTGAGAACAAAAATTATGGACACTAATAGAGGCAATCTTCAAACAAACAGATACCTCTGGAATGGAGTTTGAAGTAAGAGAAACGGGCAGCATATAACAAAACTGAAGCATTACAAAAAGATGCAAATCAACAGAATGATTTTAAAAGATAGTCACAGATTGGATATCTAAATCTGCTAGTGAAATAACTTGCTGAGATATGTACAAGAACACAAGGAAAATATGGCTCATAGAAAGGAGAATGTTGTGCAGTCAAATATAACTTATGCTAAGACTGGTCACTGAGAAAATATAGCAACAGTAAGGCACAACCTCTCACCATTTCATCCAAATGCAATGATGTTGAATACTGGATGGCAGTGACTCAAGGAGAAGCACAGAGACACAAAGGAACTCGGATCTGAAGAAAGATAACAAGAAAGAAAATTTCAGTGGCATTTTCTCTTGATTCAGACTATGAAGGCCTCTCAATTCTGACTGTGGAGATAACAACATGGATTGAAGCATAAAAACCTGGACTTAGACACTTGGTGTATGGCTATTTGCAATCTGATTGAAAGCATTGAAGTAGAGCATTTTTTAAGAATTGTTGAAGCCATGATAAAGTAGCTCTGAGACATGATGAGGGAATGATGTGCTAATTGATGATAAATCATCAATCCTTCTATCTTGAGTAAAAAGAAGAAGAGCACTATGATAGGGAGAGTCACAAACCCATGAAGATCTACCACTCATGAAGAATAGAGGCAATTTGATAGGGGGAGTCCCAGATCACTCCTTTGCCATTGATGTCAAAGGGGGAGAGAAGAAGAATATTTCCATCAATAACAAAGGGGGAGATTGTTGACCTAGGTTGTCATTTATGTCAATATGGCAATATTCTAGATACTAGATGATGATATGAAGCCAATGGGAAGCAGAGAAGATCCATGAAGAGACATGAGCAAGGCCATTAGGATAGCTAAGCCATAAGCATGAGTTTGTTAATGAAGAGTTAACAAAGGAGGAATATCAAAGTATATGGCAGAATATCAGAGCAAGAGAGGCATGTCGGAAAAGGCAGAAGCCATCAAGGTATGAAGGTATCAAGAGGAGGTCATTGAAAGACATTGCAAAGCCAAAGGAATACATTGGAACAAGAGGAGCCACATTGGAGCAAGAGGAACCATATCAAAGGAGCATTGCATGTAATACATGCCCAAGAAGAATCAAGAGGAAGAAGTCATCAAAATAGGAGTCAACATGCCAGAGGAGAGCAAAACAGAGCTATTGGAGGAGCAAAGAGAAAAACAGAGCTATCAAAGAGCATATATGGATGCATTTACACTATCGGGAGCTATCAGAGAGCATATATGCATGCAAATACGCTATCAGAGAAAAGCATGGCAAAGAATGCCAAAGAATACACTATCGGAGGCAGAAAGCACGTATATGCATGAAAATACTTAGTGGAGGCCAAAACTCATATATATGCATTAACATTATCGGAGGCCAAAACTCACATATATATGCATTTACACTATCAGAGGTGGAAGACTTGGTTGTATTACAAATACACTATCGGAGGGGGAAATCATAGTTGTATTGGAATACACTATCGGAGCGGAGAAATATATATATATCAGCATATATATATATATATATCGGCGACAGTGGAATTGGTGGGTTCTACCATGCCATCACCCCGAAACCCCCAACTGCAATATATATATGGATATCATATAACTGTGATATGTGCAGACCCACTGCACATTATGAGACATTTTATTGTATATTGCATCCACCCATCGCAATAATGCCCAAAGGGTTGTCCTCCACAAAGCGTTGATTACGATTGCAAGACCGGACCCGATGCAACATTATAGTTGGGCTTAATATGATATCGCATCCACCATATCGCAAGTGTGTAAGGCCTTTCCACGGATCCGATGGAGTTATCAACTATTGCTTAATATAATATCGCGTCCAGTGGATAATCGGCCATCGGCCATCAGCAATGTCATGAGTGCGACTACCGATTGCGATTGCACATCGGATCCGATGCGGTTATAGACTCAGGTGAATTAAATTTGAAGTCCACCCTTAAGCAGTTCGGTCGTGTTTTTTTCATATAACTCTATATATTCAATTTTTTGTATTGCGCGGGGTTTTAAGGCCAAAGATCCATATAAAATGCACCTGATAGTTCAGGAGGCTAAACTAAAGCCGATTGTGATTGTGATTGGAACGTGGCATGTCTGTTAAAGAAAAATGTCTCTGTGTATGCCTATTATCATTGAAAAAACAGGGCTCTGTTACAGCTTTAACATGCAGCAGTTTTCTCTCTGTGTATTATTCGGTCCTCTCTTGTGAATGAACGTGTCCTATGAGCATTTGCAAACCTGAATAGACAGAGGTAGCCAAAGAATCGGGAAGTCGAAGAAGTAAAGACAGCGCAGAGGAAGCCACAGGAACTGAGGATCAAGCGAGGCAGAGGGAGCTACAACGACCGAAAAGCCAAAGAAATGAAGGAGAGGGAAGCCAAAGGACAAGCCAGCGCAGAGGGAGCTGAAGCGAGTGTTGAGGAAGCCAAAGAGCCAGGGGAAAGAGGAAACTGCTAGTTAGAGGCATCATAAATGTATACAACAACAAAAATAGAGAACAATGGGTGTTGAAGGTGGTTGTTGTGTTGTTGAAACAGTTGGAGGAAATAGAGGCAGCTGGAGAGGGTCCAGCAGAAAATAAAAAGGGCCGAAGGACCAACAAGACAAGAGACAGTCGAAGGGGAGAAGTAGCCAGCAGAGAAACAGTCATGTTGAAGCATTCATTGTGACAATAAGAACATATACTTGAACACAAAGCTGGTTCTTATGTAGAGCCTAGTGCAGCTAATAGTGGACTCATTAAAGCTATGTGGAGACATTATCAGAGGTCATGAAGGCTACTGGAGACTTTGTGTGCGTAGTATGAAGAGTTGTAAAGACTCCTTCATAAGAAGATTGGTTTGCATTGATGCTGTAGCATGAAAAATACACTGAAGCTATAAATAGATAGAACTCAGTAAAGAAGAGTTCTGAGAGCAGAACATTACTATCAAACATGCCTTTACAAGATTGGGTTGGAACCCTTGGGGCTGATGCCTCAGAAGTAAGAAGGATTGGAGTCCTTGGGGATGATGCCTCAGAAGTAAGAAGGATTGGAGTCCTTGGGATTGGTGCCTCAGAAGTAGGAAGGATAGGTGTCCTTGGAACTGGTGTCTCAGGAACTGGAAGGATTGAAGTCCTTCGGAGTTGGTGCTCCTAAGTCCAAGATTGGTGCCTTGGAAAAATAGAGTTGGAGCTCTGGAGGTTGGAGCCTCACAAAAGTCCAAGTTGGTGCTTGGCAACTGATTGCAACCACCTATATATTGTATCTATTTTACTGCAAAGATTATATTAATAAAAGCATTTATTCTTGTTGTTCATCTTGTGTTTTTAATAGAAATGTTTTAACTGGTAAAACAATAGTCAGAAAAAGAAATATTGATTCACCCCCCCTTAGTATTTCCAACATAATATGTAGAATGAAAAAGCAATTAGTATACCTTTGGCTAGCCATTTCAAATTAAGTAAGGAGGATTGTCCCAAGACTCAGGAAGAAATGGCTCATATGTCTAAAGTTCCATATGCATTAGTAGTTGAAAGCTTAATGTATGTAATGCTCTGCACAAGGCTTGATATTGCACATGCAGTGGGAGTTATAAGTAGGTACATGAACAATCCAGGAAAATAACATTGGATGGCGGTGAAGTGGATTCTCAGGTATTTGAGTGGTACCACAAATCAAGCATTATGCTTTGGTGGTTCAAACATTGCTCTACAGGGATATGTTGATGTAGATATGGTGGGTGATAGAGATAATAGGAGGAGCACAATGGGGTATGTGTTTACTGTAGGTGGAACATCTGTTAGTTGGTTCTCAAAACTGCAAAGTGTTGTTGCACTCTCAGCAACAGAAGCAGAGTATGTTGCTGCTACAGAGGCCAGTAAAGAAATGATTTGGTTACAAAGGTTTCTGGATTAATTGGGTAAGAAGCAAGGGTTGGGCAGGTTATACAATGATAGCCAAAGTTCCATACATCTTGCAAAGAAATATGCATTTCATTCCAAGACTAAACATATACAGCTCAAGTACCATTTCATATGGTCAGTGTTGGAAGATGGACAGTTGAAGTTGGAAAAGATACACACTAGCCAGAATCCTGCAGATATGTTAACAAAAGTTGTAACCAGGGAGAAAATGAGAATCTGCTCAGTTTCAATTGGTCTTCAAGTATGATGAAGAAGATGAGAAACAACCAGGTCCAAAGTGGAGTCATTGTCTAGCAAATGAAGCGGCAATGGAGTTGCTATAATCAGTGTCCAAGTGGGATATTGTTGGGTGTAGAGCCTGATTGTCTTCTGTATTCAAAGGTATTGCTACATTGGACCCTAGTTCATAATAGGGCGGCAACGCTGCCCATAAAATATTCGCTGCGGGGGGGTCCAGGGGGGGGACGGCTGCGACCTTTGGGAGCCCCCCCTGGCAGGGGGATTGGGGGTAGCACCCCCAAAGCTAAAAATAGATGTAAAATTGCCTTGTAAAATGTTGTAATTTCGTAGTAAATTTGGGTAGTTCATTAGGTGGATATCTGACGGTAGAAGTTATGTTTAATTTAGGGTTTTTTGCCCTAGAAGGAAACCCCTCGCTATATATGAGGGAATTGTATTGCATCTATGTAGAATTGTATTCTGAGTGAAGAAGAGGGAGGAGATTGATAGTGAAGAGGGAATTACAGCGGATCTGTTGTAGGTTATATCTCTTCAGTTTGTTGGATAATATGAAGGAAGGACTTGTTGTTTCTCCGTGGACGTAACCCAAACTAGGTGAACCACATATATCTGTGTCTCTCTTGTTTTATGCGTTTTCTGTGTTTTTATTTCTGCAATATTTTATGTGTTCCATTGCTCTGTAATATATAATTTTCTAACAATCTGGGGGATCTTCGCAGCAAGATCTCCATGCCAGCTGAGTGACTCAAGGGCAAGTCACAACCTTTGCGTTGGGGGCCTGTTGGGATGGGGTCCCCTGGGTCAGTTTTGGGGCAAAAGCCCAATTTTTGATGTAAAAAGATGTAAAGTCTCCGCAAGTTGTGGTCGCAGAGCGCGTAGATAGTTAAGAGTCAAAAAGGGTTTTTACCCTCTTTTATGTCACCTTGAGTCGTTTTTTGTAGATCTACTCATGGTCCACCGACCATGGAATTGTATAAATAGGTGTGTCTTAGAGAGTCTAAGGGATAGTAAGAAGTAACCTATGGGTACGACGACAGAATACTAGTGCAAAAGTATAAGTCTTAGAGGAGGAAGAGGTTTTGCAGCTGAGTGCGTAGAGGCCTAGAGTAGTATCCGCAGCTGAGCGCACGGACCCCTACAGCTGAGTGTGCAGGGAAGTATTAAGTCCGTAAACTTACACTGAAGATCAATAAAGAATATTGCTACAAGAAATTCTTCTGTTTTATATCTTTACTTCTGTTATGTATGATTGCGATATATGTTGTGATGAATGATGCATTTATGAAATAACAATGTATTGATGCGCGACTTTACTTGATATGTATTTTTATCTAAATGCAATTATTGTTAAGTGTTTATGCGAAGATATTAATACTTTTTATTAAAGTTATTGAACACTTGGGTAGATCTAAGTAAATACCAACCTAAAGGTAATATAAGATGCGCGTAAGTAGATAATCTGCTTGTTCAAGGTCTGCAAAAGCCAGTCGTAGACCTTTGCGGAGGTCTAAAGGCCGATTAAGGGAATCTATAGTGATAAGCCATAAAGGTTTATCGATCTGCATGGAGGCAGATCCAGGCCTCAAGAAGACATCACATTGATCTCTGGGTGCGGAAACTTTGTTTCAGCATCCCCCCATACTACTTCGGGTGAGACTTCAATTCGCACACTACGGATTGATGCTGAAAGGGCCAGTAATGTAGGGATTTGTTTGAAGAAACTAACTCTGAACCTGGGTCAGGACCCCCTAAGCCAACATTATTGGATGGGTAGAGATTAAACAAAGCCATGACTATTATATGTATTACCATTGTCTAATTTGAAATACTCCATTCTACTGAGGTAAATACTTAATAACACAAACATGTCTAATATTTCTTGTATTATTGAATACATGATTGAAGTATGATTCATCAAAACTTCTATGGCCACATATATAATTATTTATTGGTCACAAGGTTAATGGTTATGATTGTGGGTGGTTAATTATTTTTATCAATATTTTTTATTATTAATAGTTACTAAGTATCAATATGTAATGTTAGGTCCCTCTATTAGTAGTGTAGACCCTATTGTTATTAGTGCAACCCCTGTATTGTATTGTTGTGTCCATGTAGTCCCCATATTGTTATTATTGTGCCCCATAAAAGCCCACTATTGTTATTGTTGTGCCCTTACAATATTATTGTTATGTAGGCTCTAATTATATTGTGACCCCTAAGACTCCTATATATAGAAAGGAGTTATTGTCATTTGTATCATCTAAGAATTGTTCATTTGTGTAATGTAAAGTAGGTTTCCCCCTCAAAGAGGCTAATTTTGAAGTCGTTGATATATCTCTTCTTCTATTTTGTGAGTTGGTTGCATAACATTTGGTAATAGAGCTTTGGATTTTAGGGTTTTGCTGCTTCAAAAAGGTCATCGTGGAATTTTCTCTATACCTTTTTTCTACGAAGCTTCAGATGCTAAAATTAAAACCTAATTGAGCCAAAATGTTGATGAACCTCATGTCCAAATTTCAAAACTTGTCTCGCTATATTTTTGGATATATGAACTGAGGCAGTTATGGTTTTTACAGGCTCCAGAAGTCCATATCAAACAGGTGACCTAGGGAAAATCATCATAAATTTCTCTCTAAGCATCAGATTCAAATTTCGTAAAATGTGACAAAAAGAGGACGGAATGTAGTTTGTTGGTTATCTTTTTCAAGGCCAAAGGTGGAAACAGTGGCACGTGGCACTGCATACAATTTCGCTCTACTGAACGAGTCTATAAATTATAAGGACATCATGGGAGATTGGGCATAACTCGTTCTTAAAGAATCCAATCGTGATCAGACTTGTGGGGTTGGAAATAGGACTTAGAGGGCTACCATAGGATGAAACTTTAGACCTTTAAGAGCCGAAATTATATAGTTACAACATATTCAATATCGAGTTCCTACAAAGTAAAAAACAAAAGGTGTGTAGTTTTTAAAATTTGCATAAGTTTTGTTTGAAAAAATAGTTTGAATTGATTCAAAGGGCATAGTGAAGAATAATTATCATTAATTGATGCCCCAAAGAAAAAAAATGGAAACACCTAGTAAGTAACCCGAAATCCCTATTATGACACATACAAAAGAGGAAGAAATGCAACATGATATATCAATATTACGTGGCCAAGTGCAACAAATGTCGCTCTCACAAAATGTAACAGAAGCTAAGATGGAACCTAAGATCGATGGTATAGAAGAAAAACTGAAAAGCAACATGGATGATTTGAAGAAATACATGGAAGGTTTGAAGGAAGGTTTCACAAAGTTGCTACAAGAAATGCTTCCTAATGGCGAAAAGGTAGTAGAGGAAACTCATTATGAGAACAAAAGAAATGTTAATCATGATTTCATAGACTCTAAAATTGGATTGAAGACCCACCATATTCCAACAATCAATATGAGGAATTTTGATGGCAAGGATCCCGTAACATGGATACTATAGATGGAGCAATATTTTGATCTCCATAATGTGCAAAACAAAAAAAAGGTACGCATTACAACTTTATATTTAGAACCCAATCAATATGTATGGTATCAATGACTTTTTTCTCGTAAACAAATTGTCACTTGGTCAACTTTTATGGAGGAAATTATAACAAATTATGAGGATACAAAGATCGACACCTTCTTTAGCCAATTGATAAATCTTAATCAAAAGGGGTCAATGGTGGAGCACATTGAGGACTTCTAAGAATTGAATATAAGGGTAAATGATGTGCCAGAGGAGCATAGTATTGATGTCTTCATAGGGACTTTAAAGGATAACATCCAACATGAGGTTTATCTTTGGGAACCTTACTCATTGGATAAGGCATTCAGGTTGGCTAGAAAAATTGAAAGCAAAATATGGCAACAAGGAATCCTACCCCTCACAACTATAAAGATGGAAGTGTTGTTGCTCCTAGACTTCCACAAACTACAAGTTTGACACCAGAACAATTGGAAGGAAAAAGAGCAAAAGGGTTATGTTACAATTGTGATAGCAAATACACTAAAGGTCATAAGTGTTATAAGAAGAAATTAATATACATAGATTGGGAAGAGGAGGAAGAAAAGGAATAAGAAACGTCAAAAGAAGAGGATATACACCAGGAACCAACCCCAGAGAAAGAAGAAATGAATCTGACCATATCTTGTAATGCATTGACAGGAATTACCACTCCTCAAACTCTCAAGATAGAAGGACATATCAAGAAGAAAAATGTAGTAGTGTTGATTGATTCGGGTAGTACCCATAATTTTATTCATAGAAAAATCATATTGGAACCTGAGGCAGTCACAGAAATAAGAACCCGACAGCTACGAAATCGATCAATTTCAGAGTATCTCATCATGTGGAAGAACCTAACCGCTGAAGATTCCACATGGGAGGATGAGAATTTTATACAGAAGCATCCATAACTACTCAAGCTTTGAGGACAACACTTTTTTGAAGGAGAGGGGCATGTTAGGTCCCTATACTACTAGTGTAGACCCTTATTGTTATTAGTGCAACCCCATTATTGTATTGTTGTGCCCATGTAGTCCCCATATTATTATTATTGTGCCCCATAGAAGCCCACTATTGTTATTCTTGCGCCCTTACAATATTATTGGTATGTAAGCTCTGATTATATTGTGACCCCAAAGGCTCCTATATATAGAAAGGAGGTCTTGTCATTTGTATCATCCAAGAATTGTTCATTTGTGTAACGTAAAGGAGGTTTCCCCCTCAAAGTGGCTAATTTTGAAGTTGTTGATCTATCTCTTTTTCTATTTTGTGAGTTGGTTGCATAACATGTAATTTATTTTGGTGGATCCAAACAAAAAATAAATGGACTTAATAGCTTAATGAAATGACGAATATTCAGTGAAATCAGAGAGTTAGCTACGAAAGAAAAACTTCAAGCTACAAGATTGATGACAAGTTCAATTGATAATGGGAAGAGCTACACGCTTGTCCAATATTCTATGAATTTCCTCTAAGTATTACAATACTAATGAAAGTACAAAAAGAAAAATAAAGAAATAAAAGAGAGGAAGACAAATGATAAAGGAGTTGCGAATCAAAATACTATAAGCAAAATACAAAGGAAAGAAAGAGTGTTAGATTTGGGGGAGTTGAAGACTTGGGGATACCTAACCTTCCAACAACTCCCTACAAAGAAAATTGTGCCTACAATTTTAAATAAGGGGTTCCTTAGTAGAGGAGAGGGATTGCATCAAAAAATTCTAAGTTTGCAATATTTAAAGCTCTAAAGAGTCAAAGCAACATTGAAATTTTGTGTTTATTGAGAACTCAAGAACAAGTAATGTCATTCAATGTCCATCTTCCCATGTAGGTTTCTAGGGTAAATACTATTGTTATTTTTTTTGGTAGGTAAGCACCCACAAAGGATTTGAACCAGTGACCTATCACAAGGAGTGCCTTAACAGTGCACCCATTCATTATCAATCCAAAGCCCCATGGGCTAGGGTAAATACTATTGTTTATGGTGCATAAATATGTTATTGTTTATATGGTTATTTTACTTTTGGTTTAATTTTGTTGGGTTTAATTAAAAATTATGTTCACCAGTCTCAAATTCATTTTCTTGCTTATAGTTACAACCCTACACCACAACACTATTTCCTATTGGTTTGATTGTTATCAATGATAATTATTATTTTTTCCTCTTATCTAATTCATTATATCAACAACAATACATATATTCTCTATTATCTTGTATATCCCATTTCAATCCCCACAATCCAATCTCTCAATTTCCTTAATCACTGGTTTAGGTAATTGAGCACTTTAATTGTGGGTTTATTGAACATTGTTGCATTATGTAATATTTGTTATAATTAGCATATAATCCAGAGACTAAAAAATAGTGATTTTTATAATTACATGCTATGTATTCGGTTTATCATTTGTCTTTGTGTAAACTCCACATACAACCCAAACCTTCCTGACACATTCAATTCAACACATAGTAATAACCATGTAATAACACTTATTATCATTTTTGTATGGAAATATGAAGTACACATTTAATATTTTATAGCCATCATGAGAGTGTGCATCTTATTTATTACTTGAGGATGTGATGAGTGAGAAAAAAATGTCAAGAATAGTGTTCTAGGTGTGAATATGTTAATAATTAGTGGGGGGAAATAGATTAACATTCGAATTGGAGGTCGCTTGGATTTGAATCTATCTAGATTATATCTTGGAGCCACAATGTTGTAATCAATGTTTCAAAAATTGATCAAATCAAACTCAAACTCTATTGAGTTGACCAAGTTGACCTTAAACAATATAAAATCAACCATCTAATTGGTTTTAAGATTGGTTTGGTACCTAACTAGATGAATTGATGCACACATTAGCTAATTTGGTACCAAACATATCAGCTTTGCCAATTCCTTACTTCATCGATTTAGTTAGTCTATTTCCTCAATGTAGTGCACTATTTGAGGAAAAAATCATTAATTTTTTTTTACATAAAACCTAGATTCTATCACACCCCCCCACCCCCCATCATCCCCACCCTCACCCTTTATTTTATCACATCTCCCTCATTGAGCATTTGTGAGCATTTGTATCTTTTGGAGCAGCATTAAAGAGTTGTGATTTAGAGTGAGCTCATGCCAAGGATTTTACTTATAACAGTGGTGTTGAGTTTGATGATTGATCATGTTCAGCAATGATATGTAGTAGGCCAGTAGCTTATAACTAGTTGCTTTTTGGACCCTAGAGATCTTTGGAGCTTTATTATTATGTATTTTCTTTCTAATATGTATTGCACTTGGTGACATTTTGATGCCTTCACCCTTAAATGATAGATACAAGAGTAAACATTGCATATTTTTTCTCTAATAGTTTCGAATCTTTAAAAAACAAATTTCAATAAAATGTTGATATTCTATGTATTTTTAAGTAGATCAAGTCATAAAATTCAAATTGGTCCAAGTCCGATTATCCTCAGAGTTTATCCTCATTTGATTTCAAGGATAATTTTGAGTTTTAAAACATTGGTTCCAATCTATGACGTTGATGTTGTGTTTCACCTACAACTATCATCACATTTGAATATATGAACATGACATATTGACTTGAATGTCTATCAAATTGCAAAGATATTGTTAAGGAGTGTTGGGGACGCTCACTTAGATTGTATTGTGTTGTTAATTTTCATAACATGGTTGTTAGGAAATAATTGGACTTATTTATATTGTTGGGCATTGGCCATGTACCACAAACAAGCAAGAAATTAATCTAAATTTGAACAAAGATCGAGGATCTTGAACTCATATTGACAAAGAATTGTAAAATCAATATACTTACATTCCTCATTGATAGTCCGATAGAAAGATAGGCCATGAGCTTACCCTTTATGGATCATAATTTATTATACCTAATTTAAAAGAAACTTGGTGAAAGATGTCTATGGTATATGCTTGCAATAGATATTAAAAAATTTACAATCATTGTTGCAAGGCCTAGAGAGGAGAAAAAATCCAAGAATGATAGAATTTCTCATGAAGAACAAGACAAGGAACTTGGAACCTAGGTTTACTTGGCTAGAAAAAATCATTCCTTCAATGACAAAGATAGTAACATGGATGTTGGTGATGAAGAACAAGGGCATTTGACAAATATTGAGGTTGAAGAAGATAAGGCCAACCTATAAAATTCCAAAGGAAAAAAGACCAAATACTTAGGTAAAAACACATATCTTCCTTCATTTTCCAATATTCCATTTAAATTTGAAGTGAAGTTTGAAATACCAAAGTTTGATAATCAAGTTAACATTGAAATAATGAATAGATGGTTGAAACAATTAAAGGTTTATCTATTTTTTCCCAAATAAAAGAAACACATTAGATTTATTTTACCTATTTGAAGATGACCAAAAATGCTCTATTATAGTGGGAGAGCTATGTAGATGAATTGATGATAGAAAATAGATCACGACTACAAATGAAAGGATTTCAAGGAATTAGTAAAATCACAATTTTATTCCATTGGATACAAGGAAGAGGAGCTCATGAAATGGTAATACCTTCAACAAGAATAGGACAAGGTGTACAAGAATACACATCGAAATTCTAGAAGCAAGCCATCAAGATGGGTATCTCCATAGAGGAGATGAGGGCGGTGGTGAATTACCTTGGAGTGATATTCAACCATATTTGAATAAAATCATAACTCCTCGATGTGAAAATCATAGATGAAGAAGCAACAAATCCTTCTACATTTATTTGGACTCCAAAAAGGTGTAACAACAAAATGACCAAGAATAGACCAACACGTAAAAAAGGGAAAGGATTGTAGCCATAGTCTAGAAAAGGAAGTATCCTAATAGGCATTGCAAACATTGTGATGTCGATGACCACATCAATGAGAAGTGTTGAAAACTTCATCTAGAACTACATCAAAAATGGCACAAGTCTAGGTTAGGAGAAAAAATAGCTACTCAGAAAAATTAAATAATGATACAAAGCACCTTTGATGTGGATAGTAAGCCATAGTATACAACACATTGCAACAATAAAGGGAAAGTGGAGAGATAAATGCATTATTCCAAATCAAAGTTCAAGTGAAGGATTGAAACATAAATGTTGTGTTTGATAGTTGTTCTCAATATAGTCATATATTTGAATCCTTAGTAGACATGATCTAGTATAGCCATGAACATTTAGTTGGACCCAAGATAAATATGCCATGATGATCACTAGAATATGGAAAATTATATTTTCAAAATAAAGCTAATTTTTTTTTTATGAAGTAAGGTGTATAGTTGCACTACTAGATTCTAGTGAAGTGAAGTTTGGTAACCCATAACTACAGAAAGGGGAAGTGAATTTATATGTGGGAGAGAATAAATATATATTGATTAAATGTGCTAAAGCTACGCAATAAAAGCATGCATAATAAGAGGACTAACATCTTTGGTCGAAATGGAATATGTGCAGACATGCACCCTGAATAAAGAAAAAAAGAAGCATGTATCCTTCATAATTGATTGATTAATAGAATTAGAGAGACAAGTGGAGGACATATGCTTCAACCTTCTGCATAGATAAAATTATAGAGAATAAAATCCTCCCATTGGTGATAATTGATTTGAAATGGATTTGAGCAAATAGCTAATGGACCTGGTGGCTTAACTCAATGAAAAAGGATAATGAAGTTAGAAGGTTGGCTATGGAAGAAAATTTTGAGGTTCCGAGGTTGATGATGAGGCTAGAGGAAGTAGTTGAAAACTTGAATGGAGCCCCACTTATCCAATCCACTATTTCTCACCTCTAAGTGATGCATTCCCAATGAAAACACCAATATTGAAAAAAAAAGCCAATGACAAAAGAACCATAAATTGGAACATTACTAGCAAAAGACAAAGGAGAGGAAGAGCATTGGAGTTGGGGGCTTGGATCCTTCTAGCTACTCCCAATAAGAAAATTATACTTATAGAATTTTGTATAAATTCCTTGTAGATTCAAATTTCTTATGTAATTTGCTAAAGCAAAAGACTTGAATATACTCTACTCATTAGCGAAAACAATTAATCGATCAAGAAATCACAACATAAACATGAGACAAGAGTCAATCACATATGCTCAAATATTTATCTAAGGGGAAATCAACTGCTTAAAAACCCTTCCTATCTGTATTGCATTAGTCATAAAATAGAGAAGAAATACAATGCTTGCTCAAGCCCGAGCAACCTCTGCACTAGTATAATCTATCTCACTGCTTCCTAGACAAGCTCTGGTCAATACTTAACCAAATCCAAGCCTGCCCAAGTCCCTATTTCCTTGCATTTTTTCTCAAGGAAATAAACCCTATTAATTAGGTAAATTCCCAATTATAATTACACAATCCCTGTAGCCCTTCTCTGACTACATGCACCACCTATACAATTTGAAATTGTCTACAATTGATAGTACACTGCCCTTGAACTCCAATATCAATTGAGTAACTCAAATTCTCTGCATGCATGAGTTAATTTAGGCTGATTGATCAGTTCAACTGGATGATCACTCAATGTGAAAAAAGTTACACACCCTTGACTAAACCTCCACTAGTTCTACTAATAGTGAGAACTAGTTACACTGAAAATAACTCAAATTAACTGAACTAGATTGCTACAATATAGAAATCAACCATGTAGAACTGAACTCAAGTGCATCCAACTCGAATTAACCGATTTAACTGAGTGATAAGAGCCATATCACTTCAGTTAAATTCCTCTAAGTATTTTTATGAAATTAGAATTCGAATTTCTCCTAATAATTTTGGGAAAAGTTAAATTAGGAATTTCTTGCTGCATTTTGAACACTCCCTCTCAGCAAGAAAGGGATTATCTACTACGCCGATCCTGCCTCTATGGAAATCAAATTTTCATATTGACAATGTCTTTGTCAAAATATTTGCATCTTTTTCCTTTGTAGGAATGTACTCCAACAACATGATTCACCTATGCACACAATCTTGTAGATGGTGACACTGAATGTCGATATGCTTGGACCGATCATGAAAAACTGGATTCTCAGAGAGTTTGATACAACTATGGTTGTCATAGTAAATCACTGTAGGATCCATCATTTGACCAAATAACCCAACAAGGATCTTTCTCATCTAGATAGCCTCACATGTTTCTTGGATAGCAGCCATGTACTCTGCCTCTGCTGAGCTGAGGGAAACAAATCACTACTTCCTGTTGTACCAAGAAACTGTTGTTGACCCAACACTAAAATACCTCTTGATGTGCTCCTCTTGTCTGATGGACTACCCACCCAATCTGCATCTGTGAAGCCTTGCAGCGTCACTCTGCTTGTCTACTTGTACCAAAGACAAAAAATATTGGTGCGTCTAAGGTATCTCAACACATGATTTGTTTCCTTCTAATATAGTTTGGTAGGCTTAACGATAGCTTGACTAAGTTGGTTAAATACATAACACATGTATGATCATGTGATCACCAAATACATAAGTGAACCCACAAGTTGTCTGTAGATGGTAGCCTCCACTACTTCACTTGAAGTAGCATCTTCCTTCCTCCAATTCCCTACTAGAGGAGTCTCCATAGGTTTGCTACTCTCCATGTGGAAATTATTCAGTATTGAGTTGGCATACATGCCTTGAGAGACAAGCAGTTCCCCATCTCCTTGCCATACTTCCATGCCGAGGGAATAATGCATGAGCCTTAGGTCCTTCATCTCGAATTCTCTTGCAAAATCCTCTTTGCAAGACTTGATCAACTTCTCATCATCGATTAAAATTAAATCATCAACACATAATACTATAATCAATAATTACCTTCAATAACAATATGGTAAAGGTTTTCATATTATTCACTTTTGATGAAGCCCAACCCAGTGAGATATATGTCGATCCTGGTGTACCAAGCATGGGGTGTTTGTTTTAAGCCATATAGCACTCGCTTGAGTCTACACACATGTGACTTTTGTTGAAGGTCTCAAATCCTTATGGCTGCTCGATGTAAACCTCTTCCTCAATCACTCCATTGAGGAATGTTGTCTTCACATCCATCTGATGTATCTTCCATACCATCTGCATTACAAGAGCTAGAATTGATCTGATTGAAGAGTACCTTGCAACTGGAGAAAGGGTCTCCTCATAGTCAATTCCCTCCACCTGAGAGAACCCCTGGGCCACAAATCTAGCCCTGTGTCTCTCAATGCTTCCATATACTACTTGCTTCACCTTGTAGATCCACCTGGAAACTACCACTCACTTATCCTCTGGTCTTGGGACCACTTTCCAAACACTATTTCTGATAATGGAGTCATACTCCTCTACCATGGCATCAACCCATATTGGTTGTTGTATTGCTTCCTCTAACGAGGATGTCTTAGTCTCTACAAGCTCACTCATCAGAGCCATGTAGCCAGTATACCAATCCGGTGACCTTCTCTGCCTATGTTGTGATGTGGGTGATCCCACATTCTATCTAGCATCCTGCATTAATCTGTTAGCTTCTCTAGTGCACTTCCTTCCATATCTAGATGTATCTACTTGAGTGTGTGTCTCCATTCTCTATTCCTCTGCTTGTGGCTACTCCACAGCTTCTTAAGGTTCTTACTTTGGATCTAAAATCTCCTCAATTGAATGCAACTGAAGCTCCCTCTCAAGAAAACACCTCATTGCCTTCTCCTCATCAAACTTCACATCTGTCCTAACAACTGTCATACTAAGAGATGGCAAGTACACATGATAATTGTGAGGTGTTTTTGTTAGGATATTCCGACACATAGGAAATAGTTAAGTACAACTTGGTGTAGTATAGAGTTAGGTATAGAGTTAGGTAAAGTGTGTTTCTTTACCGTTGTACATTTTGTAACTTACAATCTGACGGTCACGATATGTAGTGATCCGACGGTTCATTCTCTCCTCGGTATTACCGACACTTGATCCGTGGCTTGACACCCGATTGGTCCATGATTTCTATTTAAAGCGCATGGAGGGTCATTTGTAGGGTAATCCGTGCATGAGAGAAACATATGTAAATTTTCATTCTTTTATTAATAAATTGCCTGAAGTGGCCACGTTGGCTCAGGCCGTGGACTGTTTCCCTCTTTGAGGGTTTTAACCACGTCAAAAATACTGGTGTATTGATCTGCAATCTGGTTGTGAGCGGTGTCCTTTGGTGTTCTGTCTGAGGAACTTACCCTGTAAATTCCTACATGGTATCAGAGCTATTTGAGGGCCGCGTCCGTTGGTGATCCAAATCTGAAGCCGGTAGAACTGCATCCGACTGCCGTTTCCTAGATCTACTGTTTCTGACTACTTTTGGGCTGAGAGGACTGCTCTGTTGTGTTGGGAGCATCTGTTCCAGTGAGGAACCCCTTTCGTTTCACGCGAAAAGGTTTCCGGTAGCCCTAGCTGCGTCATTTTTAAGATCTGGAGGTATACAGTGTTTATTTGCAGTTTACAGTTATTTTCTCTCTGTTTATTTCAGTTTCGGTTTATTTAGCCTTTTTTATTACCGGATCTATACCTTTCATTTCTGCGTATGCTCTTTTCCCTTCGACTCTGTGCGATCTGGGCAAATCAGAAACAGAAAGGAAGTATTTTTCTCATGCGTATGCTCTTTTCCCTGCGCCTTAGGGTGATCTCGGAAAATCAGAAACATTGAGGAAAATATTTAGTTTCCGGCTAAAGCTAACTTTGAGCCGCAAGGTTCATTTTTGAAAATATTTAGTTTTTCGGCTAAAGCTAACTACGAGCCGTAAGGTTCATTTTCTTTGCATATCCGTGTTGGGTTTTGTGTTTTTTGCAACTTTTTTGTATAGATCAATTGGTTCAAAGCTATTTTAAGAGAGTAGAGGTCTTGGGTTCAAGTCTCCATTTTGTGGGGGCGGACTTTTTCATTTCCGCACATTCCCGCACTTCGTCGGCAACTTCAACGTTTTTTTTCAAAAAGCCATAACTTCTTCATCCGGAAGCCGTTTTCAGAGCCGTTTTTTTAAACCAGCCTAATTTTTCGAGATCTATCCATTGGAACACTTAGTTTTAGCATCTTTAGCTTCAGTTTTTGTTGAAATGGAAAGTCAATACCAAGTTACCCTTGACAGCACCAACTACTTCCAATGGTTGTCCTACATTGAGGATTTACTTAGAAGTAAAGGTCTCTACAGAATAGCCTTAGGCCAAGAAAAGAAACCGAAGGATGAAGATAAGCCTGCTAAATGGGAAAATAGGCAAGATCAAGCACGTGGATTGATAGGGATGTCTATTTCCCCAGATCTTAGATTCCATAATGCAGAACTTGATAGGATGAAGTAATGAAACAAATCAATAAAGTTTTTGAGATTAAAAATGAACTTAGAGCCCATCAACTTGAAAATGAGTTGCTTACATTGGACCCTAATAATTTTTCTTGTATTGAAGATTTCTTGTCCAAGTTCAAGACCCTTAGATATCTCTTGGAAGGTGTTAAGGTTAAGAAAGAAGATAGTAACCTTATCTATTCCATTCTTACTAAGTTGGGACCAGCCTACTCTGTGTTTGTTTCCACCTTCCATTCTACAAGAGAAGCCTTCATTTCTCAAGGAACAGACTACAAGTCCCCTTCCTTTGACTCTTTTTGTGATTCTTTAATAAGAGAACAAGAAAAACTCTTACACCTTGGTCTTCTTAATCTTGGAAACTCTTCCAAGAAAGCGTTAGCCACCCAGCAGCAACCAAATTCAAAGAATCCTAAGAAGTCATATCCTAAAAAGAATGGTCCTAAACCAAACAAGGGTCCTAAGAAATTTCAGCCCCAAAATGAAAAACCATTTCAACAAAATGATAAGACAAATAAAAACAAAGGGAAGAAGACTGATAGACATTGCAATTTTTGTAATCGAGATGGCCACTTAGAATCAAAATGCTTTAAGAAGATGGAAGCCTTGGAAGAAGCAATGAAGAAGCATAACATCCATTTGGGGCAATCTTCAACTTCAACTTCATCTTCAGGAATGGCACTTTCTGCATGTGGTTGTCAAGCATCTCGGTCTGGCTATTCATTAAATGTATCTTCTTCTTCTCATTCTCATGAGTGGCTCATTGATTCTGGAGCTTCTTATCACATGGCCAAAAACAAAGCCATGTTTTCTTCTTTAAATGATTGTAACACCAAAAATATATATGTTGGTGATGATAGATCTCTTAGTGTTGTAGGGACTGGAACTGTTCATCTAGAAAATGGTCAATTTAATGATGTATTATGTGTTCCAACCTTATCCTGCAACCTTCTATCTGTATACCAGATAACTCATTCAAGTGAAGGTAAAATCGTTGAATTTTCACCTCATGATGTTGTAATCAAGGACTTAAGAGATCCTAAACAGATTTTGGCTACTGGCATTGCTGATGATTCTACAAGGTTGTATAAGTTTCACAACTTTGGGTCATCAAATCTTCCCTCAGTATTTGTTGCTCATAACGATGAAGTGAGAAAACTTTGGCATGAGCGATTTGGTCACTTAAACTATCGCTCCCTTCAGCATCTATGTAAAGAAAATATGGTGAAAGGTCTTCCTATGGTATCTTGCAGAGATGGTGTTTGTTCCGGATGTGTACTCGGAAAACATCATCGGGACAGTTTTGAAAAACGTGCCTCTTGGCACGCCTCAGCCCCTTTACAGCTTGTGCATAGTGATTTATGTGGTCCACTTCCTGTTGTTTCATTCTCTGGCTGCAAGTATTTCTTAACTTTCATTGATGATTTCTCCAGACGCACTTGGGTATACTTCTTAAAACTCAAGAGTGAAGTATTTAACATATTTTTGGCCTTCAAAGCCTTTGTTGAAAAACAATCTGGACATCAAATTCTTAAGCTAAGATCTGATAATGGCGGAGAATATGTTAAAAACACATTCATCAACTTTTGCACTGAGAATGGAATTCAAATGCAATATACTGTTCCATATACTCCACAACAAAATGGTGTAGCTGAAAGGAAGAATCGCACCTTAAAGGAAATGGCTAATTGTATGCTACAATCTAGAGGACTTGGTCTTAGTTTTTGGGCAGAAGCAATTAACTATGCAAATTACATAATAAATCGCACTCCTACTAAGGCTTTAAAGAATATCACTCCAGAAGAAGCATGGAGCTCAATCAAACCAGATGTAAGTCACTTTCGTGTTTTTGGAAGTGAAGCGTGGGCCCATATTCCAAATGAAAAGCATAAATATTTAGAACCTAAGAGTGAAAAATGTACTTTTGTTGGATATTCTGAAGATGTCAAAGGCTATAGACTTATTCCATTTAAGTCCAAAAATGTTATCATTAGAAGAGATGTAAAATTTGATGAAAATATATCGGCCTGCGAGCCTAGTCCGGCGGATGTGCCACCTCTCCCTATCTCTTCTACTTTTGAAAACATTTCTTCTTCAGATGATGAAAGTGAGGATGAAAATCCTCCCCCACCATCTCAGGATCCTCCTTCAGCTCCTCAGCTTCCAAAATGTGTTCGTGCTACTCGAGATGCAGCAGGTGATCTTGTCGGTGATCCTACAAATCAGCGACGCACACGTTCTCAGTTTGACAGAGCCTCTTCTTTACTGGCTCAAGCTCCAGTAAATTATGATCCTGACACTTTTGTAGAAGCTTCAAGCCATCCAGATTGGGAAGCAGCTATGAATGAAGAATATCATTCATTATTGGCAAATGATACATGGGATCTTGTTCCTCTACCAAAGGGACGAAAACTTGTTAGATGCAAATGGGTTTACAAAACCAAGTATGGACCACATGGGAAAGTTGATAAACATAAAGCTCGTCTTGTTGCTAAAGGTTTTTCACAGGTTGAAGGCATTGACTACACTGAAACCTTCTCCCCTGTTGCCAAAATGAACTCTATCCACCTTGTTCTTTCCCTTGCTGCCTCGTTCAAATGGGAAGTCCATCAGATGGATGTTAAATCTGCCTTCTTGCATGGGGACTTGCATGAAGAAATCTACATGGAACAACCCATTGGCTTCATAAAAACAGACTCCAGCCTTGTATGTCGGCTTAAGAAATCCCTTTATGGTCTCAAGCAAGCTCCTCGAGCTTGGTATGCCAAAATGGATAGCTTTCTTTTAGAATCTGGCTTTTCTAGGTGTCATTCTGACAATACTATCTACACCAAGAAAGTGGGCAAGTCTCTTATCATTCTTGTTCTTTATGTTGATGATCTTATCCTTACCGGTAGTGATCCCAACCTTATAAATCATGTGAAGTCCAGCCTTAAAAAGAAATTTGAAATGACAGACTTAGGACACTTACATTATTTTCTCGGTCTTCAAGTCTTGCAATCCAAAGAGGGTATTTCCCTTTCCCAGTCCAAGTATGCCTGTGATATTCTACGCCATTTTCACATGGAACACTGTAAGCCAGCACCTTCTCCCTTCCAGTCTGGAGTCAAACTTTCAGTCACTTGTACTTCTCCTGAAGTTGATGCTACCTTATACCGTCAACTTGTAGGAAAACTTCTGTATCTAACCCATACTTGTCCTGACCTTTCCTTTGCTATTGGCCTTGTTGCTCGGTTTATGCAAACACCACGTGAAAGTCATTGGAAAGCAGCTAAAAGAATACTTCGTTATGTTCAAGGTACAATTCAGTTTGGGATTCATTACAATGCTGAAGCATCTCCTCTATTGGTTGGTTTCACTGATTCTGATTGGGCTGGTGACCCTAATGATCGGAAGTCTACTGCCGGTTATGTGTTCACTCTTGGTTCAGGACCTATTACATGGGCTTGTAAGGAACAAGTTGCCATTTCTCTTTCATCAGCAGAAGCAGAGTATCGTGGTGTCGTAGCAGCTAGTAAAGAAGCCTTGTGGCTTCGTCAGATCCTGTCAGCGTTTGGCTTTCAGCAACAGCATCCGACTACACTTTGGTGTGATAATCAAAGTGCCATTCAGCTATGCAAATATCCAGTTCAACATCAGCGCAGCAAACACATTGAACTGCACATGCACTTCATCAGAAAGCTCATCCATGACCATGTTCTTGAAGGGCAATATTGTTCAACAGATGATCAAGTTGCAGACATCTTCAAAAAGGCTCTCATAGAGGCGAAGTTCACTAAACTTCGATTTATGGTTGGAGTTCAGGAAGTTGTCACTAAGGGGGGATAGGCTCTAGTGCCTCCTTCCTTCTCCTATTGTGTCATATTTGTAAATCCTTAAATCCTATCCCAAGTTGTTCTTAAGGGGGGATGTTAGGATATTCCGACACATAGGAAATAGTTAAGTACAACTTGGTCTAGTATAGAGTTAGGTATAGAGTTAGGTAAAGTGTGTTTCTTTACCGTTGTACATTTTGTAACTTACAATCCAACGGTCACGATATGTAGTGATCCGACGGTTCATTCTCTCCTCGGTATTACCGACACTTGATCCGTGGCTTGACACCCGATTGGTCCATGATTTCTATTTAAAGCGCATGGAGGGTCATTTGTAGGGTAATCCGTGCATGAGAGAAACATATGTAAATTTTCATTCTTTTATTAATAAATTTCCTGAAGTGGCCGCGTTGGCTCAGGCCGTAGACTGTTTCCCTCTTTGAGGGTTTTAACCACGTCAAAAATACTGGTGTATTGATCTGCGATCTGGTTGTGAGCGGTGTCCTTTGGTGTTCTATCTGAGGAACTTACCCTGTAAATTCCTACAGTTTTAGTGTACCCCACAAATATTCCCAAATCAGCTATAGGCTCTAGTTTTTTCCTTGCATCCTTGGAAACATGACAGTAAAATTATGATCCAAAGATCTTGAAGTGTGACACATCTGGTTTCTTCCCTGAAAAAAGTTTCCTCTGGTGTATTCATGCCAAGAATCCTGTAAGGACTCCTGTTCTCAAAATAAATAGTTGTGTTGCATGCTTTAGGCCACAAGTGGAACAGTAGGATCTAATCATGCAACATGGCCCGTGCAACTCCCATAATATTTCTATTCTTCCTCTCATCCACCCCATTCTGGTGTGGGTTATGAGGTGTTGTAAAATCCCATCGAATTCCTTCTTTTGCACAAAATTTCTTAAATTCATTCAACACATATTCTCCACCGTTGTCGCTCATGAGAGCCTTCACTTTCCTACCAATCTCTTTCTCAACAAGTGATTTAAATTCAAAAAATTTGGAGAATGTCTGGTATTTCTTCTGCATGAAGAAGATCCAACACTTCCGTGAGAAATCATCTATGAATATGACATAATACATGTGTTTGGCCATGGATGCTTTTGAGAAAGGCCCACACACATTCGAGTGAAATATTTCAAGGACTGCTTGCGCTTTACTCTCCCGCTCATTGAAGGTGGCTTTCATGTACTTCCCCAATGTACACCATTTTGATGTATCTCTAATTCACCGATGTCTCAGCTTTTCACCTTCTTTGCTTTTGTGCTCAATGTTGCACAGTCTACTACATCCAATTTGTAGATGTTCTTCATCTGAACCCCAATCCACTTCACTTGTACTATGGCGATGTGTCTAAGGAAAGCCTTTCCTTTGCTAAATATCACATCGTAGTCATGTTCTTCCAACATAGAAAGTGAAACGATATTCTTCTTCAAACCCAAAACATATATCACATTTAATTTGAGAGGGGAGCCAAACTTCCTCTAAAACGTAATTGTACCAATACCGATAGAACTATACCTTCCGTCATCTCCCATTTCGATGTGCATTTGAAGGTCCTTCTCCTCCAAGTCACTAAAGAATTCTTAGTTGCCCTTCATATGGAATGAGGCCCTGTTGGCTTGTTGGGGCCTGACCCAAGTTCGGAGTTAGTTAGCTAAGCAAATCCCAGTACTACTGGCCCTTTCAGCAACAATCCGCGGAGCGCGGACTGCGATCTCACCTGAAGTAGTATGGGAGGGTGCTAGAACCAGGTTTCTGCACCCTTGAGATGTCTGAGAAGTTCAACTGGTCCACTATTTGTTCCTGCGCGCAAGTTTCTTCGTGTAATTTCCCGTCCCTCGCGGTTTGATACACTGCCTTCGCGCAACCCTACCCAGGGGTTGTGCACTGTGCTCTGCGTTATTACCCAAGACCTTGCTTATATTCCAATATTAGTTAATTATCTTCACCTACTTGAATGCCTTAAGTAATAATTAGTTATACAAAACATTCATACAGGTTCGCACAGTAAAGAAACAATATACTTGCAATTTATATTCAATCATGCATTAAACCCAGACAAGATACACAGAAATGTAGTAAAACTTCTCTTTATTGATTTTCCCCACGATTACAGACTCGACCTACCCTACGCACTCAGCTGCAGGGGTCCGCGCACTCTGCTGCGGACTAGTAGGCCTATGCACACTCAGCTGCAGAGCCTTCTCCTACTCTACGACCCAAAGACACACTCACACACTTAGAATCAATCTTTTGCCTTTAGATTTCATGTCTCTCATTTACAATTTAGAGCCTTGCTCTATTTATACAATCCCATGGTCCGCGGACCATGGGTAGGTCTATTTAGATGACATTACATTACAACAACTATGGCGGACAACCCTGTGACTCTATTATACTTTCACGCCCCGCGCCCACAATTCGCGGAGCTTTTACAAAAGACTTGGTCAAAACTTGGGCTTTAAGCCCCAAAACATGCCTTGGGGGGATTCCATGCGCAACAGGCCCCCAACAAAAATATCGTCACTCGCCCTCGAGTCGCTCTGTTGGCGCGGAGATCTTTGCGCAAAGTCCCTCAAACTGTGTCCGAGCTACTGTAAGGTCGGCAGCGCACTGAGCTGTTGCTTGCTAGATTTTCCGCATACGTTGTTCTGAGACCTCTGTGTCGGAAGTGCTTCTCTACATCAGTATGTGAATCCCCTGCATGTGCGCCAGCTTGCCTTCAATTTCTGTTATGATGGCGAAGGCCTCGTCGATCCAAGGCTGAACACGCGCCCTCAGGACTGCTTCCTTGTGTTGTGTCGCATCCACCTGTTCTTTCAGCGCCTTGGCCTATTACATCCGCACAAGCCTCTAAGTGAGGACCACTGTCTGCACAGTTCCTCGGATGCTGTCATATTGCTATTCGAGCTCTCGCGCCTCTGTCTCGAGGCGCTGGATATTGGGGTCCTCCTGCAGATTTGTGAGGACATCAAGTGATTCTTCCAACATGTTGGTACAGTCTCGCACTGCACCGCCAATCTTGTCCAGTCCCACTGTGATAGCGCTAGCGCGTTGTTCTCTGACTTCCAAAGGGGTGGACGGCTGCGCCTTTAACCGTAGTTCGGCTATCTGAAGGTTCAGATCCAACTGAACCGTTGTCATTTCCTCCCACACCTCACACACCCCTTCTGCTAACCTGTGGATGCGCGCCTCTACTGGTATGTCCGCTGGGATGGCCAACTCCAGGATGCTTTGGCAAGCTTTGTCGATTACCTGTACCAGCTATTGATTCTGCGACACCAATTCATCGCGCTGCAAGCTCAATTGCTCCATATTGATTTTCTGCTCGCTGAGGACTTGCACTATGCGGCTCTCCCTAGCTCGCAGCTCTGCGGTTTTCCCATCCTGCAAAACATATAAGGTCTCTCGCGGGAGTGCAGCCATATTAATATCGAGACCCTTCAGCGTGCTCACCGTAGGCCTGTCGGCCTCATTTGTCATCACAAGTTCCCCTTTCGGTAGCATTATGGTATTCTTCATCCACGCGCGCAACATCTGTTCTATTGTTGTTGTTCCCACTGCGAGGTTGGTCGAAAAGGTATCAACCTGAGGAGGGCGCACATGTAATTCCTGCAACTGCGCTCTGAGGGCCCCCAACACAATCTAGTTCTCCTGCATGAAATATTGGAGAGCCTCAAAGGTGACATCGCGCACTGTCTCATTGATGTCGTGTAGATCACCATCGGTTAGGGTGATTGGTTCAATAGACAACTTAGATGCCTTGACCTTCTTACGCAACCCTCCTCACTCGATTGGGTGTTGGCGCTTCAATTGTATTGACGTGGTTTGTGGATCTGCGCCTCCCACTTCTGTCTCTACTTCCTCTGCTTTCAGCCCATGCGAAGGCGTCATTTGGCCCTCACCCACCCTTGCAGCTGCCTCCTGTGCTGCGGCATTTGCCTGCTCAGTTGCTTTTTGTGTAGCATCCCACACCGTCCGCACTTCTACTATCATTGCTTCCTCCCTTCTCTTTTCTACCAATTGTGCGATGCGTAGCTTGGCCTCATCTTTCTTCCTCTGAGCCGCCAACTTCTCTATCTCTGTGATGTCTGGAGCGTGCCACTCCGACGGCCATGTCTCATGGGTGTTAAAGATGACATCGTCTGTGGCTACAAAGGGTAGCTTCCTCTATTGTTTGGTCGGGTCCTTACGCGCTCTGATGTAAATGTTATGCATGTCTGCTTTGAATTTCGCAAAACTCTGTAGACTGTTGTAGACAGTGGGCGACAACTATGGCTTGCGGTTGATCCCCATTCTAAGGTTCATTTCCATGGACACCCAAAATATTTTACTGTCACGGATCCTAGTGGCATCATTTGTGGCCCATAGCGAAGCATACTTCGCGGCCTCTGGTAAATCCCTGTCAATTATAGGGAATTGACTATCCTCCGGAAACTCCCCAGCCATGAGCACTATGACTTGCCTTGTTCCTGGGCTTCACGGAAATTCTCCAAGAATTCCTTACAGAGGAATGCGGACTAGTTAAAGTGGAACCCCTTCGCGCACTGCTCAGCCAGTGCTACCACCGGCGCGGGTACTTCATCTGCGCGGCACTTGCGCATAACCTTTCCTGCCAGGATTTGGGTCACCACACATACTACTTTGTCCTTGATGCTAGAGATGGCGTAGCCCCTCTTCTTCTTTTCCAGCTTGTACTTTTTCTTCATGGCCTCCGCGATGGCCAAGTCACTACTCTTCCCTTCCGATATGACCGCGAGGTCTTCTCCTTTGCATGGAAGTCAGGAAATGTGGTGAATCAAGTCTGCCATGATGGTGATGGGCTCCTCCAACCACAAACACCCATCATGCACCAGGCAGAGCAACTCCCTGATGACGAAAATGGTTATTGGGGCACGATGGAAATGCGAAACCCAAAGCAGGTTAAGAAGTCTGGCCTTTTCCACTCCACGTAACCACTTTCGTAGCTCTAACTCTGTAACCCCCACCGCGGTGTTTTGCTAGGGCCTCATGAGGTTTGCAGTTGCAAGATGAGGGAACTTCTTGTGGTCAGTGAGGTCCCAATCTTTGAATTTTAAGCCTGGCACTCGTCCCAAGTGCGTGCCCTCAAAGATAATTTTGTCTGGGAGGAATGGAGTCTGGAGTGAGCTCTTGGTCTCATCAATGTCCCTGGGCACTTTAGCCTTTCCTTTACATGGGGGGACATAGGCGGGCAGTTTTTTCAGAGGAGGGTGCGCAAGCTCAGCTTCCGCCTCCATGCCTTCATCCTCGTCTTCTTTGATAATTAGGTCCTCCAAGTCTTCTTCTTCTTCATCAGTTTCAATGGTAACGGCTTTCCCCTTGTCCTCCATTGTCAGCTTGGTGCGTAGCGGGTTCTGCAAGGACACATGTGCGGGAACCAATGCTTGTTTGTCCTTCTTGGGTCTTGGCATGCGTGGTGATCTCGGGATTTCTACCACGGTCCCGGTGCCTTCTAGTGCATCCCCCACAGTTAGGGCCTGTGCGGCTTCTTCAACGGTTATTTTTGGGGTTCTCATAACTTCCTCAGATGCTGCCATCGTGTCCGTCCATAAATCTAGCACTTTCAAACTCAGGGGCTCAATCAACACTCAACACCAAACAAACAAGGCGCTGCTCAATAACTCAATTCAGCCATTCCCCCCAAATTCGGTTCATAAATGCTCCCTTGGTGGTAGATTTTCCCAAATCTTGCCCATAATTCACATCTTAAATGCCTGTTGCCCGCTCCATTTGGGCTCAAGTCGAGCATCCCATCATGAATAGTGACTTCAATGGTCACTTTCTGGCAAACCTGCGCAGGAACGCAGCACCCCATGCGTGGTCACGGACCTTGTGACTCTTTGCTTACGCGCACAGCTCCCGGGTAGAGTAGTTTATAGTCCCGCACTTCCTTTCAACTGCCTGGAGCACTAAGACTGTACTTCCCTCAGCTAGTCAGGTGGTCGCACCACCTGTGTAAAGTTTCATCCTGTCATCCATCACTTTTCCTGGGAAATACCCACCTTTCATTGTTACAGGCGGCATCGCACACTTTACCATCTGCAACGCACTACCGTGGTTGATTCACTTAGTAATGTGTGGTCCAAGCCAAGGCATCAGACTGATCAATTCATGGCGATAGGCCTCAAACTTGTCAGTGGGATCATGCGCACCCTGTTTTTCCACCCTAGTCTTCTTATCGAGAAAATCTTTATTTATCTCGTTCTCCAACTTCTTGACTTCCACTTCTACCAGAGTGCTCTTCTTCCTTAATCGCACCCTTTCCTTCTAAAGTTCTTGGAGCCTAAAATTACTTTGTTGGACTTCTTCCTCAAGTCCCAAGCGTTCTGCTTCTTTTGGCTGTGTGATCCCTTCTTTCAAGGCGCCGCGAGCCGTCATATCTACTGGTGCTACCATGCGTGGACTAGACAATTCCTGCATCATGGGGATTACCGTAGTTGCCTCATATTCTAGCCACGGAGGTGCCTGCGTCGTCAAGTTCTTGCACACTATCCTATTAGCCCATAGAACCATTGGCACGTGCAGGTCCCAGTAGTTCGCTTCGCATTGTGGACCTTGTTCAGCGCTTCGCATACTTTGTTAAAGGCTTCTGCGTGGATGTCCTTCGGTGCACTTGGTCTTTCCATACTCTGTGGCCCCAACTGGGGGGAACATTCACGCCATTGCCTTGCCCACACCTGCTTAATGACCGTGTCTCCTAACGTAAAGACTATATGCATCCGCGCAGGTTTTGCACCATATGCTTGCAACCATCTGGATAGGTGGGCGCGCGGATCGTTCGTCTAGAAATCTTGTCTGTTAATCGCATCTGAGGCTTCCCAAACTACATGTGCATCATTCTTCTGTAGTCGCGCCAGTCCTCAAAACTTCTTTGGTTCATACCCCACCATCTTGCGAGCGTAGCGCACAGTACCCATTTTAACACTTCGAACCGTTGTGGTTCCAACACTTCTTTTTCAAATCTATTCAAGAAGTCATCCACCTCACTCAACCCATCATACGTAGGTAGATTCCTTACCTTCGTTGATATGCAACGCACCCCATGATACGTAGGTAGATTCTTTATCAGAAATCTCTTTGATTCTTTCTGAATCAATATAAATGCCATCCTTTGAAACAATGAAGCCCAAGAGCTTTCCTTGATTAAGAGCAAAAAATGACTTCTTTGGATTGAGTGAGATACCATACCTTCTGCAGCGTTCAAAGATTTGTTTCAAATCATGTAAATAATTTGATATTTTCTTGGAAAATACAGTAATATCATCTAAATAGACATCTACTGAATTATTGATCAATCCTTTGAATGCTATGTCCATCGCTCTTTGGAATGTAGCTCTAGCATTGATTAATCTGAAAGGCATTTTTTGGTAGGCATAAGTTCCCCACTTGGTTCTAAAGGTAGTCTTAAGTCTGTCATCGGGATGGACCAAAATTTGGCTATACCCTAAAAAACCATCTAAAAAGGACATTAACTCAGAACCAGCTACTGAATCGAGTGTCTACTCCATGGTACGTAAAGGGAAGTTATCATTTTGGGTTGCTTTGTTAATATTTCTGAAATCGATACAAATTCTGATATCGCCATTTTTCTTCCTTACTGGCACCATATTGGACACCCAGTTTGAATGTCTAATAGGAAAAATTATCTTAGCTTTCAAGAGTTTGCTTAATTCAACTTTTATTTGACTCTCTAAGTTAGGATGAATCTTCCTCACCTTCTGTTGTACTAGTTTTTGTTCAGAAAGCATTGGAATAGTATGTTGAATGATCGATGTATCGTATGTTTTTAAATCATCATACTTCCAAGTGAAGACATTTTTATATTTATGCAATAATCTAATGAATGCAATTATTTCTTCTGAAGAAAGTCCTAATCCCAAATTGATGTTTTGAGGATTATTGTCAGTACCTAGGTTTATCAATTCAAATCTCAAAGTAGAACTATGGAGCTTTGAATTAGTCACCTATTTAAACCTGTCTTTGATGTCATAAAGATCTTCAAGCTTGACCACTGGTTTAGGTATTGAGTTTTTTTCTTGCTTTTCCTTCATTTGAAGGTCATGATCACTTTCATCAATGGTTTGATCATCATAGGATTTGTCAGAAGTTAAGAAATTTAAAATGTCTTTGTCGTGATTGAACACTCGCCAATTAGTGACATTATCAGGAATTGATGGTCTAAAAATTAACTCTACTGAGAATCTGTCTGGGCTGTAATCTTCAGATGGAAGGAGCTTGGAAGCAACATTAGCTAGTAAATCTGCTGCTGCATTCTGGGACCTAGGGATGGGAGAAATATTGAATGCTAAAAATTGCGATATAAGGTCCTACACCAAAGACTGATAGTGTTTAAGGTGACTAGAAAAGCAATGAATTGTATTTCTAACTTGTTTTATAACAATTTCTGAATCACCAAACACTTTCAAATATTGAATTTTAATACCAATTGCTTTGTAGAGTCCTTGAATCAAGGCTTCATATTCAGCTGTATTGTTTGTGCATTCAAATTCCAATCTGCATGATAACATGGTCTTTTCCCTTTCAGGACTAACTAAAATACATTCTGCTCCTGCACCTTCACTAGATTTGGACCCATCAAAATATAATGACCAAAACAAAGATTTATCTGCAGTTTTATTTACAGTATCCCTAGCAACATTAACACATCTTGTTGTATCTGTTTTTGAAAAATTTTCGATTTGAGATGTGAAATTATTAACTGAGAAAGGTGATGGTTGAGCGGTAAAATTGCCAAAGAATGATTTAGATGAGTAATTCCCCAAAATATTGTTATTGAAAGCTATTGGTTAATTTTCTTGTTCGAATTCAGTAACAGTATGGGTCATGTGTTTCTCCTGATCAATATTGATCTAATTTGGCTTTCCTTTATAAGGCAGCCACATATGAGACAAATCGGTGGAAATATAACTATGAAGTTTCTCAAACCAGTCTCTACTCAAAATCAAGCCATAAAATTCAGGTATATTAGCGATTAAAATATCAATTCTTTGAACCACTCTTGGATCAGCTGATAACCTAATAGTAACTGAGTTGATTTCTCCTAAAACTTGGATTTTAGTTATATCCAACTGTACAATATGAATTGTGGACTTTTGGGGTTCAATATTCAGTTTGGAACAAACTGAAGCTGGCATTATGTTAAAGGGAAGCCCCTAAGTCAATCAAACAGTTGTGTAGATTTCTATTATAGATCTCATAGGTTAAGAGAAAAGGAGGAGTATGGGAATTGGATCTATCCCCAATTAAAACAACATCAGTAGCTTCTACTCTACCAGGAGGTGGTTTACCTGTCTCATTAGCAGCTTTAGACAATACAACATTGGGAAGAGGAGAAGAAGGTACAACATTTAACTCCTTAAGCAGCAATTTTTGTTGGTGTTTGAGTTTACTAAGCTCAAACATAGTGATATTTGCCTTTGTTTTCTTCATGTCTTCAATAATATTGTAGTCCATGGAATCAGTAACTACTAATGTCTTAGATGTTGGAGGTGGATTTAAAGCTGATGGCTGATTTTGGAACGGTATCGCTATAGATTTCTTTGTGGAAACCTTTTCTTTCGTAATAGTAGTACCTGCATTCCTTTTCTTCTGAGTTATTGAACAGGTTCAGGAGTACCCTTACTCCTGGTAATTACGGGGAAAGCTTCCTGTTCATTTTCTGTATCGGAATTAGGCAAAATAAAGTCCCACATCCCATGACATTCTACAGTCTCCTCTTCTTCAGGTTCTTTGGATGATAAGACTGTTTCTTCTTCTTCTTCCTCTTCGGGATCTGAGTCTGCATTGGATATGACATTTGGTGGTTTTGATTCAGGTTTTTTAAAGTTTCTAAATGGCCTTTTTGTTGAAGTCTCAGCTACTTGCTTCTTGATTTCTACCATTTCGTTTGACATAGTCTTAAGAACTTTTTGGAGACCTTCCATATCATATGGGTCTTTAGGCATTTTCTTATTTGAATCATCTTTGAAAGAATTTTTTTTGGATTTTCTATCTTCAAGAGCAACCTTCTTCTCTAAAGCAATAATGCGTTTCTCTACAGCAAGTGCCTCTTTCATGTTTTCAGCTAAAGTAGGTTTTGCAGCTCTATCTACAAAAATAGCTATATTTGAAGGTAAAGTTGTTATATACCATTCGCTTCTGATTTGCTCACTTAGTTTAGAGGCAATTGGAATATTATTCAAGAGTTTATTAAACCGTGAATTGAACTCCTTTATAGGTTCTTTAGATTCTATCCTAAGATTCGAGAGATCATTGATTAACGTTGCTAGAGATCTGTCATCACCATACTTAGTCAGGAACTGTTCTTGAAAAATGCTCCAACTTGTAATGGATCCTGAGGGCAAAGAAAAATACCAAGACCCAGCTGATCTTTGTAAGGTATAAGGTAAAAGCCTAACGACAACATCTTCCTCTGTCACTCCTTTTAAGTTAACTGCCAACATGAAATTATTAATATGCTCATTGGCTTGTATTCCTACATCTGGATTAAATTTTGGCAACCATTTTTCAGGATGTGCTGGCAATGGATGTAATGGTGCAGGCATCGTGACTGCACCAAGATTATTCCATGGATTCTGAGCCATTTTAGAACTAATACTAGATGATATTGCCGATGAAATTCCAGATGTTTGGGAAGGAGATGATATTGAGGTTTGAGGTGGTTGGGATGTTGAAGTTCCTGATCCCTGTTGAACAACAATGTGTAATGGAGGAGTGGATGGCTGACTTCGCACTGGAGAAGATGAAATGGATGATGATGAGATAGTCTCACTATCAGATCCTTCAGTTGTTTTTCTTGCTCTTTTCCTTTTAGGTAAAGGCAACTCAGGAGGTTCAATACCAAGCTTCCCACTCTGAAGTCTAGTGAGGTGGTGAGGTGGAATGAATTGTGAAGTCTCACTGCCTTGAGATACCTCAAATTTGTGTGGTGATATCAAAAATTTTTGAATTTTATGGATAGGAGACTGAACTTCAGGAGACTCAGGAGTTAATCGTTTGGGGAATGTTGGGGTTGAGCAGTGGTAGTTGACTCCTCTTCTTCTCGTTTGAATACTGGAGTTCCAGCATGCAAAGGAAAGGTCAGAGGTGAGGTGGAGGGGGATTTACTCTCAGAATGGGTTGTAGGTTTGGGTTGGCTCACCATTCACAGTTCATGCCCTCCTTCTAGTGCCAAAAATGTTGATGCCTTGAAAATCGCTGCATCAACATCGGGGAAAACCACCCAGTCTGGACCTTAAAGGCAACTCCTTTTCCGTTTGGTGTGGTGGCTCCGACTGGATATAATGGGACCAGTTTCCCAATGGTTTGTAAATAGGATGGATAAGTGGTTGATTTTCTATTATCTAATGATAATGATGGATGATTTATTCTAAAATGCAAAATAATAAACAACTAATCTATCCCACGAAATTTCCACTTTAGTGTAACTTTTGATGATCTTTATTTATAAACAGGCATATAGATGACTCCATTGATAAACAAAGACATTCATTCATATGATAATTACTTTGTTCAAGTAGTTGAACAAAGTAATCATTAAAACATTATTACACTTTTCTTCATATATCATTGACATAAATATGATTGAAAGAATAACATTCTTTAAACATTCAATAGTGATAAGTATAAGGATTGCTATTAAAACACATACATATATCCAATGATAACAAGATTGAATAAATGCTGATTCATATAAAGGAATGGAAAAAAGACATAGATAATAGTACCATATGTTATTTGGATCCCTCTCGATATCAATCACATTCAGATTCTGTCTTCTAACTTAGAAATACTCTCACAAAAAGCAGTAGTTCATATCTTATCAAAGCATTCTTCATTAAAATTCAGAATATAGGCCCAATCTTTATAAAAAATATATATATCAGAAGTACAGTAGTGTGACTCCCGATCCAAGTGTTGGTTTGTGTTATATTCTTTCTACAACTAATCTACGTAGTGAACCAGGGGGTTAGAGGGGGGGCAGAGCCCCCCCTTCGTTGTGCCGATTGCACTGCGAGGGGGTCACAGGGGGAGGTGGTAGCCCCCCCTGTTCAAGGGGTTTGAGGAGGGCGGGTATCCCCTCTCTATGGGGTCCGGGGCAGCGCCCCGGGAAAAAAAAAACTGGACCCTATATTAGGTTGGGCGAACCTACCTATGGTTTTCGGTCCATGGTATTGGATGCTTCGGCATGTATAAATATGTATTGTAACATTGAAAGGAATATAATGAAAAATCAAGCTGGTAGTCCCGGTTTTGGGATCCAGGGGAAAATCTCTGTGTATATGTGTTTTATGTGTTATGCTCTCGCATTATTTATTTTCTATGTTTTAGAATTCGTATGCAAGTAATTTCTGTACGAGGTTAAAACTTACACCAAATTTTATACAAAAATTGAGGACCCTTTCTAAAGACATGAAAGGATCTTTAAATACTATCTAAGCTAACTAACTACGAAATAAAAATGTTATTAGGTGGTATAACCAAATCATAAAGATCTCCTTAAAATAAGTCTGCTTACGGTCGGTAGAATGATTCATTGTTTCGGCCGATCATCCTTTGGCTTGAGCTGGCAGATAGCAAGCATTGATTGCAATTCTGGAGGGTGACTTAGACGTGAATGTAGTTGGGCTGAATACGTAGCATCATGAATTTCGGGAATCATGTAACCGATCGCATCGGTTAAACATTTCAATGATGCCCTTTGACTGTATGGTTTAACTAGGAAGAACCAAAAGGTGTCTCAAGTTAAACTTTGGATGCCTGCAATTAATCTTTCCTTCTTTTTCAATTCTTGATTGCATGTTTGTTCCAATGCTTTGGCTGATGGCAATTTACTTGGAGTGCACTGTGAAATCAAATTAGACAGATAAAGAGTATCATTAATTAACTCAAGCAAATTACCGGTTGTTGATCTACATCTTGAAGTTTCCCTTTCTGTTTTCATCAATTGTGATTGCCATTCTAGGAAAATAATTTTCTTGTGTGATTTTAGAATTTTAGGCAGCTTTGCAACTTGCCCTTCACTGGTTTCTTGCCAAGCAAGAAAGTTTGTTAATGTCTCATCGGCCTGTTCCAAGTTTTGTCTTGCGTCAACTGATTTGTCAATCATTGATGAAGCAATCTCACAGAGGGGCTCAGCAAGGGAAATATTATGACATAGTAAATTTAGCTGTCTAATCAATGCCTTATTGATCTAGAGAGCTTCGGACCTAAACTCTGCTGGTTGAGGAAAACTCTTGAACTTTTCTATCTATTGTGATAGTTGAGCGATTTGCTCATCTTTTGTTTTGCTCATTTGTTCATTCATTGTCTTTAGCTTGGCCAATGCTAAGGATAATTCCTTTTGTTTCTATACTGCACTTTGGTCTATTCTCTGCTTCTCCTTGAGCAATTGCTCGTTTAGCTGATTGTTTACTTGCTGCTGTACTGCTAACTACTATTCCAATTGATCTATTCTTTGTTGTCTTTTGGATACCTATGCCTCCAATGAAACAATTGTCTGATCTTTTTCCTTGAGTAAATTGCTCACTTCTGATGCTTTATCCATAGTGGCTGCTGAATAATGTTGGAAATAATACTGAGAGGGGGGGTGAATCAGTATTATCTAATTCTTTTAATAAATCTTCCTTATTTGTTCTTTGAATTAGTTTTGCATGTCAGTACCATAAAATAATGAGCATAAAAAAAGAAAACAGATAGTCACACCAAAGAACACAAGATGTAATGTGGAAACCCAATGTGGGTGAAAACCACCTGCTGCAATATGTCTCTATCTTCTTTCAAATTAGAAACTCCTTTTACAATGGTTTTGTACTGGTGCAGTCATTTACCAGTACGCAGGCTGCAACCTGCAGAGAGCTACAACTCTCTCTCATTTTCCAGTCTCTCCTGGAAGGGAGCTACAACCCCCTACTTCTTTTCTTACAAGGACCACTTTTCATAAATTTTCAAACTGGAACCATAAGCATCAAATGATCATCAAGTATAAGAGAATCACCCAGTCAACTGTAGTAACCAGATCAACAATAATAGGACCAAACCCAGAACACAGCAATGATAAACAAAGATTTTAAGAGAAGTAAGCACCCTGCTCAACTGCTCGCCTACTTACGTAAGCACCCTGCTCAACTGCTTGCCTGCTTATAGTACTCACCCTGCTCAACTGCTTGCCTGCTTACAGTACGCACCCTGCTCAACTGCTCGCCTGCTTACGTACGCACCCTGCTCAACTGCTCGCCTGCGTACCTCGCTCTGAGTCCATTGAACTGCCTGCGGACCTCCGCACCTGCAACCCTTCTGTGCCTGCGTACCGGCGCACCTACAACCCTTCTATGCCTGCGTACCGGCGCACCAGAAACCCTTCTGTTCTTGCGTACCGGCGCACCTGCAACCCTTCTGTGCCTGCGTACCGGCGCACCAGAAACCCTTCTGTGCCTGCGTACCGGCGCACCTGAAACGCTTCGTTCCTGCGTATGTACGCACTTTTCTCTCACTGTACCTGCGTACCTTCGGGCATAGATGATTTCAAGACTTCAGAAATAACCCAGAAAGTCAGATCTACAGATCTAAACATGCGCCGAAGAGATCTTAGTCCATCAGTAGATTCGCCTTATTTAGATCTAGACCAGATCTAGCCCTCATAAGATATTCAAACCAAAACATGCACAAGCCAAATGATCTCCTTTGCTTTATATAGGAAAGCTCTTCCTTAAATCATGGATCAATACCACGAGCCGACACCATAATAACACAATACCGTCGGCTAAATACCAAGAGTAAAACATAAGAAAACCCCACATGTGAATTTCTTTGCCTTGAAATGTGTGCACTGGGGGTACGCACCTCCTGAACGGGATAACTACGGGTATGTACGCACTTTATGTAACACTGACCTGCGTGTACGCACCTTATGTAAGGTGTACCTGCGTACCCCTTATTTTCTTCAATATTTGATAGCTGATCATCAATCTCTGCTGCTGACTTGAAGTACTGTGATCTATCACCTGAATGGGTTGCCATCAAGGACAACACTTTAGCCATAATGCCAACAATCTCCCCCTTTGGACTTGATGGCAACCTCAAAACTTCAGCTTCATTCTCCCCCTTTGACATCAAGGGCAAAGGGTTAATGCTCCCCCTGAATATGAGCCAGATCTGCAACGAAGAACCATAATCCACCATGAAAGAGATAGAGACATATTGCAGCTACTTCCAAGATCTCCTTCTACACATCCTCCATAATGCCAACAATGCATTATATGCTCCCCCTGAACCTGTACCATCAATCAGAAGAGGTTGAACAATAAGATGATGCATCAACAACCCCCAGCTTTTGCCTGAGGTATTCAAAAGTGTCCCTGGGCAATGGTTTGGTGAGAATATCAGCAACTTGTTCCTTAAAAGGAACATATTCCAACTTGACCTTCTGTTCAAGCACTTGTTCCCGGAGAAAATGATACTTGATTGGTATGTGCTTGGTTTTTGAATGCATAATAGGATTCTTTGAGATGCTGATTGCACTTGTGTTATCACATAAGATGGGGATTGGTGGTGTACAAGTGATTTGAAAATCCTGCAAAGTCTGCATCATCCAAAGGAGTTGGGTGCAACAAGATGCAGCAGCAACATATTCCGCTTCAGCTCTAGACAAGGCAATCGAACTCTGTTTCTTGCTGAACCAAGATACCAGTCTGGAACCCATAAAGAACGCACCACCACTTGTGCTTTTCCTGTCATCCACGCTTCCGGCCCAATCTGCATCTGTATAAGCATGAAGTGTAAGATCTGTATCTCTAGGATACCATAAGCCATAATTTTGAGTCCCTTGAAGATATTTGAAAATTCTCTTCACTGCCTGAAGATGAGTCTCCTTCGGATTTGCCTGAAATCTTCCAACTATTCCAACTGCATGCATGATGTCCGGTCAGGTACCTGTCAAATAAAGTAAACTTCCAATCATAGATCTGTAGGTTGGTTGATGTACTGCTGCATATTCATCATTTGCACTGAGGCTACATCCTGTGACCATGGGTGTACATACTGGTTTTGCATCTTCCATACCATATTTCTTCAAAATCTGTTTGAGATACTTGGTTTGAGATAAAAAGATTCCTCCTTCTTTTTGTTGGATTTGCAAACCAAGGAAATATGTCAGTTCTCCTAGCAAGGACATTTCAAATTCTTTCTGCATGACCAAGGCAAAGTTTTGACTCATAGCTTCTTCATTGCTCCCAAAAATAATGTCATCTACATACACAACAAGTATTAGCAATTTGTCATTTTCAACTTTTATATAAAGATTGCTATCTGCTGATCCTTTTAAAAAGCCTTGTTGATGAAGATATTTGTCCAAACAGTAGTACCAAGCCCTTGGAGCTTGTTTGAGACCATAGAGAGCCTTTTTCAATCTGCATACAAGATTTGGATCATTTCTAAGAATGAACCCATCTGGCTGTTCAATGTACACTTCTTCTTCCAAGTCTCCATTCAGAAAGGCTGATTTCACGTCCATTTGAAATACTTTGAAATTTTGAAAACTTGAGAGAGCAAGGAACATTCGGATGGCCTCAAGTCTTGCAACAGGAGCAAAGGTTTCTTCAAAGTCTATTCCTTCTTGCTGCACATACCCTTTACAAACAAGTCTAGCTTTGTTTCTAATTACTTCTCCATTTTCATTCAATTTATTTTTGAAGACCCATTTTGTTCCGATAACATTCTTATCTTTTGGTCTAGGAACCAGTTCCCAAGTGTTGTTCTTTTGGATCTGCTCAAGTTCTTCATCCATTGCTTTCACCCAACATTCATCTTTGCATGCCTCTTTCACATTTTGTGGTTCAGTAGAGGAGAGTAATGCCAAATAGCTTGAAGCTTCTGCAACTGTTCTTCTTGTTTGTACACCTGCTTCTTTCTGCCCCATAATCTGAGATTCTGGATGATTCTTCTGAACATATCTGGATGGAGTCTTTTCTTCTATTCTTGTTTGCTCCTCTGGTTATTCTTGAGGTTCTTCTTCTTCATCATTCTGTCGTTGGGGGTAGCCTTCAACTTCTTCGATGTCTTCATGATGTACTTGCCTAGGAATGTATCCCTTCTCATCAACCACTACATCAATGTTGTCAACAATTCTGCCAAGTCTTTTATTGTAGCATTTGTATGCTTTGCTATGTGGAGAGTAACCAAGAAGAATGCCTTCATCTGCTCTAGGTTCAAGTTTGCCAAGCTGCTCATCAGTATTCTTGATATAGCATTTGCTCCCAAAGATTTTGAAGTGCTTTACCGAAGGAGTCCTACCACTCCAGAGCTCATGAGGAGTTTGAGTGTTGTTCACCCGGACATTTGTTTTGTTGAGAATAACAACCGCAGCATGTGCAGCTTCACCCCAGAAAGTTGCGGGAGTTCTTGACTCATCAAGCATAGCACGAGCCATTTGTTGGACTGTTCTGTTCATCCTTTCCACAACACCATTTTGCTTAGGAGTTCTTGTTGTAGAGAATTCTCTTCTTATCCCATGTTCTTCACAGAAATCGAAAAATTCATTTGAAGTAAATTCCCCACCTCTATCGGATCTGAGGCACTTAATTTTGTGACCTGATTCATTTTCAACCAAAGCTTTGAAGGATTTGAATTTTTCGAATGCTTCATCTTTGTGCTTCATAAGTCCTAACCAGACAAACCTAGAGAAATCGTCAATGAATAATATCAAGTATTCTTCTCCACGAGGTGTTCTTTTCCTGAAAGGACCGCATGTATCTGTATGTACTAGCTCAAGAGGCATGCTAGCTGATCCTTCTTTCTCTGGAAAGTTAGTACTGGTTTGTTTTCCAAACTGACATGATTTGCATATGGTGTTGTCAGGAATTTTGATATCTGGAAGGTCGCAAACTGCCTGATATTTGCATGCTTTCCTTATTTGTGAAAAGCTTAGATGTCCCAACCTCCGATGCCATAACCAGTGCTCATCATCCTTGCTCAGATAGCATTGTTGTTGTCCTTCTTCAAATATGTACAGATTATTTGGAGTTCTTTTGCCTTTGATCACTGTTTTACCTGTATCAAGATCACGAACAAGACATCCATTTGATCTGAATATAACCTCGGTTCTTTGATCACACATCTGGCTGACACTTAGAAGATTATGCTTCAATCCATCAACATACAAAACATTTCCAGCATTGACCTTTTCTTTTAACTGAGCAATGCCTTTTCCTTTTATAGTTGCAGGAGTATCATTTCCAAAAGAGACTTTCTTTCCCTTTTCTAGAGCAGAATATGACTCAAGTTTTTCTTTATCACCTGTCATATGCTTCGAACATCCACTGTCAATGTACCATAGATTTTCCTGTCCCTCTGCATAAAATGCTATCCCACATCTTTCTGTTTGTGGTTCCTTTATTCTCCATGTTTTGGTGCTTGAGGCTTGTTCCTTTTTCTGCTGAAACCTGCTCCTGCATTCAGAGTCTTCATGACCAAAGTTATTGCAAATAGAACATTCAACTTCATTTTCAAGAACCGAAAAGTTGTTATAGGTCCTTTTTGTAATCCCGGTCATACTTCTTTGTTTTTGAGCTTCCCTAGTCATGATTGTTTTATATGCAACACATTGAGCTGCTTTGTGACCAAAGTTATGGCAAGAAAAGCATTGTCCATTGAAGAAACTTCTGCGGTTATCAAATCTACCAGCCAAATGATTGTAATTTCTATTGTCATCCATTCTTGAACCAAATTGAGAAGATTTTACCTGTGGCTGGTTGTAGCTTTTGTTCACCCTTAAGATGGATTGCCCCTGATAGTTTCTGTTTGTAATTCGTCCCTGCTTTACCTGATGATCTTCATTGTGCTTTTGCTCATTGCTTCTTGCTGCATCAAGATAACTTTTTGAGGTGGATGCTTGAGAAGTTTCTCCATTATAGCCCAGACCTGTCTTGTTTAGTGGAGACCGCTGCACATTGATAATCTCATCCAAAGTTTCAGATCCTTTGACAAACTTGATATTAATAGCTTTTGTTTTCTCAATCTCTTTTCTAAGACCAACAATTTCACCTTCTAATTTTTCAAGATGTTTTTCCTTTTCATCAATTTGAAATTGTAGAGTATCAATGATCATGTTCTTTTCTTCTATACATCTCTTGAGTCTAGTAATTTCATCATAAAGGTTATCCACATCTATAGCATCCATATAATCATCATCTTCAAATGCCATTAACAACTTATATTCATTACCTTGTTCATCTTCATCACTGTTTGATAGACCATCACTATCTTCATGAGTGTAGTAGCTTTTCTTATTTGCGTTCTGTTTCTTGTTCCATCTAGCAGGTTCCTTTCTTTTATCCTTATAAGGACATTTTGCAGCATAATGACCTACTCTTCCACAAGCAAAGCATTTAAAAGGTAACTTACCTCTGAACCTTCCAGAACCCCTTTGAAGATTTCTGACAAAATTTGATTCTTCTTCCTCTTCTTCTGGGACGTGGCTTGCTTCATAATAATCTTCTTTGCCTGATGCCTTGAAAGAAGCTTCTCTTCTGTCTGATGGACCTCCCTTTCTCATTTCATAAGCAGTTAGAATTCCATGTAGCTGAGACATAGTAAGAATTCGTAGATTTTCCTTTTCTTCTATTGCAGATACTTTAGATTCAAACTTGGGGGACAATGATCTTAGAACCTTTTCAACCACAATAGCCTCTTTTATTTCTTCACCCAAATTTTTCATACAATTAACAACCTCATCTACCCGAAGAAAATAGTTAGCCACACTTTCATCATTATACATTTTGAGAGTCTCATACTGAATTCTGAGAGTTTGAAGTTTAGCACGCTTTACCTGTTCATCTCCTTCATAGCTCGTGACAATTTTGTCCCATATCTCTTTTGCGGATTTATAGTGCATTACCTTCATGAATTCTGATTGAGATATACATCCTAATAGAGTACTGACTGCTTTCGCATTTGTTTCATACTTCTTTTTCTCGGCTGCATCTGTAGGAGTAGCTGAAGGAAAAGCGTAGCTTGTCTCTACGATGTCCCAAACTTCTGTACCAAGAGATTGAAGATAGGTAGTAACTCTTACCTTCCAATAATTGAAGTTTGTCCCATCAAAAACTGGTGGCCTAATTGATGCTTCTCTCTCGTAGTTGCTCATGATGAACGATCTACCTTCAGGCGATCAAGCTTCTCTGAAGGACCTGCTCTGATACCAATTGTTGGAAATAATACTGAGAGGGGGGGTGAATCAGTATTATCTAATTCTTTTAATAAATCTTCCTTATTTGTTCTTTGAATTAGTTTTGCATGTCAGTACCATAAAATAATGAGCATAAACAAAGAAAACAGATAGTCACACCAAAGAACACAAGATGTAAGGTGGAAACCCAATGTGGGTGAAAACCACCTGCTGGAATATGTCTCTATCTTCTTTCAAATTAGAAACTCCTTTTACAATGGTTTTGTACTAGTGCAGTCCTTTACCAGTACGTAGGCTGCAACCTGCAGAGAGCTACAACTCTCTCTCGTTTTCCAGTCTCTCCTGGAAGGGAGCTACAACCCCCTACTTCTTTTCTTACAAGGACCACTTTTCATAAATTTTCAAACTGGATCCATAAGCATCAAATGATCATCAAGTATAAGAGAATCACCCAGTCAACTGTAGTAACCAGATCAACAATAATAGGACCAAACCCAGAACACAACAATGATAAACAAAGATTTTAAGAGAAGTAAGCACCCTGCTCAACTGCTTGCCTGCTTACAGTATGCACCCTGCTCAACTGCTCGCCTGCTTACGTACGCACCCTGCTCAACTGCTCGCCTGTGTACCTCGCTCTGAGTCCATTGAACTGCCTGCGGACCTCCGCACCTGCAACCCTTCTGTGCCTGCGTACCGGCGCACCTGCAACCCTTCTGTGCCTGCGTACCGGCGCACCAGAAACCCTTCTGTGCCTGCGTACCGGCGCACCTGCAACCCTTCTGTGCCTGCATACCGGCGCACCAGAAACCCTTCTGTGCCTGCGTACCGGCGCACCTGAAACGCTTCGTTCTTGCGTATGTATGCACTTTTCTCTCATTGTACCTGCGTACCTTCGGGCATAGATGATTTCAAGACTTCAGAAATAACCCAGAAAGTCAGATCTACAGATCTGAACATGCGCCAAAGAGATCTTAGTCCATCAGTAGATTCGCCTTATTTAGATCTAGACCAGATCTAGCCCTCATAAGATATTCAACCCAAAACATGCACAAGCCAAATGATCTCCTTTGCTTTATATAGGAAATCTCTTCCTTAAATCATGGATCAATACCACGAGCCGACACCATAATAACACAATACCGTCGGCTAAATACCAAGAGTAAAACATAAGAAAACCCCACATGTGAATTTCTTTGCCTTGAAATGTGTGCACTGGGGGTACGCACCTCCTGAACGGGATAACTGCGGGTATGTATGCACTTTATGTAACACTGACCTGCGTGTACGCACCTTATGTAAGGTGTACCTACATACCCCTTATTTTCTTCAATATTTGATAGCTGATCATCAATCTCTGCTGCTGACTTGAAGTACTGTGATCTATCACCTGAATGGGTTGCCATCAAGGACAACACTTTAGCCATAATGCCAACAAATAAGCCCCGACATATTGAGAGAGTTTTGTGAGGTCTTCGGAAGGATTGAATTCTTCTTTCCATACCACATTAGCCATCTCTGTTTGTGCAGGTAAAAGGGAAGATTGGTCAATCCTTCTCTTTTTTCTTTGTCTTTTTACTACAGCCCTATGCTTAGTGCTTTAGAAGACATCTAAAGGTGGTATTTCTTCTATATGCAAAACAATTTCATCTGATGGATCCTTAGGAATTATCTCTACATCTTTACTTATGGGTAGACCACTGGTTCCTTCAATTGGAACTGTATTTGTTGCTGTCTTGTGACCAATTGTCACTTCAGGCGTGCTGAAACCCTGTGAACTCTCAGGATTGCTTATAATGGAATCGAATTGTTGCCATTCTTTAAGGAGCTTGGGATCAATCTGAGTATCTATATCCATGTGTTCACTACCTTTTCCCTGTCCTTTCTCCTGTTCTTTCTCCTGTGCTTTCTCTTATGCTGGCGCTTTTCCTTTCTCAAGAATTTTTTCCACAGCAAGGGATTTGTCAACAGTTTGTTGTTCAGGCTCGCTTGACTGAATTGCTGGGGTGGTGGCTAATAAGTCTAGAGGCAGAGTTTGCAACCTCTGTTCTCTAAGCCTATTGAACACTTCTAGTCCTTCATCTTGATACTTGATCCTGGCCAATGTTTTTACCTGAAATAATGATTCTGCTGAGGAAAATAGGTCATTAAAGTCATCCTTTTCATGATCAAACTTTGAAAGTTTGACTTGTTCAAGAACATTATAGGCAACTTTTCTTGGATCATATTGTCTGTTGGGAATTGTTGCAAGATTGAGCATTTGTATTTTTTTTTCTTCCTTTTCTGCATGTTTGTAATCATGGAGGGTATAAACACCGCATCTTAAAGGAAATGTAGGCCATACCTATTTCTTAGAATTTCTTAGGGTTTTGGATGTCCCTTCTGTTATTATCTGATAGGCCAATTCCCGAGCTAACAGCTTATCGGGCACATATAAGGGAAGGACATGGGGTTTTGTAAGGCTACCAAAAAGCCTTACATAAGTGAGCTTGTCTTCTCCGAACCAGTTACTTACTACAGTCAAGTCAATTCCTGCTTCCTCGGAAATCCTGGGGGCAGGCTTATCAAAATTAGCATAGTAGACAGGCAACATAAAACCATTGCAAATCTTGTACAAATGATCTTTGTAGTGAGCTTTCCATAACATTTGATGATAAATATGGATTGGCTTAGGGTCTTGGGGAGTTCATCTCCATCTGAGTATCGGATATTCAGAGTTAAAACAAAGAGTATCCATAACATAAGCACTGTAATAAAAAGGGGGAATGGTCCTGGTAGTTTTACATGAATTTGATCTGAATTCGAGAATTGTTGTGGCTAATTTGTCAGACAAAATGTTTGCCCAATTCATCACATAACTATTGACTGCTGCCTCCATTAGAGGGACCATTTCAATGGTGAACTTAGCAGAGTCATGTATTCCCCACATTCTACACATCATAGCCCCGGCATAACAGTAAGGAGAAGCCAATGAGTCCATAGAGTACTTACTTGATGATTCGTGTTTGTGCTTCTCGGGATTATGTCTCCACTGCTTAATAGGGGCTCATTCTGTCTTGTTTTCATTTGCAAATTTTTCAAGGAAGGCTTTGTTGTACCGCTTTTCAGGCTCAGGCGAGTGATACATTTTCCTTAGATCATCAGGCTGAAATGAACCAAATATCCTCCCGTCAATTGTGCAAAACATTCTGTTTGAGACTGGAATTTCCTCTACCACCCATCTCACTACGTCAGTATATGGGAGGATTTTTTCTCGTGCTGCTATTCTGTGTAAATATGAACAAGCTAAATCTTTGAGGGATGCTTTTGATTTGTTACTTGATTCAGTTGTGGCTTCCTCTGATATCTCCTCAGGCTCCTCTGCTTCTATTAGATTGTAAATGATCTCCCAGTTCATATTTCCAAGACCGAGGCACGTAGTGTCTGAGATTAACCCTTTTTTGCTTGGTCGAGGATCCTTGGCTGGCTGGACTGCCACTGTATGAGCCTCTGCTGCAGATTTCTTTGATTTCTTTCCCATTTGTTTCAAATTTCTTATTTCAGCGGAGTTCTGCACAAGCGATGGGAAAAACGTGATACAGAGAAATGCTGCTATAGACCAATATGAAAATGAAAAATAATTACGTCGATCAGCAGGTGATAATGGATTATAATAAGATCGTCGCAGATAAAATCTAATGAAAAGATCTACCCTTAACTGCTTCATTGATTAGCCACTTAACCTGTCAATCATGGTAAAGGAGGTTTTAAATGCCCATCATGTCGTTTATATGCCAAATGATTCATTGAAGTGTGGCTTAGATTTCTTTGATGGATAATTAGAGGTAAATCGCAAATCGACGATTGATAACATGAAGGGAAAGGCTTTAATATTTGTCTAAAACATCCTTCGATCACCGAAAGGTGATATAATGCATGCAAGCCTTTTAAATATGTTCTCAAGATATGCTCCTTATTAATGCATCGCAATCAGGGAATGGATTCGGCTTTATTGTCGTGCCACTGTGATTTCACCGATCACCGATTGCTGATGGCGATACACTTTATCGCATCGGAGAAATTAAAGGGGTTCTATTACATTGTGCTTTGTCATTTGGCTTACCCGATATCCGATTGCGATATGCTTTTTGGATCGGAGAGAATGGATGTATCTTTGTGCGTGCTTCTTTTGTTGTTGCGATATGCGATCTTCCGATCGCTTTATAGTAATAACGAAGAAGTTTATAATTTTTTAACGACCCACTTTATTTCTATTCAAAAGGATTTTAAAATAGTTTATTTACATTAAGCCTTTTGATAAGGGTTTTTCTTATGATGGGTTAATAACAATTTATTTACACATCTAAGTTTTATTTTAAAAGGGACCCATTTCATATTATGATTTTGTATAAAAAAAATATGAAATGGAGGGGTTGTTGCACAGCGCAACAATTGGCGATTCACTGGGAGAAACAGTTATCTCTGAGAAATTAATTAAAATACTTAAACTTTCTTAATCTAGAAATCTTAAATGATGGAAAAAATCTAATATAACTAGATAATCATAGATTCTGGAAGTAATGTTAACTATTTTTGCTATTTCCTTCCCTTGTTAAACTTAAATACATTCTAAGTTTTAAGTAAACCTTAATTGGTTGATAATGATAAAACAAAAGACTTTTCCAACTTAGCTTTTATAATGACTCGTTTGTCATAGGTAGAGCCTCTGCTGCCAGCAAACGTTTATAGTCTCGACAGGGTTACCTTTTAACCATTTGATCATTCATTATTCCATCCATTTCAGAGTATAATTAAAAAGAATGAATCCAAAAAATATGTTTCCATATTTTTTGTATTACTTTTTCCTTTTTTCCTTATTTTGTAAGATAAAAACCCATTGTCCTGGTTTGGTGACCAGCTGTTGACAATGCCATTCACTGGTTGTAATTTAACTGAACAAGCTGGCTCATGATGAGACCCCTTGTCTTATAATTATAAGCCATTACCCTATTTTGGTATGCAGTGTTGGTAATGTCAATTGAACTATTCCCCTATGATCATGGTAAGTAGGCTTGTAATAAGACCTCTTATCTTTTATATCAAGTATATTTTAGAATTACACTCTGAGTAATTATAAACTTTGATGGATGGGATGAACAATTTTCTCCTTAAGAGAATATGGATGACAGGGTGAGAGTTGAAGATGCTAAGATTGAATCAGTCTCTGTTTTGTATTGATAACCGTTTTCAGGCTTTTTAAAACATTAAAATGATTTACAGTACTTCTAAGTTTTGAGAAGATTTCACAAAAATAAAATGGGGTTTTTAGAATCTAATTATACCTAATTTCTTATAACTTTCTTTTTCCTTTAAAGCTTCCATTTCTTAAAAGTAAATATCAAAACTATTTTCTTTTGAGTAACTTTTTCCATATAGCAAAGACCAATGGAAGGCTTTTGACAACTTTCTTTTCCTAGGATTTTAAACAAAAATATTTATTCACACAAATTCTGCTGGAAATTAAATATTTACAAAAGGAGAAGGGGTTACCTCCTCAATTGAAGAATTTTTTCAAGATAAGGCCGTTGACAGGTAGAGAATCTCTCTTTTCTAATAGATCTTATAATATGAATGTAGAAGGGCCTATCTTCTCGCTAATTTGGAATGGTTCAAAACACATTTTCTGGAATTTAGTGTGTTTTCCTTTATCCTCATGGGCTTTGTCCCACTTCAAAACCAGATCACCAATTTGTAAATGTTTTGAGCCGGTTGAAGTTGCATCAAAAGATGACTTAATAATCTGTTGATGTTTTGCATGTATAATTTGGGCTTTCTCCCTCTCTTCTTCTAATTTCAGGATCTGATCATGTCTCATTTGAATAGAAGATGAGGGACTTTCTTCAATAAACTACACTAAAGCTAGTGATGGAAGTACTAAGTTTGTTGATATGACAGCTTCCTTTCCATATACTAGATTAAATGGAGAAGTGCCTATGAAGGCCTTCTGTGTTATTCGGTCAGCCCATAGTGCAAATATCAAAGATTTATGCCAGTTTTTATGATTCAGCTTGATAGTTCTCTTAATGATTTTGATAAGATTTTTATTGGTGGATTCTGCTAAACCATTACCCTGAGGGTAGTAGTTCACAGAATACTTCAATTTAAATCCCCTTTTGATAGCAAACTCAAATATATAATTTCCAGAGAAATAAAATGCATTATCAAAAATAAGAGCATTTGGGACACCAAACCTGGTAATAATGAACTGATCTATGAATTCAATGATTGCTTCAGAGTTTGTTGTCTTCAAAGAAATTGCTTCAACCCACTTAGTAAAGTAATCGGTAGTTGTATGGATATACATATGCTATTTGGATGAATGTGGAGTGATTTCCCCAATGATGTCCAATCCCCATTGTTCAAAAGGCTGTTCAATGTTGACTGGTTGTAGAGGGAAAGCTGGCTTCCTTTGTCTTCCACTAGTGATTTGACAACTTTGGCATTTCCTTACATATTCATGAGTATCTCTAAACAGGGTGTGCCAGTAATATCCAGCATGAATGATTTTGTGAGCTGTTGTATCAGCGCCAAAATGTCCTCCTGCTGCTCTGTCATGTAGCTCCTGCAAGACCTTTTGCGCTTCAGGTTTTTCTAAGCATCTTAACAAAATTGAATCATAATTTCGTCTAAATAATACATCATCTACAATTATGAAGTTTTTTGCTTTCAATCTTATGGCACGTTTGTTTTTGTAGGAAAGATTAGAAGGAGCATATCCATTTTTCAAACAGAAAATGAGATCTGCGTATTGAGATTCAAGATTAGTGATACTTATCTAATTGATTTCTTCAGTCTCTTTTGTACCTTCAGGTTCCTGAATATTGTATGCTCCTGCTAACAAACTGCAAAAACCTTGGCCTTTGACAATATTTGCTGGTTTGATTTCCAAGTCATATTCTTGTAATGTTGTGACCCAATTTGTTCTCTTTTCCCCTAATTCCCTTTGAACTAGTAATTGTCTTACTGCCGAAAAAGGGACTATAACTTTTGTGTGAGCTTTTAAGAGAAAGGGTCTGTAGTGTTTAATAGCTTTGTACACAACAAAGGCTTGTTTTTCAACTTCCAAGTAATTAAGTTCAACACCCTAAAGGTTTGGGATATAAAATGAGATTGGTGCTTCCAAGTTTTGATTGTTAATTTGTGTCAGCACCGCTGCATAAGATGAATTAGATGCAAGGGTATATAGCATGAAATGATTTGAAAAATTAGGAGTGCTAAAAACAGGGGCATTTATGATTGATTGTTTGATGGAATCAAATGTCTCTTTTTCTGCAGGCCCCCATTTAAACACCGAATTTTTCTTGATCATGGTTTGTAATGGCAAAACAATCTGGGAAAAATCTGGAAAAAATCCTTTTACAAAGCTAATTTGACCTAAAAATGACTGCATGGATTTTTTATTATGAGGGAATGTAATATCAGAAATCTCTTTGATTCTATCTGGATCAATATAAATGCCATCCTTTGAAACAATGAAGCCCAAGAGCTTTCCTTGATTAAGAGCAAAAAAGGACTTCTTTGGATTGAGTGAGATACCATACCTTCTGCAGCGTTCAAAGATTTGTTTCAAATCATGTAAATGATTTGATCTTTTCTTAGAAAATACAGTAATATCATCTAAATAGACAACTATTGATTTATTGATTAATCCTTTGAATGCTATGTCCATCGCTCTTTGGAATGTAGCTCCAGCATTGATTAATCTAAAAGGGATTTTTTGGTAGGCATAAGTTCCCCACTTGGTCCTAATGGTAGTCTTAAGTCTGTCATCAGGATGGACCAAAATCTGGTTATACCCTGAAAAACCATCTAAAAAGGACATTAACTCAGAACCAGCTACTGAATGGAGTGTCTGCTCCATGGTAGATAAAGGGAAGTTATCATTTTAGCTTGCTTTGTTAAGATTTTTGAAATCGATACAAATTCTGATATCGCCATTTTTCTTCCTTACTAGCACCATATTGGACACCCAGTTTGAATGTCTAACAGGAAAAATTATCTTAGCTTTCAAGAGTTTGTTTAATTCAGCTTTTATTTGACTCTCTAAGTTAGGATGAATCTTCCTCAACTTCTGTTGTACTGGTGTTTGTTTAGAAAGCATTGGAATAGTATGCTGAATGATCGATGTATCGCATGTTTTCAAATCATCATATTTCCAAGCGAAGACATTTTTATATTTATGCAATAATCTAATCAATGCAATTCTTTCTTCTGAAGAAAGTCCTAATCCCAAATTGATGTTTTGAGGATTATCGTCAGTACCTAGGTTTATCAATTCAAATCTCAAAGTAGAACTCTAGAGCTTTGAATTAGTCACCTGTTTAAACTTGTCTTTGATGTCATAAAGATCTTCAAGCTTGATCACTGGTTTAGGTGTTGAGTTTTCTTCTTGCTTTTCTTTCATTTGAAGGTCATGATCACTTTCATCAATGATTTGATCATCATAGAATTTGTCAGAAGTTAAGAAATTCAAAATGTCTTCGTCGTGATTGAACACTCGCCAATTAGTGACATTATCAGGAATTGATGGTCTAAAAATTAACTCTACTAATAATCTATCTAGGCTGTAATCTTCAGATGGAAGGAGCTTGGAAGCAACATTAGCTAGTAAATCTGCTACTGCATTCTGGGACCTAGGGATGGGAGAAATATTGAATGCTAAAAATTGCGATATAAGGTCCTACACCAAAGACTGATAGTGTTTAAGGTGACTAGAAAGGCAATGAATTATATTTCTAACTTGTTTTATAACAATTTCTGAATCACCGAACACTTTCAAATATTGAATTTTAAGACCAATTGCTTTGTAGAGTCCTTGAATCAAGGCTTCATATTCAGTTGTATTGTTTGTGCATTCAAATTCCAATCTGCATGATAACATGGTCTTTTCCCCTTCAAGACTAACTAAAATACATCCTGCTCCTGCACCTTCACTAGATTTGGACCCATCAAAATATAATGACCAAAACAAAGATTTATCTACAGTTTTATTTACAGTTTCCTCGGCAACATTAACACATCTTGATGTATTTGTTTTTGAAAAAATTTCAATTTGAGATGTGAAATTATTAAGTGAGAAAGGTGATGGTTGAGCGGTAAAATTGCCAAAGAATGATTCATATGAGTAATTCCCCAAAATATTGTTATTGAAAGCTATTGGTTGATTTTCTTGTTCGAATTCAATAACAATATGGGTCATGTGTTTCTCCTGATCAATCTTGATCTGATTTGGCTTTCCTTTATAAGGCATCCACATATGAGACCAATCGGTGGAAATATAACCATGAAGTTTCTCAGACCAGTCTCTACTCAAAATCAAGCCATAAAATTTAGGTATATTAGTGATTAAAATATCAATTCTCTGAACCACTCTTGGATCAGCTAATAACCTAATAGTAACTGAGTTGATTTCTCCTAAAATCTTGACTTTAGTTCTATCCAACTGTACAATATGAATTGCATACTTTTGGGGTTCAATATTCAATTTGGGACAAACTGAAGCTGGCATTATGTTAGAGGAAGCCCCTGAGTCAATCAAACGGTTGTGTAGATTTCTATTATAGATCTCATAGGTTAAGAGAAAAGGAGGAGTATGGAATTGGATCTATCCCCAATTAAAATAGCATTAGTAGCTTCTACTCTACCAGGAGGTGGTTTACCTGTCTCATTAGCAGCGTTGGACAATACAACATTGGGAATAGGAGAAGAAGGTACAGCATTTAACTCCTTAAGCAGCAATTTTTGTTGATGTTTGAGTTTACTAAGTTCAAACATAGTGACATTTCCCTTTGTTTTCTTCATGTCTTCAATAATATTGTAGTCCATAGAATCGGTAACTACTAATGTCTTAGATGTTGGAGGTGGATTTGAAGCTGATGGCTGATTTTGGGACGGTATCGCTGTAGATTTCTTTGTGGGAACCTTTTCTTTGGTAGTATAGTACCTACATTCCTTTTTTTCTGAGTTATTGAAACAAGTTCAGGAGTACCCTTACTCCTGGTAATTACAGGGAAAGCTTCCTGTTCATTTTCTGTATCGGAATTAGGCAAAATAAAGTCCCACATCCCATGACATTCTACAGTCTCCTCTTCTTCAGGTTCTTTGGATGATAAGACTGTTTCTTCTTCTTCTTCCTCTTCGGGATCTGAGTCTGCATTGGATATGGCATTTGGTGGTTTTGATTCAGGTTTTTTAAAGTTTCTAAATGGCTTTTTTGTTGAAGTCTTAGCTACTTGCTTCTTTATTTCTACCATTTCGTTTGACATAGTCTTAAGAACTTTTTGGAGACCTTCCATATCATATGGGTCTTTAGGCATTTTCTTTTTTGAATCATCTTTGAAAGAATTTTTTTTGGATTTTCTGGTCTTCAAGAGCAACCTTCTTCTCTAAAGCAATAATGTGTTTCTCTACAGCAAGTGCCTCTTTCATGTTTTCAGCGAAAGTTGGTTTTGTAGCTCTATCTACGAAAATAGCTATATTTGAAGGTAAAGTTGTTATATACCATTCGCTTATGATTTGATCACTTGGTTTAGAGGCAGTTGGAATCTTATTCAAGAGTTTATTAAACTATGAATTGAACTCCTTTATAGGTTCTTTAGATTCTATCCTAAGATTCGAGAGATCATTGATTAACGTTGCTAGAGATCTGTCATCACCATACTTAGTTAGGATCTGTTCTTGAAAAATGTTCCAACTTGTAATGGATCCCGAGGGCAAGGAAAAATACCAAGACCCAGCTGATCCTTGTAAGGTATAAGGGAAAAGCCTAACAACAACATCTTCCTCTGTCACTCCTTTTAAGTTAACTGCCAACATGAAATTGTTAATATGCTCATCGGCTTGTATTCCTGCATCTGGATTAAATTTCGGCAACCATTTTTCAGGATGTGCTGGCAATGGATGTAATGGTGCAGGCATCATGACTGCACCAGGATTATTCCATGGATTCTGAGCCATTGTAGAACTAATACTAGATGATATTGCCGATGAAATTCTAGATGTTTGGGAAGGAGATGATATTGAGGTTTGAGGTGGTTGGGATGTTGAAGTTCCTGATCCCTGTTGAACAACAATGTGTAATGGAGGAGTGGATGGCTGACTTCGAACTGGAGAAGATGAAATGGATGATGATGAGATAGTCTCACTATCGGATCCTTCAGTTGTTTTTGTTACCCTTTTCCTTTTAGGTAAAGGCAACTCAGGAGATTCAATACCAAGCTTCCCACTTTGAAGTCTAGTGAGGTGGTGAGGTGGAATGAATTGCAAAGTCTCACTGCCTTGAGATACCTCATATTTTTGTGGTGATATAGAAAAGCTTTGAAGTTTATGGATAAGAGACTGAACTTCAGGAGACTTAGGAGTTAATCGTTCTGGGGTATGTTGGGGTTGAGTAGTGGTAGTTGACTCCTCTTCTTCTCGTTTGAAGACTGAAGTTCCAACATGCAAAGGAGAGGTCGGACGTGAGGTGGAGGGGGATTTACTCTCAGAATGAGTTGTAGGTTTGGGTTGGCTCACTATTCACAGTTTATGCCCTCCTTCTAATGCCAAAAATGTTGATGCCTCGAAAATCACTGCATCAACATCGAGGAAAACCACCCAGTCTGGACCTTAAAGGCAGCTCTTTTTCCGTTTGGTGTGGTGGCTCTGACTGGATATAATGGGACCAGTTTCCCAATGGTTTGTAAATAGGATGGATAAGTGGTTGATTTTTATTATCTAATGATAATGATGGATGATTTATTCTAAAATGCAAAATAATAAACAACTAATCTATCCCTGTAAATTTCCACTTTAGTGTAAATTTTGATGATCTTTATTTACAAATAGGCATATAGATGACTCCATTGATAAACAAAGACATTCATTCATATGATAATTACTTTGTTCAAGTAGTTGAACAAAGTAATCATTAAAACATTATTACACTTTTCTTCATATATCATTGACATAAATATGATTGAAAGAATAACATTCCTTAAACATTCAATAGTGATAAATATAAGGACTGCTGTTAAAACACATACATATATCCAATGATAGCAAGATTGAATAAATGTTGATTCATATAAAGGAATGGAAAAAAGACATAGATAATAGTACCATATGTTATTTGGATCCCTCCCGATATCAATCGCATTCAGATTCTGTCTTCTAACTTAGAAATACTCTCACAAAAAGCAGTAGTTCATATCTCATCAAAGCATTCTTCATTAAAATTCAGAATATAGGCCCGGTCTTTATAAAAAAAATATTTATTAGAAGCACAGTAGTGTGACTCCCGATCCAAGTTTTATACAAAAATTGAAGACCCTTTCTAAAGACATGAAAGGGTTTTTAAATACTATCTAAGCTAACTGACTATTAAATAAAAATGCTATTAGGTGGTATAACCAAATCATAAAGATCTCCTTAAAATAGGCCTGCTTGTAGTCGGTAGAATGATTCACTGTTTCGGCCGATCATCCTTTGGCTTGAGCTGGCAGATAGCAAGCATTGGTTGCAATTCTGGAGGGTGACTCAGACGTGAATGCAGTTGGGCTGAATATGTAGCATCATGAATTTCGGGAATCATGTAACTGATCGCATTGGTTAAACATTTCAGTGCTACCCTTTGACTGTATGGTTTAACTAGGAAGAACCAAAAGGTGTCCCAAGTTAAACTTTGGATGCCTGCGATTAATCTTTCCTTCTTTTACAATTCTTGATTGCATGTTTGTTCCAATTCTTTGGCTGATGGCAATTTACCTGGAGTGCACTGTGAAATCAAATTAGACAGATAAAGAGTATCAAAAATTAACTCAATCAAATTACTGGTTGTTGATCTACATCTTGAAGTTTCCCTTTTTGTTTTCATCAATTGTGATTGCCATTCTAGGAAAAGGATTTCCTTGTGTGATTCTAAAATTTTAGGTAGATTTGCAGCTTGCCCTTCACTGGTTTCTTGCCAGGCAAGAAAGTTTATTAATGTCTCATTGGTCTATTCCAAGTTTTGTCTTGCGTCAACTGATTTTTCAATCATTGATGAAGCAATCTCACAGAGGGGCTCAGCAAGGGAAATATTATGACATAGTAAATTTAGTTGTTTAATTAATGCCTTATTGATCTGGAGAGCTTTGGACCTGAACTCTGCTGGTTGAGGAAAACTCTTGAACTTTTCTATTTGTTGTGATAGTTGAGCGATTTGCTCATCTTTTGTTTTGCTCATTTGTTCATTAATTGTCTTTAGCTTGACCAATGCTAAGGATAATTCCTTTTGTTTCTGTACTGCACTTTGGTCTATTCTCTGCTTCTCCTTGAGCAATTGCTCATTTAGCTGATTGTTTACTTGCTATTGTGCTACTAACTGCTGTTCCAATTGATCTATTCTCTATTTTCTTTGGGATACCTATGCCTCCAATGAAACAATTGTCTGATCTTTTTCCTTGAGTAAATTGCTCACTTCTGATGCTTTATCCATAGTGGCTGCTGAGTAAGCCCCGGCATATTGAGAGAGTTTTGTGAGGTTTTCGGAAGGATTGAATTCTTCTTTCCATACCACATTAGCCATCTCTGTTTGTGCAGGTAAAAGGGAAAATTGATCAATCCTTCTCTTTTTCATTTGTTTTTTTACTACAGCCCTATGCTTAGGGCTGTAGAAGACATCTAAAGGTGGTATTTCTTCTATATGCAAAACAATTTAATCTGATGGATCCTTAGGAATTATCTCTACATCTTTACTTATGGGTAGGCCGCTGATTCCTTCAGTTGGAACCGTAATTGTTGTTGTCTTGTGACCAATTGTCACTTTAGGCGTGCTGAAACCCTTTGAACTCTCAGGACTTTTTATAATGGAATTGAACTGTTTCCATTCTTTAAGGAGCTTGGGATCAATATGAGTATCTATATCCATGTGTTCAATACCTTTTCCCTGTCCTTTCTCCTATTCTTTCTCATGTGCTAGCGCTTTTCCTTTCTCAGGAATTTTTTCCACAGTAGGGGATTTGTCAACAGTTTGCTGTTCAGGCTCGCTTGACTAGATTGCTGGGGTGGTGGCTAATAAGTCAAGAGGTAGGGTTTGCAACCTCTGTTCTCTAAGCCTATTGAACACTTCTATTCCTTCATCTTGATACTTGATCCTGGCCAATGTTTTTACCTAAAATAATGATTCTGCTGAGGAAAATAGGTCATCAAAGTCATCTTTTTCATGATCAAACTTTGAAAGTTTGACTTGTTCAAGAACATTATAGGCAACTTTTCTTGGATCATATTATCTGTTGGGAATTGTTGCAAGATTGAGCATTTGTATATTTTTTGCTTCCTTTTCTGCCTGTTTGTAATCATGGAGGGTGTAAACACCGCATCTTAAAGGAAATGTAGGCCATACATGTTTCTTAGAATTTCTAAGGGTTTTAGATGTCCCTTCTGTTATTATCTGATAGGACAATTCCCGAGCTAACAGCTTATTGGGCACATATAAGGGAAGGACATGGGGTTTTGTAAGGCTACCAAAAAGCCTTACATAAGTGAACTTGTCTTCTCCGAATCAGTTACCTATTGTAGTCAAGTCGATCCCTGCTTCCTTGGAAATCCTGGGGGCAGGCTTATCAAAAATAGCATAGTAGACAGACAACACAAAACCATTGCAAATCTTGTACAAATGATCTTTGTAGTGAGATTTCCATAAAATTTGATGATAAATATGGATTGGCTTAGGGTCTTCGGGAATCCATCTCCATCCGAGTATCGGATATTCAGAGTTAAAACAAAGAGTATCCATAACATAAGCATTGTAATAAAAAGGGGGAATGCTCCTGGTAGTTTTACGTGAATTTGATCTGAATTCGAGAATTGTTGTGGCTAATTTGTCGAAAAAAATGTTTGCCCAATCCATCAAATAACTATTGACTGCTACCTCCATTAGAGGGACCATTTCAATGGTGAACTTAGCAGAGTCATGTATTCCCCACATTCTACACATCATAGCCCCGGCATCACAGTAAGGAGAAGCCAATGAGTCCAAAGAGTACTTACCTGATGATTTGTGTTTGTGCTTCTCGGGATTATGTCTCCACTGCTTAATCGAGGCTGATTCTGTCTCGTTTTCATTTGCAAATTTTTCAAGGAAGGCTTTGTTGTACCGCTTTTTAGGCTCGGGCAAGTGATACATTTTTATTAGATCATCAGGCTGAAACGAACCAAATATCCTCCCGTCAATTGTGCAAAACATTTTGTTTGAGACTGAAATTTCCTCTACAACCCATCTCACTACGTCAGTATATGGGAGATTTTTTGCTTGTGCTACTATTCTATGTAAATTTGAAGAAGCTAAATCTTTGAGGGATGCTTCCGATTTGTTACTTGAGTCAGCTGTGGTTTCCTCTGATATCTCCTCAGGCTCTTCTGCTTCTATTAGATTGTAAATGCTCTCCCAGCTCGTATTTCTAAGACCGAGGCACGTAGTGTCTGAGATTAACCCTTTTTTGCTTGGTCGAGGATCCTTGGCTGGCTGGACTGCTGCTGTATGAGCCGCTGCTGCAGATTTCTTTGATTTCTTTCCCATTTGTTTCAAATTTCTTATTTCAGCGGAGTTCTGCACAAGCGATGGGAAAAACGTGATACAGAGAAATGCTACTATAGACCAATATGAAAATGAAAAAGAATTACGTCGATCAGTAGGTGATAATGGATTATAATAAGATCGTCGCGGATAAAATCTAATGAAAAGATCTACCCTTAACTGCTTCATTGATTAGCCGCTTAACCTGTCAATCATGGTAAAGGAGGTTTTAAATGCCCATCATGTCGTTTATATGCCAAATGATTCATTGAAGCGTGGCTTAGATTTCTTTGATTGATAATCAGAGGTAAATCGCAAATCGGCGATTGATAACGTGAAGGGAAAGGCTTTAATATTTCTCTTAAACATCCTCCAATCACCGAAAGGTGATACAATGCATGCAAGCCTTTTAAATATGTTCTCGAGATATGCGCCTTATTAATGCATCACAATCGGGGAATGGATCCGGGCCTTATTGTCGTGCCACTATGATTTCGCCGATTGCCGACGGCGATACGCTTTATCGCATCGGAGAAATTAAAGGGGTTCTATTACATTGTGCTTTGTCATTTCGCTTCCTCAATATCCGATTGCAATATGCTTTTCGGATAGGAGAGAATGTCTTTGTGTGTGCTTCCTTTGTTGTTGCGATATGCGATATTCCATTCGCTTTATCGTAATAACGAAGAATTTTATAATTCTTTAAAGACCCACTTTATTTCTATTCAAAAGGCTTTTAAAATAGTTTATTTACATTAAGCCTTTTGATAAGGGTTTTTCTTATGATGGGTTAATACCAATTTATTTACACATTTAAGTTTTATTTTAAAAGGGACCCATTTCATATTATGATTTTGTATAAAAATTTTATGAAATGTTGGGGTTGTTGTACAGCACAACACTTCCATGAAAGTCTCCTTAGGGCTCTCCAAATCAAATTCTAGTTCCTTCGTGGGATCCTTGCGAACCCAGGTACTTTCTTCAGGTTGCTTGCCCTTATCACCCCCTATCGTAATTCCATTTTGGAGTACGTTATTTACGTTAGGGTCCTCCTCGCGCGGCTCAGACCTCATCATTTGCAGGTTCTGGGTCGGGGGAGGTTGGAGTGCTCCCTTGTTGCGCAACCTTTCTATCAGTGTGGGACAGTCCTCTGCCTCACGATCAAACAACGTATAATACAAACATGATGGTCGTGTTGGATTTGTACAATCACGAGCATAATGCCCTATCCCTCCACAATTGTAATAGATTAGCTATCCGCGACCTCTTCCTGGTCCCCCTCCACCTCGGCCTCGTTCGCACCCCTGAAATCTGGTTTGCGCTAATCCTGCATTCTGGTCAAGGGGCCACGTTACGGCCTGAACTCTGTAGGTAGGAGTTCGATCCATCATCAGCTCATAACTTCTACAAGTGCGCTCATCATGTCCTACAGATCTACAGAAATTGCAGAACAACTGTTGTGAATTCTGAGTGTACTTCTGTAATAGATGGCAATTATCTGTAGCATGCTTCCCTCCTATCTGGAAAATCGTGCACCATAATGCAGGCACCATGCTCGGTCCCACTTGTGCCTCCGGTCTTAGTGGCATTGGCCCTCCTCCCGCAAGGTAATTCGCAAACACCAGGCAGTGGTCTTTGTCGTGCCCCTGACCCTTGCATTTTATGCACCATACCTCGTCGCGCACCTCTGGGTGGGTTGTCCTGTCTTGTTTCAAACTCTGCATCTCCAGGCACAAGTTTTGCAACTGCGCATGAATCTGCTGAACTCCCAGGTTAGGATCTTGTATCGGGGTCTCGTGCAATCTCATTGCGACCTCCAAGGCCTCGGCTTGAGTGTTTAGCCTTTGTTGCAACAGCGCGTTCTGTAGATGTGGCATTAACGATGCTACAAACCATTCGCGGTGTTTCCCATCTGTTAATGTCATGTTTGCTTCGTGAATTTTTCACTTCAATCTTTGATCTAAATCCCATGGGGTTTCGCTTGGTAGCATTGTGATTTCCTTGAACCCAATGATTGATTGTGCCTCTGACTTCAGCCTGCTAAATTCTTTGTTTAGCGCCACTTGGATATTCGTGATCCCTGCATTCGAATTGTCGTTGGAATGCTTAATGTACCAAGCCAACGCGCGATCCTGCAGAGCGCTGACCAATGTTGCCTTCTTTATATTGTCATCTGTGACTCCCTGTGCTTCCCATATAGCTTTTGTCATGAACCAAAATTGGTCCGGATCTTCATTCCCTACTCCCTTAAACACTAGTAGCTTTATTGCGCTTGCCATATTGCTTCGCGGTGGTGGCAGGGTTGGTATGGGCGAAGATGGGGGTGAAAATGGTGAAACTAGAGGTGGCATAGGTGGAGTTGGTATGCGCGGAATTCTTTGTCTTATCAGATTGATCGCACTTCTTGGCGAGACTTTTGCGAGCTCTTCTTCGCCCCCTCGCGGAGGTGAAATCAAAGGGCTAGTTTCTGGTTCTGCGCTACCCTCGTTTCTATAGATTTTCCCACTTCACGTAGCCCCAAACATCAATTTATTCGCATAACCTTCTTTTCACGCAGTAGCATTTTAATCCAAGTGTTTAAAGATTTAACGTACTTACCTCGCAGTCCCTTGAGGAAGTGTCGTTCTGCCTCACTATAACTGACTGAAGTATCTATCGCAAATTCGGTGATGAATCCTCCTATGATTCGATCGAGCCAATGATCGATAGCGCACACGATTTTATCCTTCGATGCTTCCAATCAACGCACCAATTCTGGGGTCCACACAATCGGTTTGTCGCGTTTATACCTTCCTTAGCTATATGCTAGCTTCGTGATCCACTCATACAACTCAGTGGGGAAGGAAAAAAAGAAAAATTCATGGATCTCTGTATATAAGTAGCAGTCTAACCACTTTTATTTTGATAGCCGCGGATTCATGTTTTCCTACGCCACAAACTCGTGAATCTTCCTGTCCAACCAACCTTCAATTTCTTTCTTTGTTGGATTCTAGTGATACGACATCAGACATCTCTTATGAAGATCTCGATCCTGGCAACGGAACCATTTGTTGACTTGTTGGGGTCTGACCCAGGTTCAGAGTTAGTTAGCCAAGAAAATCTCGGTACTACTAGCCCTTTCGGCAACAGTCTGTGGAGTGTGGACTGAGGTATCACCTAAAGTAGTACGGGAGGGTTCTATAACCAGGTTTCCGCACCCTTGAGATGTTTGAGAAGTTCAACTAGTCCACTGTTTGTTCCTACGCGCAGGTTGCTTTGTGTACTTTCCCGTCCCTCGCGGCCTGATACACTGCCTTTGTGAAGCCCTACCCAGGAGTTGTGCGCCGCGCTCTGCGTTAATACCCAATACCTTTCTTATATTCCAATATTAGTTAATTATCTTTGCCTACTTGAATGCCTTAAGTAATAAATAGTTATACAAAACATTTATACAAGTTCGCGTAGTAAAGAAATAGTATACTTGCAATTTATATTCAATCATGGATTAAACCCAAACAAGATACACAGAAATGTAGTAAAACTTCTCTTTATTGATTTTCCCCACGATTACAGACTCGACCTACCCTGCGCACTCAGCTGTAGGGGTCTGCGCACTCAGCTACAGAGGCTTCTCCTACTCTACAACCCAAAGACACACTCACACACTTAGACTCAATCTTTCGCTTTTAGATTTCATGTATCTCCTTTACAACTTAGAGCCTCACTCTATTTATACAATCCCATGGTTTGCGAACCATGGGTAGGTCTATGCAGCCGACATTAATTTACAACAACTAGGGCGGACAACCTTGTGAATCTATTATACTTTCACGCCTCGCGCCCACAATTTGCGGAGCTTTTACAAAAGACTTGGTCAAAACTTGGGCTTTAAGCCCCAAAACATGCCTTGTGGGGATTCCATGCCCAACAGGCTCCACTATCTAGAGACCACACACTACTTGTCACAGTGCTCACCATACAAGAGATGAGGGTGAAATCAAGTTTGAATTGTGAAGCAAGAGCTTCACCTGCCACTCCTCCTTAGGACTTCTTACTCACCTTCTTGTCTAGACACTTCATGGAATAGTGCCCCATTTCATGAAAGTGAGAGCACTTAATCTTCGACAAGTCTTACTTCTTTCCGCCTTGACTGGAATCCCCTTTGGATTGGGATTTATTCCCTTTCAATTTCTTTTCCTTTCCAGCCAAGGCACAATTATCCTCATCTTCATGCTTGGATGAGGTTCCATCTCTGGTGTTCTGCCTTATCTCTTCTTGCACCAAGTCAGACCATAATCGCTCCCAATTTGGTAGCTTCTCCCTCCCATTTACCGAATCTTAGTAATTGTGCTAGCTCTTAGGAAGGCCTATAAGTGCGAGGCTTACCAGATCATCTTCAACAATTGTAATAACAACACTCCCAAGTTGATCCTGACATTGGGTGAATCTACTCAGGTACTGTGGTATTATGTCTCCCTTTTCCATCTTGATCTTCTAAAGCTTGTCCTTCAGTGCCAACTTCCTATGGTCACTATTGTTCTGAAACAAGTATATCAAGGCTTGCCACATTGCATATGGGGTATCCTTCTCGTGGAGATTCGAGACAATAAGATCTTGAACTCCTTCTAGTATGATCCTCCTCGCCTTTGCCACACATTTATTCCACTCTACTAGATCTTGAGCATCAGTTGTTGGGGACTTAGGAATTCCTTTAGCTTGTTATCTTCCAACACTTCTTCCATCTTTCCTTCGAAGCAATATAATTAGAGCTACCCTCAAGGGCATACTCGAGTCTCAACCCATAGAACAACATCCTCCTGACTCTGAAGAATGATACTGCAAGTTTGATTCACCCACACAGACAAACTCGAATTCTTTTCTTCTATTGTGATTTGTGCTCTGATACCATGTATAAATTCCTTGTAGATTCAAACTGCTTATGTAATTTTCTAAAACAAAAGACTTGAAGCTACTCTACTCATTAGTGGAAACAATTAATCAATCGAGAAATCACAACATAAACATGAGACACAATTCAATCACATATGCTCAAAGAATTATCTAAGGGGAAATCAATTGCTCAAAACCCCTTCCTATATGTATTGCATTAGTAAGAAAATATAGAAGAAATGCAATGCTTGCTCAACCCCAAGCAACCTCTACACTAGTATAATCTATCTCAATGCTTCCTAGACAAGCTTTGGTCAATACTTAACAAAATCCAAGCTTGACCAAGTCCCTATTTCCTTGCATTGTTCCTCAAGGAAGTAGCCCCCTATTAATTAGGGAAATTCCCAATTAGAATTGCGCAATCCATGTAGGCCCTTCTATGACTGCATGCACCACCTGTACAATTTGGAATTGTCTACAACTGATAACACACTGCCCTTGAACTCCAATCTCAACTGGGTAACTCGAATTCCCTGCATAGATGAGTTAATTTAGGTTGATTGATCAATTCAACTGGATGATCACTTAGTGTGAAAAATGTTACACATCCTTGACTTAACCTCCACTAGTTCAACTAACAGTGAGAACTAGTTACACTGACAATAACTCAAATTAACTGAACTAGATTGCTACAAATTAGAAATCAATCATGTAGAACTGAACTCAAGTGTTTCCAACTTGAATTAACTGATTTAACTGAGTGATAAGAGAAATATAACTTTCGTTAAATTCCTCCAAGTATTTTTATGAAATTAGAATTCAAATTCTCCTAATTAATTTTGGGCAAAAATAAATTAAGAATTTCTTCGTGCATTTTCAACATTGCAAATTTCCCAATGAAAACATAAATAGTGAAAAAAAGGTAATGACAAAAGAACCACAAATTAGAACATTACTAGAAAAAGACAAAGGATAGGAAGAGCATTGGTGTTGGGGGCATGGATCCTTCTGGCTATTCCCAATAAGAAAATTATACTTATAAACTTTTGTATAGAATTAGAGAATGGGTTCTTTAGGAAAGAAGAAAGGGATTGCATAAAATATTCTTGATTTTGTAATCTATAAATCTCTAAATAGTTGAAATGTCATTGCAATTTTGTAATTACCAAGAGCTTAAAATTGAGTATTGTAATTTAATGTTGCTTTTCCCATTTGGTTTTCTAGGATAGGTATCATTTTTTATAGTGTGTGAATTCAATCCTTTGAGTTCTAGTTTAAATTTATTGTTTGGGCTTAACAAATGGTTCTATTCACTACTATCAAATTTATTGCTTGATTAATGTAGTGATAACCACACGCTCTTATGTTATTGTGTATTTTTTGATCGCTATAAATGGTATTTAGATGTGTTACACACATCTAAGTCATTTTTTAACCATAATGATCCATTTATGATCTATTCATTCATATATCACATTTTAATCTTGATAGCCCAATCTCTCAAATTTTTAATCACTGGTTGAGATAATTGAGTACTTAAATTATGATTTTCCACGTTGGTTATTTTTGTAAGTATATGCTACAACCATCATATGATTTGGACACTAAATGTTGGTGATTTGTAATTATGCGAATCGGTGTGTCTATTTTGGAATAAGGATTCCAAAATTTTAATTTAATTATCAATATTTATTAGGTGGATGGTAGAGATATAATCTTGACAAAATATTCTAGAATATTCTTCGTAGTATTTATAAATCAAATGTTGAGATTTATCTCCAAAATAGTTATGCCCTTTTTTCCCTTTTAATTAAATTGATTAATTAAAAAAATGACATATGAACAAGTAGCATATGAAATGAGTTATGGTTTTTTGGGCATGTGGTATTCATAAGCCATGGTAGTGAGTCATGGTATTGTAACAAAGCCTATTTACAAAGTAAGAATCTCCATGGTAAAGTGGGGGGTAAATCTCCATGGTTAATTATCTTGTTACTCATTTTTTTAAATGTATATATGCTTAACTTATACATTAATTCTTTTTATCATAAATAATAATAATAATAATAATAATAAAGTTATAGTTTCGTTAAATTTTATGATTTTTTTTTTTTTAAATTTACCATTGTGAGATATATCATGAAGTGTTTTGATGTTTATCATGGATTGATGTCTATCGATGTTTACTAGACATTAATTTATATGGTTGTGCTAGTTATATGCTACAATCAACGTATCATTTGGATCAATGTAAAATTCATGTCTATCACAGAGCTTCCTCACACCCTGAATTCAAAGCACAACACTTACAACCATTTCCATATAAGCATATTAAATTACACATTTAATATTTTGTAGCCATCATGTGTTTGTACATCTTCTTTATTAATAGAAGATGTGATAAGTGGGGAAATAAGCATATTAAATTACACATTTAATATTTTGTAGCCATCATGTGTTTGTACATCTTCTTTATTAATAGAAGATGTGATAAGTGGGGAAAAAGGTGTTGCATGCAAAGTTCTAGATGTGAATATGTTAATAACCAATATAGGTGTTTGTGCATCTTGTTTATTACGAGAAGATGTCATAAGTGGGGAGAAAGTGTTGCATGTAGAGTTCTAGTTGTGAATATGTTAATAACCAATGTAAGGAAGGAAATTGGAATTTGAATAAGAGGGAATTTGGATTTCAATTTGCCTAGATTATATCTTGAAGTCATAATGTTGCAATATATGATGGGTATGCAATGTTTCACCTACAACCATCCTCAAGTATAGAAATATGACTATGTATTGACTTGAATACTATTGAATTCTAGAGATATGGTTGAACGCCCATTGGGTTTATTCACTTAGATTATAGAGCATGTTGTTAATTGGCATAAAGGAATTGTATGGATTGAATTGGATTTGTTTTTGTTATTGGACATTGTCCTTGCAACAAAAGAAAACAAACAATCATTGAATCCAAATTTCAATAAAGATTGAGAAGCTTGAAGTCAACTCAATAGAGAATGGATGGGCCATAAGTCTATAGTTTATGGATTAGTTACACTCTCCACCATTCTCTCTCTAAATTTGTGCACACCTTTGTTTTCTCTATAATAGGTTATATATATTCACACTTGGGAGGATCCACAAACAATATAATTTCTACATGATCATACACATTGTTTAGGAACATTTTCAAGGATATGTAAAAAATAACTAATTATTGATCCTCCATAAATCCAACCTAGGGATCCACTCTAACCCTCATTTTCTCCCTAAACCGTATCTTCCATACCAACCTTCTTGATAGAAAAAATATTGGAGGATAATGTAGATAAACAATAATGACAAATTGCAGGTTATCTATTCAAGTTTCTATTAAATTTAAGATGGAATAGCATAGTTATTGTATGACAACTAGGGTATAATGAATTTTATAAAAAAATAGTCTTTAATACAAGAATCATTCATGTTGAGGTACATAAACATTTAATTAGATATAAATACAATAAAATCATGAAGATGTTCACCAAGCCTACCAACCATCTAGGTAAAGACAAGTTTGAAAATTTCAATGACGTGATTGTAGGTTTTTACCCTGTACATAAATTACCTACAGACGAATTCTAAAAAACGGAAGAAAAAAATATACAATGGTGAGAACATATAAAATATACACAGAGTTTTTCTCCTGGATTCCAAAACTGCAAAAACCAGATTTTTTTTCATTATATTCCTTTCAATGCTACAATACATTGTATACATGTCGAAGCATTCATAAATGCCAATCCGTTAACCCTGGATTAGAACATAACTATAGTTCCCTTGACCATATCTACAAAATACCATGGGAAAAAACCATCAATGCCAAAACCATGAACAAAAACCATCCTTGGGTCTGCCCCCCACCCTTGGGTCCACCCAACCATGATTGGGTCCTCATAAAAAAAATCCTCGGGCATTGCCTCAAACCCTGTGCAGCAATCCCCTAACAGGGGAGGCTACTACCCACCGTGCAACTCCCTCACTGCACCCAGTGCAACGTAACAACTCTTGGAGCTAGTTGTGGAAAGAATATAACACATACCCAACAATGATTAACATGGTGGTGAATAAGAGCATTAAATGGAGTGTTAGAGTAATGTTAATTATCTATACATGGATCATTACGCAAAAAGTTTTGAAAGGTTTAAGTGGCAAGTAGATACGTAAAGGGTTAAGTATTTCAATAGTCATATAATCATTCAAAAGGTGTTAAAAATTTCATTATGTAAATGTGACATGTGCAACCTGTTTACAGTTCTAGTACAATGTATTTGTTAATGATCACTCACACTTTATTTGCATCATACTAACTAGTTTGTGCTTGAATTATGCTGTTATTTTGTTTAAATTTTACGACAAGGAAACATTTATCAACAAAATGGCTATTCACTAAGAACTAACCATCCTCACTTCATAGGACTATTCGATTTATGACACTACATCTTTAGAATAAGGTAGTGACAGGCATTTTTAAAAGAACAAGAAGTCTAGTTGTTGACATAACCTTATGTCATTCCATTGAACAAAACAAAGAAGCAAATTGATGAGATCCATCTAGAATTTAAAAAAAAAAAGGCATATTGATGATATCCATCAAGAGTGATCATGCAAGAGAATGACGATTACTTTTCATACAACAATTCCTAATGCTGCAAATTTGTCAAAAATAAATGGTCCTTTAACTTTTTTGCAAGTTTTGTTGAAAATTCATCTTCATAAATAGAATATCCTAAAGTATTGCATTGGTAGATTCCATGTCCTTCCAAAAAAATATTAAATTGAAAAATATTTACCTTCCTTAGAAGAAACTAGTCCATTTCATTCTCACACTTTAAATTGAGATACTTTTTATTTACATTGTAATACTATAACTAAAATATATTTATTTACTTTATGGATAAACTAATTTTTATATACTCTTAATTTATATTTTGTAATTTCTCTCACTCCAAAATCCTCATGCCCTAAATCATTTAGAGATTACCGCGCCATTTCTTTATGTAACCATTGTTATAAATTGATTTCAAAGATTATTGCAATCAAGATCAAAGAGAAGTTCTTGACATACATTATAGATGAACAGTTTGGGTTTCTCAACAATAGACAAATACATAATGTTGTCACCATCGCCCAAGAGTGTATACACTCTATCAAGACCCATAAGAAAGAAGCCTTGACACTTAAACTAGACCTACATAAAGCATATGATTGTGTCGACTTTACATACATCCATTTGGTTTTGTTTAAGATCGAGTTGAAAAACAACATTGTTGATTGGATAATGGATTGTGTCTCATTTGTTCATCATGTTGTTTTGATAAATGGTTCCTTATCGGCCTTTTTCAGATCACGGAGAGGGCTTCAACAAGGATGTTCATTGTCTTCTTTATTGTTCCTCTTGGTGATCAATTGTATGAGCAGGAAGATCATGGAGGCACGAGAACATGAACTATTTTGTGGCTTGCAGGTTATCAAGAATTCCTCTGTCTCCCATCTAATGTTTGTAGATGATGTCTTTATTTTTGCACAAGTATCGAAGCCACAATGGTGCTACCTTCATAATATCATCACTAGCTTTGGGGAGGCCTCTGGGTTATATGCCAACAACTAGAAATTTGTGCTCATAAAGGCATATGAGAATAATGAACTTGTGGCTGAGATTTCTAGCATTTTTAGGATAAACACTGCTCTATTGGATGAGGGTTTTTCATATTTAGGCTTCATGTTGAAACCTAATAATTATCGCTTAAGAGACTGGTCCTGGATCATGGACAAGTTCAAGAACACGCTATTGCATTGGACCCATAGATGGCTTTCTCTATGTGGCAGGTATATTCTTGTACAATCTGTCCTTCAACATATAGTTGTTTTTTGGATGCACCTTTTCTTGTTTCCTGGCATAATCATCAATCACATTAAATATATTATGACGAAGTTTTTGTGGGAAGGGGCTAGAGGTAGCAATAAATTCCATTTGGTTCGGTTAGATGAATTATCTTGTGATAAGGATTTTGGTGGTTGGGGTCTCAAGGACATTAAAATTTTGGATGGGCACTTCTTATCAAGAGTCTTTGGAGGGCTTTATCGGATGAAGGTATTTGGTATGACATTGTTAAGAGAAAGTATTTAAAAAGGATGTCAACTACTGAGTGATTCAGGTCTGGCTTTGACTCATGTCTGAGTGGCTCATACATTTGGAATGGTTTTCATAAGATCCATTGTTGGCTATTCAACAATTTGAAATGGTCCTTTGGAAATGGACATAAAATTCTTATTAGTATTGAGATCGTTCTTGGTTTGCAAAGTCAACCTTTATTTGAGGACGTTATACATCATTTGCATGCATGTAGTTACTTCCTTTTATCGCAAGTCATTAAAAGCTCTAATCCATGGAATAGTAGTCTAAAATGGAAATCGGCAGAAGCGATTGAACTTGGAGGCTCCAAAGCTGATAGGTGGAACACACACACACATATAATCTCAGGATGGTTGGGATTACGATGAGGGATCTCGAGGATGTGCTATGTTGGAATGGAAATTTAAGAAATGGCAATTTGGTGGTGTCAGAAGTATACTCATACATTTCCCATGGATTACATCCCAACATGGAAAAACCATGGTTCAAGGATATATGGCGCTAGAATGTCCTAACAAAGATTATTCTTTTTGGCTAGTTAACGTGGAAGAATCACATTTCAACTTGGGACAACATCGACAAATGGGGAATTTGTGGCTGAAATTGTTGTATATTTTGCATGGAGACAAATGAAAGTATATTACATTTATTTCTGCAATGTCCCCTTTCTATTGCTATATAGTGCAAGGTTGTGCAGGTTTTCATGTTACAGTCCAGATGGTGTTTTTCTTCAATCACATCTTATTTCAAATGGTGGATTATACATCACTATTTTCACAAATCCCTTCCTTGGTTCATTAAATGGGGTATATGGCGGACTCAGAACGCAATGATTATTGATGAATACCCTTTGGATATTGGCAAGGCTGCATACAAGATAAGTGCACATTACGGGTAATATGCATAGAAGATGAAAAGTAATAAACCTAGCAGGGATCTGAGCTGCAATCATGATATGGTTTATCCAATAGTTTTCTTTGATGGGGTAGCACAATAGGGTAAGGATGGTTGTGGAGCGGTCTTATATCGGAACTAATACCACTATATCCGTTTAGTTCAGTGGAAAGGGTTCTAATACTCTAGCATAAGTCATTGCTTTATGGGGTCATGTTTTTTGCTAGAAGATTGAACCTAGTGCAGATGAATAGTCTTGGAGATGCCAAGGTAATCATTGAATGGATTAATGGATTGGCAAAAATTTGTGCTCTCAATATGTCGAACTGGATGTTTCACATATAAACTTTGAGAAAGTCTTTTTCAAACATTTCCTTCCTACATATTTTTAGAGAGCTAAATGGGGTTGCAGTCTCACTTTCCAAAAAGGGTTTTGAAGCGATGTCGGGTCTTTTCATTAAAAGGTTTTCTGCAATGGCGACATCAAGGAGGAGGGTACTCTCCAAATAGGTTAATCGTAATCTCTCTTTTTGGCATTTTTTGTTCCTATAAATATCACCTAAGCGGCGTGTTTTTCACTATATTTATGGCTGTAGGATGGATTATGGCTCTCTATCATGGGCATGACTCTAATATTATAATATTAACGGTTTAATTATGGAAGTTTTAGGCTTATATAAAGATGGCATTCACTGATAATACGTGTGTATAGTTGAAAGTATATTAGTTTTTCTATGTAGTAGATGTTGTTTATTAACTATATGTAAATTATATGTACTAGTTTTTTTCATCTTAATGGAAATCGTCAACATTTTTTTTAATGAAAAAAATTGTTTTTATCATTTATAATATTTAAGTCTTTATATTTCTTATATATGATATATACACTTTTTACCATATAATCAAATTAACTTATGGTTTCATTCTTTCCACGGTTTTTTTCGTCTACGAAAACATACATAATATAACAAAGTCTCATTAAATACCTAATATAACAAAATTCAAATCTTATGCACGTTACACAACAACGATATACGATCTTTAAAAAAGTCTTTGGATAATAACAAATTTAAATTTTCTCTCGATAGTCCAACGTTATATATGAAGAAGTTTGTTTAATGTTTGAACCCAATATATAAAGGCAAAGTGATTATAAATGTGTGTTATTATGGCGATCTAAGTGACTCAATCCAACCAATGGAAAAAACAATGTTGGGTGTCCACTCTCACAGTCACAAGCAACTCTCGTATATGTAACGTGGAGTTTAAAAATAATTTCAAATTTTTAGATTTTTAATGAATGCCACTCCATCGTATCATTGTCCTTCCAAACATTTAATTACTACCATTAATACAGCCGAAATCATTTCCTAAGAGCTATTGTTTTGGGGACGCAAAGTGCTTATGCTTTCCATGAAGAAATCATTTCAGATACTCGTGTTGAAGTTCTGTTTCTATTTTTCTACGAAATAGGTACATCAATAGCGCAGGACTGACTGGAGAGATTCCATCCACATTCGGAAAGCTACAACAAATGAAAGTACTGTGAGTTTTGGTTTCTATTAATCTTGGCATCCTTTAGTGTGTTGTTCTTTCTAAAAATTTCCCTTATGCGGATCAGAAAATGAGTCTCCGTATATTGGAAAATTGTTCTAAAGTATGTTGTAAGATTAGCATGTTTGGATAACGTTTCTTTGGTTTTGAAATGCAGATGGGCATCTGATAATCTATTCACAGGAGAAATACCAGATTTCATTGGAAATTGGAAGGACATCGTTGACCTGTATGTGTGTGATTGAGTTTACCTTGAATTAATCGAAGATTTATAATGTATATGAATATAGTGTGGTTCACTTTCATAGTCAAGCTAGATATCGTCATTCATCTGTTTCTGTGCAAGGTAGTTGGTTTTCATTCAACTTAATTCCCATTGCTAGCAAAATACAAAATGCCTCTACTTAGCCTTGTAACCATTTTTGCAAGATAAACTGACATATGGCAAGACGCTTGCAAAAGAGAAACCCTTGAATATTTATTAACTTTGATATAGTGAACTGTTGAAATAATAATCTGTTGATGAGACTATTAGAATACTGCACATAAAATAATTATAATAATGATAGTAAAGAATTGCATAGAATAATTATATTAATGCCCACGAATGACCATGAGATAATTTGGCAGTATTAGCATTAACTGGTAGCATTTCTCAACAAAGGGGTGGTAGAAACAGAATGGCATTTTATTAAAGTGTGTGCAGGGTATGAAGTTATCCCTTAGTTTGATAGCAGCATAAAGGTGAACCATCTTAGTGAGCTTTTTGAGGAGACAAGGCTTCACAAAACAAAGAATTTCTTACTCAAGATCCATAACAAGTTTCTTACTCAAGATCCATAACAACAGAATCAGCCCAGAAAAAAAAAACTGAATATGAATTAAGCCATAGTGGGTGGTCCCTTAGACCGCGAAGTCTCGTGGACGTCATTAAAAACCATTTCATTTCATTTCAAGAATATCATGGTCGAAATTAAGATTTATTTGGAATATTGGTGTTGGGCTTGATAAGAAGGTGCTTATTGTATAGAATTGTGTGTAATTGATTAGTCACAGTGTAGAAGCTGAAGGACCAGCAGAAGAGTGGTTTATTTTGGATGGGCCCTAAATCTAGCCTGGACAATGGAGTAAGTGTGCATTTGCAACTAATGACGTGTTGTAAGAGATGGGTTTTGTTAAACTATAGAGAATAGGAGAAACAACTCAGAATCTGAATGAACGAAAACGATGTATTATTTCAATATAGTATGTCAAATTAGATTATATATATATATGTGGGGTATAGGAACAAGTCATCTAATTTATATTGCAAATAACATAAATATTTATAACTTACAACTTAGTTTATTATTGTAATATTTCTAGGGAATTTTTACAATAAATAACAAAGCAAACATAGATATAAAATCATGAAAATCAAACACACGAGTTAGACCATGAAATTTCACGAAAATCTGCGCTGTTGAGCCATTTTATTATAATAATAAGAGGGTACAATGAGCTGTTGGAAAGAGTGCACCTGGGCCTGCTCAAGGCAAGCTAGCGAAGCCCAAATGAACAATAAGAAATCCCTCATCAAATCTGTTGTTGCTCTCTCCGGATTTGTGCTGAAACTACCCAAAAAAATATGTTGTTTACTGCAAAGAACTGTTGCTAGGGCCTCCTCGGGTGCTGAGAAAATTCCTGGAAATTAACCCCGAGCTCTCCACTAATAACCCACAAAAACCGTGAAGGAATTGGCAAAATGTTGACCCCATAATTTCGGCCCAGTTTCCCCTAGCTCCTCTAGCTGCTGGCTGAGTTGGGACCTTGATTTGACCCCTCAAATATGCCCAGAAAATTCTGCCAAATTAATATTGGTCTCTCCTCAATAAACCCTAGAAAACCCAGAAAGGGTTTGTCCTAGTTTTGACACTCCAAAATTTACCTCCAAATGCTTGGCCCTCCTCCACAAGCAGAAGATGTAACCTGTAGCAAATGTTGCATTCACTACTCCACCAAAATGCTGGAAAATCCCCTACAACACTTCTCCGGACTCCACCTCAATCTTCGGCGCCTAACTCCCTTCACTCCACAACTTCCAAGTGTGCCTCCTCCAAGAGCTGCGCAGTCCCTGTATTGTTGCTGTCAATTCTCTCCACAAACTCGCACTCAGGACTCCCTCCTGGGGTTGGCACTCGAAGTCCACCAAAGCAAGGGTTGAGATCTCTGCTCGGAGACACTCGTGTGCTAAACAACACTATAGACTTGCCTTCTGCTCAAGCGTGCTATGTCAGAGACACAATTTCTGAATAGATGAATGAATCCCCCAAAATGAGTGCCTCTTGATCTATTTATCAAAGAGCCTCCAAGATGCCCATGTGGGCCCAGCATGAATTTTCCCACCAACTTCTCTCCAATGAGAGTGTCTTCCACATGTGAGCCGTAATTCTCCATGGGGTGGCCCCCACACTCCACTAGAGCCACAATATTTCCCTTCCTTCCTAATGTTTGGGCCCCCACTTAATCCCAAAATTCATGTGGGACCTTTGAATCCACATCTCCTAAGTGCAAACATGAAATAAGACAAAATTGGGCAAGATTGATATTTCCCTTAGCAATATTGCTAAGTGGGAATATCACAATTATATTATTAATTAATAGATGAAATCATTATTACAATATCTAATACCCCTGGGGAATGAGGGAGCAAGGCGAGTCGGCTGAACCATAGCTGTCGTGGCCCCTATTTCGTGCCTCGCTTTCTTCGATGTTGTGGTGTCTTTCTTCGTTGGTGACTCAGACAACGTGGGTTCATGGGCATTCCTTCAGCAGTGTGCGGTGCATGTTGGGCTCGCTCTCAGTTGTTGCGGTTTCATCCGAGGTCTGTTTTTTCGTGGTTTCTGTCTCTCATTTATCACTGCCATCGTTTTTTCGCTCCCTGTTGGCGCTCTTGGGGTCGTCGGCGTGAAGGTCATCGTGGGTTTCCCTGTTTCCTTGTTGCTCAGTTGTCTCTTTCGCGGCTGGTGCGAGGTTTGCTTGCTTCAAGGATGCCACCATTTTATTGGTTGGGCTTTGCAGATGTCATTGACTCCTTACAAATCCACTATGGTTTTTGCTCCCCTTGTGGTTCTGTTGGTTGGCCTTGTGTCATTTAAAAAAAAAATTGTTTGGGTTTTTTAACTAGGACTGTAATGTTTCGATGCCCGTTTTGGGCTTTGACTAATGCTCCCTTTGGGGTTTTCTTAGGCCGGCTTGTGTTCCCTATGTATTTTTTAATAGTTTTGTGGCCTAGGGTTTTCAGCCCCTAAGGTTTTTAGTTTTTTTTTTGAATGTAATGCATTCTTCCATGGTCCTTGGTCGATGAATGCTTCAAGAAATGTGCCTGCACATATACAAAATGCAATTTTCTTCTTATCTGATAAATAAAATTACGTGTCATTTATATATATATATATATATATATATATATAATACCCCCTAATAAGTTGATTTCATTTTTAACAACTTCTAACATATTTTCAAAATTTTCAAAATTCTCCCTATTGAGTGTTTTAGTGAAAACCTCAGCCACTTGATTTTGGGACATGCTATAAATCAAACTCTATCTCTTTGTTCTGTACTTGTTCTCTGATATAGTGATGCTGAATTTCAACATGTTTTGTCTTTGAATGATAAATCAGATTCTTAATCATCTTGATGGCACTTTTGTTGTTATAGTGTAAAGTTCTATAATGCATTTGTGGAAGCTTCAAATCACTTAAAATTCTTCGTAATCTCATTGCTTCAGAAATTGCTTTGTTGCTTCTATTGTGGAAAGCACTACATGGTTGCTTTTTACTTGCCCATGAACCCTCTCCACTACCAAGGAAAAAAATGTAACGTATTGTAGATAGCTTTTCATCTATACCACTAGCTAAGTCTGTGAAAATTCCTCAACCAAAATTCCTACTACAGCAACTAATGATATTTCTCCTATTTGTTAAATTCCTTCAAACAAATTACTTGCAGTTTCCTACGACAAATATCGAAATATATACATTGCAGCCTTCACTTAATTAAATATTATGCGCAAACAAGAGACTGAGCAAGAAAGAAAATACAACACAATGGACACCATTATTTTTGGACAAATGTCCCTAGAAAAACCCAATGTGGGAAAACCAATGCAACAGATTTGAGGGTTTTTTATTATTAAGCAGCAACAAATTTTGAATACATCTCTGAATAGCTCTCATGTTATTCAGTTATAGAGAGAAATACTCGCAGAAAGATTTGTGAGATTATCTCACACAATCACTGAGAAAATCCTGGCTGATCCGGATATTGGATGAAGTTACTCTGGCAGGCCCTATGCTGCCATTACACAGTCCTCACGCAGTCCCTGCGTCAACCTCTCTAGGCACTACGTCAGCCAGTCTACTGATCGATTTGCTACCCGGAGTCTCTGCTCTCAGCCTCCTGGTCTCACACCCCAACTCCCGGCTTCTGAAACTGACTCTCCCCAGCAAAATCTCGAACTCTCTCTCACCCTCTGCATTGCCTCTACGTGGCCCTGCGTCAGCCTCTGCGTCTGGGCTACTAGATCACTCTCTGCCTCTCTCTGCTGATGATTCTTTGGCTGAGAAAATCTCTCTCTCCGGATGCTATCCCTGCCCCTCAACTGCAAGAAATCTCCTCGATTAGAACTTCCTCCTGAGAACTTCTCGCTCTAGAAGTTCGATCTCTTGATCTTCGGTGTGTGTTTTCCAAATGACGGTCAAGCCCCTTCTTATATCTTTCAGTTGGACAAACAACGACCTAGATTAACTCCTAATCAAAGGCTCAGATCATTTTGGCTTGATCTCTAACTTCTTCTAGAAGTTGCACCCACAATTAGATTAATACCCATTAATATTTTTAATTTTCTAAGTTTAGACTTAGGGACCCATTAAAAAATATTAATTATTTTAATAAAATTGTCTCTGGGTGGAATTTCCTTGAACACTTTCTGGATTCTTTGGAATACATGTGCCCAAGCCTCCCTGCAAAATTTGAGGCCTAGAGCACATCCGATGCTACCCCAAATCAACACTCCCACTTAGCGAGGAATGTGCTCTAGTAATATATTGTTGCTGCATACTGCTCTAATTCTGAAGCGTCGTCCTTTGCGCTGCTGATGTCTGACATGCTGTCTACCAACTACTACGCTACTACTGTAAATGTACTACTGCTGACACTGCCACAACCAACACTGCATCTGTACTACAAATCCCTCTCAATTGTTGCATCTGTGATGCTATTAGCACTGCCACTGCCAACTTCCACTGCATTGCAAACTGTTGCTGATAGCAATAGAAAAACATCCAAAGTTACTGAACTAATTGTGTTCAGTATGATACCACGTAAATGCTAGAGCCTGGCTGCTGCTAGTCTCAGCACTGACCCTTTGAATCTACTCCGCTGCTACTAACCTCTCCTCTGTGCCATTTGCACTGCTGTCAACTTTGCTCTGCGATGTTCAGTTTCTGGCACTCCTAGCTACTGAAACTGTCTTCCTAACACTCCTCGGCACCAACTGACACTAGTCCATCCTGCTACTTCTGATCTGGGCTCCCTTAGCAAGGTATTGATCCGAGAGGTGGACTCCTCAAGGATCCTACCCATCTATAGCTCTTTCGAACTACAACTCCAAATCAACCCACCTCCCTCCTGGAGGTATCACGACTGTTATGGTGAAATCCTCTTCGATCTTCGTGGGTGCAGCCTTCAGATCGTGTTTCTCAAACTTTTCCTTCTTCTTGAGAGGACATTGAGTAGCGTAGTGACCCATCTCACCACACCTGAAACACTTGATCTTCGAGACGTCCTTCTTATGTCTTCGCTGCTTCTGCTGTCCCTTTGATGCAAGGGCTGCATTATCCTCCTCCTCCTTGGGCTTCAACCCACTGCCACTTCTGATTACGTCAAGTTTGACCTTCACTAAGTCTCTCCTCAGCTCCTCTTGTTTTAGCGCTGCACACATCTCATTCCAATTTAGCAATGCTGCTCTGCCCAGGATACTCTGGACAAAGACTTGCCACTCATCTGAGATAGAATTGAGGGCTAGTCTAACCAACTTTGAATCCTGAGGTGCATGCCCCACAATAGAGAACTCATCACAAGTTTCTTTCAGCTTCGTGAGAAATGGATCCACACGCTTTCCCTTCTGCATCTGAACAGATCTCAGCTTCTGCTCCAAGTACATCTTCCACTGCTCGGAAGATCCATGATATAACGTGGCCAAGGCATCCCACATCTCCTTAGCAGTCCCTCTGCTAGCAACGTGACACAACATGTGATCTTTGACTCCATCCAGGATCATCCTCTTGGCCTTCGCCATCTCTGCCTTGTACTTCTTTAGCAGATCTGGATCTGTTGGTTAAGCCACCACGCTGTCGACGTATGTCTTGAGGGGATGCTCATCTAGAAGGAATGACATTCTAGCATTCCAGATGACGTAGTTGGATGCTCCATCCAACCTGTCCTGATCCCTCAAGCCACTGGTTGCTATTTCTGCCAAAAAAATAGAAAGTCGAATGGCCTTCTCTCTCCTCTGTGCTACTGTTGGGCTAGCCTACGCACTCCCTGCTAGAGCAAGTAAAATTGCTGCCCCTTGCTGCTGCTCAGCTCTAGAGAATTCAAATTCCTTGGCTCGGAATTCTATGAGGAAGAAATTCCCTCAGCTGTGCTTCTGTTATGAAACCAGCTCAAGAAAAGATAGAAAAGATAGATCAACGCCTTAAAATTTAGCCTCTTCGAGGGGGCAACCTCCTTTACATTACATAAATGAACAATTCTTGGATGCTACAAATGAAAATACCTCCTTTCTATATATAGGAGTCTAAGTGGTCCCAATACAATCAAAGCCTACATAACAATAATATTGTAGGGCACAACAATAACAATAGTGGGCTTCTATGTGGCACAATAGTAACAATATGGGCACTACATGGGTACATCAATATAAATAAGGGGTATAACTACAATAGTAATGGGGTAATCACTAGTATTATAGGGACCCAACATGCCCCTCTCCTTCAAAAAAGTGTTGTCCTCAACGCTTGAGTAGTTCAGGATACTTCTGCATAAAATTCTCGTCCTCCCATGTGGAATCTTCAGCGGATAAGTTCTTCCACTTGATAAGGTACTCTGAAATTGATCGATTTCGTAGCTGTCGAGTTCTTGTTTCTATAACTGCTTCTGGTTCCAATATAATTTTTCCTTCTTCGTCAAGTTCTGGCAATATTGTTTGAACTGGGAGCTTGTCGCCTATAACCTTCTTTAAGCATGAAACATGGAAAACTGGGTGCAATCGAGAAGCTACAGGAAGCTCCAATTTGTATGCCATAGTACCAATCTTTTGCAACACCTTGTACGGACCATAATACTTTGGTGATAATTTATTATCCTTCTTAGCTTGCTTGAGGGACATTTGCTTATATGGTTGTAGCCGTAGGAATACCCAATCACCTACATCAAAACTTCTTTCACTGCGATGCTGATCTGCCTGTTGTTTCATTCTATTCTGTGCCAACACAAGGTTATCCTTTAAGAGTTGGAGGACTTGTTGTTGATGTTCGATGTGATGTTCCACTGCCTGAACCTTAGAATTTTCTCTTAAATATGATGTGATGGATGGTGGTTGATACCCATAAAGTGCCATAAATGGGGTCATTTTTGTTGCTGTATGAAAGGAAGTGTTATACCACCATTCAGCCAGAGGCAACCATTTGACCCATTGTGTCTGTTTATCAGATACAAAGCAACGAAGGTATCCTTCCAAACATTTGTTTACTATCTCAGTTTGCCCATCAGATTGAGGATGATAAGATGAGCTATGAGCTAACTGAGTACCAAGACAAGAAAATAATTCTGTCCAAAAATTTCCAGTGAAAATGGGATCTCTGTCACTTACAATAATCTTTGGGTTTCCATGTAGCTTTTGAATTGTTTCCATAAATGCAGTAGAAACTGTACTGGCTTTAAATGGATGTGATAATGCACAAAAGTGTGCATACTTGGTAAGTCTGTCAACTACCACCATGATGACACTCTTTCCCTCAGACTTGGGTAAACCTGTGATAAAATCCATTGATACCTCCTCCCAACGTTGGCTTGGAATGGGTAAAGGTTGTAATAGACCCGGTGTCTTAATTGTTTCAACTTTATTTTGCTGGCAAACCAAACATTCTGCCACAAACTTATGAATATCTGATTTAAGGCCATCCCAAAAAAATTCCTTCTTCACCCTGTGGTAAGTTTTTAAAAATCCTGAGTGCCCTCCTAAGGGAGAAGTGTGCAATTCCATAAGAATCTTTTGTTTTAACTGGGAATTCTTACAGAGGTACAAGCGATCTTTGTACCATAACGAATCATTTTTCCAGCTAAATGTATCAGACGTACTGGAATCTTGTTGTAGCTTTCGAATAAGTGCCCATACTTCTTCGTCATTCTTCCATTCCTCCCTTGCTTCATTTATCCAATCTGGTTGGATGATAGAAATAGCGCACAACAATGCTTCCACATCCTCATCCTTCCTTGAGAGTGCATCTGCCACCACATTTTGCTTCCCCTTTTTGTAGATGATTTCAAAGTCATAACCCAACATCTTTGTGACCCACTTTTGTTGCTCTTCAGAGGATAATCTTTGTTCTAAAAAGTATTTAAGGCTATCATGATCTGTTTTTACCTTGAAGTGTCTTCCCATTAGGTAGGGTCGCCATTTCTTAAGTGCATGGAGTATTGCCAACATTTCCTTCTCATAAATAGCTTTTCTTAGAAACTTTCCCTTGATTGGACGACTTTCAAAGGCAATGGGTCTTTCATCTTGCATTAGAACAGCACCAATTCCATTTCCTCAAGCATCACATTCCACAGTAAAGGTTTTTGTGAAGTCCGGTGTAGCTAAGACCGGTGCTTGGCACATTGCCTCTTTAAGATGTTCAAAGGCCTTTGTTGCTTCCGGAGTCCATGAAAATGCATCTTTCTTCAATAATGTCGTTAGAGGTGCTGCTATTCTCCCATAATTCTTAACAAACTTGCGATAATACCCTGTCAACCCAAGAAATCCGCGCAAATGCTTTATGGATGTGGGGATTTTCCATTCCTTAATGGCTTTAATTTTGGTAGGGTCTACCTTAACTCCTTCATGAGATACAATATGACCCAAATATTCCACCTCCTGGACTCCAAAGAAACATTTGGATCTTTTGGCATATAATTGTTTCTCTTCCAATAGTTGTAGCACCCTGTCGACATGTTCAACATGATCCTTCCAAGACTTGCTGTAGATAAGTATATCATCAAAAAATACTAACACAAATTTTCTAAGGAATGGTTTGAAAATTGAATTCATCAAACCTTGAAATGTTGAAGGTGCATTGGTAAGGCCAAAAGGCATGACCAAAAATTCATAATGACCCTCATGAGTTCTAAATGCCGTTTTCGGAATGTCTTCAATCTTCATTCTGATTTGATGATATCCTGAACGAAGATCCAACTTGGTGAAGTAAATTGATCCATGCAATTCATCCAGTAATTCATCAATGACAGGAATGGGGAACTTATCTTTAATAGTGAGCTTGTTGAGCTCCCTATAATCCGGACACATGCGCCATGATCCATCCTTCTTGTGCACCAATACTACTGGAGAAGAGAAAGAACTTTGACTCGGTTGAATTATACCAGCCTCTAGCATTTCTGCAACCATACGTTCAATTTCACTTTTTTGGACATAGGGATATCTGTACGGCCTGATGTTTGGAGGAACACTTCCTGGAATCAGATGAATAGCATGATCATGATCACGCATAGGTGGGAGACCTTTGGGAGTCTCAAATACCTTGGAATGATTGTCCAGGACTTTTTGGAGATCTGGAGAAATAGATGATTCTAATGTGGAAACATCTAGCGAACATAATTGTGCAATTACACCCCTTTGCTCCTTTTTTAGAAGCTTTGTCATACCATTAGAGCTGATTATCTTTCCTGGTTTCCCTGCAATACCCCTTAATTCAACTTCCTTTCCTTCCACAGAAAATTTCATGAAAAGTTCTTGAAAATTAAAAGCTATTGTACCCAAGGATTGTAGCCATTGGACTCCTAGTACAACATCAGCACCTCCCATTGGAATGGAAAGCATTGGGCTAGTCAATACATATTCTCCCATGGATAGCTTGATATTATGGCACTTTCCAGAGCAATTTATTGTTCCTCCATTTGCAATCATCACTTGACACTCTGGTGCTGGATATAGGAAGCAATTCAATTCTTTTGCTACCCTACAATGAATAAAATTGTGGGTGCTTCCTGAATCAATCAACACTATCACCTTTTTCTTCTTGATTTGTCCTTCTATCTTGATGGTTTGAGGAGTGGTAATTCCCGCCAATGCATTACAAGATATGGTCGGATTTATTTGTTCTTCATATAGGCTTTGTTCCTGGAATATATCCTCTTCTTTTGACCTTTCTTGCTCCTTTTCTTCTTCCTCTTCACAATCTATGTAGAATAATTTCTTCTCAGCACACTTATGACCTTTTGTGTATTTGCTATCACAATTGTAACAAAGCCCTTTTGCTCTTTTTTCTTCCAATTGTTGCGGTGTCAACCTTGTAGGTTGTGGAAGACTATGGGCAACAACACTTCCATCTTTATAGTTGTGAATGGTATGCTTCCTAGTTGCCATAATTTTGCTTTCCATTTTTCTTGCTAACCTGAATGCCTTCTCTAATGAATCAGGTTCCCAAAGGCGCACATCATGTTGGATATTATCATTTAAAGATCCTATGAACACATCAATCCTATGCTCCTCTGGAATATCTTTTATCCTTATGTTCAATTTTTGGAACTCCTCAATGTGCTCCATTATTGAACCCTTTTGTTTGAGATTCATCAATTGGCTAAAAAAAGTGTTGCTTTTTGTATCCTCATAATGTGCTATCAATTCTTCCGTAAAAATTGCCCAAGTGATAAATTGTTTACGAGAACAAAGCCATTGATACCATACAAACTGATTTGGTTCCAAATATAAAGTTGCCATACGTACCTTTTGTGTGTTTTGCACATTATTGAGATCGAAGAATTGCTCCATCTGTAATATCCATGTGGCGGGATCCTTGCCATCAAACTTCCTCATATCGATTTTTGGAACATGGTGAGTCTTCGATCCAACATTAGATTCTATGGAATCATGATTAATATTTCTTTTGTTCTCATCATGAGTTTCCTTTGGTACTCTTTCACCCTTAGTGACTATTTCTTGTAGCAACTTATCCATCTTATCATCCATGCCATCAATTTTAGCTTCCATGCCATCCATCTTAGCTTCTACACCTTTCTTTAAACCATCCATCTTAGCTTCTACATATTTCCTTAAACCATCCATTTTAGATTCTGTTGCTTTTTGTGCAAGTGACACTCGTTGCACTTGTTCTTGTAATTTTGATATATCATATAACATTTCTTCTTCTTCTTCATGAGTCATGCTAGAGCTTTCAGGCTCCTTACTAGGTGTTTGCATTTTCTTTCCTCGTGGCATCAGTTACCGATAATAATTCTCTAATATTCCCTTTGAATACCTTCAAAATAATTTTTCAAACCAAGCTTAAGCAAAAATTAAAGAAAATCTACACACCTTTTTTCACTTTGTAGGAGCTCGATATTTCCTCCGATGTATCTCTGTACTTTCTGATTATCTAGTTCTGAATTTGTGACCTGTAGTAGCCCTCTGTGTCCTCTTTCCAATGCCACAAGTCTGACCCAAATTGGATTCTCCAAGGAAGAGTTATGCGAAATCTCCCACAGTTACTTGATTATAGACTAGTTCAGTAGAGTGAACTTGGACGACGTGCCACGTGTCACTGTTTCAACCTTTGACTCTGAAAAATATATAAAAGAAAACTACAGTCCATCCTCTTTCTGTACCTTCTTACGAAATTTCAATCCGATGCTCAGAAAGAAATTTATGACGATTTTCCCTAGGTCACCTGTTTTGAGTGTAATTCAAGAGTCTGCAAAAAGACCAACTTCCTCAGATCATATCTCCGCAAATATCGCGCGAAAAGATCTGAAATTCAGACCCAAGGTTCAGCGCCAATTCTTCTCAAATGGGTTTCTTTTGCTACTTCTGAAACGCCACAGAAAAAAAGTTATAGCAAAAATTCCACGATGACCTGTTTGGAGCAGCGAAACCCTAGAATCCAAAGCTCTGATACCAAATGTTATGAAACCAGCTCAAGAAAAGATAGGAAAGATAGATCAACGCCTTAGAATTTAGCCTCTTCGAGGGGGCAACCTCCTTTACATTACATAAATGAACAATTCTTGGATGCTACAAATGAAAATACCTCCTTTCTATATATAGGAGTCTAAGTGGTCCCAATACAATCAAAGCCTACATAACAATAATATTGTAGGGCACAACAATAACAATAGTGGGCTTCTATGTGGCACAATAGTAACAATATGGGCACTACATGGGTACATCAATATAAATAAGGGGTATAACTACAATAGTAATGGGGTAATCACTAGTATTATAGGGACCCAACAGCTTCTCCTCTTTCTTTTGACGATCTTTCGCCCAACAAACTGCCTGCAGAAAAATCCGCGTCCCACCAGCTCTCCTCACGCTGAGGCTTCAACGCTGCTCCCTCTGCCCCGACAAAAATTAGAACTGGGAGTTCTCCTTTCCGTCAACTCACTCAGAGAGAGATTGCCTTGAAAATCTACCCTCCGGCTAAGAACTGCGTCAACCCTTTGGGGTTTCGAGTTGTTGCCTTCTGCAGCTTTTTCGAACTCCCTCTTCTGCTCAGCGCTGGATCTACCGACTCTGCTCTTCTTGCTTCACCTGCAGCTATGATACCATGTGAAAATTCTTCAACCAGAATTCCTACTATAGCAGCTGATGATATTTCTCCTATTTGTTAAATTCCTTCAAACAAATTACTTGCAGTTTCATACGGCAAATATCGAAATATATACACTGCAACCTTCACTTAATTAAATATTATGCGGAAATAAGAGACTGAGCAAGAAAGAAAATACAACACAATGGACAATGTTATGTTTGGACAAATGTCCCCGGAAAAACCCAATGCAGGAAAATCGGTGCAATAGATTTGAGGGTTTATTATTATTAAGCAGTAGCAAATTCTGAATAGATCTCTGAATACCTCTCAGGTTATTCAGTTACAGAGAGAGAAATACACGCAGAAATATTTGTGAGATTACCTCACACAATCACTGAGAAAATCCTAGCTGATCCAGATATTGGATGAAGTTCCTCTGGCAGGCCCTATGCTGCCTCTATGCAGTTCTCACACAGTCCCTGTGTCAACCTCTCTAGGCATTGCGTCAGCCAGTGTGCTGATCGATTTGCTGCCCAGAGTCTCTGCTCTCAGCCTCCCAGTCTCACACCTCGACTCCCAGCGTTTGAAATTGACTCTCACTAGCAAAATCTGAGAGTCTCTCTCACCCTCTGCGCTGCCTCTACATGGCCCTGCGTCAACCTCTGCGTCTGGGCTACTGGATCACTCTCTGCCTGTTAAAATTGGCAACTAGTGCCAAACTCCATGTGGGTCATCTTATTTATGGCAGTTGATATTTTTCTTGGATCCCTCTCATTAAGACGTGTAGGATTGATCTAAAGATCATCTGATTCCGATAAGTATTCATGAAGATATGAATTTATTTGTGTTATGGGACAATTCGTCAAGGTCGACCAGCTACCAAATACCCCCCACGTGTGCTCAACGTTTTAGTATAAAAGGAGGTGACTTGATAGTCATTTGGACACACACTTCACTCTTGATTTCTCTCCACTTGTTTTGGGTTTTAGTGGAAGAGAAGTCTAAGAGGAGGAAGCCCTAGATGCAATAAGGAAGGAGACTAAAGCTTGAAGACTAAACGCAGTCCTAGATGACGCCCTAGCAAGGAAGACGCAGTCATGTTGTGAAGAAGAGATGCCCTAATCCTCTACGCTATCAAGGAAGACTGCCCTCATCTATACGTTGTCCCAAGGGTGACCCTAACCGCAGTAAAGAGGCACCCTAACTCGTTGTTTTAAGGATGCCCTAACCAGCAAAGAGGGACAGAACAACGTGGTGTTTTAGGGTTGTTTCTAGGGTATGTTTGAGGGTCGGATTGCTGTGAGGGGAGGCCGAGACAACTCCCTAGAGGGTCGAGGCAAGGAGAGGCTGGTTCAACCTGCATGGAGGTGTCTTGGGTGCAAGGAAGGGCAGTGTATGATGTTGTAGGTGGGCCGCAGGTCCTAACTCTCTTTGGACGGCAGCATGGAGTTGTTTAGGGGCTATCTATGCCCAAGATAGCAGCCAAGGGTGCCATCACCTCTTCAAGAGTAGGCCACAGTTAAGGAGGGCTGTTTTGGTGGTTGATCAAGGGTTATTACAGTAGGTAAATATGCTCTAACCAGTCACAGACATCACAACAATAACTCAGACTTGCAGCAACAATTGTGATGTGTGTTGGATCCGTTCCTTAGGTCAGTGTGGATCAGATTGTTGGGCAGTTAGTGGGAGCCAAATTGGTGGCTTGACATAGCAGCAATGGTAATTGGGACAACATGGTAGATGGGACAACAAGCACATGGTGCAACAATGGTCCTTGGGACAGCATGGTACATGGGACATCAAGTACATGGTGTAGCAATCATGTGCCTTAGGCTCTCCACCAATTTTCATGGCTAGAGCACAATTGATGCTACCAAAAACCAACAGTTGATCCTCGATGGAGTGAGGGATCATCTTGTATGTCACATTGTTGGCAAAGGGACTGCTAAGGAGATGTGGGATGCCTTGGCTACGTTGTATCAGGGATCTTTTGAGTAGCGAAAGATGTACTTGGAGGAGAAAATGAGATATGCGAGGATGCAGAAGGGGGAATGCATTGATTCGTTCCTATCGAAGCTTCAGGAAGTTCGAGATCAGTTGGTAGTTGTAGGGTCATCACCTCAGCCTACAGAGATGGTGAGGTTGGCCCTGAATTTAGTCTCACAAGAATGACAAGTATTTGTCCAGAGTATCCTGGGCAGAGAAAAAATGTCGGATTGGGAAGGGATGTGGGCCGCTCTTCAATAGGAAGAGATGGGGCGAGACTTAGTCAAGTTCAAACTTGATGGCAGCAGCAGTAGTGGGATGAAGCCCAAGGAGGAGGAGGAGAATGCAGCGCTTGCATCAAAGGGGCAGCAGGAGCAGCGGAGGCAGACGAAGGACATCTCAAAGATCAAATGTTTCTGGTGTGGTGAATTTGGTCACTACACTACGTAGTGTCCTCTCAAGAAGGACAAGGACAAAAAACATGATTTGCATTCTGCAACCGCAAAGATCGAGGAGGAGGAGTTTTCCATGACTGCCCAAATACCTCCAGGGGAGAGGTGGGATGATATAGTATTGTAGTTTGAAAGAACCACAGATGGGTAGGATCCTTGAGGAGTTCACCTCTTGGATCAAGACCTTGCTATGGGAGCCCATAGTCAGCAGTAGCAGGATGGACCAGTGTCAGGTGGTGCAGTTAGGTGCCAGAGTGACAGATGTAGTGGCTAGTAGCAGTCAGATATTTAGCAATGCAGAGCTAGTGTTGGTAGCAGTGCAGTTGGCACAGAGCAGAGTCACCAGCAACGTAAAGACTTCAGTGACAACGCAGAGGCTAGCAACAGTCAGAACTCAGATGACGGATGCATCATACTCAACACATTTGGTACAGTACTTTGGATGTTTTTCCGTTGTAGTTGTTGCAGAAGGCAACAACAACAGTTGGAGCAGAGTTGCAGTGAAAATGCAGGTGGCAGTAACGTGCAAAGTCAGCAGCAACACAGATGCAGCATTTGTGTAGTAGTTGGTGGGTAGTGATGTCAGACATCAGTAGCGCAGAGGGAGATGTTACAAAGTTAGGGTGATGCTTCAGCAGGTTGCATTACTGGAGCACATTCCTTGCTAAGAGGGAGTGTTGATTTCTGGTAGCATCAGATGTGCTCTAAGCCTCAAAAGTTGTAGGGAGGCTAGGACATGTGTATTCCAGAATACCCATAAATTGTTTTGGGAAATTCCACCTAGAGACAATTTTATTAAAATAATTAATTATTTTTATGGATGCTTAAGTCTAAGCTTCAGAAATTCAAATAATTAAAGGGTATTAATTAAACTGGGGGTGAAACCTCTAGAAGGAGAGAAGGATCAAGTCAAAATGATCTGAGCCATTGATTAGAATCTAATCTGGGCCGTTGATTGATCAACAAGAGGATTATAAGAAGAGGCTTGATGGGCATCTAGAAAACACATCAGGTGAGAGATCAGAGATTGATTTTCTCAAGAGAGCAGCGCAACAGTTGCTGGAGAAGGTGATCAGGGAGATTTCTTGCAGTGAGGGGCAGGGATAATTTTCCGAAGGAAGTTTCCCTGATCAGGAGAGTGTAAGGCAGAGAGTAGTTCGGAGAGGCAGTGCTGGGCCACGCAGAGGCAACGTAGAGCTACACTATGGCAGCGTAGAGCTTCAGAGAGAGTTCGTATTTTTGCTGGGGAACAGTTGGGATCTAGTGTCGGAGCCGGGGTGTGAGACTGGGAGTCCAGATGGCCGAAGTTTCTAGCGAGCAGAGGATCGACAGGAGGTGCAGTGCAGTGCCGGAGCCGTGGTGTGAGACCGGGAGGCCAGAGGGCCGAAGTTTCCAGCGAGCAGAGGAAGTGCAGCGCAATCCCAGTAGTGCAGTGCACTGCCGGAGCTGGGGTGTGAGACCGGGAGGCCAGAGGCCGAAGTTTCCAGCAAGCAGAGGAGGTGCAGCGCAATCCCAGTAGTAGTGACACAGTAACTGCGTGGGTGTGACGCATTACTACGCAGAGACAACGCATAGGCTCATCTCCAGCGCAGATCAGTGCCAGATTTCCCAGTGACAGGGTGAGATCATCTCACTATCTTTTTGTCCAGTTAGGTCTCTCTATAGGATTGCCAGTCTGGGCATTTGAAGAATTGTACTAAGAAATCACTGCATAATAATACAAACCCTCAATTGCTGCACCGGTTTTCCCGCATTGGGTTTTTTCGAGGACATTTGTCCAAAAACAAATGTGTCACTTGTATGTGCTATTTCTTTCTTTCTCAGTTCTTGTTTCCGCATATTATTTCAGTTGTGAAGGCTGCAGTTGTATATATTTCGATGTTTACAGTGTAACACAGTAAATAACTTGCATGAATTAACAAGTAGGAGAAGTAATATCAGTTTGCTTAAGTAGGGAATTTGGGTCTCCAAATTTTCACATTTTGGTCTTTGATGAGATTGACTATCATAATTGGAACACCAATTTCCATCTTGTTCTTCAAACTGTAGCTCTACTTTTTCTTCTTCTACTTTTGTCCTCTTTTCTTTTGCACTTATTATGTGTGATAGGATTTTTGAATTTATGTTTATCAATATCATTATGCAAAGGTTCATATCTATATTTGGATGTATGCACATGTGGGATTCATACATGAATAATAAGATCTCTCCTTATAATAACCTTTCTTTTTATTGGATTGTATAATTTATATGCATTTGATTTAGTACTATAATCAGTAAATAAGCATTTTCTATTTTTCGCTGCCAACTTATGTATATCTTAATTGGGAACATGTGGATATGCTAAAAAGCCAAAAAAATTGAGTTTGGTAGATCCAGTTTCCTTCCTGATGAAGCTTTAGAAAGAGTCTATGCATGAACAACCTTTGTGAGACTATGATTTAACAAAAACATTGTTGTCTGAATTGCTTTATCCCAAAATTGATCATTGAGATTATGCCCTTTCAACATGCACCTAGACATTTCCATAATGGATCAATTTTCCTCTCTACTACCCCATTTTGCTAAGGTGTTTTGGCAACAAAAGTTTGTTTTTGAATACCATGATGATGGAAAAAGTCACAAAATGTATATGATTCATAATCACCTCCTTCATCACCCCTGAACACCTTAATGTGTTGACCACTTTCATTTTCAACGATAGTATTGAATTTCTTAAAAATGGCAAAGACATCAGATTTGTTATTCAAAAAATACATTCATATTTTTCTCGAAAAATCATCGATGAATGTGGCAAAGTTTTTAACACCTCCAAGAGATTGAGTTCTCATTAGACCACAAAGATCACTATGAATTAATTGAAGTACCTAAGTTTTCTTGGTTTTTTTTTTAATCAAATTTTAAGCAATGTTGTTTTCCTACCAGATATGCTTCATATACACCTTTATCTTCTTCAATATCATGAATTCCATTCACCAAGTTATTTTTATGAAGAAACTTGAAATAAAAATAATTAAGATGACCATATCTTGTGGAACATGTCAAAATTATTTCTTGTTGCTTTGGGACATTGTCAAACATGTACATATCATTAAACCATAATCCTATAGCAATAATGTTGTTGTTGCAATCTTTAATCAAACACAATTTCTTATCAAACACAACAATATAGTTCTCATCACTAATTTTACCAGTTGAAAGCAAGTTTTTTTTCAAGCCAAGAACATATAAGACATTTTGTATACTTTTGATACATTATCCTACAACTTGCATGGGTACATTACCTCTTCCTTGTACTTCATGAGTGCTACCATCACCAAGAATAATAACTTCGGTGTCATAGGGAGCAAGTTTTGAAAAATTTCGTGTTTACTGGTCACATGCTTGGTGGTTGTAGAATCAAAGTACCAAACACATTGAGAAGCAAAGGTGTCAATGTAAAAAGCCATAAACAAATAAATGGAAAGTTCTTAAGAAACAAAATGTTGCTTTTTACAAAATGACTTTTATGCCTGCCCCCTCTACTTCTTCTTATATGATGTCCTCTACTTTTAGTTCTTTCAGATTCATGTCTTTGTTTAAGATAACACTCTTTTTCAGTATGATTATTGTTGCTACAATACTTGCAGTGCTTAGGATTTTGAGAAGTACCCGTCTAATTTGAAAAATTTAACTTTCAATTTTGATTTTGATGTCAATTAGATCTACCTCCTCAACGACCTCTGTCACGACCTCTTCTTCTGTGTCTTCTTGTAAAAACTCATTCTGGTGTAAGTTCATTCTTCTTGTGTCATTGCTTTTCCTAAAGGAGTTAACCTACAACATTTTCAAATGTGGGAGTTTCATTTCAAGAAGAGATACATATGAAGTTACAAAGTGTTGATACCAGGGTTGTGGGGGAGTGCCCCTCGCCCCCCGGTTCTCGCTCGCAATCCGCGCTCCGGTTGGGAGCGCAAAACCACTCCTGGTTTTTTTTGGATTGAAGTTGGGAGCGTCGTTTCTGCCGCTCCAGGAGCACCTTTTCCAATTGGGGAGTGGTCAGGGAGTGGTTGCTCCCGACCGCTCCCCGGTTGGAAAAGTCGCTCCTAACCGGTGGAAATAACGCCCATGCGACCAAGAGAGAGGCGACTGTGGCATAGGAGAGAGGGAAAGGGAGGGAAAAAGGGAGAGAGGGAAGGCGGGGGGAATAAATAAACCCTCTCCCCTCCCATTATTCACTTCATCCCATTGAGAGAGAGCAAGAGAATTTGGAGAGAGAGCAAGAGAGTTTGGAGAGAGTTTGAAGCAAGGAGAGGAGCTTGGTGAGAGAGGAGCTTGGAGGAGTTTGAAGAGCTTGCAAGGGGAGATTGGAGCTTGGGATTGGAGGCCAAAGAGGTAGGATCTACACTCTAATCTAGCAATTTTTTTTATGTTCATTGCTAAATAAATAAATAATTTTTTTTTCTCTATTTCCCATTCCCATTCCCATTCCATTTTTTTGCAGATTCAAAACTTCAAATTTCAAACATCATGGTTATATTTCTTGGAATTTTCTTCTTCTTGGTTCCTTTTTTGGTTATTATGGTGTTGGAGAGTAGAAAAAGGAGGGTTGAACATGAAGAAGGGGATGAAAAAGTGGGTTATAGTGGATTTGATGAAAACCCCAGAGAGGAGTACCTTGGTGAGGAGGAGCTGGAGGAGAGTGAACATGATTCAGCTCAAAAAACTAAACAAGACCAAACCCCATTGTGGAAATATGTTACTAGGCCTGAAGCAAGGAAGGGGGGTGGAACCACTAAATTTCACTACCCCCATTGCAACAATAATTACATAGGTTCATACACCCGTGCCAGAAAGCACCTCTGAGGGAAAAGGTCATGGGATGGAGATAAACAAATAGGAATCAAAACTTGTACATGTGTGTCAGCAGTAGAGAGAGCCGAATACATAAGGGAAGAAGAGGAAGCCCAATACAAATCTAAAAAATCAAAGGGTTTCTATGAACCAAGTTCATAATCACCTGCACAAAGAAATCCTTCATCATCCTCCCATGGTAGTGGATATGGGGGCACAAGGTCACCAAACATCTCTTTAAGGCATAGAACCATATCATATTTCCTTGATGAAGGGTGTAGGAATGATGTGGATTCAAAAGTTTACCAGTTTCTCTATGCATGTGGGATATCATTCAATGTTCTTTGCTCACCTTATTGGCATGAAATGGTTTCTGCCATAAATGATGCCCTTGAAGGATACAAGAGCCCTGGGTATGACAAGGCTAGAACTGTTGGACTTGATCATGAAAAAGCAAAAATATCACATTCTTTGGATACTCATCAGGAAGGTTATTAAATAGAATGGTGATGAATTCCTTATCTTTAATATTCGAGTCAATCACTGATAATTCATTTTTCAGTTCTTGCAACTTCTAAACATGCTCTATAATGGAATCTAAAGTTACCATTTTTAGACTAGTTAGCTTGTTTCTCAAAAAAACAATTCAAAGTTCATTCAAAGTTTCATACAAATCCTTCAATTTCATCCAAACCTCAACAAGATTGATAATACCATGAATGTGACGAAGAATATATTCTTTCAAGGCAAAGGTAAGAAGAAGTAATGTATTTTTATTTTTCTTCTTATAGTCATTGGTCATGAGTTCTAGTTTTGGAGTTGTATTTGTAATGATTTCCTAGAAATCATGGTAAAATTTGCTTCATTTTTGTTTCCATGTGGGAAACTTCTTACCATTTAATTTATGGAACTCAAGCATTATGAGGTTATTAATATTGGCCATTTTATCTTTAAAATATAAAAAAAACCTCCAAGAAATCAGAAGCCCTTATTATGCCTTTCTATAACTCATTTTTAACAAATAAAAACTTTATAAATTTGTGTATATTCCTTCAAAAATCACATTTAAAATTCTTCAAATCTGTACAATTTACCCCCAAAAAGTAAGGATATAAATAAAGAATGGAAAATTGTAGCTTTTCCACCCATACAATTCTCATTAACTTTTTCACTAATACAAGCTGGTCATAGAGTTGTTGTTGTGTAAAATTAATCTCAATTAATGAAAATTGCTTATTGCAACTTTTGTACACCATACAACTTAATTGCATCGCCATTCATCCACTCAAAACCATCGTACAATTCAATTCGAATTCAATCCACCTCCAATTTTTTTACCACTATACAATTTTAATTTGTTGTCACCATACAAATTTAACTTGTTTTCATTGTTTAATTTAATTTTAATTTTTTCCCATACAAAGTTGACCAATTATTGTACTGTTTTTGTTGCCCTACATTTTTTCTACCATACAAATTATAAAAAAACGGTGAATACCATACAAATTATACAAATTCCATTTGTCGTTGTACAAATTCAATTCAACTGCCATACTAATAATTGATTTATGGTTTGTATGCTTTGGCCAGAATTTTTTGTTCATATGATTATTTTCTGAAAAAAGAAGAAGTAAACCTCCATCTAATTGTAATACCCCCAGTTTTTAATACCCACAAATATTGTAATTGTAATTAATTATGTTTCCTGTATGGAAAATTGTTAAAATTGGCAACTAGGGCCAAACTCCACATGGGTCATCTTATTTTTCACAGCTGATATTTTTCTTGGATTCCTCTCTCCGAGAGGTGTAGGATTGATCTAAATATCATTCAATTCTGACATGTACAAATGAAGTTATGAATTTATTTTGATTATGGTCAATTTGTCAAGGTCAGCCAACAAACTTATGTATGCTCAGGAGCCCAACAGTCACGTCTATTCATCCTCAACGTTGCATATAAATAGAAGGTGACTTAGCCTCATTTGGACACACTCATCTTCACACTTCTCTCTATTTCCTCATTGATTGGGTATGGATTTCTGGGCCTCTCTTTCTCCACATCTCTGAAATTTCAGGAGTCCGAAATTTCAAGAGGCCGAAATTTCAGGAGACCGAATTTCTGGACAGTTTGACCAAGCATTGACCAGCATGTGTTGACCTCCTTTCACTGCATTTTTGTGAGGGCTATCTCTATTTGGGCTGGCCGCATTTCTGGGCACAGAAATTGAGGCTAAACGTTGACTTTGACCATCGTTGATTGCAGCTAGGGCTGATTGTAGGTGGGCTGTGTGACCAGATTTTGACTAGGCTGTTTTGGGTTGTTTTGAGGGCTGATTCATCTTGCTGTTTGGAGGCCGAAGTTGACTGAAGTTGACCAAATTTGTTGAAGGTCAAATCTGCCATTTTGACCAGCTGTGATTTTTATGGTTAGGGCTCTTTTGCTGCTGCTTTAAATTATTAGATTTGTAAATTGTACTATCTCTCTCTGTTGAACTATTGAAGACTAAAAGAAGATTTGATCAAGGGTTTCCCCACAGTGGGGTTTGTCCCTGCTGGTGCACATCTTGTGTCCTCTTGTCTTGGCTTGTCTTCTACTGTTTATGTTTATGTTCTATCTTCATTTTACTATCATGTTGATGTGATTACTAATCTGAATATTGATACTGGGCTAATAAAGAAATTGAAGTAAAATTGCTCTAAAGCATAGAACATACCATTGTTGCCTAAAATTAACATGGTATCAAAGGTGAGGTGAAGATAAAGCCCAAGCAACAGTGAAAGAGCAATCACCAAAGACAGTTGGACAAGGACAAAAGGTTCAATGGGTTCCTCATCCTACTTCTCGGCTGAAGACAAGCTCCATAATAAATCTGACTATCATGGATGGAAGATGTCTCTTGATTTGACCTTGGAAGAAAAAGAAGTGATGAACTATGTGCAGGATAAAATCCCTGAACCTCCTTCAAATGCACCAACTGCTACGAAGACCAAGTACAATAGGGCTGAAGTCAAAGCAAAGAAGATTATTAGGGATTCCATTAACAAGCGTCTGGTGGCCTATATCTCTGAATTGAAGACCTCCAAGGAGATCTAGACAGGTTGGTCGGCATGTTCAAGGTTAGTAATGCTAATCAAATTCTATTTCTTAAGAATAAGTTGAAGGATATTAAGAAGGGCAAGGACGAGGATATCCAATCCTATTTCTTGAGGGTTACTGAGATCAAGAATGATCTACTCTTGATTGGAGAAGTCATTTCTGATAAGGAACTTACTCTCACCACCCTTGGAGGACTCCCACCTGAGTGGTATGTATTTAGAACCACCGTCCTCAACAATGATCGAATTCCATGGTTTGAAGAATTGATGTTGAGATGCATTCAAGAAGAAACATGAATGGTGGAGCAAGAAATGCCTTCTAATAGAAGCAACCCCATTTCATTCTCCGCTCATGCCAAAAGGATAAATAATGCAGGGTCTAAAGGTCATTTCCATGGAAAGCATGGATCTAAGGGAGGAAGGAAGGGCAGGTGCTTTGTTTGCAATAAGTTTGGCCACTATGCAAGGGAGTGTCCAAATAGAAGGGACACATCACATTATGATGATCACAATCTTTCCATGGGCAACGTAAACAACAACGATCAAAGAAATGGTAGGTCCAATGGCAAAGGGAAAAGGAATGCGGGACATCAAGGAAATGGTCAACCCTCCAAGAAATCAAGGAACTCCAGGTATGAAGAATCAAATGTTGTTAACGATAAGCAAAAAGAGTATTATCTTATATCGGCCCTCTCCACTGCCTCTCCTCCAGACACTTTGGGAAATTGGTTGATTGGTAGTGGTGCCTCAAGGCACTTCACCGGATACAAGGAAGCCCTCTCTAATCTGATAGAAAATGATACAAACTTGGAGATCATCCTTGGAGACGGTGCCATCTATCCCGTGAAGGGAGTAGGGAATGTTACCCTTCAATTGAATCAAGGTAACACTATTCATTTGCAAGAAGTACTATATGTACCCGATCTTAAGAAGAACCTGGTGTCCATTTCAGCCATGGAGGACCAAAGGATTCAAGGTGGAATTCATCGATGGAAAGGTACGTGTTTGGAAAAGAAATCTTAAAGATGCTTTTACTCTTGGGTTCAGGGTTGACACTTTGTATCAAGTTGAAGGAAGTCCATTGGGAGCCATGTCTTGTGACACATCTCTACAATCTGAACTATGGCACCGAAGGTTTTCCCATCTTGATTATAAGGCCCTACCCGATGTGAGACAGATGGTGACAGGTATGCCCGAGTTCAAAGTAGAGCATGAAGGTGTATGTCCGAAAACTTACAAGGGGACCATACCCCTCAAGTAATAGCAAGACCACAGATATATTGCAATTGATCCACTCCAACATATCTGGTATGATGCCTGTAAACTATTTGGGAGGATACTTATATTATCTCACATTTACGGATGATTATTCTCGCAAGACCTGGATCTACTTCTTGAAGAAGAAGGATGAAGTGTTCACCTGGTTCCAACACTTCAAAGCCTTGATCGAAAACCAATCTGAGAAGAAAATCAAGATATTGAGCACTGATAATGGGACTAAGTACGAATCCAATTAATTCCAAGATTATTGCAGAGAAGCTGGCATTAAGAGGGAGACTACAACACCATACACTCCTTGTTGATTTTTGGTAGCATCGGATTTGCTCTAGCATTGAAATTTGGAGGAGAGGCTAAAGCACATGAGATCTCCAAGACCCAGAAATCGTTTTGAGAAATTCCACCCGGATCAGGAGTTATTAAAATAATTAATATTTTTAATGGGTTCCTAAGTCTAAACTTAGGAAAATAAAAATATTAATGGGTATTAATAAAGATAAGGGTGAGAAGCTTCTAAGAGACGAGGATCAAGTCTGTTTTAATCTTAGCCATTCATTAGAGACTTAATCTCGGCCATTGATACATCAACAGGAAAAGTATAAGAGAATACTTGAGGATCATTTGGAGATACACTGACAGATACTCAGTATCTCTAGGAAAATCGATTGTCAAGTAAAGGAGATTGATTTCAGAGGGAGAGTTGCAGGGTGGAGGAAGAGGAGGGCATCGACAACAGGCAGTGACTGAGGAGGAGGTGACGTAGGGACAGTGGGAGACATCACAGAGAGAGACGCAATCCAGATGAGAGACATGGCCCTCACGCAGGCTGACGCAGAGGGACGCAGAGCCACTCAGAGCCACGCAGAGGTGACGCAGGAGTGGGAGCAGGGTCTCCAAAGTGTCAGAAAGTCTCAAAGGGAAAGTCTCAAGTGTTTTCTTTTAGTTTCTCTGTAAAATCATTCCTTGTAAAAGCAATTGTTGTTGAAGATTAATAAAGCCCACATTTGCTGCACCCATTTTCCCGCATTGGGTTTTTCCAGGGACAATTGTAAAAAAACAACTGTGTTGATGTGATTGGTTCTAGTGCATGTATTTTTCTATGGGTAATTGTGTGATAACTGCAGTAGAATTTATTTTAATATTTGCTGAAGGGATTTTGTAAATAACTTATTGTGAATAATAAGTAGGTGAATCAATTGTTGCAGTAGAATTTCAGTTTAGAATTTTTCACATGGTATCAGAGCAGAGATCTGGTAACTGGAGAGGAAAATCAACTATGGTTCAAGAGCATGATGCAGAGGCATCCACTCAAGGGGACTCGCGCAGATTTCCAAAAGAATGCACAAGGGACATGGATTTCGATTATTCTATGTTAGCTTCTAGATTGGAAGAAGAAGTCACTTGCTTAGCAAGCTCTGCCTCCTCTGAGGTTTGGTATATAGACAGTGGAGCTTCCTGGCATATGACAGGAATCTGAGATTTATTTTTTTTAGATTATCAGGAAGAAAGAATGAATTTTCAGATCACCATGGGAAATAAGGCAAAGTGTATTCCAGTAGGAAGAGGTACAGTAGTCTTTCAAACCAAAGCAGGAGAGCAGCTTCGAGCAACCAATGTGTTGCATGCGCCAGGATTGGGGATGGACTTACTCTTCGTATCTCAACTTCGAAACAAGGGCTATGACGTTTTCTTCATTAAGGAGAAAGTATATGTCAAACACCCGAGTTGGAAAAAGAAGGCCCAGATTGGAATCAGAAGTAATAGGTTGCAGCTAGAATCACCAATGGCACTGATAGGCAGTAATGGAGACAAAGATTTGAATGAACTATGGCACAGGAGGATGGGACACTTACACCATGGGGCTCTGAGAATTCTCAGGAAAACAGTATCAAGAGTTCCAAAACTAAGTACTGAACGAGATGATGTATGCAGAGGGTGTGCTCTGGGCAAGTATGCCAAAGCAACGTTTTCTAGAAGTAACAATAGGGCTAAGAGTGTGCTAGGATTGATACACTCAGATATCTGTGGACCGATGTCCAGAGAAGCTCTTAGTGGTGTCGAATACTTTGTCACCTTCATTGATGACCATTCCAGAATCTGACGGGAAAGAAGATAATAGTGTTGTGCTCAGACAATGGTGGAGAGTATGTTGACAAGGACTTACTGATTTTTGTGCTAAGGAAGGCATCAAAAGGGAGTGGACAACTCCCTACAATCCAGAGCAGAATGGAGTAGCAGAAAGGAAAAACAGGACTATTGTGGAAGTAGCTAGGGCAATGCTGTATAATCAGGATATGCCTAAATTCCTGTGGGTAGAAGCATGCAACACGACAGTTTATGTCCAGAACAAGACTCCACACAGGGCATTGCGCAAAATCACTTCGGAGAAGTTCACAGGGAAAACACATGAAGTCAGTCATTTCAGGGTATTTAGGTGTTTAACGTATTGTCGTATACCCGAAGAAAAGAGAAAGAATTTAGATCAAACTGCTGAGAAAGGATATCTTGTGGGATATACCGAGAATGCTAAGGCATATAGAGTCTGTCTTCCATGGAGTAGGAAGGTAGTAGTTCTGTGGGATGTAAAGTTCATGGAGGACAGAGCTTTCAGGAAATCCTGAGAAATGCCTTCCGAGGAGCAGTCAAAAGACGAGCCGTTGGTCAAACCACTTCGACCAGCAGAAACTAGTACTAGAAATCCCCTTGAAGACAAAGCCTCAGAACAGGGGGAATCTCAAGAAGAGGAAGCGCTGATAAATGTGCCTACTACTAGTGGAAGAATAAGCCGGGGACTCCGACAGATTCTACGGGATGCAGAGGACTTCATTGGTGCACCAAGAATAATAAAAGGGAGTGAAGACAGCTAGATGGATACCAGGCCTTAGTAGCTCAGGTTGGGGAACCTTCTAGTTTTCAGGAGGCCGTTCAACATCAAGTATGGGTAGATGCTATGGTGGAGGAATACAGCTCTATAATGGTCAATGATGTCTGGGAAGTGGTACCTAGGCCTCAGGACAGGTCAGTGGTAGGTTCAAGATGGATCTACAAGGTCAAATATGTTGCAGACGACAGTGTGGAGAAATACAAAGCTAGGTTTGTGGCTAAGGGGTATGCTCAGAAGGAAGGGATAGACTACGAAGAAACCTTCGCCCTAGTAGCTAGGTATACTTCTATTAGAACCGTGATATCTCTTGCAACACAGATGGGGTGGGAGATTCATCATATGGATGTCAAGACGACATTCTTGAATGGGGTAATAGAAGAGGAAGTATAAATTGAACAACCAAAAGGTTTTGAGACACATGAGAAGAAATCTCATGTATGTAGATTAAAGAAAGCCTTGTAAGGGCTTAAACAAGTACCTAGAGCATGGTACAGTCAAATTGATGCCTACTTGCAGAATATGGGGTTCGTCAAGAGTGACGCAGACCCTAATCTCTACTATCTTGTCGTAGAGAATGAGCCTCTAATCCTAGTGTTATATGTGGATGATCTCTTCTTGACAGGATCATCTAGGATCTCTTCTTGACAGGATCATCCAGGCTCATCAAAGACTGCAAGAAGAACCTAGCTACAAAATTCGACATGAAGGATTTGGGACAGATGCATTATTTCATGGGGTTGGAAGTTTGGCAGTAGAAGGGTGAGATCTTCCTTGGAGAAGGTAGATATGCTACATAGATCTTGAAGAGATTTAGGATGCAGGACTGTAGACCGATGGCTACTCCAATGATTATCAACTGGAAGAAGATTGATCCATCAGAAGATAAAGATGTTGATCCCACCTTGTATAAGCAGCTTATAGGGTCCCTGATGTATTTGGTCAATACCAGGCGAGAAATTTGTTACGCTGTCAACACCCTCAGTTAGTTCATGGTGGAACCTAAGAGGGCGCACTAGGCATTATATACAAGGAACATTCGAGCATGGACTATTGTACACTAGAGGCAATGGCATTAGGTTGAGTGGGTTCACTGACGCAGATTGGGCTGGAAGTTTAGTTGATTGGAAAAGTACAACTCGGTACTATTTCAACATTGGATCAGGAATGACCTCCTCGTGTAGTAGGAAATAGAAACCCATGGCTCTTAGCTCAGCTGAAGAAGAATATATGGTAGCTAGCACAACTTCGTGCAAAGCCATATGGCTTAGGAAATTGCTTGTGAATCTATTCAGGAGAAGGATGGAAGTGACCATGATCATCTATGATAATAAGAGTTGCATCAAACTCTCTGAGAATCCAGTATTTCATGATCGGTCGAAGCACATTGATATCAGGTGTCACTTTGTCAAGGACTGTGTCCAACGAGGAGCAGTACAATTGAGGTACACTCCTACAGGAGAACAGGTGGCAGACATCCTCACCAAGGCTCTAGGAAGAACACAGCTTGTTTATTTCAGGGAGAAGATGGGGATGGTAAAGAATCCATTTCAATAGCAAAAATGGATAAGTGTCGGGAGTTGTAGTGCAACAGTTAGCAGTGGCAGTGCTATGGGCAGCATGATGTAGCATGTTGAGAGAGAGTTATAGTACAAATGCAGCAGTGGCAGTGGCAGTGTCATGGGCAGCAGTACAAGAAGCAGCAGTGCAGGGGATGTGAGGCAACAAGCCAAGCATTAGCATAGGTACTGATGCAGAAGATCAGTGTGATGTTTCTATAGTGAAGCATTGTTAGAGCACATTCCTCGCTAAGAGGGAGTGTTGATTTTTGGTAGCATCGGATGTGCTCTAGCCTTGAAATTTTGAGGAGAGGCTAAGGCACATGAGATCTCCAAGACCCAGAAATCGTTTTGAGAAATTCCACCCAGATGAGGAGTTATTAAAATAATTAATATTTTTAATGGGTTCCTAAGTCTAAACTTAGGAAAATAAAAATATTAATGGTATTAATAAAGATAAGGGTGAGAAGCTTTTAAGAGATGAGGATCAAGTCTGTTTTAATCTTAGCCATTGATTAGAGACTTAATCTCGGTTGTTGATTCATCAATAGGAAAAGGATAAGAAAAGACTTGAGGATCATTTGGAGATACACTGGCAGATACTCAATATCTCTAGGAAAATCGATTCTCAAGTAAAGGAGATCAATTTCGGAGGGAGAGTTGCAGCGTGGAGGAAGAGGAGGGCATCAGCAGCAAGGAATGACTGAGGGGGAGGTGACGCAGGGATAGTGGGAGACAACGCAGAGAGAGACACAGTCCAAAGGAGAGACGTGGCCCTCACGCAGGCTGACGCAGAGGGACACATAGCCACAGAGCCACGTTGAGCCACACATAGGTGACACAGGAGTGGGAGTAGGGTCTCCAAAGTGTCAGAAAGTCTCAGGTGTTTTCTTTGAGTTTCTCTGTAAAATCATTCCTTGTAAAAGCAATTGCTGTTGAATATTAATAAAGCCCTCATCTGCTGCACCGATTTTCCCGCATTGGGTTTTTCAGGGACAATTATCCAAAAACAATTGTGTTTATGTGATTGGTTCTTGTGCATGTATTTTTCTTTCGGTAAGTGTGTGATAACTGTAGTAGAATTTATTTTAATATTTGCTGAAGGGATTTCATAAATAACTTATTGTGAATAATAAGTAGGTCAAATAAATCAGTTGTTGCAGTAGAATTGCAGTTTAGAAATTTTCACACTCCTGAGCAGAATGGTGTGGCCAAAAGGAAGAATCACTCTATTGTAGAAGCAGTTCATGCCATGCTTCATGATTAAGGCATTTCGAAGTTCCTATGGGTTGAAGCTGCAAATACTGTCGTGTATGTTCAAAATCGATGCCCTCATCAATCATTGGAATCCAAGGCTCCCGAAGAAATGTTCACTAGTAAGAAACCCGATGTCTCTCATTTTAGAATTTTTGGAAGTCCCGTATATTTTCATGTGCCGAAAGAGAAAAGAAGCAAATTGGGTGCATCTAGGAAGAAAGGAATCTTTGTGGGCTATAGTGAAAATTCTAAGGGATATAGAATTTATGTGGCTGGTCAAAAGGAAGTTGAGATAAGTCATGATGTCACCTTCGACGAAGATATGGCCCTCAGGAAGATCAACAACCTTCCTATCCTAAGGAAGGACAAAGAAGCTGACACCAGAAATCAAGGTGAAAAAGAGGACGAAACGATGCCTGATGTTGATGAACCTATGGATCCTATTGATCCTCCTCCTCATGAGCCCTCCTCCTCCAAAATGATACCCTCATGGCTTAGGGAGACTCTCGAAGATGCCGAGAGGCACATTGCACCAGGGGGGACTTTCCGTGAAAGCAAGAAGCCGAAAAGGTATCAAGGATATTTGATCGCCATGAGCACTATCATTCAAAATGAGCCTTCATCATTCGAAGAATTCATGAAGCATCAAGTATGGAAGGATGCTATGAATGAAGAATACAAGTCAATTATGAAGAATGATGTCTGGGATGTGGACCCTAGACCCTAGGACAAACCGGTTGTCACCTCTAAGTGGCTCTACAAAATCAAGCATGGAGCTGATGGAAGTGCATACTCTCTCATTCAAAAATGTAAGAGGAAGTTGGCTTCTCAGTTTGAGATGAAGGGCTTAGGACCGATGCACTATTTCCTAGGGTTGGAGGTCTGGAAAAAGCCAGGTGAAATTTTCCTCTCTCAAGGAAAATATGTTGTGAAGATATTGGAAAGATTTGGGATGGTGGATTGCAAGCCCGTGACTACTCCGATGGAACTTAACTTTAAGAAGTTATGTGAGAGTGATGCTAGACCTGAATTGGGAAATGCTTCTGAGTATCATCAACTCATAGGAGCACTAATGTTCTTGGTGAACTCCCGTCTAGACATATGTTTTGTAGTTAACACATTGAGCCAATATATGGTTGAGCCTCATCATATACATTGGATTGCTCCCAAGAATCTTCTGAGATATCTTCGGGTCATAATCACTCATGGACTGAGATACACTGCCGGAAATGTGAGGTTGCATGGTTATTCTGATGTTGATTGGGCTGGCAGTATGGTGGATCACAAGAGCACCTCTGGATGTTGTTTTTCTTTGGGTTCTGCTTCGATATCCTGGATGAGCGGGAAGCAGAAATCGGTTACCTTGAGCACCGTCGCGACCGAATACATAGCTGCTAGTATGGCTTTTTGTGAAGTTGTCTAGTTGAGGAAGCTCTTCAGTGAGATGTTTGGACATGTGCTGGATACCACTGTAATTCTCTGCGATAACCAGAGCGGGATCCGATTATTAGAGAATCCTGTGTTTCATGATTGCTCCAAGCATATAGATATCGGGTACCACTTTATCTGGGACATGGTACAATGAGGAGTAATAAAGCTCCATCACATTGGGACTGATAAGCAGGTCACCGATATTTTGACAAAGCCATTGGGGAAGGTCAAGTTATTTGCCTTCCGAGAACGACTTGGAGTCGTGGAGAGACCCTCTTATGAGGGTCTTGTATGAGATGGACATTGAGCTCTGGGAGCTCCAGGGGGCTTGGGGTACTTCTTGGAGCGATGAGCAACCATAGGGTGAGTGGTTCAGCCTTCCCCTGTGATACCCCTTGGCAACATGTAGGCAAGATGAGTGGTTCATCCTTCTGGACTCATGGGAAGTACCTCTCATCTGGCCAATGAGTAGGGAAATGAGGATAGGGACCATGGCACTACCGATGGACGCATCGTGTACTACTGTACTCCCTATGCTAGGATGACCAATATTGATCTGGGATCAATTGGAACTAATTTCGGGTCAATAAGAGTGGTATGAGACACTCTCTTTTGATTGGAACTGACTTTGGGTCAATAAGATTAGTATGACACACTCTCCTTTGATTGGGACTGACTTCGGGTTAGTAGAGAATAGTATGATACATTTTCGATCACTTCTTATTTTTCATAGTTCAGTAGTGCAGAGTAGTGCATTGATCGTAGAGAGTACAGATTGATAGATGGATTAGCTGATGGAGTTCTCCCTAGTTGAAAGGGAGTGTTAAAATTGGAAACTAGGGCCAAACTCTACACGGGTCATCTTATTTATGACAGCTGATATTTTTCTTGGATTCCTCTCTCCGAGAGGTGTAGGATTGATTTAAATATCATCTGATTCTGACATGTACAAATTAAGTTATGAATTTATTTTGATTATGGTCAAATTGTCAATGTCGGCCAACAAACTTATGTAGGCTCAAAAGCCCAATAGTGACATCTATTCATCCTCAACGTTGCATATAAATAGAAGGTGAGTTAGCCTCATTTGGACACACTCATATTCACACTTCTCTTTGTCTCGTTATTGATTGGGTATGGATTTATGGGCCTCTCTCTCTCCACACGTCTGAAATTTCGAGAGGCCGAAATTTCAGGAGACCGAATTTCTGGACAGTTTGAGCAAGCGTTGACCAGCGTGCGTTGACCTCCTTTGACAGTGTTTTTGTGAGGGCTATCTCTGTTTGGGCAGGCCACATTTCTAGGCATAGAAATCGAGGCTAAACATTGACTTTGACCAGTGTTGACTGCAGCTAGGGTTGACCGCAGGTGGGCTATTTGACTGGCCTGTTTTGGGCTGTTTTGAGGGCTGATTCATCTTGCTATTTGGAGGCCAAAGTTGACTAAAGTTGACTAAATTCGCTAAGGAGGCATGCTGGCCAATTTACCATTTTCCCACATTAAAAAGATATTTTAATTGAGCGAATGTGCCCAATGATTATAATAATAATAAAATAGGTGCTTCTAAAGGGGTCCATCCGATCTATAAAAGAGGAGGAGGAGGCCATTAGAGGACATATTGGATTTGATCTTTATTCTTGTATGAGAGGTTTGAGAACTTAGTTCTCTACTTCATTTGTAGCCCCAGGACGTAAACCCTTGGGTGATTTAGTGAGAATGGGCGAGTACCCATCTCCACTTGTGAATTCATCCAAAATTTATAGGAGAGCTTAGCAGTTGCATTTCAGTTCAGTTTTGGAGGGTCAGTTTCAGCATTGGAGTAGATTATTTTTGGAGACTAGATTATCTATCTCAGCGATTTTAGTTGTATCGTCATGTACACTCTTTCTAGTTATTTATTATAATGAAAGTTGAGATTATTTCTGCTCATCGTATTATTGAATTACATGCACTCTATTGGTTATGTTTTAAATGGCAATTTTCTGTTAAATGAATGATAATTTTATGGAGAAATTTTGGTTGAGTTCATAGCTGCAGGGGAGCCCCCCCCCCCCTCCTCAAACCCGCTCCCGAATCGCGCTCTGGGTGGGAGCGGCTACGGAGCGCACTCCCGAAAAAAAATTTGCGTTCCCTGCCATTTTCGGGAGCGCTGTAGGGAGTGGTCGCTCCGTCGCTCCTGGAGCGAAATTTTAAGCCTGGGAGCAATCGGGGAGCGATCGCTCCCAATCGCTCCCGGGCATTAAAAAATCGCTCCGGGAGCGTTTCGGGCGGTGCCGGGAGCGATCCGGCGGAAAAAAATTCCGCGGACCTAAAAAAAAATTAAATTTTTAAATTTTTTTTTTTTTGTTTTAAAAGCCCAATGGGCCTAAAAAAACTTCATTATCACTTCATTGAGTTGAGTTTGTTGGAGAGCAAGAGCAAAGGAGCAAGGAGAAGCGAGGAGCAAGCGCCAAGGAGCGAGCAGCAAGCCTGCAGAGGTAAGTAACTTAGTAATTTAGTTAGTTTAGTTAGTTTAATTTAGTTAGGTAGTAAGTTAGTTAATTAATTTAGTTTATTTAGTTTAAAAATCATGAATTTAAATTAAATTAATTAATCCCAATAAATTAAATTAATTTGCAGATTCAAAACTCTACAAACATCAAACAACATGGACCTGGCTATATTTCTTGGCATTTTCCTCTTCTTGGTCCCTTTTATGGTTATTATGGTGCTGGAGAGTAGGAAACGAAGGGGCCAAACTGAAGAGGGGGATGAAGAAGCTGGAGAAAGTCGAATTGATGAAAACCCCGGTGAGGAGGAGTTGGAGGAGGGTGAACATGACCCTCAAAAAACTAAACAAGACCAAACCCCATTGTGGAAATATGTTAACAGGGCTGAAACAGGGAGAGGGGGTGGAACCACTAAATTTCATTGCCCCCATTGCAACACTGATTACACAGGTTCATACACCCGTGCTAGAAGACACCTCTGTGGGAAAAGGCCATGGGATGGAGACAAACAAATAGGAATCAAAACTTGTACAGCGGTGTCAGCAGCAGATAGAGCCAAATACATAAGGGAAGAGGAGGAAGCCCAATACAAATCAAAAAAATCAAGGGGTTTCTTTGAACCAAGCACACAATCACAAAGAACTCCTTCAGCATCCTCCCAAGGCAGTGGATATGGAGGCACAGGGTCATCATCTTTAAGGCGTAGAACCATATCAGATTTCCTTGATGAGGGGTGTAGGAATGATGTGGATTCAAAGGTTTACAGGTTTCTTTATGCATGTGGGATACCATTCAATGTTCTTCGCTCACCTTATTGGCACGAAATGGTTTCTGCCATAAATGATGCCCCTAGAGGATACAAGAGCCCTGGGTATGACAAGGCAAGAACCGTTGGCCTTGATCATGAAAAAGCAAAAATATCACATTCTTTGAATAGAATGACAAGTTCTTGGACTGACCATGGGGTGTCCATTGTATCTGATGGATGGAAAAATGTAAAAGGCAAGCCATTGATAAGTGTTCTTGTTGTGTCTGTTAGTGGTCCCATCTTTCTAACTGCACATGATTACTCAGACAAGTTCAAGACCGCCATCAACATTGCAGAAGCATTACTTGAAACAATTGACCGTATTGGGCCATACAATGTCATCCAAGTCATCACTGATAATGCTCCTAATTGTAAGGCAGCGGGAGCAATTATTGAGGATAAATACCCCAACATATTTTGGTCTGGATGTTTGGTTCACACATTGAACCTTCTGTTGCATGATATTGTCAAGAACAAAAATGAACAATACCAATGGATTGGTGATTTGTACAAGAAAGGAAAACAAATGATAAAATTTATTACAAATAATAGAAATACCCATGGCCTTTTCCGCAGTCACTCGAGATTGGAGTTGTTGAAGATTGCGAAGACCAGATTTGGTAGCTATTACCTCACCTTCAGGCGCCTTTTGAAGGTAAGAGAGTCATTGGCTAGCATGGTATCAAGTCCACATTGGCAGGTATTAAAGGAAAGGGCTACAAATGCAGCTGACAGGGGAGGTTTTGAAATGGTGGAGGAGGCCGCTCTTGATGGTCAGTTTTGGACAAGTGTGAGGCAAGTATTAGATTTCACCAAGCCCATTTATCACATGATTCGGTTTGCAGATATAGACAAACCAGTGATTGGCGAGGTGTATGAGCAGATGGATACCATGTTGGGGGAAATAAAAGATATTGTTCATAACAGAGATCCCGACTTGTACAAACTGATTCACGATTGTGTGTGTGAACGATGGAATAGACTTAATCTTCCACTACATTGCTTGGCGTATATCATTACGCCAAAATACTACTCTACATCTTGGTTGGGCCAACCTGCAGCAGGGGGTGGGGTTAGGACCAAACCCCATTTAGATCCAGAGGTAACTAGAGGATATTTGGAAGCATTAGAAAAGTTGGTACCTGACAGGGAGGAATGTGCAGCTGTGCGCCTTGAAATAGGCACTTACTTCAGTGGCACTGGTTTGTATGGTAACTTCCATGCAATGGACGACAGAGATAGATTTGATACTCTCACATGGTGGGAAACATATGGCGGCCAGGGGCTTTTGCCAAAATTGGTAATAAAAGTTCTTTCACAGCTTGTAAATACTTCTTCTGCAGAGAGGTGTTGGAGCACCTACAGCTACATACATAATGTGAAAAGAAACAGACTCAATGAAAACCGAGTAGAAAGCTTGGTTTATGTGCACTACAACTTGAGGTTGTTGAGTCATTACTGTGATCGGGCTTATGGGGATCCCACATATAAAATTTGGGACAATCACCCAGAGGATGACAATTTGGAGGATGGCATTGTACATATTGAAGAACTGGAAGAGGAACTTGTAAGGGATGAAGATGAAGCAGCTGCAGTAGCCATGCCACCTCCACCTCCACCATCCAGTAGCAGTGCTCGAGGTCCGAGTCTTGTTCCTTTGCTGTCGCCACCTCCATCTACACCCTCACGTGGAGGTTCTAGTTCTGGTCGTCGGTTTGTGCGGGAGACTCCTAAAAGACACCACGACCTGCTTATACTCCTGGAGACTCTCGTGGCAAGGGCCACATGTAGATTTATAGTTTACTTGTCTTTTTTAGTTTCTATTAGACTTTAGTTTTCATAACTGTTGAGTTTTGAGTCCTTGACTCTTGACTCTTGACTCTTTCATATCATAATGATATTTTTTGTAAACAATATATCACTGTGACAATGAAAATTTGAAATTTGAAGTTGGGCCTTGGCAATTATAACTCATTGGTAATGATTGTGAATTATGAATATGATGCTTCGTGAAATACTAAATTTGTTTCATTTCATTTCATTATTCATGTTTCATTTTATAAATTTATAACATTTCATATCATGTTAACAGTTAGAAGTTAGGACTTAGAAATATCTAAGATATTACTTCTTGTAATGGTTAAACTTAGATTACAAGTACAACTTTGGTGATCAATGATGATAAATGTTATTGAATTTTCAATTTTGAAAGCTTGAAGTTGAAACTTTAAGATTGAATTTGATGAATCATGATTCATGAGACTCAATATGTTGCAGTTGTAATATGTATTTTACCAACTTGTGGACATGGTTGATGACGATTATAATTTCTAGATGATTGATGTGATATGGTTCAATGATCAATCTATGTTTTTTTATGTTTTTTATGTCTAATTCATCATTCTACATGTTTTTGTTGACATATATGTATCAAAAATTAAAATATATATATATATATATATATATATATATATATATATATTAAAAATTGCTCTCGGATTCGCTCCCAAACTGTGAGCTTCTGAAAATGGTTGCTCCCGCTCCCGCTCCCAAGCAACATGGGTTGAGTTATATTTCTGCAAAATTAGTCAAATATCCAGTTTGTGATATTACAGTAATGGGATAATTAGAAATCCTAATCTCATCAATTTGAATATCTTCAAGATGCATAAGATCCTTTTAACATATCATACATCAGCTTAGGCTTTCTTGATTTGTAGTCAACTTATACACACTTGGTACTGTTAGGGTGTACGTATAGGCAGTTATTTGTATATGTAGTTATGAACAACTTGGGCAGCATTTATATGTATATGTATAAGAATTGTGCTGAACGCAGATCCTTCCAACCAGCTGTACACCACCTTATCTGCTGTAAACATTAATTCAAAAAATTATGTAATACAAAAATATTTTCAAAATGTAAGAAGAGGCTACCTAAATTATTAATATATAAAAGTATTATACATTGGTTCATACATTTGTTCTTCCCTATTAATCATAATTTTAATGTACCACTGGAAGCAGAAATTTGGTCCAGACATTTGTCCATTTTAATTTTACATTCTTTGAAGGCTTTGAACATGATGTTGAATCAAATGGTGATGCAGGCGGATCGAGGGGAGTGCTTTAAAGGGTCCAATTCCTTCAAACGTTTCCTACTTAGCCTCTTTGACAAAACTGTATGTGTTTGTTAATGTATTCATTGTCATTTGTGCTAGTCCTTTTTAAACTTGTAATGGAAGTGTACATATTAAGTAAATTGGATCATAAATTGACATCTGAAATCACTATTTGTATGAATATTTTTGCCATGAATGCTGGCAGGAGAATAAGTGACATAACGTCAGGTGTCTCATCATTGTCATTCTTAAAGAAGTTGAAAAATTTGACTGAACTGTAAGTGAAATACCCTCTTGTGCTTGTAAACCTTAACTAAATACAAGCCACTTGACTTTGCTGCTCGTCTTCTGAATAACAATATTTGTAACGTTTCATGTCTTGTGCAGAGTGCTAAGAGACAACAAGATTTCTGGTGAACTTCCTTCGTATATTGGAGAACTAAGTGGGCTGCAATTTTTGTAAGACATTGTTGTTTATTGTTCTGATAGATTCTAGGATTATGGCGTGCCCTGGACCATTCTCATAAATTCAGAAGCCCTAACTCAATCACATAGCATGTTCAATGGTTAAATGGAAAGAATTAGATTGGTCTCTTGGAATATATGTGGAGTCAGGGATAAAATTGTCTCACAAACACATTGATTGGCTATGCACATAAACAAACAGGAAATAGACTACTTTATGCTAGAATAAACTGATTTTTTGAATTTACTACCTATAAGGTTAGGCTGGTTGAAACAAATAAATTTTCTACATCCTTAAAGCATTCAAAAGAACCATACGAAACTATGAAAAATACATTTATAGAGTTATATATAGATGGTTTGATATGTAAAATCAAAATCTAACATTCTTATTTTTTGTAGAGTGGATACCACTTATATTTCCTTGTGTCATAAAAGGAAGTGACTCATTGTGAGGGAGATATTAGATAGATTTTCAACATAAGTTTTTTTAATGTTTTTTTTCTTCTTCAAGTAAGAAGAAAGGGTTTCTATTACTCCAGGAAAAAGCCTAAAGAATTTCAATGTCATATCTTGGTAAGGGAGAATCTCTACTCCCAAAGTCTTTGCATTGTATGTAATTGTCTCCCAAGCCCAATTTTTTCTCTCCATAATACGATCAAGGTATTCAATAAGGCATTCCATTGTCAAACCTTGGCTTGGGGTAGATAGTTAATGGCCATTTGGTTAACAATCTTGTCAGACAAATGCTGAAAGTATAACATGATGGACTTCCTACAATTTTTCTATGAAGCAAGATTCAAATGGAAAAAAATCAATGCTTTACAAAAAGTCGTAATGATATTATTGATTGGTTTTAAGCTCATGGATGGGATTTGATTCAATTTTGCGAAGTGTTCAAGTTCTAAGGAATCCCCTTTGCCTTTCGTTACACCTCAAATTCTCTACAGTGTACCCTACATTTTATTCATGAGACATGACCACTATGATGAGCCAAAAATTGTGATGATTTTTGTTGCATGTGGCCATAATGGGATGATGGATGTGTAGGTGTTATTTAGTTGGTATCCTAGATCCCCTCAAGTGGACGATGATGGCTGGTCCTTTCAGTCCTCATTCTCATGGTGCTCGCTTTTATTGCTCTAATCAACTACCCCTTTGTGATGGTAACTCCTATTAATTTGGACATTTCTGTCTTGGGTAGGTATTTAGCAATCTTGAGATGGATCTACTAGGACACATGATTAACAAGATCCCTAACTACTCCCCTGTTTTATTTGCTATGTAAAGGTGATTGCACTAAGTTGTAAAGGTTTGTCACACCCATGGTTTAGCACACCTATTTTACCCCACATGGACCCTCTTTTCTTATATATGTGCCACACATTGGCCATGAGCCCTTGGAGGTGATTCTACTTGTGATATCCAGTTCTGCACTCTCCTAGGTAGTCTAACATTTATTGAGGAATTAGTTACACTCTTCAAGGCACAAATGGGATATTTACTTCCACATGCACACCCTATACACATGCCACATGGAAGATGGTAGAGCACTCATCATTTTTCACTTTTGAGTTGGTTTTTGTCACTAATGAGGGCTGATCCACATGTGTGGCATTTTATGACAGCCACATGGTTTATTTTGAGCATATTATGACTTGGAGGGATTATGTCATGCACCCTGTTGTCGCCCAAATTGTATAGGAACCGCGACAACGCTCAGGACGGGGGTTGTCACTCTAATCCCTGCCCACTCTGTTCTAGCTGTCTCCCAACAACAAGCTATGGGGGGTAGTCCCTATGGAATGAAGTGATGGAAAGCAAGTTGAGAATCAACTTACTTGGGAGACACTTATGAGTGGCCTAGCCACTTGGTTGAAATCAACCAAGATTACGATTAAATTAGATTTTCTATTATGAGACCAGTGCCTTAATGGAGTCACAAATTCTTGCTTCTTATGAATTGGAACCAAATGACCCGTGTAAAAATTTCTGAATCTAATAAACTAGAAATCCTACTGCAGTAAGCTGATTTTTAGTACCTACTTGTATTCTTCATTTTAACAAGTTATTTTCAGAAATATTCAAAAAATATTAATGCAAATACACTGCAGCCTACACCAATATATAGATCAAGCACTGAAATTTAAATGAGACAATCACACAAAGGTCACACTTATTTTTTGACTAAACGTCCCTGGAAAAACCCAATGTGGGAAAACCGGTGTAGCAGATATGAGGGTTTTATTATTAAGCATATTTTTTAATACAACTAGGGTGCCAAATCCGGCTCACCCAACAGAGACTAAAGCCGACAGAAGTACCTCTATTCGAAAACAGATATTTTGGCGAATCGAGCAATTGGATGAACATCGATGGATGCTCCAAGCTCTATGCTGGAACTGCGTCACCTCCTCTAGAAGCTGTGTCACCCTCCCAGTGAGCCTTCCCAGCTCAGAAATTGATTTTCTGAACTGCTGCTTGATCTGCCTTACAAAAACCCTAACGGTGCCTCTAAGTGATTGCGTCAGCCCTCAAGCCTCTGCATCACCCTTTCTGGAGCTGTATTGTCTCTCCCTGGTGCTGCTCTACCTCTCTACTATGTATTCTCGGCCTTAGACTAAAGTCCCTCTGCCGAATGGCCCCTCTCTGCACTAGAAACTTACTCCGAAATTCTCAGCAAACCACGCCCCAGAATTTCGTACTAGCTCAAGTGTCGTTGTCATTGTGTGTTTTCTCCAATAGACCCCAAGCCTCCTTTTATGCTTTTCCTGTTGAGAAATCAACGACCGTGATCTAATCTCTAATCAACGGCTAAGATTAAATTAGACTTGATCCTCGTCTCTTAGAAGCTTCTCACCTGTATTTTTATTAATACCCATTAATATTTTAAATTTCCTAAGTTTAGAATTACGAACCCCATTAAAAATTTTAATTATTTTGATAAAACATAATCCAGGTGGAATTTCTTCAAATGGTTTCTGGGTCTTGGAGATCTCATGTGTTCTAGCCCCTCCACAAAATTTCGGAGCTAGATCACATTCGATGCTACCCAAAAACAACACTCCCTCTTAGCAAGGAATGTGCTCTAGCAATACTTCCTAGCTGAAGTACCACCCTGATCCACGACATCGGTCCTTTGCGTCGCTGATGCTCGGCCTGTTGCCCCTCGTCCACTACAGTGCTGCAATCTGTACTGCTTCCCATAACACTGCCACTATCACTGCTGCAATCTGTACTGCTTCCCATAACACTGCCACTAATATGCTTCATCATGTTGCCCATAGCACTGCCACTGCTAACTGCTTCTCTGCATCTTAGTTGCTGAGAAGTAAGCAACTGAAAAACCACCCAAAGGTTGACATGCTGGTGAGTCTGGATGCCCCTTGATGTTGAAGTTACCTTTGCTGCTAATCTGTGCTGACCCTTTGATGCTACTGCGCTGCTGTTGTATCTGCTCTGTGCCTTCTGCACTACTGCAACACTCCACTGCGCTGCTTCAAACTTTGGCACTCTAGCTCTGCCACTGTTGCTCCATCATCCCTCGCACCAACTGACTCCTGTCATTCTGCTACTATCATTAAGGGATCCCGTAGCCGTATGTGATCCAAGAGTTTGGGCACCTCAAGGATCCTGCCCATCTGTGTAGTCCTCCCGACTACAACTCAATATCGCCCCACCTCTTCTCTAGAGGTGCATGAGCACTCATGGCGCAATCCTCATCGTCCTCTTTGTCAGCTTGCACTAGAGCAACCTTTGAGTCAAACTTCTCTTCTTTGCCCTTCTTCCGAGGGCACTGTGTGGCGAAATGACCCATTTCTCCACATCTGAAGCATCTGACTTTGGATATGTCCTTTTTCTTTCTCTTCCGCTGCCCTTGCTCTCCTACTGATGGAAGAGCCGCATCCTCATCTTCCTCCTTTTTGACTCTAATCCCTTCGCTGCTGCTTCCCGCCTTGGTCAACCATCTGATCTCTTCCTGTTGAAGAGCTGCACACATCTCCTCCCAACTAGGAAGAGAAGCCCTACCCAAGATGCTTTGGACAAAGGTTTCCCAGTCTTCAGTGACTGCATTCAGGGTAATCCTGACCATAAATTCAGGATCTAGTGTAGCCCCTACGAAAATTAGCTAGTCACGAATCCTTTGCAACCTAAGAAGGAAGGGATCGATTTCTTCTCCCTTCTGCATCTGAAACTGTCTTTGCTGACTCTCAAGAAACATCTTACGTTGAAAGGAAGTTCCCTCCTACAATGTGGTCAAGGCCTCCCACATTTCCCTCTGTGTCTTTCTCAGCAATATGTGGGATCACATGATCCTTGACCCTGTTTGAGATCATGCACTTTGATTTTGCCTGAGCCTCCTCGTACTTCTTGAGAGGATCAACATCAACCAGAACAACAACCGTCCTCACAGCATAATCCTTGATGCATTTTTTATCCAAAATGGCCAGGATCCTGGCTGTTGATTTGTGGTAACATTGGATGTGCTCTAGCCATGAAAATTGGTGGAGAGGCTAAGGCACATAAGATCTCCAAGACCCAAAAATGGTTTGGGGAAGTCCACCCGATTGGAGAGATATTAAAATAATTAATATTTTTAATGGGGTTCTTAAGTCTAAACTTAGGGAAATTAAAATATTAATGGGTATTAATATAAAACTGGGTGAGAATGTTCTAAATGACATAGATCAAGCCAAATCTAATTTTAGCCGTTGATTAGGGACTTAATCTCGGCCGTTGAAGACTCAACACGAAAAGTATAAGAGGAGGCTTGACGGTCAGTTGGAGATACACCAAGATTGATCAGTCAATTTGATTTTCTGGAGCGGGGCTTTCTGAGAAAATTTGAGCTAGTGGTTTGTTGTAGCAATGGGCAGTGAGTACATAGCAAAGAGGCAGGGATAGTGCCAGAGGGTCAGCGCAGTGACTGAAGAGGCTGACGCAGAGGTAGCAGGAGCTACGTAGAGGCAACTAGGGACTGCGTAGAGGCTGAGCGGCCTGTGTGGGTGACGCAGAAGTCCAGAGAGCTGACGCAAAGGGCCAAGACGCTGACTTAGAGGCTTCAAGAGCTGAGCTGAAGCTAGCAGGGCTGACAGAGGGCCAAGAGGAAGTGTTGAAAAGATTTTCGTGGGGCAGACTAGAGCTGAGAGGCTGAATATCTGTCTTCGAGAAGAGGTATTACTGCTATGTAACAATATATGTTGGGTGAGCCATTTCTGGCACCCTAGTTGTACTCAGAAGCTGCTTAATAATAAAACCCTCATATCTGCTTCACTGGTTTTCCCGCATTGGGTTTTTCCGGGGACGATTGTCCAAAAATAATGGTGTCCCTTGTGTGTTTGTCTCATTTATTTCAGTTTTTGATCTGTATATGAGTTAAGGCTGCATTTGTGTTTATTTCAGTATTTATATTTATAAATAACTTGTTAATGGAATAAACAAGTAGGAGAAATAAACCAGATAATGCAGTAGGGATTTCTAACGTGTTAGACTTAGAAATTTCAACATGGTATCAGAGCATTGCAGATTACAAGAGAACTGAAGGCACCAATAGTAATATGAAGAATTTGCAGCATTAACAACTGTCCCGAGAAACAACATTGTTCCAAAGCAGAAGCAGTAGAGAAGAAGTGACATAGAGGGCTTGCGTCATCATTTCGAGCCAGGAGGAGGGTTAACGCAGAGGCAGAGGGGCAGATCAGACCTACGCAGTGCCCGACCATCTTTCTTAGCCAGGAAGGATCGACACTGTGGCGAGGAGGAGTAGATTCTGTCGTTGCTGGGATTGCGCAGAGCCTGAAAGGCTTAGTTTCTTCAGTTGCCAGGGCATGGGGAGCTGTGGGCAGATTGTGATTGGGAAGTTGGTGGGATGTTGTTTCTGTCGGTGCAGAACAATACCTAAGGGGACAAAACCAAGGTAGAGGGAGTCGCTACCTTGACGGATTTCTAGCCAAGAAATCCAAATTCGAGTTGCAGTGGCAAGGAGGATTGGAGAGGAGTGGTTCGACATTTGGCGGGAGGATTTCCAGCAAGGAAATCAGGGCTTAGATGTAATGACCCACCTATAACTATAAATAAAATACAAGTATTAGCATACATACGAGACCTCCATACGATAGCTACATATGCATGGACCTGCATGTACCGCACTATATATATATATGACAAATCCTTAAAGTAACAGAAAATGTTAATTTTAATTTACAAATTAAAATATAAAATATAAAATTAATAAAATAATAAAATAAATTAATTAAAATTATAAATTAAATTAACAGAAAATGTTAATTTTAATTTACAAATTAAAATTTAAAATTAATAAAATAATAAAATAAATTAATTAAAATTATAAATTAAATTAATTCATTAAAATAATAAATAAACTTTATCAAATTAAATCTCCATATTCAAATAAAATAAAAAAATATCAAATAACATTTGGTTTTATAAAAATTACACGTATCAAAATAATGACACCGAGATGGGAGGAAGGGGGTGGACGGGGAATTAAAAGAGGAGGAAAAACAGAGAAAAATTGGAATTTTAACACAGAGATACAGACACTCTGGAGTTTTGAGTTTTGATTGTACTGGAGTTTTTGGGCACGGGGATCAGATTACTTCGACTGGAAAGCATTCTCAAACTGTGTACCCAGGTTGTACTCAGTTTGGCAAGGTGGTTTTTGGCTGTTTTGGTAACCCAGCTGGACAAGAATTGTAGAAGAGCAGACAAATTTTCAGCAAAGCAGACAGCCGGACAAGAATGCAGCAGAATAGACAGATTTTCAGCAAAGCAAACAGTGGGACAAGAATTGCAGCAGAGCAGACAGATTGGTATTCATTAGATTAATTATTTAAATTCTGTATTTAAAATTTCATGTTCTGCTATTTTAAAATTAGCTTGAGTTTAGAGGTTCAGCTTGAGTTTACAGGTTCTTACATTATGGTATTAGAGTCAAGTTTTTAAACCCTTGGGAGTCCAGTTTTTAAACCTGAGACCTTGTAGGCTAGAAGTAACTAATTCAGGTATTTAAATGTATAAATCTATCAACATGTTTGTTGGTTATATATATATGTCATTCCTGTCAAAATTGTGAATAAGTATTATGTTTTGATGTCGCTCTTCCTTGTAAGACGTTTTAGTAGCTAAGAATAATTGTTCAATTATTCCCAAGCCAAAACCCTTCACCAAATTACAGATTTTTTTAACTTCTGTCTGAATCTGAGCTTACTAAAAGGGAGATTATTGAAGGGGATTGGATCTGTGTTTAGAAGGTTTGCATAAAATAAACAAACAAGACTTAAAAGCTTTGTTGGTTATATATATATGTCATTCCTGTCAAAATTGTGAATAAGTATTATGTTTTGATGTCGCTCTTCCTTGTAACACGTTTTAGTAGCTAAGAATAATTGTTCAATTATTCCCAAGCCAAAACCCTTCACCAAATTACAGATTTTTTTAACTTCTGTCTGAATCTGAGCTTACTAAAAGGGAGATTATTGAAGGGGATTGGATCTGTGTTTAGATGGTTTGCATAAAATAAACAAACAAGACTTAAAAGCTGTCCCTAGAAATTCTCTGCATTAAAATCAGTAAGGATATTAAGAAAATTCGACCACTATCTGCTTCAGACATTTATTTATGGCAAGATCAAAATTACACATATCAAATCTGCAAAGGCTGAAACCCTAGGTATACTGTACATATAGGTTTGTCTAGAAGTACACCCTTTAAGAGAAATTTTTTATTTATTTAATTTTTTTTTTTGTACCCGAACTATCCATAGAAACCTTGCTGTCATCCAACTGTAAGTTCTGTCTGTATTACAAATTGAACATCCTGTACAAAAAAAATTGTTAACTCATAAATATAAATATGTAATATGACAGTCCAGTTCTCAGCTATTGGGCTTAACCCACTTCCTTTTACATGAAAAATAAATTTAACAACGAAATTGTGTGAATGAAAACTAAAAATAAATTTAACAACAATAAAATTGTGTGAAAGAAAAAATTAAAAGAAAAAGAATTCCCCAGTGCATTACAGGAATTGACGACTGCATTCATTTCTGCTGTTGACTTGGAGTCGACCTAATTTCCAGTCTTCTGACAACCGTTTTCATCTTCACAAACATGAATCATTACAATATGCACTCACTTAAATTGAATTATATCCGTCAGACTCTAGACTCTGTATGTGAGCACTGAGTCCCTCTGGTAATGTTGAGTGCTAGGGCAAGTGTGCGTGCATGTGCAGATGTGTGCACGCATGTAATTGGAACCGATAATCGAAATACTAGAAATATCAGGTTTGAGAGGACCGTGGACTCTTCGGTCTAATTCTTGAGCACAGAAAGAAACCGAACACAGTGAAGCTGATGCCCGCCCTCATAGTGGCCTGACCCACTCAAACTTGGCATCAATTAAAATGTCAGTTCCCTTCTAGCGCAGAGGTGGTAAACTCCCTGAAAGAATGCCGTGAGTCGACTAGCCGCATGGTGAAAATACTCGGCTTTAAAGTTGGGTACTGTCACACGGTGTCAAGTGAAACCAGACCAAGTCCAAAGATTAACGCGCGTCAATTAAGCTTTTTCGTGGTAGAACCATTTCTTTACATTTGGCAAAACAGTGATACGTAGAATAGTTCATCCGGCCAATATCAAAGTAGAAAAATTATATTTTATAAATTTAACATTATTTATTAGAGAAAGAATGAGCCATGACAGGGATTATATTTAATTCCTACATGGAATTATATGTTTAATTTCGAAACCACAGAGACGATGCTAAATTAACAATAACAATTGCTAATTACTGCATCTAAAAAAAACACACACAGATTTTTAAATATACACATGGTTATAAAAGAAATAAATCGTTTTAATTGGCTTACTATCCGGCCAAAACTATTAACATTATCTTCATTTTTTTCAACGGAGGCGTTTCTGCGTGGGTGCTATACATTTTGTAAATATACGATACTGTGTAAATAGTGTCAGCGTTAATATCGACCGAGTTAACCGAGTTTTAGAGGGAACTTGAAATCACCGCTGTAGTATGCGAATCATTACTGTGTTTTACTAATAAATCATTATTTGAACATTGTTTATTGATTTTAATATATATATAGTTTTACTAATAAATCATTATTTGAACATTGTTTATTGATTTTAATATATATATATATATATATATATATATTAATTAATTAATTAATTGTTGAATGTTAAAAGTTTTTCATATACTATCGGCATTTCTTGTTATAAATCGTGCAAGGAGTATATATAATATAGGTATTACAACGTCAATTTATATTAATTGGAAACTTAGTGTGTAAAAGTATAATACGATTTTGAAATTTATGATTAAATAAATCTGTATCAAAAAGTTTAGTTTAAGATTTTAATAGTTAAATTAAAAATTTTAAGATTTTATGCATATTTCATGTACACGCTAAAGTTCAATTTTATAAAGTATATGACAAAGTATTACAATCTTTAGAAACTTTTAAATCTTTAAATTTTAATAAATAATTTAGTATCATGTTATAAACACATAATTATAGGACATTGTTATAATGGTTTTATATTATTTATATCTTCTATATATACATATGAATTATATGTTTTATGTGATTTATTATCTCTATGAAATTTATATTATATTTAAAAAAAAATTATAATATATAAAATTATGAAGTAATATTATGGTTTATGACGATCCATGCATTTTATTAAGAATTATGAGGCATTAGGATAGAATACCATGCATTAGGACAAGGAGGTCGCGAGACCACCCTCCTTGACCTCGGTACCAGTAAGACCTGCCTAGCAGGGAAAAATAGCAAAAAAAAACTATACCTGTTTGTAACCTTAAAATTGCAAAAATATATGTTAAATCTGAAAGTATACCTCAAAATTTTAACATTTTTATTATGTATATAGGAAACACTACGATAGTAAGGACATATCAGCGACAACGACGTGATTGGGCAGCGACCCCGTCATTAACGCCACCACCGTCGTCATCACCACCACCATCACCGTCTCCATTGAGACCATCATCAACACCAATTGCTCTAGCACTGGAGTTGACCATGATAATGCACTCATTGGAAGCCTTATTGGAAACATTAAAAGGGTTGACAATGGCTAAGACCAAAGAAGAGCAACCTCAACCCATAGAAACCAATTCAGCGGAACCAAAAAATTCTAAGTATAAAAGATCAAAGGAAGATATTTCTAGGGAGTTACAGAAAATTAAACTCCTAGAATTTTCTGGAGGACGAGCTGGAGAATGTGCTGAGGCATGGTTAGAAGGAATGAACAGATGTTTTAAACTAAGAGAGTATTCTTCTTCTTCAAAAACAAAAATTGTCGTATTTCAATTAAAGGAAAGTGCCTTGATTTGGTGGGGAAATCTGGAAAAACAACTACACCTCACAACGGATAATGTCCCTTGGGAATTGTTCGAGGAAAGATTACATGCTAAGTATTTACCTCCATATTTTGAAGAACAAGCAGCCGGGGCTTTTCATACATTAATTCAAGGTAATAAAATAGTGGAATAATATGAAATAAGGTTTATGGAGCTTGTGAAATACATTCACTACTTAGATTCTGATGAACATCAAGCTGAACGCTTCATATTTGGGTTAAACCCTCGCATCAGGGCCTTGGTTAGGATGTGGAAGCCATCATCAATAGCCGAGGCGGTAGAATGTGGTCGCTATGCAGAGGAGCATCTAGGAATCAAAAAGGATGTCAGGGTAGCAGAACCTCTACAATAAGGATTTCCAGGAAAGACTCCCCAAAATTTCTTCAAGGGAAGTAGCCCAAGACCACCTTATGGTAATAAATTTACCCCAAGAAGTGTAGGAGCAAGAGCTTCCATGGCAGCTAATACTATAGCCGCTGAATCATCAAACATAAGTCCATGGAAATCTCGTGGAACTGTTAATAGAGGAAGAAATTCGAGAGGAAGTAGCATGAGAGGGCGAAGCTCTTTATCTAGAAACTCACATTATAATTCAAGAGGACCGACCCAGGTTAATTGTTGGGGATGTGGAGAACCACATTTTCAACGTGATTGTCCAAAAGCTTCATCAAGTATATTGCATAGGACAGGAAAAGAACCAATACCAAATACCCAAGGCAATCATAGAATTGATGCATTAGTCAACAACAATCAAGCAACACATCAATCCACTATAGTGGAATCTTCAGGTATTATTAATGGTATAAAATTCAAAATCTTATTTGATATTGGTGCCACAGATAGTTTCATTTCGTCATATGCATTAAATAAATGTGGTTTGGCAGCTCGCAAACAAAATGATTTCAGATAGGTAGAAATGGCCTCAGGAGAACTCCAATCCGTAGACTTAAGTGTGTATCAATGCAAAATTGATCTAGGGGTCTGTTCGACTAAATTGAAAGTGTATGTCACAACCCTAGGAACTTATGATCTTGTCATAGGTATGGACTGGTTAGAAGCTCATCAAGCTTGGGTAGGCTGTTATGGGTTCTCGGTATAAATGATGAAAGAGAGGTGATCCAAATTCAAGGTATCAAGAGAAAAGTATCTTTACGCTACATATCAGCAATGAAAATGAAGCATTGCTTAAGGAAAGGTTGTCAGGCATATGTTATTCAAGAAGTAAGTTAAAAAAAAGGACCATCCTTAGAACAATATCCGGTGTTAGCTGAATTTTCGGATGTATTTCCAAAGGAATTACCAGGATTACCTCTCAAAAGAAAGCTAGATCTCACAGTAGAATTGAAACCTGGTACTCAACCAATCTCTAAAACACCTTATAGAATGACAGCTCCAGAACTTCAAGAATTACAAATTCAATTGAAGGAACTATTGGATATAGGACACATTCGACCCAGTGTATCACCTTGGAGTGCTTCCATAATTTTTGTCAAGAAGAAAGATGGTTCCTTAAGATTATGAATAGATTACCGAAACTTGAATCGAGCTACAGTAAAGAATCGGTATCCAATGCTTCGAATTGATGACCTATTCGATCAAATGAAAGGAGCTACTGTCTTTTCAAAAATTGATCTTCGATCAGGTTATCATCAGTGAAGGATTTCGGAAAGCGATATTTCTAAAACAACATTTCGAACACGCTTTGGGCATTATGAATTCATAGTGGTACCATTTGGGTTGACTAATGCACCAACAATATTCATGAACCTTATGAACAACGTTTTTCGCAAATATCTTGATCAATTTGTACAAATTTTCTTAGATGATATTCTTATCTATTCTAAGAACGAGAAAGAGCATGAAGACCATTTACGGATAGTATTATCTTGCCTCAGAAAACACCAGTTATATGGAAAGTTATCCAAGTGTTCTTTCTTTCAGAAAAAGATTCATTACTTAGGTCATATCATATATGGTGAAGGAATCTCAGTAGATCCCGAGAAGGTAAAGGCAATCATGGAATGGCCAATACCAAAAAATGCACATGAAGTGCGAAGCTTTATGGGTTTAGCCGGTTACTACCGAAGATTTGTGGAAGGGTTCTCCAAAATCACAAAGCCAATTACAACTCTTCAACGTAAAGGTGTTAAGTATGAATGGACTGAGGAATGTAATAAAGCATTCTCTGAACTCAAAAGACTACTGACCAGTGCACCAATCTTACGAGTCCCGAATATGGACAAAGATTTTACTGTATGTACTGATGCATCCAAGCAAGGATTAGGTGCAGTATTAATGCAGGATAGAGGAATAATAGCATATGCGTCAAGGAAGTTAAAGTCTCACGAAGAACTTTTCGCCACTCACGATTTAGAGTTATCCGCTGTAGTATTAGCTTTAAAGATATGGAGACATTATCTAGTAGCGCGAAGCTTTATGCTTAAAAGCGACCATCAAAGTCTACAGTATTTGTTCACCCAAAGAGACTTGAATGCTAGACAAAGATGATGGAGTGAATTCCTAAGTGAATATGACTTTGGAATATCATACATTAAAGGAAAAGATAATATAGTGGCAGAGGTTTTACGCAGAAGACCCCGAATATTTTCCCTCATACCTATCAAGGTACACTTAAGGCAATGAGTACTAGAACATCTTATAAGAGATAATTGGTATTTAAAGGTAAGATCTAATCTTGATAGTAAAAAGTCAAAAGAACCTAAGTTTGAGGGATATGAACTAGAAGATGATGGAATCTTGCGATTTTATGGAAGGATGTATATTCCTGATAATGGGGACCTCCAAACACCATTCTTAAGGAAGCCCACAGAGCAATATATTGCGCACATTGCGGAGTAAAGAAAATATATACTGATACCAAGAAACTCTTCTTCTGGTCAAGCATGAAGCGCGATATCGTTTAATTCGTTGCAAAATGTCTGGAATGTCAACAAGTAAAAGCTAATCATTATCATCCAACAGGTCTCCTACAACTTCATGACATTTCTATGACCAAATGGGAGATCATTTCTATGGATTTTATCACTGGGCTACCTCTTACTTCTCAAAGACACAATGCTATTTTGGTGGCAGTGGATAAATTAACGAAAAGTGTCTATTTCATTTCCATAAGAGATACTTACGAAGTTGCTGACGTAGCTCGAGTATTTATAAATGAAATTACCAGATTTCATAGAATACCTAAGAAGATAATATCAGATAGAGACTCGTGATTCACTTCAAGATTTTGGACTTGCGTGCAGTCAGCCTTAGGGACTCAACTAAATTTGAGTACATCTTATCATCCCGAGATTGATGGGCAAACAAAAAGAGTAAATCAAGTACTAGAAGATATGTTGAGGATGTATGTTATGGATCAGCGATCGCACTGGGAAAAGTACTTATCCTTAGTCGAATTTGTATACAATAATAGTTACCACAATTCAATCAGAATGCCTCCATTTGAAGCATTATACGGTAGACCTTGCAGAACACCGTTAAGTTGGGACAGGTTAGAAGATCGGGTGATAGTAGGGCCAAAATTAATCCAAGAGATGGAAGAACAGGTAAACCAAATTAGACAACGGTTAAAAGAAGCACAGGATAGACAAAAGAGTTATGCTGATGCTTACAGAATTGACAGAAAATATGAAGTAGTGGATCAGGGTTTCGTACGCATCAAACCAAATAAAAGCACTATCCGATTTGGAAAAGGGACAAAGTTGTCACCCCGATTTATCGGACCATTTAAAGTCATGGAAAGAGTTGGACCTCTCGCCTATCATCTTACACTGCCAGCTCACTTGCATAAAGTTCATAATGTATTTCATGTATCTGTATTAAAGCATTACATAAGTGACAAATCTCATAGCCTTCAATGGAAGGAACTGCAGGTATCGGACGAAGCAATCATATCGGTCGAACCATTACATATACTGGAACGTAGTATTGGATAGCTCAGTAATCGTCTAGTAGACCAAGTTAAGGTCCAGTGGAACAAGTATAGTCCTAGATCGACTACTTGGGAAGATACGAAAATCATATGTCAAAAATACCCCAACTTGTGTCAATTTTGAAGAACTTTAAGACATATTTTGTATATATTTACTTTACTTTAAATCAGATACTCAAAACCATTTTTGGAAGAAATTTTTATGTACTAAAATATGATATATGTTACTTGCTTAATTCTACTAGTGCGTGGATACTAAGATGAAGTTCAATATTTGATTAACTTCGTTATAAAATCGAAATCCTGAATTATGCTATGAATTAAGATATTATAAATTTTGCTTTATTTATGCATATTGATCTGACTAATGAGATAGAAATGAAAGAATGATTACAATTTCAATATGAAAGCCAATAACATGAGTAGGACATGACCAAGTATGTTGTACTGTAGATAACAATATGTACGAGCTATACATAAACTGTTTATTTTATAAATATTGATGAACATGTTATAATATATGGTCAAGTGTTTACATTATAGGTTACCAAAATGGCCACGTGATGACAAAAACTTCAATACAGTTAAAGCTCAATGAGGTTCCATGAAAGAGTATTGATTTAAGTCCCACTAGGAGAGGTGGAGGTATTGTCCACCGTTTATTCTCCAAAAACTGGAGTCATGGGAGGACTGTGCGAATCACGCTCCCCTGGACGTGTGATGATGACTGCCAGATGCCTATTGGGCAATCAGGTTGATATAATCGACGTTGATACCCTTGAAAGTCTATGAATGGTTAGTTAGTATCGTTGATGCCATAGAACACTCTAGTAGAGGGAGGATAGGATGGAAGCGGAAGAGATTAGGAAGGATAAGATGATTCTAGAGTAGCTAGGGAACCAACTGGGGCAGAACATGAATATTATAGTTGTAAAATTTTAAAATATTGAAGAAAACAAATTTTAAGTACCCATATAAAATGAATTCAATCTTGAAATATAAAGACTTATATACTCACATTAATCATTAATATATTTTAGAAACCCTAACTTCGGGACGAAGTTTTTGGAAGGAGGGATGTATGTAATGACCCACCTATAACTATAAATAAAATACAAGTATTAGCATACATACGAGACCTCCATACGATAGCTACGTATGCATGGACCTGCATGTATCACACTATATATATGATAAATCCTTAAACTAACAGAAAATGTTAATTTTAATTTACAAATTAAAATTTAAAATTTAAAATTAATAAAATTAATTAATTAAAATTATAAATTAAATTAATTAAATTAATTCATTAAAATAATAAATAAACTTATCAAATCAAATCTCCATATTCAAATAAAATCAACAAAAATCAAATAAGATTTGGTTTTATAAAAATTACATGTATCAAAATAATGACACGGAGATGGGAGGAAGGCGGTGGACGGGGAATTAAAAGGAGGAGGAAAAACAGAGAAAAATTGGAATTTTAACCAATGTTACCAGACTCGGAATCGGCAATAAATCGGTGAGGCAAAAGAGCGAAGAGTTTTAATCGGATCGGGAAAAAATCGGCAAAAAATCGTTGAATTCATTAAATAAAAATATACACATATATTGAATTAAAAAAACCGTTTTTCATTAATATTGGGTAAAGGCATGTCCAAACAATGCATAATATCAATAGATGTCCAAAATGTCATGAATAAATAAGTATCCCACTTTTTAAATATATAGTTTTTATATATAATATTTGTTAGATAAATAATAGCATAATTAATATATTATTGATAAATATTAATTAAATTTATATAAAATAAGAAATTATATTTAAAATTTAAAATATAGAACTTCTATATGATACTTTTAAAATAATTATTAATTTAATAATATTAAAATTAATGTATCATAATATTCAAACATTAAGTACTATTATTATATTTGAAATAAATTACTATTATTTTATTTAAAATAAATAACCATTAAAGTTACTTTATATTTAAATTAAATGACCATTAACCATTATTATATTTAAATTAAATAATCATTGAAATTACTTTATATTTAAATTAAATTACCATTAAAGTTACTTTATGGAACTTACTTTATGAATCTCACTTTTTTACACTTTAAATAAAAATAAAAGTCCAATAAAACCAATATGGTGGTATATTCTATTATCATATTTTATTATAAAGTGTTGTTTTATTTTCATAGCCAGTGTAATTGGATTGATATTCGAGTATATTTTTTTGGTATATTATATTATCATATTTTATTATAAAGTGTTGTTTTATTTTCATAGCCAGTGTAATTGGATTGATATTCGAGTATATTTTTCTGAGAAATGGTACTCGTCAAACATTACGTTCCATCCACGTTATTCATTAGCGCTGGAACTTTATGCCGACATTGTAATGGGAATAAAAAAATCGCTTTTTTAATATGGTCAATCAAAGAAAAAATTAATGAACTATCGTAGCCAAAATCTATTGAATTTAAAACTATCACTCAGTGAGGGCGTTGATCTGCCAAAGCGAACCCACGCAGTTCTGAAAAAATCTGTTGAATTTAAAACTATCGCTCATTAAGGTCTCTGATCTGCCAAAACGACTCCCCGCTGATTTAAAACCAGTGCATTTGCTCGGATCAATCAATGATATATTAACGGAAAGGCCAAGCGGTCAGAGAACAGTAATCCCGAAATACCCATTTTAAATATCCCCAGATCAGACGAAATTCCGGAAGGAAACAAAAATGGAGAAGCAGGTGCTAAGGTTTCTGTGGTTTCTAGGGTTTCATGGCCGAGCCGACTCGCAAAGATTCAATTCAGATCGTTTCATGGCCGAGCCGAGTCCGAATCGCGATTTTGCCGATTAATCGCCGATTCCTGTTTCACTGATTTTAACATAGAGATATAGACACTTTGGAGTTTTTAGTTTTGGATTGTACTGGAGTTTTTGGGCACGGGGGATCAGATTGCCTCGACTGGAAATCATTCTGAAACTATGTACCCAGGTCGTACTCAGTTCGACAGGGTGGTTTTTGGCCGTTTTGGTAACGCAGCCGGACAAGAATTGTAGCAGAGCAGATAGATTTTCAGCAAAGCAGACAACCGGACAAGAATTGCAGCAGAGCAGATAGATTTTCAGTAAAGCAAACAGCCGGACAAGAATTGCAGCAGAGCATACATATTTTCAGCAAAGTAGACAGGTTATTCATTAGATTAATTATTTAAATTCTGTATTCAAAATTTCATGTTCTGCTATTTTGAAATTAGCTTGAGATTAAAGGTTTTTACATTAGAGGGAGATTTCTAGGAGGGAAGTCAAAACTCAGAGGGAGTCCAGAAGAGGAGTTGAAATGGCAGTGAACGAATTGAGGGATTAGGACAGGTTGGACGGGGCTTCGAACTTTTTCATCTGGAAGGCTAGGATCCTGGCAGTCTTAGATCGACATCGCATCAAGGACTTTGCCTTGAGAACTGTGGCTATCCCGGTCAACCCAGCTGATAATGCGAAGTATGAGGATGCAATGACGAGGGCAAAGTGCATAATTCTTGACAAGGTCAAAGATCATGTCGTACCACATATTGCTGAAAAGAACACAACAAAGGAGATGTGGGATACATTGACAACCTTGTATCAGGGCACTTCCGTGCAGCGGAAGATGCTACTAGAGAATCAGTTGCGGTCATATCAAATGCGGAAGGTAGAGAAGATAGATTTGTTCCTCCTCAGATTGCAGAAGATTTATGACCAACTTACTTACGTGGCGTCTGTTGTTGCACAGATTGACACGACAACGCTCAGACCGGGGGTTGTCACTCTGATCCCCGATCTCTTCGTTTAAGCCTGTCTCCCGCGGCTAAGGGTGGTAGACCCTATGAGGTGATGAAGACCAACTGTCGACCAGTTGGGTTGGGAGACATGAAGAAACAAGCACTAAATTGATTTTGGTAAGTCAATAGACCAGTGCCTTATAGATTTAATGGCTGAATGATTATCTATCAAATGCTGCGGAAAGATTAACTCATTAACAATCATTTACCATCAGATAACTCAAGCAAATGCAAGATATTTCGATAAACACACAATGCTCTTATAGTGATCCAGTTATTAAAGCTCAATAACGATATTCCAGCGATTAAAAAATTTGAAAGATAAATGCTTTAAACAACCACGTAAAATATTAACCAGAGATCACATTCATGCAGTTAATCTTCAGATGAACATCAAATCATATTAAACATTAATTTCCACATCAAAATTTTAGCCTCAGCCTAAAAATTCCCGAGCCAAGACTGAAATTGGCAAAAGTTTTCCCAAAATATTTTTATATTTTCAAAGAAATTTAAAGACTAAATTAAAAAAAAATCTATATAAAACTAAACTAAAAGAAACATTTTTATTTTTATTTTTTATTTTTCTTTTAAATAAAATCAAAACAAAATAAAATGAAAAGGAAGATCCAAATCTTTTTTTTTTATTTTTTTTAACTATTTATAAAACAAAAAGAAAAGAAAACTTTAATCTAAACCAAAAATCAAATATAAACCAGAAAGAACCCAAGGATTAAAACTTTTTATGCTTTTGGATATTTTTTATATTTTTATGATTTTAAAATTAAAATGAAACAAAACTAAAATAAAATCTAATCCTAAAAAAAAATGGATTTTTTATATTTTTATATTTTTTTGATATTTATAAAATTCTAAACTTAAACTAAAATCTAAAATATATCATAAAGTTTAAAATCTAAATAAATAGAACTTTTAAATCTAAATAAAAAAAGCCAAATAAAAAAAATCTAATCTAAAATGATTCAAATATAATCTAAAACTAAAACCTAAACTAAATAAAGTCTAATCTAATTAAAACTTACGTGAAATGAAATGAAACTATATACTACGCTATACTAACTTACATTAACCAATATTGAAATGCAGAAAATCAAAATGGACGGTTATGAACTGCGCGTATATTTTTCTTTTGATACGCAGGTCTTCCACAGCAGAAAAACGGAGCTCTGGCAGCGTGGAGCAGCAGCTGCTGGACTGCGTGTGGGCTTGGACGGCAGCTGAAGGTTTGACGGCAGAAGGGAAAACGCTGGAGATTTCACGCAGGAGCAAGGACAAGGGATATGGCACTGAACTGACTGCGTGAAGGCAGCAGGTTTAGATGGAGGATGGGCGTGGTTATGATTGTAATGAGTGAGTAATACGTTGTGGAGAAAAGGGTTGACGTAGGTGTAGTTTTTGGACAGCAGCGAGGGAGCCACAGGGATGAGTGGAGTTTTTATGAATGAAAACGCAGGTCTGATGGCAACTATGCAGCGTTTGGGGGCCGGTGGAGATTGAGTGAAAATAGATTTGCAGGTTGGGCAGCTGAAAATGCCAGAAGGAACTGCGTGACAGATTGTGGATTTGGCAGCTATGGAGATGAAAAGGATTACCCAGATTGCCAAAAGAAACCACTGAAGCTCCACGAAATTTATATTTGATTTTCCTTGCTCCAAAAGTACCTGTAACCTGCAGAAGAAAGGCAAACCCTAATATAATATGTGTATAAAACAAAAATACAACCCTAGATCAGCTAAGCAATTTACAGCTTTTGACTCTTACATAGCCAGATTGATCAATAATCAGCAGTAATATTATCGAAAATTCCAGATTTACTATGAAAAACTTCAGAAAATCTCTCATGCAATTCAGAAAACAAACTAAATGATTAACCCAGGATCAAAACTAGCTGGGCTCTGCAAGAAAATGCTTGCGGGAGTTGGCTGGTTCAGCCGAGAACTTCCCCAAACGCCCGCTGATCTTCTTCAATAAGGGTTTCCTGCACAGCTCACTTCAACCATCAATAAAGAGAGAAAAAATAATACTGGATCTCAAAAAGCAATGGAGATACCTGCCATTACTTCAAAAAACCTAATACCATTCAAACCCTAGCAAGTGAACAAGATACATGTGCTCAACAATACTCTATAATAAGCTGTTACTAATGGCTGAAAATCAAAATATGCAGAAAATAAAATAGCTCATAGCACTTCCAGAGAGTAACACCAGCAAGATTTCAACCCCAAAGTCTTTCTTTATTGGCACTAGACAAGTTTACAAGAGAGCTTCTTCAGCACAAGACTCCAAGATCCAATGATCTCAAATGACCCCTAGCACCCTATTTAAAGGAAAAATTCCCAACAGCTAGTTCGAGTGATCCACGTCAAAAATAATCTCGACCGTCGATGAGGATCAAGATATCTCTTAATCTCATCCGTCGAATTTTTAATGTATTAAAAATTGAAATTCTGCATTTATTTACTCAAAATATTATTATTTTATTATTTTTAGGTTTTTTTTACTTAGCTTTTGGAAAAATCACCTAGGACCTAGGACTTAGGACTTATGAGGGGATTAAAACATTTCTTAACCCTCAAGACACTTTACATCATGACTTTTACAACTTTACATCCAAAGGGGGGAAAACCCATTTGACATAGACCTTCATAAACCACCCAGTTCTGCGACACAACTATAATCTAGCAGATTAACACACTAGGATTCTCCTAAGATTCTAATGACAAAATCCATTCTGGCTTTGGGGTTAGGCTGAAGAAAAACTCTGCCAATCATGGATCGGTGAGACGAAAAACCTTCCGGAACGTAAATTATCACTTAGAAAATTAGGTCCACCTAGGCAATTTACATACATGACTCATATCTGCTAAGATTATTTACAATTTATACATGCAGACTGGGTTTACAACATAAATTGATCAAGCTGTCGATGACTGTCGAATGGCACGGACATGTCGATCAAGCGCTACCCTTTTTGCAAAGAAAAGGGGGTGTACTGCTATGGGTAGTTGACCGGTATTGGTCAACATCTGGCTGTACTTGGGGATACGTTGCTGCATTGTAGGAATGTGAGAATCCAGAATCTACATCCACGCAACACACAACAGAAATAAGTAGCGTCCATTCAAAAATCATCATATAACATTTAAGCACATAAAAGATAGAAGCTCTTTAACTATGAAAAGTAAATCTAATCTAAAACAGAAATGAAATGCTGAAATGACAAGGAGTAGGGATAGAAATACAATACAAAGGATGCCCTATGGCATCAGATATCATCTTTGAAGAACAGCTTGAGCATTTGGCCATTCGCTGGTAGATCAAGTGGTTCGCCATCCAGTTTGCTCAAGTGGAATGAGTTTGGTCCAGCTATATCTCGAATGATGTAAGGTCCAAGCCACAAACTGTCAAACTTCTTATGTTTTCCTGGTTTCTCATTCTTGAGGTCCCAAAGCAATACCATATCTCCCACCTGTAAAGATCTAGATCGCGAGAATTTATCAAAGCTTTTCTTAATGTTAGATTTATTTTTACGTATAGCATCAAAAGCTGTCCTACGATTTTCATCTAACTCCACAATCTGATCTATTATATTCTGAACAACATCTTTATTAGTAGAAAAATTTTGGAGGAGCTGATAAGCTGGCAATTTGAGGTGCACATGTAAAGTTACATCCAAGCCATAAACTAATTCAAAGGGAGATTTACCAGTAGCTTTCTTCCTAGTGATTCTATCTGCCCATAAAGCATAATTGATTTTGCTGTCCCATGACCTCTTATTATCTCCTACTATCTTCTTGATAATGGTTATGAGATTCTTGTTACTTGATTCAGCCAGACCATTACCCTGAGGATAGTAATTTGACGAATGAGATAAGACAATGCCATACTTGAATCAAAAAGATGAAAACTCTAAGGAACTAAAAGCTTTGGAATTATCAGTAGTGATCTTAGCAGGGACACCAAATCTAGTAATGATGTTATTTTCAATGAAATCCATAATAACCTTTTCAGTGGCATTCTTAGCAGGAATGGCTTCAACCCATTTAGTGAAATAATTTGTAGCAGTCAAAATCCATGAGTAGCCATTGCTAGAATTTTCATGGAACTTCCCTATGAAGTCCAGACCCCAATGCTGAAAAGGTGCCTCTACAATGACAGGTTGTAGGGGCAAGGCAGCAAGCTTCTGTTTCCCAGTGAATAGTTGACAGGCTTGACAAGCTCTAACAAACTTGTGCACATCAGAAAAGATTGAAGGCCAATAATAGCCAGTTCTCAGGATTTTGTGGACGGTAGTTCTAGCAGCATAATGACCACCACAAAATCCTGAATGAAACTCAGAGATTAATTTCTTGGACTCAACGTCATCAACACACCTAAGCACTATGCCCTCAGGATTTCTCCACCCAAGGCCATCCTTCATAAGGCAATACTTAGTGGCTTTTAGTCTAAGAGCCCTTCTCTTATGAGCAATTAAATGGTTAGGACATGCAAGATTCATCAAGTAATAAACTATGTCCTTGTACCACTCATGCTCTGCTAATCTTTGCAGTTCCGGCGAAGATAGATCGCTAAGACAGAACAAACCAAGAGTCTTTTCGTTACCTTCAGTTAACATCTGAGCTAAACCTTGGCCTTTGACCAGCTTGGTGGGTCTGATTTCTAAATCATACTCTTGTATTTTAGTGACCCACCTAGTGCGAGTCCCTAAGCAATCGGTTTGAGTTAATATATCCTTAACAGCAGAATGTGGGACGAAAGAAATGATTTTAGAATAACCCACATAAGTTTTGAAGTGCTTAAGAGACTTGACCAGGGCATAAGCCTGCTTTTCCATGGTATTGTACTTCAATTCGGAATTTTGAAGTGCTCTACTCATGAAAGCAATAGGCTGCTCGTGACCATCTTTATTTTTTTGGAGCAGGACACCAACAATGGTATCTTCGGAAGCGAAAGAAAAAATCATGAAAGCCTTGGAATAATCGAGACTAACTAAGACAGGAGCTCTTGCGATAGCACATTTGATTTCTTGGAAAGCCTTTTTGTTGTCTTCTTGCCAAACAAATTTTGCATCTTTCTTTAGAAGACTTTGAATAGGCTTCGCTATTTCTGCGTAATTTGGAATAAATCTTCTAATAAAGTTTATCTTTCCAAGGAAAGATTGAAGGGATTTAAGATTATGAGGGAGAGGAATCTTTTGGATTGCTTCAATTCTCTCAGGGTCAATCTTGATTCCTTCCTTAGAAATGATATGGCCAAGTAATTTCCCTTCCGTTACTCCAAAAACAGACTTAGCTGGATTCAAAGAAATCCCGTATTCTCTACATCTATCGAAAACCTGCCTAAGATGATTTACATGACTGATACCATCTTTAGAGAAAACAGTAAGATCATCTTGGTAAATTTCAATAAATTTCCCGATTACCCCTTTGAAGGCATAATCCATAGCCCTTTGGAATGTAGCCCCAACGTTTGTTAATCCAAAAGGCATTCTGATGTATTCAAAGGTACCCCATGGTGTGGTGAACGTGGTTTTATGACGATCTTCCTTCTTAACCCATACCTGATTGTACCCAGAAAAACCATCTAGCAGCGACATCATTCCAGAACCGGTTACCCTTTGCAACAAAGTCTCCATGTTTGGCAAAGGGTAATTATCTTTCTTGCATGCTAGATTGAGGTTTCGAAAATCGACACACAGCCTTATCGTACCATTCTTTTTCCTAACAATCACCAGATTCGAACACCATGTCGAATGCCTTTTTGAGCGATAATCCCTGCTGCAAGCATTTTCCCAAGTTCTTTCTGAACCAAGGGGGCTAATTTAGGATTAATTTGCCTAAGTTTCTGACGAAAGGGTTTAGCATTTTCATCTTTTAAGGGGATAGTATTTTCCATGACATCTTCCTTATAGCCCTTTAATTCATCATAAGAAAAAGCTAAAATATATTGATATTCGCGAAGTAAATCAGTTAACCTTTTTCTTTCCTCCACACTAGTACCTCTACCAATTTTAACGATCTTTGGGTTTTCAGAAGTACCAATGTTTATCTCGAGATATTCGCCTAGGTCCATCTTATTTTCTTCTCTCAGCTTCGTGGCATCATGCCGATCAAAATGTTGCTCTAAGGCAACCACATTCCTAGGAGTAGGATTTATGATATGCTCATGATTTAAAGATCCATACTCCTCAGAAACTATCCGGAAATCCTCAAACTCATCCAAACTATTAAGAAAACGAATGACTTGCTTTTCATCATTGAAGACCTGCCAATGCTCTGAGTTATCTGGAACAGATGGTCTAAATATTACTTCCATTTTGATCTTATCGTTAATTAGCTCATCAGATAACTGGAAAGTAGTAGCAGCTATGGCAAGTTCATTTGCCAAACTATTTTGCTCTCTTGGAATTGCTTCGAGGTCAAGGGCATCAAAATGCTCCATAGTATCCCATACAGCATTTTGATAATTTCTTAATCTTTGATTTCTGCATGTGAATTTATTTTTAAGCTGCATGATAACTAAATCAGAATCCCCCTTAATGCTAAGCAATTTAACCTTCAAAGACTTGGCCAACTCAAGCCCCAACAATATAGCCTCACATTCAACGACATTGTTGGTTGCTTCAAATTCTAATCGATAGGCAAATTTGAAAATGTGACCAAGGGGAGATTTAAGCACTATTCCAGCACCTTTACCATGCCTAGACGATGGACCATCGAAGTACATATACCAAACTTTACCCTTGAGATCCCTAATCTTATCATCGGGAGGAATTATAAAATTAGACATGATGGCATAGTTCCCAATGTCAGATTTCTCTTTGATTATTTCGTTGTGAGGTCTCTTAGGATCTTCAACATGAAATTTTCTTTCGGGCTCTCTATTTAGTCTTACAAAACCATCACCCCTAGGAGAAGGAATCATAGCATATGACCAATTCATTTGAATACTTCCTCCTAGATCAGAGGCCCACTTTCTAGATAACAGCATACCCCAGGCATCAGGCACATCCACAACAACAATATCCATGACAACCATGATGTCTGGGTAAACTGAAAGATGAACTTGCAAATCTTTGATTAAACCATGTACTTCGATTTTCTTAGAATCCATGGCGCATATGTTATAGTAGGGTCTAGAAACTCTTAAGTTAAACTGTTCCATGACCCTTTTAGTCATTACACAAGCTGATGCACCAGAATCCAACATGCAATTATTCAATGTATACCCATTAACTAATAAGGTGATAAAGAAAGGCTAGTGATCTTTGTTATCAGCATCTAAGATTTGCAGATATATGGGAGCATCATGATAGTCAACTTCCCGAGTCTTCTGTTGAGAAGTATTGACTTGAGGACCTTGAATCGCTTTTAGTAACTTGTCTCTTTGGGAAGGGATTTTAGCAATCTCGGAGACAGGAACCCAGATTTTTGCATTGTTAAACCAACTTCCCAAATCGACATCTATTCCAGAGTTTACACCAGGGTTAAAAGTTTGAGGGGGAATTTGATTCCCGCTTTGATCTTTATCCCTTCTCTGATAGGTCAAACCCTTATCTCTAGCAATTTCCAAGATTTGCTCGGGAGAGGGTTTTTCACCATATAACCTAGCCAAAATATCATCTTCATTTTCAAGGTTATTTATACTAAAAGCTGATGAAGGATTCACAACATCACGACTCTTTTCCTTGACCTCTATCCAATCATCCATAGACAAAGGAAACTTGTTGCCTACTACATTTATTTGATCACCTGTTCCAAACATTCCATTATCCAAAATTCTTCTAACGATGGGACAAGCGGCCTCTTCATGAAGAGCATCACAAACGTGACAGTAAGGAGGAGCATTATCAACCAAATTACTTAGTGGATTAGGAGGTCTCTGCTCACTAGATTGACCCTTCCTTTGCCAATTGTTATTTCTATTATTATTATTTCGAGGTTGAAAATTCTGCGTTTGCGCTCTTTCCATTTGGATCAACCTATTCTGCATAGTGGTTATCTCCTTATTATGATTAATTTCCATAGTTTCAATTTTTTGAAGCAATTTGAGAACAAGCTCACTTTCAAGTTCTTGAACTGCTTTTCCTTTAGGTTCCTTTAGTTTCGTTGCAACCCTATCGAAACCTGGGATCTCAGATTTCCCAGATGCGGCCTTGTCCTTTTCAAGCTCTATAACTAAGGCTTGGCAATCTCTATAATAATTAAGCTTAGCACGCCTTAATTCATAAGATGGCTCAGGAATAAAGGCATCAATGTAAAAATCTTGGAGAGTTTTGTCTGTAGGCTTATAGTCTTGAGGTAATTCTCTAACAATACCATTAAACCTTTTATTAAATTCTTCAACAGTTTCATCCTCTCTCTTTTTTATTAGGATAATAGCTTTTACGAGGTGTCTTCCTTCTCTCTTATCTCCATATTTTTCTTTAAATGCATTAATGATCGATTCTAAGGAATCAAATGAATTTTGGGGTTTTTCAGTAAACCATTCATGAGCATCACCCCCCAAGGTTAAAATGAAAAGAGTCATTCTAACATCTTCATGATCGAAATCAGGAGACCTTGCATATTTAGCCATCCATATACTAAAGTCTCTTAGATGCGAATTTGCACTAATAGCATTATCTCCCTGAAAGTTAGGCAATTTATCTATCCCAACTGATGGAATAGCATTGGGATAGCCTGGAATGTTAGAAAAATTGCAAGGGGCATACATATCCATGATGTTGTGCCTAACTTGACCTTTAAAAAGCAAATGAATGTCAGAGAGGGCTTCTTGTCCAAGGTTAACAAGAAGTGTACGAGAAGAGAGTTTGTGTAATCGTACCCTGAGGACCTTTTCAGGATCAGGAGTAGGATTGCACAGACTGCTTGGATGTCTTCTAGTATACACTCTTGAAGATAATATATGAAGTGGAGTCGCCACCTGAACAAGAAGTAAAAACCGAAAAAGCTCGAAATGAAAGAACCAAGGACAGAAAAACTCTATCCCCGGCAACGGCGCCAAAAAATGTTGTCGCACAGATTGACACGACAATGTTCAGACCGGGGGCTGTCACTCTGATCCCCGATCTCTTCGTTTATGCCTATCTCCCACGGCTAAGGGGGGTAGACCCTATGAGGTGAAGAAGACCAACTGTCGACCAGTTGGGTTGGGAGACACGAAGAAACAAGCACTAAATTGATTTTGGTAAGTCAATAGACGAGTGCCTTATAGATTTAATGGCTGAATGATTATCTATCAAATGCTGCGGAAAGATGAACTCATTAACAATCATTTACCATCAGATAACTCAAGCAAATGCAAGATATTTCGATAAACACACAATGCTCTTATAGTGATCCAGCGATTAAAGCTCAATAACGATATTCCAGCGATTAAAAAATTCGAAAGATAAATGCTTTAAACAACCACGTAAAATATTAACCAAAGATCACATTCATGCAGTTAATCTTCAGATGAACATCAAATCATATTAAACATTAATTTCCACATCAATATTTTAGCCTCAGCCTAAAAATTCCCGAGCCAAGACTGAAATTGGCAAAAATTTTCCCAAAATATTTTTATATTTCCAAAGAAATTTAAAGACTAAATAAAAAAAAAATCTATATAAAACTAAACTAAAAGAAACATTTTTATTTTTATTTTTATTTTTCTTTTAAATAAAATCAAAACAAATAAAATGAAAAGGAAGATCCAGATCTTTTTTATTTTTATTTTTTTTAACTATTTATAAAACAAAAAGAAAAGAAAACTTTAATCTAAACCAAAAATCAAATCTAAACCAGAAAGAACCTAAGGATTAAAACTTTTTATGCTTTTGGATATTTTTTATATTTTTATGATTTTAAAATTAAAATGAAACAAAACTAAAATAAAATCTAATCCTAAAAAAAATCGATTTTTTATATTTTTATATTTTTTTGATATTTATAAAATTCTAAACTTAAACTAAAATCTAAAATATATCATAAATTTTAAAATCTAAATAAATAGAACTTTAAAATCTAAATAAAAAAACCAAATAAAAAAAATCTAATCTAAAATGATTCGAATATAATCTAAAACTAAAACCTAAACTAAATAAAGTCTAATCTAATTAAAACTTACGTGAAATGAAATGAAACTATATACTACGTTATACTAACTTACATTAACCAATATTGAAACACAGAAAATTAAAATGGACGGTTATGAATTGCGCGTATATTTTTCTTTTGATACGCAGGTCTTCCACAGCGGCAAAACGGAGCTCTGGCAGCGTGGAGCAGCAGCTGCTGGACTGCGTGTGGGCTTGGATAGCAGCTGAAGGTTGGACAACAGAAGGGAAAACGCTGGAGATTTCACGCAGGAGCAAGGACAAGGGATATGGCACTGAACTGACTGCGTGAAGGCAGCAGGTTTAGATGGAGGATGGGCGTGGGTATGATTGTAATGAGTGAGTAATACGTTGTGGAGAAAAGGGTTGAGGCAGGTGTAGTTTTTGGACAGCAGCGAGGGAGCCACAGGGATGAGTGGAGTTTTTATGAATGAAAACACAGGTCTGATGGCAGCTATGCAGCGTTTGGGGGCTGGTGGAGATTGAGTGAAAATATATTTGCAGGTTGGGCAGCTGAAAATGCCAGAAGGAACTGCGTGACAGATTGTGGATTTGGCAACTATGGAGAATGAAAAGGATTACCCAGATTTCCAAAAGAAACCACTGAAGCTCCACGAAATTATATTTGATTTTCCCTGCTCCAAAGGTACCTGTAACCTGCAGAAGAAAGGCAAACCCTAATATAATATGTGTATAAAACAAAAATGAAACCCTAGATCAGCTAAGCAATTTACAGCTTTTGACTCTTAAACAGCCAGATTGATCAATAATCAGCAGTAATATTATCGAAAATTCCAGATTTACTATGAAAAACTTTAGAAAATCTCTCATGCAATTCAGAAAACAAACTAAATGATTAACCCAGGATCAAAACTAGCTGGGCTCTGCAGGAAAATGCTTGCGGGAGTTGGCTGGTTCAGCCGAGAACTTCCCCAAACGCCCGCTGATCTTCTTCAATAAGGGTTTCCTGCACAGCTCACTTCAACCATCAATAAAGAGAGAAAAAATAATACTGGATCTCAAAAAGCAATGGAGATACCTGCCATTACTTCAGAAAACCTAATACCATTCAAACCCTAGCAAGTGAACAAGATACCTGTGCTCAACAATACTCTATAATAAGCTGTTACTAATGGCTGAAAATCAAAATATGCAGAAAATAAAATAGCTCACAGCACTTCCAGAGAGTAACACCAGCAAGATTTCAACCCCAAAGTCTTTCTTTATTAGCACCAGACAAGTTTACAAGAGAGCTTCTTCAGCACAAGACTCCAAGATCCAATGATCTCAAATGACCCCTAGCACCCTATTTAAAGGAAAAATTCCCAACAGCTAGTTCGAGTGATCCACGTCAAAATGATCTCGACCGTCGATGAGGATCAAGATATCTCTTAATCTCATCTGTCGAATTTTTAATGTATTAAAAATTGAAGTTCTGCATTTATTTACTCAAAATATTATTATTTTATTATTTTTAGGTTTTTTTACTTTATTTTTTATTTTATATATGTATATATATATATATATATTATTTTTTTATTTTATTTTTATTTATATATATATATATATTTTAATTTTTTAAATTATTTTTAAATGGATCCTCGAACTTAGCTTTTGGAAAAATCACCTAGGACCTAGGACTTAGGACTTATGAGGGGATTAAAACATTTCTTAACCCTCAAGACACTTTACATCATGACTTTTACAACTTTACATCCAAAGGGGGGAAAACCCATTTGACATAGACCCTCATAAACCACCCAGTTCTGCGACACAACTATAATCTAGCAGATTAACACACTAGGATTCTCCTAAGATTCTAATGACAAAATCCATTCCGGCTTTGGGGTTAGGCTGAAGGAAAACTCTGCCGATCATGGATCGGTGAGACGAAAAACCTTCCGGAACGTAAATTATCACTTAGAAAATTAGGTCCACCTAGGAAATTTACATACATGACTCATATCTGCTAAGATTATTTACAATTTATACATGCAGACTAGGTTTACAACATAAATTGATTAAGCTGTCGATGACTGTCGAATGGCATGGACATGTCGATCAAGCGCTACCCTTTTTGCAAAGAAAAGGGGGTGTACTGCTATGGGTAGTTGACCGGTAGTGGTCAACAGGGTCTACACCGGATCTGGAATTCATGGTGAGAACAGCCTTGAATGCAGTATCCGAGGAGTGGGAGACATTTGACCAAAGTGTTTTGGGTAGGGCTACTCTTCTAGGTTGGGAGGAGATGTGCGCAGCTCTTCGCCAAGAAGAGATCAAGCGGTTTACCAAGGCATGGAGTAGTGGCAAGGGAGGTCGAATCAAGAAAGAGAAGGAGGAGGATGCAGCTCTAGCATTTGCGGGACAACAGGGGAAGAGGAAGAAGAAGGATATCTCCAAGGTGAAGTGCTTCCATTGTGGGGAGCTGGGACATTATGCATCCCAGTGTCCTAGGAAGAAAAACAAGGGAGAGGCTTCTGACTCCAAGGCAACTCTAGCAAAGGCAGAGAAAGAAGTCGAGATTGATGACGACTGTGCCATGAGTGCTCATACACCTCTAGAGAAGAGGTGGGAAGACATCGAGTTGTAGTTAGGAGGATTACATACTAGGGGCAGGATCCTTGAGGTGTCCAAACTCTTGAATCATATCTGGATACGGGAGCCCTTAACAACAGTAGCAGGATGACAGAGGTCGGGTGGAGCAAAGTGTAGTGGAGCAACAAGGTAGTGCTTGGGTGCAAAAATCTGAGGCAGCGCAATGGAGGTTGCAGCAGTGTGAGAGGCACAGAGGTGTATGAAACAACGTAGTCGTAGTAGAGGGAGCACAGGATAGCAGCAGAGGCAGTTTCAGGCTTCCAGACTAACCGGGATGTCAGTACTTGGGTAGATCAGTTACTTACTTCTCGATAACTGAGTTGTAGTGCAATAGTTAGCAGTGGTAGTGCCAGGGGCAGCATGGGAAGCATATTGAGAGGGAGCTACAGTACAAATGTAGCAGTGACAGTGGTAGTGTCATGGGTAGCAGTACAGGAAGCAACAATGCAAATGGTGTGAAGCATCAGCACAGGTACCAGTGCGGGAGGATCAATGTGATGTTTCCATGGTGAAGCATTACTTGAGCACATTCCTCACTAAAAGGGATTGCTGATTTGTGGTAGCGTCGGATGTGCTCTAGCCATGAAAATTGGTGGAGAGACTAAGGCACATAAGATATACAAGACCCAGAAATGGTTTGGGGAAATTCCACCTGGTTGGAGAGATATTACAATAATTAATACTTTTAATGGGGTTCCTAAGTCTAAACTTAGGAAAATTAAAATATTAATGGGTATTAATATAAAACTGGGTGAGAATGTTCTAAATGACATAGATCAAGCCAAATCTAATCTCAGTCGTTGATTAGGGACTTAATCTCAGTCGTTGAAGACTCAATAGGAAAAGTATAAGAGGAGGCTTGAGGGTCAATTGGAGATACACCAAGATTATCAGTGAGTTCGATTTTCTGGAGCGGGCTTGCTGAGAAAATTCGAGCTAGTGGTTTGTTGCAGCGAGGGGCAGTGAGTACATAGCAGAGAGGCATGGATAGTGCCATAAGGTCAGCACAGTGACCGAAGAGGCTGACGCAGAGGCAGCCAGAGCCACGCAGAGGTAGCAGGAGCTACGCAGAGGCAGCTAGGGATTGCGCAGAGGTTGAGGGGCCTGCGTGGGTGATGCAGAGGTCCAGAGAGTTGACACAGAGAGCCAGGAGACTGACATAGAGGCTTTAGGAGCTGAGCTGAAGCTGGCAGGGCTAACGCAAGGCCAAGAGGAAGCACCAGAAGGATTTTCGTGGGGCAGACTAGAGCTGAGAGGCTGAATATTTGTCTCTGAGAAGAGGTATTGCCGTGTAACAATCTTTGTTGGGTGAGCCATTTTTTGCACCCTAGTTGTACTTAGAAGCTTCTTAATAATAAAACCCTCATATTTGTTGCACCGATTTTCTCGCATTGGCTTTTTCCGGGGACGATTGTCCAAAAATAATGGTTTCCCTTGTGTGTTTGTCTCGATTATTTCAGTTGTTGATCTGTATATGAGTTAAGACTGCATTTGTGTTTATTTCAGTATTTATATTTATAAATAGCTTGTTAATGGGATAAACAAGTAGGAGAAATAAACTAGATAATGCAATAGGGATTTCTAATGTGTCATACTTAGAAATTTCAACACTGGCCTTCCAGATGACGAAGTTGGATGCTCCACCCATTTGTCCTGATCCCTTAGTCCGTTAACGACCATCTCTACTCAAATGAATGTCGAACTGGTTATCTTCTCCCTCTTTCACTGTTGCCCCAGCAAAACTCGGATCCAGATTTTATTGGCACTAGAAATCCTCTAAGGAACAAGCTCCCTCTGAATTACGATTTCCTTCATAGAAATCCTTCTGCCAACCACTGTCGAACCACACCTCTCTGATCTTTCTTTGCTTCTACTCAGCATTGGATCTAGATTTCTTGGCAATAAATCTTCTGAGGAATTGATTCCCTATACTTTTCTTTTGCCTCACTTGGTACTGTTCTGCACCAATAAAATCAACACCCCACTAGCAACTCCAGATGAAATTTGCGCTGCGCCTCTAGCCACGACAACTGGAAAAACGAGACTCAACAGTCTCTGCGCTGGCCCAGTAACCACTCCGCTACCCTCTGCAGCAACTATGTCACCCAATCAGGTTGATGCAGGGTCTGCGTGAGCCTCCGTTGGTGACTGCATCACCCCTCCTCTGCTCTCTCAGCCAGAAACTGCGCTGTCTCATGTGACAACTGCATTCACACATAGATTTTCCTCTATCCATGGCTTCAATCCTCCTTGATCTGCAATTGCTCGGATACCATGTGAAAATTTCTGAATCTAATAAACTAGAAATCCTACTGCAGTACGCTGATTTGCATTACCTACTTGTATTCTTCATTTTAACAAGTTATTTTCAGAAATATTCAAAAAATATTAATGCAAATACATTGCAGCCTACACCAATATACAGATCAAGTATTGAAAAATAAATGAGACAATCACACAAAGGACACTTATTTTTGGACTAAACGTCCCCGAAAAAACCTAATGTGGGAAAACCGGTGCAGCAGATATGAGGGTTTTATTATTAAGCAGATTTTTAAATACAACTAGGGTTCCAATTCCAACTCACCCAGTAGAGACTGAATCTGGCTGAAGTACCTCTATCTGGAGACAGATATTTTGACGAATCCAGCAACTGGATGAACAAACCCCACAGGTGGCTGCGGTGTCCCAAGTGTTGTGCAGCGATTGTTGCTCCAAGCTCTGCACTGGAATTGTGTTAGGTCCTCTAGAAGCTGCTACCAGTGAGCCTTCCCAGCTTAGAATGGATTTTTTGAACTATTGCTTGATCTGCCTCATAGAAACCCCATCACTGCCTTTAAGTGACTGCTGTTTATTTGGGTTAGGATCGGATGTGTTTTAGCCATGAAAATTAGTAGAGAGGCTAAAGCACATGAGATCTCTAAGACCCAGAAATGGTTTGGGTAGATTGTACCTGGTTTTGGAGATATTAAAATAATTAATATTTTTAATGGAGTTCCTAAGTCTAAACTTAGAAAAAATAAAATATTAATGGGTATTAATATAAAACTGGGTTAGAAGGTTCCAAAAGTCATGGATCAAGCCAAATCTAATCTTAGTCATTGATTAGAGATTTAATCTTGGCCTTTGAAGGGCCAACGAGAAACGTATATGAGGAGGCTTGAGGGTTAGTTGGAGAACACACTAGATTGATCAATCATTTATTTTGCTAGAGTGGGGTTGCTAAGCAAATTTGAATCAATGATCAGCAGCGAGGGGCAGTGAGTACTGGACAAAGAGTCAGAGACAATACTGAGAGACCAATGCAAAAGCAGAGAGCGAGGGCAGCAGTCAGTTCAGGCCACACAAAGCCCAACAAAGACAACGCAGAGGCCAGAGGGACTACGTCATCCATGCAGAGGCTACTAGAGTGATGCAGAGGGTCCCAGAGGCTTGGCAGTGCCTCATAGGGCTGACGCAGAGGGTCCTGGGGCTGACATAGGTCTGCAAGAGGCTGACGCAGAGGCCAGAAGGGCTAGTGCTGAGCTTCAGAGTTGTCGGAGAGGGTTTCGTGGGACAAGTTTTCTGAATACCTGTTTCCAACTATAGATGTATTGTTGTCATGTATTTTTTCTTTGTTGGGTGAGCCGGTTAGGCACCCAATTGTACTCAAGGAAATACTGCATAATTATAATCCCCTAGAATAGTTGCACCGGTTTTCTCGCATTGGGTTTTTCTGGGGACATTTGACCAAAAATAACGATGTCACTTGTGTGTTTGTTTTCTTTCAGCTGTTGATCTGTAGATGTTGTGATTGTATTGTGTTTATTTCGGTATTTAAATGTTTTAAATAACTTGTTTGCATTTAAACAAGTAGAAGAAATAAACGAGCATAATATAGATTAATTTTCTAATGGATAAACTTGGAAAATTCAACATGGTATTAGAGCATGGTTGCAGATCACAGGAAAGCTGAAGGCATCAGTTGAGAAGAGCATTTGTAGCAGATTCAGCTGTCCCAAGTGACAGAGTTGATCCTTGCAGAAAGCGACAAAGGAAGGGTTGACGCAGAGGGACTGCGTCATCAGTTCGAGCCAGAGAGAGGTCAGCGTAGAGTTTGAGGAGGGCAGAAACAAGCTCACGTAGAGGCTAGAAGGGCTGACGTAGTTGGCTGAGGGTGTTGTTTTATCAGTGCCAGGATTGCGCAGAGACAAGAGGCTAAATCCTTTATTTGTTGTGGCGAAGGAAGCTACGGGCAGTGTGCGGGAGCGAAGCTGGTGGGGTACTGTGGTCAAAACAATACCCAACAGGGAAAAACCAAGGTAGAGGGAGTTGTCGCCGAGGCGGATTTCTAGCCAAGGAATCCAGATCAGCGTTGCAGTTGCACAGACGATCGGAGAGGGGCAACTTGACAGTTGGTAGAAGGATTTCCAGGAGGGAAATCGGGACTCAGAGGGAGTCTAGAAGAAAACTTCTAGACAAGAAGTAGAGAGACTCAGCAGGAGTCGAACCGAGAACTTCCAGATGGGATGTAGAGAGACTCAACAGGAGTCAAACCAAGATCTTTCAGGCGGGAAGTAGAGAGAATCGGAGGAGTCGACAGAGAAGAGCAAAGAGATGGCCGTGAATGGGCTGAGAGATCAGGACAGGCTGGACGGTGCGTCCAACTTTGTGGTCTGGAAGGCCAGGATCTTGTCCATTCTAGACAGACATTGTATCAAGTGCCTCGCCTTGAGAGTAATGGCTATCCCAATTGACGCGGTAGCTAATGAAAGGTACGAGGAGGCAATGGTTAAGGCAAAGTGCATCATCCTTGATGGGGTCAAGGATCATGTGGTCCAATATATTGCCGAGAATGAAACAACAAAGGAGATGTGGGACACTTTGAAGACATTGTACCAGCATACTTTTGTGCAGAGGAAGATGTTACTAGATAATCAGTTAAGGTCATACTAGATGCAGAAGGGAGAGCAGATAGATCTCTTCCTCGGTCGGTTGAAGGAGATTCGAGGTCAATTGACTTCCATAGGGGCTATGTCGGATTAGGAGTTGATGGTAAGGACCGCACTTAACGCAGTCTCTGAGAAGTGGGAGACATTTTCCCAGAGCATACTAGGCAGGGCGAGTCTTCCAAATTGAGAAGAACTGTGGGCAACTCTTTGCCAAGAGGAGATCAGATGGCTAACCAAGACAGGAAGTAGTAGGAAAGGAGTTCGGATCAAGAAAGAAGAGGAAGAGGATGAAGCTCTGGCATCTGTAGGAAATCAGGAGAAGAGGAAGAAGAAGGACCTCTCCAAGGTCAAGTGCTTCCATTGTGGGGAACTGGGTCATTATGCGAACCAGTGTCTGAGGAAGAAGAACAAGGGAGAGGCTTCTGACTCTAAGGTAGGGCCAGCGAAGGCGGAGAAAGAAGTCGAGGAGGATGATGATTGTGCTATGAGTGCTCATGTGCCACTAGAGAAGAAGTGGGGAGACATAAAGCTGTAGTCAGGAAGACTATAGGCGATGAGGGACAGGATCCTTGAGGTACCCAACCTCTTGGATTATACCTTGCAACGGGATCCCCGATGAGAGAGTAGCAGGATTGGCGGATGTAGCAGAGATGGATGCGGATGAAGCGACAGAGAGTGCTACAGTGTAGGAGTCCTTGGGCAATGCGAGGCTGGTAGGTTACAACTATGCGAGAGGCACGAGAGTGTTGCAATGATGCAAGATGGTGCAGAGAGAGTTGTAACAGTGCGAGATGCAGGGATTTGTTACAGCAGTGCAGAGGTCAGTGGAGGGAGCACTTGTTAGCAGTCGAGAGAGCTTCAGCATCAGGAGTGTTTCTAGCCTGACATGGATGTCAAAAGTTGGGTGGATCAATTACTTACTTCTCAGTAACTGAGTTGCATTGCAGTAGCAGTATGCAGTAGCACGATGCAACATGATGAGAGGGGGATGCACTACAGATGCAGTGCTAGGAGGATGGACCAGCAGTAGCACAGATGCAGAGGTAGTTGCCGTACGGATGCAGCAGTGGCAGTGGTAGAGCCATGGGCAGCAGTGCAGAGGATTTTGGGCGGGGAGGCCTAGCATCAGCACAGGTATCGGTGCCGTATAATCAGAGTGATGCTCAGTGTGGAGTATTACTAGAGCATAGTCCTCGCTAAGAGGGAGCGTTTATTTGGGTTAGCATTGGATGTGATGTAGCCATGAAAATTGGTGGAGAGGCTAAAGCACATGAGATCTCCAAGACCCAGAAATGGTTTGGGTAGATTGTACCCGGTTTGGGAGATATTAATTAATATTTTTAATAGAGTTCCTAAGTTTAAACTTAGAAATATAAAATATTAATGGGTATTAATATAAAACTGGGTTAGAAGGTTCCAAAATTCATGGATCAAGCCAAATCTAATCTTAGTCATTGATTAGGGATTTAATCTCAGCCTTTGAAGGACCAACGAGAAAAGTATAAGAGGAGGCTTGAGGGTTAATTGGAGAACACACTAGATTGATCAGTCATTCATTTTGCTAGAGCGGGAGTGCTACGCAAAGTTGAATCAGTGATCAACAGCGAGGGGCAGCGAATACTGGACAGAGAGGCAGAGACAGTACTGAGAGACCAACGCAGAAGCAGAGAGCGAGGGCAGCAGTCAGTTCAGGCCACACAGAGCCCAACAGAGACAACGCATAGGCTAGAGGGACTACGTGATCCACAGAGAGGCTACTGGAGTGACGCAGAGGGTCCCAGAGGCTGCGTAGTGCCTTAGAGGGTTCACGCAGAGGGTCCTAGGGTTGACGCAGGTCAGCAGGAGGCTGACGCAGAGGCCAGAAGAGCCAGTGCTGAGCTTCAGAGTCGCTAGAGAGGGTTTCGTGGGATAGGTTTTCTGAATACCTATTTATGAATATAGAGGTATTTCTTCCGTGTATTTTTTCTCTGTTGGGTGAGTCGGTTAGGCATCGAGTTGTACTCAAGGAAATACTGCTTAATAATAAACCCTCAGAATAGTTGCACCGGTTTTCCCGCATTGGGTTTTTCCAGGGACATTTTTTCAAAAATAACGGTGTCACTTGTGTGTTTGTTTTCTTTCAGCTGTTGATATGTAGATGTTGTGATTGTATTGTGTTTATTTCGGTATTTAAATGTTTTAAATTACTTTTTTGAATTTAAACAAGTAGAAGAAATAAACCAACATAGTACAAATTAATTTTCTAACGGATAGACTTAGAAAATTCAACAACTGCATCAACCCTCAAGCCTCTGCGTCACCCTTTCTGGAGTTGCGTTTTCTCTTCCTGGTGTTGCTCTACCTCTCTGCTATGTATTCTCGGCCTTAGACTGAAGTTCCTCTGCCGAACTGCACTAGAAACTTACGCCGAAATTCTCAGCAAACCACACCCCAGAATTTCGAACTAGCTTAAGTGTTTCTCTCACTGTATGTTTTCTCCGACTGACCCCAAGCCTCCTTTTATACTTTCACTGTTGAGAAATCAACAGTCGTGATCTAATTTCTAATCAACGGCTAAGATTAAATTATACTTGATCCTCGTCTCTTAGAAGCTTCTCACCCATATTTTTATTAATACCCATTAATATTTTAATTTTCCTAAGTTTAGACTTAGGAACCCCATTAAAAATATTAATTATTTTAATAAAACATAATTTGGGTGGAATTTTTCCCAATGATTTCTGGGTCTTGGAGATCTCATTTGTTCTATCCCCTCCACAAAATTTTGGAGCTAGATCACATCCGATGCTACCCAAAAATCAACAACCTGATGGACACACGTTGCTTGAATGATTGACTAACCTATGTGAGATGCTTATGGATACAAGTGAATATTTCACAAGATATCAAATAACTCGAGATGCCAAATGATAACGTGAGAATCCCATAATCTTGCATCCAAGGAAATAAAAGTCTATCAAATAGATATCCATTCATCATCGAAATCATCATGCATATATAGAAAATATCGCTGGGATAGAAAATTTATCCTAACAAACTGAAATGTAAAAAACAAAATATAAATGCGTGAAATAAACTAGCTAATGACATAAATGAAAGGGAGTAGGGTTAGAGATACTATACAAAACGATGCCCATGGCATCCGATGCCCATGGCATCCGATTCCCTCAACATAGCGCATACTGAGCATCTGCCGATAGTTCGGCAAGTCTGTGGGCTACTTCTCAGATGTGCCACGTTGAATTTTGACAATGCTAGGACTCTGTCTTATCCGAATATTGAGCCGCTCTCGAGCATCAGATGCATCAAACTTCTTCCTTCTTCTCTTTTTCCTTTTATGTTTGCTATCGGTAGGATGCGATGTTGATGTTGACGCAATTGACATGCAACTTTCTATCTAATTCGGATATCGTTCATCTGGAAAATTTGGAATGCCACTGATTTTTGTGACCCACTCTTCCTTATTTTCGTGACCCTGTTCTGCTAAAGGTGCTGGATCGGTGTTGCAATCATTGATTTGATTTCCTTTAGTTTCTTTCTTGCCTGGATCATCCTCATTTAACCATTTCTCATTGGAATCAATGACTTATTCATAAAAAGATGAAGGTTGTTTGGACGAGTTGGGAGGTTCATGTACCGAATCCTTCAATCTTGGTTGGAGTTGTGATTTCTCCAACATTTGTAGCTCACTTTGAAGAGTGACATGCTCAGTTCTTATGGAATTCATTTCGCCTGTATGTATTTATTCCATAAATTTCATTTGTTGTATGTGATCAACCTTCATGTCATTAATCAAGTTCTGTAGCCTATCCTCAATGGCATTGAATTCCTTGGCATGATTTTCCTCCATGGTGGTCAAATTGTCTTGCATGGTGGTCATTTGATTAGAATGATTAGTTTCCATGATTTTCAGCTCCTCAGTATGCCTTTCTTCTCTAGCTAATAACCTGTTTTGAAGAGACATTTGATTAGCTTCCATGTCCTTTATCATTCTATTATGATCTTCTTGAATGGAATTCATTTCCTTAAGATTTTCTTTTATGGAACTTATCTTCTCAACATATTCCTCCTCTATGGTATCCACCATGTTCTGAAAGTTGATCATTTGATTATATTGAGAAACTTCCATTGCCTGTAACCTATTTCCCATGGAAAGTCATTTCTCTGGTGTGATCTGCTATTAATTTTGCTTGACCAGACTGCATGTCCTTGACCATTTGAGTTAATTCCTTAATAAGACACTTATCATTTTCTTTTTCATTGTCAAAATGTTTAATTTGGTTACTAGCCCTTGCCTTTGTACTATAAAAAATTCTTCTTGCAATGGCACAAGTGGATTCATCATGACAGTGATTACAATATCTACAATACGGCACATCCTGTTGATCACTAACATGGTGTAATTGATTCTCTTGCATCTTCTTTATGAAATTCTGCATATCAGCAAATTGTTCATCCTCCTTAACTTATATTCTTTCAACGATCTCTATTAATTTTTCAACCTCGTTTTGCTCTTCTGGAGGGTCATCAGGATAACCTTGAGTGTTAGTACAACAAAAAGGGACGGGGAAGCTAATGGATGTCAGAGAGAGAGATCCGTGCTCAAGAAAATCAAGAAATCCACAAGAAGCGAGCCTCTAGTAGAAATTCTTGCAAAAAATGAAAGAAGTGGAGTCGCGTCTTGAACATCAATCTGTCTCGAAAATCCAGAAGGCAAAAACCAAAAAGTTAGTCAGGGAAAAGCAGGTGGATGTCAAGGAAGACTCCATGTTTGAGAAAAATAAATGCTTACTAGAATGCAATTTGTTTAACCGAGTTCTGAGAGCGGGGTCAACCAAGCTACCAGGATTCTTTCTAATGTAAGATTTTGTGAATGGATGAAACAGTGGAGTCACCACCCAAACAGGACACTGACCCAAATGTCCAGGTGCTAAAGTGCAGATTTGAGGAGTGAATAAGGCGATAAGGAGATTAATGAATGCGGTGTGGTGAAAGAGGATTATGAAGATTAATGAGAATGTTGTCAACACCATAATCCAATGAATTGGTCCCCGGAAATGGTGCCAAAAATGTTGTGGAATTGGCGGGACAAATGAATGAAGGATGAAAGATCATAAGATGATAGACTGTTGTAAACCCTGACAACGGCGTCAAAAAATGTTATCGCTCAGATTGTACAGGCACCGCAACAACGCTCAGGATGGGGGCTATCACTCTGATCCCCGCCCACTTCGTTCTAGATGTCACCTAGCAATAGGCTATGGGGGGTAGTCCCTATGGAATGAAGTGAAGCAAAACAAGTTGAGAATCAACTTACTTGGGAGACACGGATGAGTGGCCTAGCCACTTGGTTGAAATCAAGAGAGATTATGATTAAATTAGATTTTCTATTATGAGATCAATGCCTTAATGGAGTCACAAATTTTTGCTTCTTATGAATTGGAACCTAATGACCAGATAGACAATTGCTGCTCGAATGATTGACTAACCTATGTGAGATGTTATGGATATAAGTGGAAATTTCACAAGATATTGAATAACCCAAGATGCCAAATGATAACAAGAGTTAATCAAGATGTTGATGACAATTTATATCAGCACTACTACTTCAGAAAATTTAGGTTTACCAATATATAACAGCAGTGCATAAACCACTCAAAATAATGAGAATTACTCAACACCTTGAAGCATAAAATTTCCAAAGTAACCAACAATGTAATTTAGCTTCTTTAGCACACATCACAATGGAGTTTTCAACAATATTTCGGATCTGATTTTAAGATTACAGCAGTAAGTAAAAACAGATCAGCAACATAAAACTTCCCAAACTAGATATCCAATATGTCAAAAAATAGCAAAATGCACCAGAACTTGAGAATTTCAAATTTAGGACTCTAGTTGAGTTTGCCTTAGTAATTTTCAGATATGATATGATTATTAAAACAATGAATTTACCACATATCAGCAAATTTACTCGGCCAAAAATAGTTGCTCAAAACTTTCTAAAAATAGAAACTTTTCACCAAAATTGAAAAAAATGATTTTTTGAGTTTTTAGAGAATATGATTCAAAAAATTCAGAACTGATAATCTAATTACAACAGTAAGTTACAGATGAGGAAGCTAAAAATACTAAATACGCTGCACCAAATGTCTAAAAATCGTAAGTTTTTGTTGGGGCACTGAAAATTCAAAATTTCAGTCGTAATTAAGTATATGCTTCAGGAAATTTTCAGACTTGAATTTCACAGTTATGCAATAATTTCCAGCAAGCTAAAATGTTAGATTTAGGTCAAAATAGAGATGCCCAAGTGGCCAAAACTTGTGAAAAATTATATTTTGCAATTTTAATCGATGTTGACCAATTATAATATGATTGTAAGGCCTAGAAATTAATGATTTAACTGTTGTAATGAAGCTGAAGCAAAATGAGCATTTGAAGGTCAAACGCTAGGCCCAAGGCCTTGAAGATCCTATCGTTGAAAATCATTGAAACTTTGGGATTATCTTGCCGCTTGAAAAATAAAAATTTTGAGACTTTAATCCCTCAAGGGCCTAGATCTAGCTCTTCTTCCACTTAAGTCCTTGATCTAACCTGCAAAAAATGAAAATAGAAACACCCAAACCCCAAATATATACAAAATGGATCTAAAACCCCAACCCAAGATAGAAAAAATAAATTACAATTTAAATTTACTATCTTTTTTTTTGCTAGAGCAAGAGTTTGTCCTTCTATTCAATTGTAATGGAAAAAACAAATTACATAAAATACAACAAGCCCAAAGGAGATGTGGGCCCTAGAAATAACTAGCCACACAAAGCTTTGGGCTCCGAGCCAAAGGCTCAAAACCGAGCCAAGGGCCCACAAACAAAACAACGAGTCCTTCACAATACAAACAATTGTTGAGACCGTCCAATCCGCCTTCAGAGATCTGATAGACGAGGCTTCATATCGGAACGAAAACAAACAACCTCTTTAATTTTTGAATCAGACTCGATGAGGAAATAGAGACCACAATAAAAGGATTTCGGGTTCACCTAGGGGGATAACCCTCGAGCAAGTAGTCCACCCGAAATCCACCGATCCTAAGCTAGAAGCGAAACAAGCACGAAAGATAACATTGTACCCGGACTCGAAATCAAATAAAGCCATCGAATAAGTTAAGTTCGGGTCCCACAAAACTACACGATCATTTCTGATCGTTGATCCAAACCTCGAAATCCAACGGATGATAGCAATATCGCGCTGCTCCACGGTACCGATCTTTAGTGTGCGATGAGGGCGGTTTACCGTACCGGCCCCCCGCCACGTGTCAGACACTGTATGGGATCGCTCCCAAATCACGAAAACCGCTTCCTGCTTGAGAGGGGAGCGATCAATCCAATGCCACTCAGTTAGGGGTTTTGTCTCCCGAAGAGGGGAAAAAGGTGAAATACGGCTGCCGGAAAAGAGCGGAATCTCGTCCTTCGCCAACAAGCCAGTATTCCTGAACCCGAAACCAAAACTGTACTAAACACCCAATAAACTGAGAAACCCATCCACCAAACACTAGAGATTTTTGAAGATGACATTACCCGTGCTGTTGAGGCCGACCGAGGCCTACCTCTCATCAAAGACCTTCCTGACCAAAATTAGGGAAACATACAGAGACCAAATCATAGCGATCTTGCTTCTATAGTTTTGTTTCGATACACTTCTCTATCTTCTTCCGCTTGATTGTGACAGAGAATTTTAAGACTGCCCTGAGGCACTACTTGCCATCCCATTGAAACTCTGCGTTCCTTACAGTTCACACCTTGGTTTGCCAGTATATCCGCTAGTTTGTTGGCCTTTCTACGTACATGGTTGAATCTTACCGTACGTAGTCCCTGAAGGTGACCCTGAATTCTTTGGAATACCTAGATTAATCTCCAGTGATTTGAGACTTTCTCTGGCTATGTACCACAACTGATTCTTTTGACTGAGTTAATGACTAACTCAGAGTCAACTTCTATTATCACATTTAGGCAGTCGTCCTGCTTTATAAAATCTAAACATTGCTCTAGAGCCATTAGTTCTGCCATGTTGTTGGTAGCTTTTCCTAAATGACAATGGAAGAGGAAGAGAATGCTCCCATATTCATCTCGCAGAACCCCTCCAAAACCCGCAGATCTCGGGTTACCTTTTGAAGCTCCATCTATGTTTTATTTCAAAAAACCTTTCGGGGGAGGATGCCAGAACTCCTTTTTAGTTTCCTTTAGGATAACTTTCCTGTCCAGGCCTTGTGGAATGAGCCCCTGCATACCCAACTCCCGGAGAATTCTTTTATTAGCCTCTGAGGGAGGATTATTGGGGAGATTCCTCACTGTGGTGCCAACCGTTTCCTTGAGCTGTTTTAAGATCTGCTCAAACAGGCAAAGAGATGGATTCTTTTCATTTTTGAAAATTCTCTTGTTTCTTTCTTTCTAGACATTCCATATAATGAAGCTTGGCATGAGAGCCCAAGCATAGTTAAGAACTTCATTATCTGAAAAATTTCTTCTCCAATTGCTCAGGGTGTTGATGATACTCTCTTTGTCCCTGTCAGTCTTTTGGAAAATGGTGGCAAATGTATCCCATAACCTAGAAGTGAAAGTGCAGCTATTGAGAAGATGTTCCATTGTCTCCTCTTGGGTTTCACAGAGCTGGCATCTGGAAGGCCCCATAATACCTCTTTTCCAGATATTGTCCCAAGTCAAGATCTTCTTGTGATACACCAGCCACATGAAGAGTTTGATCTTCATCCATCCTTGGTATCTCCATAGGTTCAGCCATATTTTGTCCGGAGCATGGGATTCCAGCTCAAGAAAAATACCTTTAGCCTCCTTAATATTACAGATGCCTTCTTTATTGTTGCCCCATCTAAGTTGGTCCTACCCCTTAGATACTAAAATCATCCTTTGTTCCAAAATTCTCATGAGTGCCTCTGCTTTTGTTATCATGGGCCTATCATCCTTGCAATCTATGTTTCTCCAAGTTCTCCATTTTCCTGAATTGTTAGTATGATCCCAAAATTATTTTCCTTTTATTAATCCTTGATTATGTGTCTCATGCTTAAGGCCCAAAAAGTCCTGTTTTAACAATGTTGGTTCTTGTTGCCATTTATCCTCCCAGAATAGTGCTAGATCACCCTCTCTGATTTCCCAAAAACTGTTTCTTTGTACTAAGCCTCTGTTCTCCTAGGCCTTGTTCCAGATGGATGAGCCCCTTATATTTCCAGACATCCTTATGAGATCAGTATGTTGCCAAGAGATGGTATATTTTTCTTTCCAAATACTTGCCCATTGAGCCTTTGGATCTTTAACCCAACGCCACCATAGTTTGGCCCCTAGAACGTTGCTGAGTATCTCTTGATCATCCAAGCCTAGGCCTCCTAGGTTCTTGGGTTTACAAATCTTTTCCCAAGAAACTAAGGCCCATTTATTTCTAGTCTCGTCCTTGCCCCAGAGAAATTCCCTTTGGATGTTTCTGAATTGCTGCAATACTCTTTTTGGAGTTGGGAGAGCTGATAGCATAAAAACTGGGATGGATTGGAGCACCGTCTTTGTCAGCACCAATCTCCCAGCCAGATTTAAAGATTTGATGGTCCATTTCCTGACTTTGTCCTGCATCTTATTGATCAATGGTTCCCAAATGCTCTTATGCAAAGGTTTTGCAGTTAGAGGCACTCCCAGATACTTATAAGGGAGGGAATCCCTTTGAAAGCCTAGAATTCTGGAGATGTTTTTCTGAATAGCAATATTGGTATTAAAGAAAAATATTTTTGTTTTGGAAAGATTAACTTCCATACATGTAGCCATGGCAAATTCATTCAGTATTTGTTTGTATGCTAAAGCCTCCTTGACTGTGGGAATACCCTATAACAAGGTGTCGTCTACAAATTGTTGATGAGTCAAAACCTATCCATTCTCTGTTAGTTGAAGACCCTGAATTTTACCCGTTACTCTAGCCTGCTTGATAGAACGACCAAGTCCTTCCATCATGAGGATGAAGAGAAAGGGTGAGAGTGGATCTCCCTGTCTGAGGCCTCTTGAAGGAAGAAAAATCTCAGAGGGAGAGCCATTAACCAAAATTGAAAAGCTAGAAGAAGTCACGAGGGCCATGACCCATCTGACCCAGTTATGATCAAAACCGAACGCAATAAGCACTTTCCTGATGTAGGTCCAGTTTACTTTGTCATATGCTTTGGCTATGTCCAGTTGCATGATCATTCCAGCTTTCCTCTTGCTAGTTAACGAGTGAACCACCTCATGAGCTTGAATGATGTTGTCTAGAATCTGTCTGCCTTCTACATAACTGGATTGTTCCCCCAATACTAGAGAAGGAAGTAGAGGTTTGAGTCTGTTGGCCACTACCTTGGATATTATCTTATAGACCACATTGCATAAAGCAACGACTCTATACTTTTCTGGTGTTTGAGCATTGTCTTGTTTGGGTATCAAGGAGATGAAGGAGGTATTGAGCACCTTCAAAATAGTTTTGTTCAACCTGGAATCTTCCACAACACTCAAAATATCCTGTTTAACAATATTCCAGTAGGCTTTAAAGAAATCAACATTGAAGCCATTTGGGCCCAGTGCTTTACCATTCTGCATTTCTTTGAGGACCTCATTGACCTCCTTTTCAGTCACTGGTCTGTTAAGGTTGAAATTGTCCTCTCTAGACACTAGCTTAGGAATATGACTGGTCAAGTCCCTAATGTAATGATCTCTTTCTAGGTTGTTTTCCTGAGCTATGCCTCGGAAGTGCTGGACCAACACAGCTTCTATGTCCTCATGGGATTGATGAATCTGCCCATTCTCATTCTTGATCAAAGAGATCCTGTTGTGAGCTCTGTTGGCCATGGTGGATCTGTGGAAAAATTTAGTATTGCGTTCTCCCTCTTTTAGCCATTAAACTCTAGATTTTTGTCTCCAAAATATTTCCTCTTGTTTACACAAGTTATCCCATTCTTGATGATGTTTCTCGACTTGATCATTTTTGTCTTTATCAAAGCCTTCCTTGATCATGACTTGGTTGAGTTCCTGCATTTTGTTTTCAACAGATTTCTTTCCAACAAAAATGTTGCCAAAATCATTCTTGTTCCAATCTTTTAGTCTCATCTTGATGTGCTTTAATCTTTTGTGCAGAAGGAACATTCTTGTTCCTTGAATCTGCAAATCTTCTGCCCACCATTTTTCAATATTGCTCATAAATTCTAGGTGTGAAAGCCATATATTCTCAAATCTGAAAGGTCTATTCTGAGGGGTCCCTATGCCCTGAATCTCCATTTGAACCGGCCAATGATCTGAGCCTCCAAAGGGAAGAACCCTCGTTATTATTTCCTTATCTATTAGCATAAGGTCCTCAAAGATTATGAATCTGTCTAACTTGGAGGCTACATGAGACTCTCCTCCTCTTTTATTATTCCATGTAAAGCAACCATTGTTTGTCTCCATATCAACTAGCTTCATATTATCTGTAAAGGTTTGAAAGGCCAAAGAGTCTTTATTTAGAGCTCTGGTTCCCCCTTTTTTCTCCGAAAGAGATTTAATCATATTAAAGTCCCCTCCCATAATCCAAGGTATCCCTGCATGTCTATCCCTGAGATCCACAAGGGATTCTATGAACCAGAGTTTTTCATCTATCCTTTGAGGGCCATAAACATTCGTGACTAGATAGGTTTCCCTATCTCCAACAGGCTGAATGACCACTGATAAATAATTCCTAGATGCCTCAGCATCTATTATGCCTATTCTTTGAGGATTCTAGAGAGTGAGAATACCTCCTACTAAATTCTCTGCCTTAACTTCTAGAAACTCAAATCTATTGAGCCATTTGCTATGTATTTGTCTTAACTTTTGAATGGAACATTTTGTTTCCTGGATAAAAATTATATCCGGAGCCTCATGTTTCAGTCTATTACTAAGCATTCTCTGTTTCCTTTTGCTTCCTAAACCTCTAATATTCCAAGATGTAAACTTCATATTTAAAGATTAGTAAAGGAATAGCTGGCTAGATCTTTCATCTTACCTGAGTCTATCATGAGCTTTCCACATTCCATCAATAGCTCGTTCTGTTTCCTGCCTCTTTTCTTTCTTGGGTTTCTAGGTGCTAATCCCAGAGTCGTTTTCATCGTTTTTACTCCTTCATTGCTCTGCTTGCCAATGTTTTTTGCCCCCTCCAAACCCTTAGCCTGAGTTCTCCATAAATACAACTGTTTTATTCTATTTAACTCTTCTTGAGGTAACGATTCTACCCCCCCGGTTGTTCCCTGAATTAAGAACCCCTCCAGATCTAGGTGTTCTCTCTCGAGAATCTCCTGAAGCTCATGGTCCTCCAGATCCATCTCACTTTAGGTCATTTCCTGATCCATCTCCGGCTCTATATCACTCATCATGATCTCTTTCTGTTTATCATTTTCCTGTGTTTGTTCCCTGTTTTCTTCTTTCTCCTTTTCCCCAGGACTTCTTTCCCTTGCTTGATCTTCTGCTGTTAATTCTTCATCCACTTCAAAAACTTGGAACTGGTTTTGACTAACCTGTTGTCCTTCCTTTTGTTGTTGTTTCGGCCCTTTTTGCCTGCCTTTTCCTTTATGTACCACTTTGTGAAAACTATCAGTGTCTTTCATTGTATTAGTTTTGCTTTTGTTGTCTGCTTTGCTGAGAGGGAAGTCTTTGAGAAGGTGCCCATGTTCATGGCATCTACGACATCTGAATGGAATGTGCTCGTAGTCTACTGCTTGTACCCAATCTTCGTCATAGACTTCCAAGATTACCTCATCTAGAAGAGCTCCGGATAAATCCATCTCCACACATATCCTTGCAAAGGAGGTGTATTTTCCCCTTCTTGTGGCTTCAGAAGCTTTAACAAATCGACCTAATTTATTGCCTATAGCAGCGAACAATTCAGTTTGTCAGTAATCAAGAGATAGAGAATAAAGTCTTACCCAGACCGAGACCGAAGTAAAAGTTTCCCGCTCTGGTACAAAGTTCATCATCCATGGCCTCATATAAAGACCTGCTGCTGCATAGAAGTAGGGCCCTCCTTCAAACACTCTGTCTTTATCTTCAATGTTAGTGAACACCACTGTGAAGAAACCCTTTGACCCAAGATGTAGATCAATGCTCCCTTTAGGTTTCCAGTGGTATTTGATCCATGTTTGTAAATATTTTTCAGTGGGCCATAATCCCATGAATTTACAGATGATTGCATAGGTGCACATGTGATCCCTGTGCGCCTTCTGCGCTGGATCATTTAATACCACTCTGGGTGTGATTTTAGCTTTGGGTTTACAAGATCCCTTTTGTATTTTGTCTTTTGTTCCCTGTTTTTTGTCATCTTCCTCCTTGTCTTTAGTGCTGTTATTCTTCTTCATTTTGGTACCTTTTGTCTCTTCTTCCATGTTTCTTCTTCCTTCCTCAACGGTATCTTTTCCATTATCTAGAAATTTCTTGCCCTCATTGGTCACAACTTCCTTGTAGGAGGGAGGGAGCTCCCTCTTCTGCAATTTTCCATGGAAAAACCTCTGCAGCGATCTGAAACCCTGGCTGTTCGCTCGAAATCGTCTTCACCTCCGAGTTCGTCCCAATAATCCCTTTTCAATTTAAATTTACAATCTTATTTACAAAATATAAATGGGTTTTTAAATGGTTTTTGAGAAAATAATTTTTTCAATATTTTTTTTTACATGAACGAATGGCTAAAATACTTTAGAAAAATTAATGATTCACTATAGCCCAAGAGAAGATTAAATCCACCATATAAGAACTAGAGATCCAAGCAATAATGATTCTGGCCCAAGTTTGTGAACTTGGAGGGAAAAGACTGAAGTACCTGCAAACACAATGTATTTATCTCAAAAATAATCTGTTAAATCACATGGGGTATCAAACCAGCGAAGATTAGCCCAAAACTATTAATAGCATGATTTTATCTACATCTAATGAAAAACAGATCTTACCAATATTCAACACAATATAGAAGTGTCCGTAGTCAGCACATCCCACAAATCAATAAGCAATAATACCTTGAATTGCACCTGAAATAATTTTATTATGATAGAAAAAATAGTTCCTAGCGGGACAATAATTTACACAATGCTTTACCAGCAATTCTAGCCAGAGATCAAGATGACTAGAGACTCAAATGACTCTCTAATTTATAGATAAATCATTCAAATGGAAAAATAACGACTAGTTTATTTGACCCTTGTCAAAATAATCTTGGCCATTGATAAACACTTCAATGTCTTTTAATCTTGGCCTTTGATTTCTTATTTTTGAAGAATTTTCGAATTTATCATTTAATTCCATTTTAATTAGCTCAAAATTAATTATTTAGAGCTAATTTCCTAAAAAAAAATGACTTTGACCTAACCACCAAGGTCCAAGGGTCAAATTTTCTTGAAAAATAAAATATTCTCTTGGTGGAGGACCTTTAAAATTTAATTATTTCAAGACCCACGAATTTTTTCGTTTGAAGAATTTATTTTCCTAGACAATTTAATTTTGATTCTAATTAATTAATTTTCTGGCTTATGATTTAATTTTATTTTGCCAGAAAAATTAATTAATTTACACACGAGGGGATTAATTATTTTTCCAACCCTCTAATACATATGATTTTTCTTTTACAAGGCTCAAGGAGGGAATACACATTCGTCTTCAATCCTCAAGACACATAACCCATCTGCAATTCAATACGATATAGCAAACCAAGTGATTTGTAATAAAATAATTTAGCCAATTAACTTAAATTATTACCAAACCACTTTTACATCAGACTCGATTAAAACACTAGGACTCACCTAATCATTCGACAATAAATTTCACCCTAGCTTTGGGGGTTTAAGTTGTAGGGAAAAATCTCTTTTGATTAATCGTGTCGAAAAACGCAAGTAATCAGTGAGGTTAAAAAACCTCATAGGATGGAATTCGTTGTCAAATTATAGGCTTACCTAGTTTGTTACATAGACTCATGTTTTTACTAAGATCATTTACAATATATAACTTGCAGAATGGGATGACCATGACACAGGGACCGTTGATATGTGATCCATTCCTTGTTGAAAAAAGTTGGTACTTTCGCTTCCCTCGAACTTTGACAATTTGAGTGTGTTGATTTGGGGTAGCATCGGATGTGCTCTAGCCACGAAAATTGGTGGAGGCTAAAACACATGAAATCTTCAATACCCAGAAAGAGTTTGGGCAGACTCTAAACAGTTTTGGAGATATTAAAATAATTAATATTTTTAATGGAGTACTTAGGGAAAATAAAATGTTATGAGAATTAATATAAAACTATGTTAGTATAGTCCAAAAGTCATGGATCAAGCCAGATCTAATCTTAGTCGTTGATTAGGGACTTAATCTCAGCCATTGATTTGTCAACGAGAAAAGTATAAGAGGAGGCTTGAGGGTAACTTGGAGAACACACCAAGAGATCAAGATTTCGACTTTCTGGGGTTGGGTTTGCTGAAAACTTGAGAGAGTGATCAGAGTTGCAGCTAAGGGGCAGTGAATACAGAAGCAAAGAGGCAGAGATAGCACCGGGACGATCAGTGCAGTAGCCAGAATTGCCAGGAATAGCCGAGAAAGCTGATGCAGAGGGCAGAAGCCGGAACTGCTGGGAACAACCGAGAAAGCTGACGTAGAGGGTAGAAGCCGGAACTGTCGGGAACATCCGGAACTTTTGGAACAATCGGGAAAGTTGACGCAGAGGGCAGAAGTCGGAACTACTGAGAACAGCGGAAATTGCTGGGAACTACCGGAACTGTCGGGAAAGTTGACGCAGAGGGCAAAAGCTGGAACTGTCGGGAATAGCCGGAATTGCCAGGAACAGCCGGAATTGCTGGGAACTGCTGGAACTGTCGAGAACGCTGATGTAGAGGGCAGAAGCCAGAACTGCCGGGAAAGCTGATGCAGAGGGCAGAAGTCGAAACTGCCGGGAACTGCCAGAAAGTTGATGTAGAGGGCAGAAGAGGCTAACGCAGTCCCTAGAGGCTGGCGTTGGGGTTTCATGGGGCAGACTGGAGCCGTGGAGTTGTCGGAGTGTTTATCCGGGGTTTCAGCCGGAATATCTGCTTCTAAATAGAGAGGTACTACTGCCGAGATTTTACTTTGTTAGGTGAGCCGGATTTGGCACCCAGATTGTTTTTTGAAACTGCTTAATAAATCAAACCCTCAGATACTTGCACTGGTTTTCCCACATTGGGTTTTCCGGGGACATTAGTCCAAAAACAATGGTGTCACTTGTGTGCTTGTTTCTGTTTCCTTCAGTTGATGTTCTGTAATATGTTGAGCATGTACTTGTGTTTATTTTCAATATTTACATGGTAAATAACTTGTTAATTAATCAAAACAAGTAGGAAGAAATAAACCAGTAAGTACAGGGAGGGTTTTTGACTGTTAGACTTAGAAACTTCAACATGGTATCAGAGGGTGGTTGCAGATCGCAGGGGAACTAAGGACATCAGCCGCGCAGAACAACAGTAGCAGAAAACAACTTCCCCGAGTGACAGAAGTTGTTCCTAGTAGAGTAGCAACAAGGGAAGGGTGACACAATGCATGCGTCATCGAGGTTGAGCCAAGAAGAGGCAATGCAGAGGCTGAGGAAGGCAAAGATAGGCTCATGCAAAGCCATGCAGAGGCCAGGTGCGCTAACACAGTTGGCTGAGGAGGCTGATTTGCTGTTGCCGACATTGCGCAGAGCCTAGGAGCTCTAACTTCATTTTACTGGGGTTTAGGAGGCTATGGGTAAGTTGCAGAGTGGAGTTGGTGGGGTATTGTAGTCAGAATAGTACCTAATGGGGCAAGGCCAAGGAGGAGGGAGTTGCTACCGAGGGTTTCTAGCCGAGGAATCTGGATCAGTGGTGCAGTTGCATAGACGATCAGAGAAGGGGCATCTCGACATTGGCAAAAGGATTTCCAGGAGGGAAATCGAGGCTTAGAGGGAGTCACATCGAGAACTTCCAGAAGGGAAGTAGAGGAGCAGCGAGATGGCAGTGAATGGGGTAAGAGACCAAGATAGGCTGGACGGAGCCTCAAACTTCGTAGTCTGGAAGGCCAGAGTCTTATTCGTTCTAGATAGAAATCATGTCAAGCACTTCGCCTTGAGGATGATAGCTATCCCAGTTGACCCAACTGATAACCAAAAGTACGAGGAGGCAATGGCGAGGGCCAAGAGCATCATCCTTGATGGGGTCAAGGACCATGTAGTACCACATATTGCCGAAAAGGAAACGACACATGAAAAGTGGGAGGCCCTAAAGAAATTGTACCAGCATACTTCTGTGCAGAGAAGGATGTTACTAGAAAATCAGTTGCGGTCATACCGGATGAAGAAGGGAGAATAGATCGACCTCTTCGTCGGTCAATTGAAGGAGATCCGGGATCAGCTGACTTCCATAGGGGCCACGCTAGATTCAAAATTGGTGGTGAGCACAACCCTGAACGCAGTCTTTGAAGACTGGGAGGTGTTTGTCCAGAGTATACTGGGCAGGGCGACCCTTCCAGATTGGGAGGACATGTGGGTGGCTTTTCGCCAAGAAGTGTGAAAATTCTATCACCGCAGCAATTGATTTACTTTTCCTACTTATTTCATCATAAGTTATTCATGAAATTACTTCAACAAACATTAAAATAAATACTGCTACAGATATCACATCGTAATACAGAAACAAAAATATGCACACATTGACACAATTATTTTGGACTAATGTCCCCGGAAAAACCCACTGTGAGAAAACCGGTGTAGCAAGGGAGGATTTTATTATTCAACAATTTTCTTGTACAACAGGGTGCCAAACTGGCTTACCAACAGATAGACGAACTTCCAGCACTTTCCTAAACCCAGTGTAGGCCCTACTGACCTCTGCTATAGCCTGAAACCCTCTGCATCAACCTATTGAGGCTCTGCGCAGCCTATTTGGGCTTCTGAGTCACTCTTGCAACCTCTGCGTGGATGACGCATGCCCTTCAGACTCTGCGCAGTCTTTGCTGCCTCTCCGTGGCTTCCTCTGGCTTTACGTCTGCCTCTTCTGCACTGATCTCTTGTCTCTCTGTTTCGTACTTGCTGCCTCCTGACTGCTCTCCAGACCACTGGTTCAATTTCTTAGCAAACCCCACTCTAGAAATTGAACTGACTGGTCTCCCTTAGTGTATTCTCCAAGTGCCCCTCAAGCCTCCTCTATACTTTTTCTGTTGACATCTCAACAGCCGAGATTAAGTCCCTAATCAATGACTAAGATTAGATCTGGCTTGGTCCATGTCTTTTTAGATCATTCTAACATAGGTTCATATTAATACACATTAATATTTTATTTTCCCTAAGTTTAGACTTAGGGACTCCATTAAAAATATTAATTATTTTAATATCTCCTGATTTGTTTAGAATTTGCCCAAACCCTTTCTAGGAATTGGAGATCTCATGTGCCCCAACCTCTCCACCAAATTACGTGGCTAGATCACATCCGATGCTACCCCAAATCAACACTCCCTCTTAGTGAGGACTGTGCTCTAACAATACTCCTCATTGAGTATTACTCCGATCATCCGGCATCAATACTTTTGCTGATGCTAGGCCTCCCTACCCAACATCCTCTACACTGCTGCATCCTGTACTACAGCCCATGGTTTTTCCACTGCCACTGTTGCATCTGTATGACAGCTCCCTCTGCATCTGTGCTGCTGCTGGTCCTTTCTCCCAACACTGCATCCGCACTGCACCTTCCTCTGCATCTGTGCTGCTGTTGGTCTTTTCTCCCAACACTACATCTACACTGCAACTCCCTCTACATCTATGCTGCTGTCGGTCCTTTCTCCCAACACTGCATCTGCACTGCAACTCCCTTTTCATTCGTGCTGCTAACACACTATTTCTGAAAGGGGTTCTTTACTATCCCCATCTTTTCCCTGAAGTAGTCAAATTTTGACTTTCCAAGAGCCTTGGTGAGGATATCTGCCACTTGTTCCTCTGTAGGAGTGTAGCTCAACTGTACAGCCCCATGTTGGACACAATTTTTGACAAAGTGACACCAGATATCAATATGCTTTGACCTATCATGAAATACTAGATTTTCAGAGAGTTTGATGCAACTCTGATTATCACACATGATCCTGGTCGCCTCCATATTTCTTTTGAATGGGTTTACTAGTAGTTTTCTAAGCCATATGGCCTCACACGAAGCTGTGCTTGATGCCATATATTTTGCTTCAGACGAGCTCAAAGCCACAGACTTTTGTTTCCTACTACACGAAGAGGTTATTCCTGATCCAATGTTGAAACAGTGCCCAGAGGTACTTTTCCGATCCACTAAACTTCCTGCCCAATCTGCATCAGTAAATCCACTCAACTTGATATTCTTCCCCTTGTTGTACAAGAGCCTATAATCAACTGTTCCTTGTAAATACCTGAGAACGTGCTTCGTTGTTGCCCAGTGAGCCGTCTTTGGTTCCACCATGAACTGACTGAGGGTGTTGACAGCGTAGCAAATATCTTGCCTGGTATTGACTAGATACATCAGGGACCCTATGAGCTGTCGGTATAGGGTGGGATCGACATCCTTGTCTTCTGATGCATCAATCTTCTTCCAGTTGGTGATCATTGGTGTAGCCATAGGTCTATAGTCTCCCATCCTGAACTTGTTCAGAATTTCTGTAGCATACCTTCCTTGCCCAAGGAATATTTCTCCTTTCTGTTGCCAAACTTCCAACCCTAGAAAATAGTGCATTCGTCCCAGGTCCTTCATATCGAACTCTGTGGCTAGATTCTTCTTGCAATCTTCAATGAGTTTGGATGATCCTGTTTGGAAGAGATCATCCATATATAATACTAAGATAAGTGGCTCTCTCTCTATGACCAAATAGTAGAGATTCGGATCTGCGTCACTCTTGACAAACCCCATCTTCTGTAAGTAGCCATCTATTCGACCATACCACGCTCTTGGTGCCTGCTTCAGCCCATACAAGGCTTTCTTTAGTCTGCATACATGAGACTTCTTCTCATGATTTTCAAAGCTCTCTGGTTGTTCAATGTATACTTCTTCTATTACCCCGTTCAGAAATGCTGTCTTGACATCCATCTGATGGATCTCCCATCCCATCTGGGCTGCAAGAGATAACACGGTTCTAATAGATGTATGCTTGGCTACCGGGGCGAAGGTTTCCTCATAGTCAATCCCTTCCTTTTGAGCATACCCCTTAGCCACAAACCTGGCCTTGTATTTTTCAATATTGTTGTCTGCAACATATTTGATCTTGTAGATCCATCTTGAACCTACCACAAATCTGTCTTGAGGCCTTGATACCACCTCCTAGGCATCCTTTACCATTATGGAGTTATACTCTTCTACCATCGCATCTAGCCAGACCTGATGCTGAGCTGCCTCCTTGAAGCTGGCAGGCTCTCCATCTTGAGCTACCAACGCCTGATACCTGTCTAACTATTTTTGCTCCCTTTTACTGTTCCTTGGCTCTCTGATGAAGTTCTCTGCATCACACAAAATCTAACAAAGTTCCCTGCTTGTTCTTCCTCTACCAATAGGTGCTTCTGTTTTCTCCTCTTCCTCATCCTGAGAATCTTCCTGACCTGAGGAAGGATTCTTCACTTCCGTTGGTTGAAGAGGCATGACCAACAGATCCTCTTTCAACTGCTCCTTGGAAGGCATTTCGCGAGATCTTCTGAAAGCTCTATCCTCCATGAACTTTACATCTCGTCGTACTACTACCTTCCTGCTCCCTAGAAGATAGATCCTGTATGCCTTAGCGTTCTCGCTATATCCTGCTAGGTACCCCTTTTCTGCAGTCTGATCCAGTTTCTTCCTCTTTTCTTCGGGTATGTGACAATATGCCAAACTCCCAAATATCTTGAAATGACTGACTTCAGGTATCTTCCTAGTGAAGACTTTGTCTGGAGTAATCTTGCCCAATGCCCAATGAGGAGTCGTGTTCTGAACGTAGACAGCTGCGTTGCATTCTTCTGCCCATAAGAATTTTGGCATATCCTGATCATACATCATGGCCCTGGCTGCTTCTATAATAGTCCTATTTTTCCTTTCTGCCACCCCATTCTGCTCCGGATTGTATGGAGCTGTCCACTCTCTTCTGATGCCCTCCTTAGCGCAAAAATTAGTGAAGTCCTTATCGACATATTCTCCACCATTATCTGAGCGCAAGACTTTTATTTTCTTACCTGTCAGATTCTCCACTGGAGCCTTGAACTCCTTGAATCGACTGAAAACCTCATCCTTGGTTTTCAAAAAATAGATCCAAGTTTTCCTCGAGTGGTCACCAATGAAAGTAAGGAAATATTCGGCACCACTGAGAGCTTTGACGGACATAGGTCCACAGATATCTAAGTGTATCAATCCTAGTACACTTTTTGCCCTGTGGTTGCTCCTAGGAAATGTCGCCTTGGCATACTTTCCTAGAGCGCATCCCCTGCATACATCATCTCGTTCCGTACTCAGATCCAGAACTCCTGTTACAGTGCTCCTAAGAATTCTCAAAGCTCCATGGTGCAAGTGACACATCCTTATGTGCCATAGTTCGTTCAAGTCTTTGTCTCCATGACTGCCTATTAGTGCCATTGGAGATTCTAGTTGTAATCTGTACAACCGATTACTTTTGATCCCGATCTGCACTTTCTTTTTCCAGCTCAAGTGTTTGACGTATACCTTTTCCTTGTAGTTGTGACATGGAAAGTAAGTTCATACCCAATCCTGGCACATGCAGCACATTTGTGGCACCAGACCGCTTTGCCCTTTCTGTCTAAAAAACTATGGTACCCTTTCCTACTGGAGTACACTTTACCTTGTTCCCCATGGTGATCTGAAAGTTCATCTTCTCTTCTCGATATTCTGAGAAACACTCCCTGATTTTCGTCATATGCCATGAAGCTCCGTTGTCTATATACCATACTTCTGATGATGCAGCACTAGTCATGCACACCACTTCTTCTTCCAACCTGGAAGCCAACATAGAGAAATCAAAATCTCTCTCTCTTGTGCAATCTTTTGAAAATCTGCGTGAGTCCCCTGAGGTGGATGCCTCTGCATCGTGGTCTCGACCCATAATTGATTTTGCCTTTCTGTCTCTGATTACTTGCTATAATACCATGTGAAAATTCTATCACTACAGCAACTGATTTACTTTTCTTACTTATTTCATCATAAGTTATTCATGAAATTACTTCAACAAACATTAAAATAAATACTGCTGCAGATATCACATCGTAATACAGAAAAAAAAAATATGCACACATTGGCACAATGATTTTGGAATAATGTCCCCGGAAAAACCCAATGTGGGAAAATCGGTGCAGCAAGAGAGGATTTTATTACTCAACAATTTTCTTGTACAACAGGGTGCCAAACTGGCTTACCTACAGATAGACAAACTTCCAGCACTTTACTAAACCCAGCGTAGGCCCTACCGCCCTCTGCTATAGCCTGAAACCCTCTGCATTAGCCCAAAACCCTCTACGTCAGCCTACTGAGGCTCTGCATAGCCTCTCTGGGCTTCTGCGTCACTCTTGCAATCTCTGCATGGATGACGCATGCCCTTCTGGCTCTGCACAGTCTCTGCTGCCTTTGCGTGGCTTCCTCTGGCTCTGTGTCTGCCTCTTCTGCACTGATCTCCCATCTCTTTGTTCCGTACTTGTTGCCTCATGACTGCTCTCCAGACCACTAGTTCAATTTCTCAGCAAACCCCACTCTAGAAATTGCACTGACTAGTCTCCCTCAGTGTAATCTCTAAGTGCCCCTCAAACCTCCTCTTATACTTTTTCTGTTGATATCTCAACGGCCAAGATTAAGTCCCTAATCAACGATTAAGATTAGATTTGGCTTGGTCCATGTCTTTTTTGGAGCATTCTAACACAAATTCATATTAATACACATTATATTTTATTTTCCTTAAGTTTAGACTTAGGGACTCCATTAAAAATATTAATTATTTTAATATCTCCTAATCTGTTTAGAATCTGCCCAAACCCTTTCCGGGTATTGGAAATTTCATGTGCCCCAACCTCTCCACCAAATTTCGTGGCTAGAGCACATCCGATGCTACCCCAAATCAACAAGAAGAGATTAGAAGGCTAAGCAAGAAGGGAAGCAGCGGCAAGGGGATCAGAATGAAGAAGGAGGAAGAGGAGGATGCTGCCATAGCATCTGAGGAAAAGCAGGAGAAACGGAAGAAGAAGGAGCTCTCCAAGGTCAAGTGCTTCCACTGTGGAGAGCTAGGTCATTATGCGACCCAGTGTCCAAGGAAGAAGAATAAGGGAGAGGCCTCCGAGACCAAGGCAGCGCCAGCAAGGGCAGAGAAGGAAGTGGAGACAGACGATGACTGTTCCATGAGTGCACACATGCCAGTTGAGCGGAAGTGGGGAGACATCGAGCTGTAGTCAAATGAACTACAGGAGATGAGGGGTAGGATCTTTGAGGTACCCAACCTCTCGGATTATACCTGGCTACGGGAGCCCCGAATATGAGTAGCAATACTGGCAGATGTCAATAAAGACGGATGTGGATGGAGCGAGAGAGGGAGCTACAGTGCAGGTTTCCTAGGACAACGTGAGCCAGCAGTGCGAGAAGCACGGGAGTGTTGTACCAGTGCAAGATGGCACAGAGAGGTGTGCAATGGTGCGAGATGCACAATTGTTGCAGCAACGCAGAGGTCAGAGAGGGAGCACTTGTCAGTGACAGAGGGAGCTTCAGCATCAGGAGTGTTTCTAGCCTGATGGAGATGTCAGAGTTGGGAGATCAGTTACTTACTTCTCAGTAACTGAGTTGCAGTGCAGCAGTTAGCAGTGGTAGTGCTATGGGCAGCACGATGTAGCATGATGAGAGGGGTTGCAGTGCAGATGCAGCAGTGGCAGTGGCAGGGCCATGGGCAGCAGCACGAATGCAGAGGGAGTTGCAGTATGGATGCAGCAGTGGCAGTGGCAGGGCCATGGGTGGTAGTACAAGATGCAACATTGTAGAGGATGTTGGGCAGTGGGCCGAACATCAGCACAGGGACCGATGTTGGATGATCAGAGTGATGTTCAATGAGGAGTATTACTAGAGCACAGTCCTCGCTAAGAGGGAGTGTTGATTTGGGGTAGCATTGGATGTGCTCTAGCCACGAAAATTGGTGGAGAGGCTAAGACACATGATATCTCCAATACCCAGAAAGGGTTTGGGCAGATCCTAAAGAGTTTGGGAGATATTAAAATAATTAATATTTTTAATGGAGTCTCCAAGTCTAAACTTAGGGAAAATAAAATATTAATGAAAATTAATATAAAACTGTGTTAGAATGGTCCAAAAGTCATGGATCAAGCCAGATCTAATATTAGCCATTAATTAGGGACTTAATCTCGGCCGTTTATTTGCCAACGAGAAAAGTGTAAGAAGAGGCTTGAGGGTCATTTGGAGAACACACCAAGAGATCAAGATTTCGACTTTCTAGGGCTGGGTTTGCTGAGAAAGTTAAGAGAGTGATTAGAGTTGCAGCTGAGGGGCAGTGAATAAAGAAGCAGAGAGGTAGAGATAACACCAGGAGGATCAGCGCAACATCTGGAATTGTCGGGAACTGCCGGAACAACCGGGAAAGCTAACGCAGAGGGCAGAAGCAGGAACTGTTGGGAACTATCGGAACTATCGGGAAAGCTGTCGCAGAGGGCAGAAGCCGGAACAGCGGGGAACAACCGGAACTGCTGGGAAAGTTGACGAAGAGGACAGAAGCCGAAATTTTCGGGAACAGTCGGAACTACTGGGAACTGCTGGGAAAGCTGACGCAGAGGGTAGAAGCTGGAACTGCCGGGAAAGCTGATGTAGAGGGCAGAGGCGGGAATTGTTGGGAACTGCTGGGAAAGCTGACGCAAAGGGTAGAAGAGGCTGACGCTGGGGTTTCGTGGGGCAGATTGGAGCTGCCGGAGTGTTTATCCGGGGTTTCAGCCAGAATATCTGCTTCTGAGTAGATAGGTACTATTGCCGAGATTTTACTCTGTTGGGTGAGCCGGATTTGGCACCCAGATTGTATTCTGAAATTTCTTAATAAATCAAACCCTTAGATACCTGCACCGGTTTTCCCGCATTGGGTTTTTACGGGGACATTAGTCCAAAAACAATGGTGTCACTTGTGTACTTGTTTTTATTTCCTTCAGTTGATGGTCTGTAATATGTTGAGCATGTACTTGTGTTTATTTTTAGTATTTACATGGTAAATAACTTGTTAATTAATTAGAACAAGTAGGAAGAAATAAACCAGTGAGTACATGGAGGGTTTTTTACTGTTATACTTAGAAACTTCAACAGAGTGCAACATACCCAATAAATAATTTTGCTAAGTAGACCTCCCTTTTTGCAATTTTGCCGTTGAGAAAATATTTTGACATGTAAAACTTAGGAAAAGTGGGTTGAGGGAGTCCCCACTCAAGTTTTGGAGAAAAGGAGGCCACAAACATTAGAGAAAAGGAAAAAATAATTTGGTAGTGGGTTGAGGGGCCCCCTGTTAATCTCTTAACATGCCACTTTCCATGATTCTCTTTACATATGGGCATGTGGCCTCTTCATGGAACTCATTACATGGCCTACAAAAAGGGGGAATTTGATCTACCATGTTGGTAGATTCCAATGGATTAGGAGGCCTATAATCTTGTGGAGGGACTTTATTCTTTTCCCATCTATCATTTGGCCTAGGTTGAAATCTTTGCACTTGTGATCTTTCCATGGCCACGAACCTATTTTACATTGATTTCATTTCTTTAATGTCATTTGCTTCCATGCTCTTAATGAGTTGAGTTAATTCTTTAATAGGATTATGTGTAGTCTCTTCCTTGTTCTTGCCTTTGAAATCATTAGATTTTGATGGCACTCTATTGAAACCAGGAATTTCAGATTTCCCAGATTGCTTTTTAGCCCTTTCTATCTTCAAGGCTTTAGGTTGAGCTACACTTAAATTCGTAGGCTCCTTCCTCCTCAACTCATAGGCAGTGTGAACACCAAAAGCATCTATATATGAGCATAAAAGAAATTCATCAGGAGGTTTAACAGTAGCAGGCATGCTTTTTACTAATTCATTGAATCTTTTGTTAAACTCCTCAATGGCTTCATTCTCATTTTTCTTTATGTTGCTAATGGCATTGATCAAATGTCTATTTTCCTTATTCTCTCCAAACCTATCTAAAAATGCAGTTACAATGGCTTGTAAAGAGTTAAATGAGTTAGCAGGTTTCTCAGTGAGCCAATCAAGAGCATCCTCTTCTAAAGATAAAACAAAAAGTTTCATCTTCACATCCTCATAGTTAACAGTGTTACACCATTTAGAGATACAAACATTAAAGTTTTTCACATGTGATGTAGCACTAATGGCATTGTTATCTTGAAAGGAAAAAAACTTTTCAATAGCCTTGTCAGGGATATTGTGAGGAAAACCATTTATGTTAGTGAACTCACAAGGAGCAAAAATATCATTCATGATGCTAGGCTCTACTTGTTTTTGAAAAAGAAAATGAATATCAGAAATAGCCTCCTGCCCAAGACTAGCAAGAGCTATACTAAGATAAAGTCTATTCAACCTCTCTCTAAAAACACTTTAAGGATCAGGGGAGGGGCTAACTAGACCACTTGAATTTCTCCTAGTAGAGACTTTTGCAAAATTCGGATTTAGTGGAGTCACCACTTGAGCAAGAATCTAAATCTAAGGGTAAAAAATGATAAAACCAAAAGGTTAGTCGATTTCCCAGGTACAAGAAAGCTTGTCCTTGGTAATGGCGCCAAAAATGCTATCACTTGCTGCCTACACCTACCTACAAGTTAGTGAGAAAAACCTTCAATCCCACAAGATGTGGTTGGTGGTAGGGAATTTAGAGAAGGGGCTTTCACACTAATCCCGACTCTCTTCATTTGAGCTAAGGTGGGTGGTCTCTAATGAAAAATTAAGTTAAAAGATGTGAGTTTCTAGGAAAGTATTATAGTGAAAATGGATTACTTTTAAGGATTTATGAGCAAATATGATGTGAGCAACTTGAAATAACAATGCAAATCATTAACATGAGAAAAACCATAAAACCAGTGCCTTCTAAGGAATTTGCTTGACAATTTAAAGATATATTTGCTCAAAGTAAAATGAAATTCTCTCAAAAGAAAAAGCAGAGTAACCTTGAAATGTAAACAAAAGATTGTTAGCACAACATATTGCAAGATACAAAAATGCTTTTGAGATAATCAACTTTATGAATCAAAACATGTGAAACATGTTTTTCCAAAACCCAACAATTAGTAATTAACTTGGAAATGTAAAATAAAGGAAGTGCTAAACGAAGACATCAATATGCAATTAGACTTGAAGGATGAAAAGAAAGCACGTGTTTGAATGGATTAAAATACTTCCTTTTGGAATAAACTTTACATATGAAAACTCAAACCATCAAGAGACAAGTAAAGTAAATATAATGGAAAGTGCTCTTGGTTAATTTTATTTATTACCTATACAACAAGATTGTAATTGAACTCTTCTATCCTCAGACGTGACCCTCACCCAAAGATATGGATGTCACAGTGAGGAGTCAATAGAAGAGTAGAGGGTCTCTAAGATGTGTGCTTCAAAGAGAAATAAGATAGTTGCAAAACTTGAAAGACTAGAATGTAGATGAACTCATATGTGTTTACACCATTAAATGGAAAATAGGCAAGTAAAATGGAATAGATTACTTTAAGCTACAATTGTTTCAAATAAATATTAGTACTCCAATAGTTTCCATGACATATAGCATAAATTGACCAAGTAGTGAAGCATATGCTTGAAGAAATTACGAAACAATTAAAACTTGCCAAAGTATGAAGTGTTTACACATAAGATAAAATTCGCTTAAGTTTACAATTTAGAAGCTTATGCATATGATAATTTAAATACAAGATTTCAAAAAATTGCATGTGGAGTGAAATGTGTTAATTTTGAGTATGCACAAAATGAAACTAAGTGTTACAAAGCTAAGAAAAACTAGAAGCAAAATTAATCTAGGCATTGAAGGAAACTCGTGGGAGTGAGAAAGACGAACAAACAATAGAATTTGGGCTAGAGAATTTGCAAAGATTTATCCATAAAAGGATGAGATTCAACTTGGTTATTTGCAGTGCTGAATTCGAGGGAATTCTTGGGGCTGAATTTATACATTTCCAACAGTGCACAGGAACTCCCAGTCAAATATTTTGCAGGGTTTGGAGGAGTAGAGGTGTGGAGAGGTGAGGGTCGGAGCTAGGGAGTATTTCTTAGAGGATATTCACTAGATTTTGGGAGGTTTTCCTGGAGTACTTGTCTCACATTCAACATTATATTTTCCAGCAGTGCGTTTGTCTTGATAGAGAGGGAAATTCACATTTCTTGGGGTCATCGAGTGAAGTTGGAATCAACCCAAAGGATTTATGGGATTTTGTGGGATTATTGAGAGGAGGTTCCAACTAATTTTATAGAATTTTCTAGGCAATATTTGAGCCAGAATCGTACAATTTTCTAGCAGGGCGTATTTTTGGTTAATTGGACAATTCACATCACATTGTGGGTTTGATTTTGGCTTGGAATTGAGCCAAACCTTTTCTGGGTATTTCTGGGTTTTAGGAGAAGAGTCTGTGGTTGCAATTTTAGACCGATCTAAGCATTATTGAGGTCAAAACTTCAGTTTCGTTATGGAGATTTTTAGCAAAACTTTTGTGCATTACACATATTTTGTGGGGAGCCATTTCCAGCATTTGGGTCATCAGATTTTCACATGGGTTTTGCAGAGCTTGCATAGCAAGCCCAGGCTCTATTATTTCATCTCATTTTATGTACATGTTCCCAAGAATATTTGGTTGCTATCTCTTGTGTTTTAATTTGTGGCTGTGTCCTTCACTTATTTTGTTGTTCTAAATTGCTTTGATATTTGTTGATTATTTCCAATTAGGAACATTATAGTGGTATCAAAGAATGATCTTGACCAACTAGGGGGGAGCTAGAAAGATCATGGAGGTTTTAGACATACATGCACCGTGATTAGTGAATTTATAAACACTCCAATGTCACAAAAAAGGAAGAGCACATAGGGGATCATGGAGGAGTTGATGAGGCAGAACCAACAATTGGTGAGGAAAAACTAACATGCTCTAGAGAGGATGCAACAAATGATGTGAATGTTGAAACATAACTAGCAGAGAAGCCACGCATATGCACACACAGTCTAGCAGAACAACACCCATGGCCAACCTAGTCGACCTACCATGCCTCATTTTCCAAATGAACCGAAGAAGGAGAAGAAGCTTGACACTTTTGCAGATTTGATGAGGTCCTTAGTAAATAGGATTGATGAGTATGAGGTGTTAGACTCCAGGTTCAAAAGGGATCTCTCATTTGAGGAGCATAGATTAAGCGTGGGATCATCATACTGGTGCACCAAGGGCAAGGCCCACTACATGGAGGAGATTCTCGACATTGAGCATGAGGAGGAGATTCCTTTAATAGCTCCAGTTGACACATTGGTGGAGAGAGTAGAGCACACACCATCGAGCCACCAATTCATGAGGTATCAAAAGACGTATCCACCGTTGATGAGGTGGCAAGAGACATATTCTCCTTTGATGAGGTGCCAGGAGACACAGGGGTATCCAAAGTTGTGATCGAGTTTATAGATGATATCCACTCACAATAGTTTCAATAGCTCCAGGATGACCTTCTAGCATTAAAAAGGAACGCCACGATAGTCTGAGAGACCATTATGTAGCAAAATGAGGAGTTGGAGAGCATGAGAGTGGTTTGTGCAGAGTCAGTGGCCAAACTAACTTGTGTTGGGAATAGTTGGATTCCCTAGTGACACAGTTAGAGGAGTACACATTGGAGCATTAGAGCAACTCTCTTCAAGCATATATAGATGGGGCTTGTAGCACTCATAGGTTACCTTTGCACATTGGTGAGAGAGAGGAAGAGTTACCTATTCAGATCTCATGTGTTGACCAGGACAGTGAGATGAGGCAACATGCATTGCACAAGGGGCAGCGTTTGCATGTTGAGGTTGTTGTGCGTGCAAGTACATATGCGTTTGATCCCGCGCTTAGGGTTGGATGGCGCGATATTTTGAGTTGGTATTCAACGGACTGGGTTACACTTATGAAGATGGTCATAGTAGAGAGTGAAGCTCAGCAAGAGCTCCCAGACATTGGGGATACTGGAGGCCCAGGTTGGCATTGGGATCCAAGTTGGGCTTCCTACCATATACTCGAGACGCGAGATGATGGGTTTTGGGATCCAAGCGGAACTCCCCACCACCACATCATGGATTTGGCTAGTGAGGGCATTGGCGGTGTGACGGGTCCGGTGATTGAGCATACACGCACTTTTAGATCCCCATCAGGGCCCTGTACAACACTAGTGACAGGATGGTTTGATTGGGGAGTAGGCAGATTTCATGAGTTTCCTCGGCGTATTGACTGTGCGGGGGGACACAGGGTGGTTAACCTACTCAGGAAGGAGTTGAACGAAGGTGGCATAGGCAGGTCACCAGGCAAAGCATTATATGGGGATGAGGATTTTCTGCAGTTAGTTGGGACACAACAGACACCGAGGAGTAGCACAATGGTGGCATCTCCTCTGGTACATAAGGATATTCACCTCTTGGGTCTCTCAGAGGGGAGATCCATGCATCAGAGGGTATGGTGGTGCAACAGTGGAGGTGGTAATACGAGCAGGGTGTGGAATGGCGCATACTACACTAGACCAAGACATACAGTGGTGTAGAGGAGTATACAACAAGGAGCAGTGGCCTGCAAAGGAGCACAGAGGTGTTTTGGGGAGTGTCGTGATATGTTGGTTCGCGCTATGGAGTAGGAGGAGAAATTCACACCACCTTGAGTTTCTGCATAGAGTGACAGCTACCTCATCACAGGATAGATACCAGCTGATTCAGGATGATATGGTTGCTGGTAGTGGTGTCTAGCACTGCAGAAAGGCATGCAACTAGGTATAGTCGTGTGCCTTGGCGCACGGAGGTGCATGTTTATATGCGGAGGAGTGTAGAGATACTTGGCCATATGCAGTGGTGTGTGACACTGGCTTGTAGGGTTTTGGAGTGTTACCTCCAGGGAGACTGCCTGATAGGGACGATAGACATTGGCCCATGGGATATTGGAGCGTTACCTCTAGGGAGACTTCCTGATAGGGACGATAGGCATGTCATTGGGGGTAACTCACCCAGGATCGATGGGGACACAGATGGGCATCATTCGATGACATCCATAGAGATTCACATACACGTCTCTCCTCCACATTACTTGCAGGGGCAGAGGATTTGGATGTTGCCCCTTGGTGGTCTCGGCATGAGCAGCAAGACACAGGCGACTTACTTGAGACAGTTGAGTAGGACACAGGGTGTCCAAAGAGGAACTTCTTAGTGGGGGCGATTGGTCAGGGCACGAGCTGGCAAGTACAACCTTGGGGAGTGCGTGGCCTACTATAGAGGTAGAGTATGTTCCATCCCTAAGTTCGCACTTAGGGAGGTGACCATGAGTGAGATGTAGGGTGCGCTTTCGATAGGATAGCCCAAGGCATTATGTGAGCATGAGGTACCGGGGATGATAGTCCTTGTTGGCAGGAGGATACCTAGGGTCTAGGCAGGATCCGAGTACATCATCAAGAGCTAGGATAGTCTATTTCACTATGTGCTTTGGCAGGAGCAGATAAGTTTTTCATATGTGGGACAGATTCTTGATGCTCGGTGCCCATCTTTTGGATACATAGGGGTCAGAGACGAGGCCTAGAGGGGTCCCAGCGGCTAGCAGCATGTCACAACAGTAGGAAGTGAGGATTGGGAGTTGTGGACCCCTAGTATGGCTATAGGATCCAGGGATGCAATTGATTGGTGGGACACTCCATTCCTTAGTGATACAGTTAGGATAGCAGGTGTCCTAGTTCATTCTCAAACTGACACATGAGGGATCACTAAGGTCTTCACCATATGGCGAGGCAGGTTGTTGCTCAGGATTGGGATGGGCCATGGAGTGATAGGCTTTGGCATTGTTGAGTCGCCTTGGAAGATTTGGCATAGCCTAGATCATCAAATATATTATGGTCGAGAGTTTCAGGAGAGGAGGCTCTAGTATGAGCATGTTGGGCAACCAGTCATGACCAGAGTGTCACAGGGTCAACACGACAGTTTCTTTGCACGGCGGGCATGACACCCAGACATCACATTACTTGATAGTTCAACTACTCTTATGGATGAGTTGGTTATTATAGGGGGAGATCATCTGAGTCTTCCACTGGGTTCTAATGATTCCCTGGTGGCATGGGGGACTTCACCAACATGGAGGGATGATCAATAGGAGGAGATCAGGGGAAGCTCATGCATGCAAGGGTTCATCTCCACAAGGGTTGGATTGTATCTTTAGGAATCTGCTCTTGGAGTGCTTGAGATAGATTACTTGGTAGAGCAGATTCACAAGGGGTTGGTTAGGACTTTATATTACTATGATGCTCTACTTGTTGATAGGATGCAGAGGGATTTTGGTACCTGTACCTCGTTGGAAAGTGAATGGAGTAGGGAGTGCTCCACATTGATCAGGGTGGCTCAGGATCTTGGTGTCGAGGGATTCCTTTATGATTGGTTAGTACATGAGACAGGGATGACTTAGTGGCACATTTGGGATCTTGGTATTGTTTGCAGCGACCGTTTGGGATAGTAGATAGAGAGTGCGCTTGTTAGACATTGCTTGAGGATAAGCAATTTTTGGTGGGGAGGATTGTCATGTCCCCAATAAATAGTTTTGCTAAATAGACCTCCCTTTTTGCAATTTTGGCATGTAAAACTTAGGAAGAGTGGGTTGAGTGAGTCCCCACTTAATTTTTGGAGAAAAGGAGGCCACAAATATTAGAGAAAAGGAAAAATTAATTTGGTAGTGGGATGTGGGGCCACCCAAATAGGGGAATTCAAACACCTTAGGAAAATCAAGCTAGAGATACGAAGGGAGAGAAAAGAGGTCAAAATGGTGGAGCCCAAAAGGAGAGAAGGGAGAAACAACTATATAAGGAGGAGGGCCTCATTTTCAGAACCTTTGATAATTTGACATTTGAACTCGAGTTCTCTTGAGCTGTTCAACCAAGACAACCAGTGTTGTTTAGCACAAGGGATTTTCAGGTGGAAATTCCACCTCTACCTTAGGTAAACTTTGAGTGTCACCCTAGGAGAGAAATTGAGAATTAGTTCTGGGCATTTGAGGAGCCATTTCACAAGATTTCCTTCAGTTGGTGTGTATTTCTCCAAGGGTCTAGAAGGAAACTCGTGGGAGTTAGAAATACCAACAAACAACAGAATTTGGGCTAGAGAATTTGTAGAGATTTATCCATAGGGAGGACGAACTTCTCCTTGGTGATTTAAAGGGCTGAATTCGAGGGAAATCTTGCGGCCGAATTTATACATTTCAAGTAGTGCGCACGAACTCGCAATCAAAGATTTTGCAGGGTTTGGAGGAGTAGAGTTGTGGAGAGATAATGGTCGAAGTTAGGGAGTATTTATCAGAGGATATTCACAGGAGTTTGGCAGTTTTTCCAGGAGGACTTGGCTCACATTTAGCAGTATATTTTCCAGCAGCTCGTTTGGCTTGACAGAGAGGGAAATTTGCATTTCTTGGGGTCATCGGGTGAAGTTGGAATCAACCCAAAGGATTTCTAGGTTTTTGTGGGATTATTCAGAGGAGGTTCCAACTAACTTTATAGATTTTTTTGAGCAATATTTGAGCCAAAATCATACGATTTTATAGCAGGGTGTATTGTTGGTTAGCTGCGCAATTCACATCACATTGTGGGTTCAATTTTGGCTTGGAGTTGAGCCAAACCTTTTTTGGGTATTTCTGGGTTTTAGGAGAGGAGTCTGTGGTTGCAATTTTAGATCGATCTGAGCATTATTGAGGGAAAATATTCAGTTTCCTTCCAACAACAATTAGCAGAAATTCTAGGCAGTGTGCATATTTCGTGGGGGGCCCATTTCCAATATCTGGGTCATCAAATTTTCACATGGGTTTTGCGGAGCTTGCATAGCAAGCCTAGGTTCTATCATTTCAGATCATTTTATGTATGTGTTCCCAATTTATTAATAAAATGGCTCAAAATATTGGCTACTATCTGTTGTGTTTTAATTTGTGGTTGTGTCCTTCACCTATTTTGTTGTTCCTTGTAAATTGCTTTCGTATTTGTTGATTATTTCCAATTAGGAACATTACAGATTACTTGGGTGATTTTCAACCTTGAATAAATGACATGGCACTCATCTAAAGCAAACATGACAATGTGGACATAGCTTAAGGATGTTAGTTTTTGTAACATCGGAGGTGTTCTAGTCTTGAGACTTTATGGAGAGGCTAAAGCCTAAAACACAGGATTTCTCCATAACCCAGAATCTTTTATGGAAATTCCACCTAGAAGTGTCTCAATTAGATTATTAGCCTATTTTTAAATATTTCCTAAGTCTAAAATTAGGAAAAGGGGTTAATTAATCAGTATTAATTGAGAAATGTGTGAATCATCGAGAAACTCACACAGATTGATAGGGAAATAATCTTATCCCTTGATTAAGTTTTAATCTTGGCTATTGGAGGTCCAACAGAAGATTATAAGAAGTCGATGGGTATATGGAGAACATACACTAGAGGTACAAAAGATCGATTTCCTTGGGGAATTCGACTTTCCAGAGAGTAGAAGCCAGAAGAGTTCGAGACAAAGAAGGGAAGCAAAGACAGAGAGGGGCAGTGACAATGATCGGGAGGAAGTTTTCCAGATCCGGAGAGGCAACAATAAGTGGAAGAAGCATTCCATGCAAAAGCTGCGCAAGGGCTGCACATAAGATTCAGCAGAGCAGTTTGATTTGCTGGAGAGGAAGTCGATTCAGCTTCCAGAGGCCGAGAAAGTTTTCCAGAGGCCTAGAGAATCACTTCCAGCAGCAGAGACAGGAGGGACGGCTTGATCAAAGGTTGAACAAAGCCACACGTGCGAGAGATAGCACAAGGACTGCGCAAGGGTTTGGACGACTAGATTGTCTGTAGAAGACTGCGTTGGGATTGCTTCTGGAGTGAGAGAATTTTCTCTCTAATTGCTTTCTTCAACTACTTGCTGATTGGATAGCCAGTTGGGCTATCCATAGATTGTACTTAGATTATTCCACTGCGGCTTAATAATAAAAAACCCTCAGCTGTTGCATCGGTTTTCCCGAGTTGGGTTTTTCCGAGGACTTTTGTCCAAAAATAACTGTGTCAAATTTATTGTGTTTGCACTAGTATTTTCTCAGATTCTAGTTTATCTTCTGCAATATTTATTATTTGTGAAGGTTGCAGTGTGATTTATTTGATATTTGTAATAGAAAATACTCTGTTAATTAATTTACAGTTAGAAGAATTAATTCTAGTTGCTGCAATGAAGTTTCAAGTGGTGAAATTTTCACATGGTATCAGAGCAATTTTGATCAGTCAGGGAAGCTCAGAAGCGAAAGCATAAATTCATTGTTCAGAGGGAGCAACGTGACGAATTTCTGGTGGCTGCACAGAGCCTAAACCAGGTAGTGTGAGTTTCTTGAGCAAGTTAAATTTTACAGTGTAGGTTGGCATGAAAATATTTCTTGCTAGTTCGAGTGATTCTAGCAGGTAGAAGGGCAGTTGTAGTTCAGATTTTTGTTGAGCAGATTTCTTGTTTGGGCACAGAAGGGTTTTGGAACAGTTGCAGTAGCAGAATTAACGTTGGGTGGAAGAGAAAGTGCACACACAAAGAGAAATTTCTCTTAGAGGGTTTGTAGCCTAGAAATCCATTTTTTTCAATTGCAGTCGGCAGTAGCTGCAAGTAGAGTTATTCACTCCAGAAGGGAGTGTGAGTAGCATATTCAACAATTGAACAGAGGAAGAGGGAGATTTTTGATCAGATTCAGAGATGGCCACAGTTGGGCTTAGAGATCAAGATAGGTTGGAGGGAGCCTCCAACTATATGTCATCTGGAAGGCTAGAATGTCCTTCCTACTGGATGAATTTGGCCTGAAGACCTATGCAGATAATGTTGTGGTAGTACCTCAAGATTTGGACATATTAAAGGAATATAGGAAAGATATGGCGAAGATGAAGTGTTTGATCCTGGATGGAGTCTGGGACCATATAGTCTCTCATATGTCTGGCAAGAATACTTCCAAGGAGATGTGGGATGCTCTCGACCAGCTATATCAAAATACTTCTGAGTAGTGGAAGATGTTCTTGTAAGAAAAGATGAGGAGCATAAGGATGCAGAAGGGTGAAGACGTAGATCCCTTCCTCACCAGGATTCAGGAGGTCCGTGATCATCTTGTAGCCACTACGGAGGCACCTCAACTAACAAAGATTGTATGGATGGAATTGAACAGTGTCTCAAAGGAGTGGCAAGTCTTTGTCCAAAGTATCATGGGCCGAGCCACATTGCCTAGATGGGACAGAATGTGGTATGACCTACATCAAGAGGAGCTAAGGTCAACTCTATTAAAGAGCACCATCAACGGAAGCAGCGGCAAGGACACAAAGTGTGAGAAGGTGTTGGGTCCCTATAATACTAGTGATTACCCCATTACTATTGTAGTTATACCCCTTATTTATATTGTTGTGCCCCTATTACCCCCATATTGTTATTTCTGTGCCCCATAGAATGCCTCTATTGTTATTTTTGTGGCTTTATATTATTATTGTTAGGTCGGCTGGATTATATTGTGACTCCTTAGACTCCTATATATAGAAAGAAGGTTTTGTCATTTGTATCATCCAAGAATTGTTCATTTATGTAATGTAAAGGAGGTTGCCCCCTCGAAGAGGTTGAATTCTAAGGCGTTGATCTATCTTTTCTATCCTTTCTTGAGCTGGTTTCATAACATTTGGTATCAGAGCTTTGGATTCTAGGGTTTCGCTGCTCCAAACAGGTCATCGTGGCATTTTCTCTATAACTTTTTGTCTGGGACGTTTAATAAGTCGCAAAAAAAACCCATTTGAGAAGAAATCGCGCTGAACCTTGGGTCCAAATTTCAGAGTTGTTCGCGCGATATTTGCGGAGATATGATCTGAGGAAGTTGGTCTTTTTGAAGACTCCTGAATTACATTCAAAACAGGTGACCTGGGGAAAATCGTCGTAACTTTCTCTCTGGGGATTGGATTGAAATTTCGTAAGAAGGTAAAGAAAGAGGACGGACTGTAGTTTCTTGTATGCGTGTTTCAGATCCAAAGGTTGAAACAGTGACTCGTGGCACGTCGTACAAATTCGCTCTACTGAACTAGTCTAAAAGAAAGTCACTGTGGGAGATTTCACATAACTCTTCCTTGGAGAATCCAATTTGGGTCAGACTTGTGGCATTGGAAAGAGGACGCAGAAGGCTACTACAGGTCGCAATTTCAGAGCTGGATGGTCCGAAATTTCAGAGATACATCAGATTCAATATCAGGCTTCTATAAAGTGAAAAAAGGTGTGTAGTTTTTTTTTAAATTTTTGTGTAAGCTTGGTTTAACGGAATTCAAAGGGCATAGTAAAGCATTATTATCGGTAACTGATGCCCCGAGGAAAGAAAATGTAAACACCTAGTAAGGAACCTGAAAGCTCTAGCATGACTCATGAAGAAGAAGAAGAAATGCTACATGATATATCAAAATTACAAGAACAAGTGCAACAAATGTCACGCTCACAAAAGCTAACAGAAGCTAAGATAAATGGCGTGGAATCTAAGTTAAAGGGCATGGAAGCTAAGATGGATGATTCGAAGACAGATTTGAAGAGAGACATGGCAGATTTGAAGATAGATTTGAAGACAGACATGGAAGAATTGAAGAAGTTGCTACAAGAAAGGGTCACTAATGGTGAAAAGGTAGTAAAGGAAACTCATGATGAGAACAAAAGAAATGTTAATCATGATTCCATAGACGCTAATGTTGGATCGAAGAATCACCATATTCCAAAAATCGATATGAGGAAGTTTGATGGCAAGGATCCCGCCACATGGATATTACAGATGGAGCAATTCTTCGATCTCAATAATGTGCAAAACGCACAAAAGGTACGTATGGCAACTGTATATTTGGAACCAAATCAGTTTGTATGGTATCAATGGCTTTGTTCTCGTAAACAATTTATCACTTGGGCAATTTTTACGGAAGAATTGATAGCACATTATGAAGATACAAAAAGCAACACTTTTTTAGCCAATTGATAAGTCTCAAACAAAAGGGTTCAGTAATGGAGCACATTGAGGAGTTCCAAAAATTGAACATAAGGGTAAAAGATATTCCAGAGGAGCATAGGATTGATGTGTTCATAGGGTATTTAAAGGATAATATCCAACATGATGTTCGCCTTTGGGAACCTGATTCATTAGAGAAGGCATTCAGGTTAGCAAGAAAAATGGAAAGCAAAATTATGGCAACCAGGAAGCATACCACTCACAACTATAAAAACAGAAGTGTTGTTGCCCCTAGTCTTCCACAACCTATAAGGTTGACACCACAACAATTGGAAGAAAAAAGAGCAAAAGCGCTTTGTTACAGTTGTGATAGCAAATACACTAAAGGTCATAAGTGTGCTGAGAAGAAATTATTCTACATAGATTGTGAAGAGGAAGAAGAAAAGGAGCAAGAAAGGTCAACAGACGAAGATATACTCCAGGAACAAAGCCTAGATGAAGAACAAATAAATCCGACCATATCTTGTAATGCATTGGCGGGAATTACCACTCCTCAAACCATCAAGATAGAAGGACAAATCAAGAAGAAAAAGGTAATAGTGTTGATTGATTCAGGAAGCACTCACAATTTTATTCACTGTAGGGTAGCAAAAGAATTGAATTTCTTCCTATATCCAGCACCAGAGTGTCAAGTGATGATTGCAAATGGAGGAACAATAAATTTCTCTGGAAAGTGCCATAATATCAAGCTATCCATGGGAGAATATGTATTGACTAGCCCAATGCTTTCCATTCCAATGGGAGGTGTTGATGTTGTACTAGGAGTCCAATGGCTACAATCCTTGGGTACAATAGCTTTTAATTTTCAAGAACGTTTCATCAAATTTTCTAAGGAAGGAAAGGAAGTTGAATTAAGGGGTATTGCAGGGAAACCAGGAAAGATAATCAGCTCTAATGGCATGACAAAGCTTCCCAAAAAGGAGCAAAGAGGTGTAATTGCACAATTATGTTCGCTAGATGTTTCCACATTGGAATCATCTATTTCTCCAGATCTCCAAAAAGTCTTGGACAATCATTCCAAGGTATTTGAGACTCCCAAAGGTCTCCCACCTATGCGTGATCATGATCATGCTATTCATCTGATTCCAGGAAGTGTTCCTCCAAACATCAGGCCGTACAGATATCCCTATGTCCAAAAAAGTGAAATTGAACGTATGGTTGCAGAAATGCTAGAGGCTGGTATAATTCAACCGAGTCAAAGTTCTTTCTCAGCTCCAGTAGTATTGGTGCACAAGAAGGATGGATCATGGCGCATGTGTCCGGATTATAGGGAGCTCAACAAGCTCACTATTAAAGATAAGTTCCCCATTCCTGTTATTGATGAATTACTGGATGAATTGCATGGATCAATTTACTTCACCAAGTTGGATCTTCGTTCGGGATATCATCAAATCAGAATGAAGATTGAAGACATTCCGAAAACGGCATTTAGAACTCATGAGGGTCATTATGAATTTTTGGTCATGCCTTTTGGCCTTACCAATGCACCTTCAACATTTCAAGGTTTGATGAATTCAATTTTCAAACCAATCCTTAGAAAATTTGTGTTAGTATTTTTTGATGATATACTAATCTACAGCAAGTCTTGGAAGGATCATGTTGAACATGTTGACAGGGTGCTACAACTATTGGAGGAGAAAAAACTATATGCAAAAGATCCAAATGTTTCTTTGGAGTCCAGGAGGTGGAATATTTGGTCATATTGTATCTCATGAAGGAGTTAAGGTAGACCCTAGCAAAATTAAAGCCATTAAGGAATGGAAAATCCCCACATCCATAAAGCATCTACGAGGATTTCTTGGGTTGACAGGGTATTAATGCAAGTTTGTTAAGAATTATGGGAGAATAGCAGCACCTCTAACAACATTATTGAAGAAAGATTCATTTTCATGGACTCCGGAAGTAACGAAGGCCTTTGAACATCTTAAAGAGGCAATGTGCCAAGCACCGGTCTTAGCTACACCAGACTTCACAAAAACCTTTATTGTGGAATGTGATGCTTCAGGAAATGGAATTGGTGCTGTTCTAATGCAAGATGAAAGACCCATTGCTTTTGAAAGTCGTCCAATCAAGGGAAAGTTTTTAAGCAAAGCTATTTATGAGAAGGAAATGTTGGAAATACTCCATGCACTTAAGAAATGGCGACCCTACCTAATGGGAAGACACTTCAAGGTAAAAACGGATCATGATAGCCTTAAATACTTTTTAGAACAAAGATTATCCTCTGAAGAGCAACAAAAGTGGGTCACGAAGATGTTGGGTTATGACTTTGAAATCATCTACAAAAAAGGGAAGCAAAATGTGGTGGCAGATGCACTCTCAAGAAAGGATGAGGATGTGGAAGCATTGTTGTGTGCCATTTCTATTATCCAACCAGATTGGATAAACGAAGCAAGGGAGGAATGGAAGAATGATGAAGAAGTGTGGGCACTTATTGGAAAGCTAAAACAAGATTCCAGTACTTCTGATACATTTAGCTGGCAAAATGATTCGTTATGGTACAAAGATCGCTTATACCTCTGTAAGAATTCCCAGCTAAAACAAAAGATTCTTATGGAATTGCACACTTCTCCCTTAGGAGGGCACTCAGGATTTTTAAAAACTTACCACAGGGTTAAGAAGGAATTTTTTTGGGATGGCCTTAAATCAGATATTCAAAAGTTTGTGGCAGAATGTTTGGTTTGCCAGCAAAATAAAGTTGAAACAATTAAGACACCGGGTCTATTACAACCTTTATCCATTCCAAGCCAACGTTGGGAGGAGGTTTCAATGGATTTTATCACAGGTTTACCCAAGTCTGAGGGAAGAGTGTCATCATGGTGGTAGTTGACAGACTTACCAAGTATGCACACTTTTGTGCATTATCACATCCATTTAAAGCCAGTACAGTTTCTACTGCATTTATGGAAACAGTTCAAAAGCTACATGGAAACCCAAAGATTATTGTAAGTGACAGAGATCCCATTTTCACTGGAAAATTTTGGACAAAATTATTTTCTTGTCTTGGTACTCAGTTAGCTCATAGCTCATCTTATCATCCTCAATCTGATGGGCAAACTGAGATAGTAAACAAATGTTTGGAAGGATATCTTCGTTGCTTTGTATCTGATAAACAGACACAATGGGTCAAATGGTTGCCTCTGGCTGAATGGTGGTATAACACTTCCTTCCATACAACAACAAAAATGACCCCATTTATGGCACTTTAAGGGTGTCAACCACCATCCATCACATCATATTTAAGAGAAAATTCTAAGGTTCAGGCAGTGGAACATCACATCGAACATCAACAACAAGTCCTCCAACTCTTAAAGGATAACCTCGTGTTGGCACAAAATAGAATGAAACAACAGGCAGATCAACATTGCAGTGAAAGAAGTTTTGATGTAGGTGATTGGGTATTCCTACGGCTACAACCATATAAGCAAATGTCCCTAAAGCAAGCTAAGAAGGATAATAAATTATCACCAAAGTATTATGGTCCGTACAAGGTGTTGCAAAAGATTGGTACTATGGCATACAAATTGGAGCTTCCTGCAGCTTCTCGATTGCACCTAGTTTTCCATGTTTCATGTTTAAAGAAGGTTATAGGTGACAAGCTCCCAATTCAAACAATATTGCGAGAACTTGACGAGGAAGGAAAAATTATATTGGAACCGGAAGCAGTCACAAAAACAGGAACTCGACAGCTACGAAATCGATCAATTTCAGAGTATCTTATCAAGTGGAAGAACTTATCCGCTGAAGATTCCACATGGGAGGATGAGAATTTTATGCAGAAGTATCCAGAACTACTCAAGCGTTGAGGACAACACTTTTTTGAAGGAGAGGGGCATGTTGGGTCCCTATAATACTAGTGATTACCCCATTACTATTGTAGTTATACCCCTTATTTATATTGTTGTGCCCCTATTACCCCCATATTGTTATTTCTGTGCCCCATAGAATCCCTCTATTGTTATTTTTGTGGCTTTATATTATTATTGTTAGGTCGGCTGGATTATATTGTGACTCCTTAGACTCCTATATATAGAAAGGAGGTTTTGTCATTTGTATCATCCAAGAATTGTTCATTTATGTAATGTAAAGGAGGTTGCCCCCTCGAAGAGGCTGAATTCTAAGGCGTTGATCTATCTTTTCTATCTTTTCTTGAGCTGGTTTCATAACAGAAGGAAGAGGAGAATGTGGCCTTACCATCAAAGGGTTAGGGGGAGAAGAAGAAGAAGGACCTATGTAAGGTCAAGTGTTTTAGGTGTGGCAAGTTTGGCCACTACAATACTCATTGTCCTGAAAGGAAGAAGGACAAACAAGAGAAGTGGGACCAGGTGGCAGCATCCACAGAGATAGACAAATCGTCCTCCAGGCTAGAGGAAGACTTCACCATGTTTGTATCTATACCTCTAGGAGTGAAGTGGGTGATATGGAGTTATAGTCCCAGAACAACACAAAGATGGGCAAGATCCATTGATGTATCTTCCTCATGCATCATTACCTTGCTACAGGGGCCCACAATATTCAATAGTAGGATGGATCAGTGTTAGCGATGCAGTCAGATTCTAGAGTGACAGTTGCATACTAGTTATAGTCAGGTGCTGAGAAGCGTAGATGCAGTGTTGACAACAGAGTAGGTGGCTCAGTGCATATTTAGTAGCAACATAGATTCCTTAGTGGGCAGTTGCATGCTAGTTACAGTCAGGTGCTGAGGAGCGCAGATGCATTGTTGACAACAAAGCAGGTGGCTCAATGCAAACTCAGTAGCAACATAGATTCCTTAGTGGGAAGTGCAGAGGCTAGTAGCAGCCAGATGCTCAGTGTTAAAATTCCTACTACTAAAGGAACCCCTATTGTAGCAAATATGATTCCACTTCACCTACTATATTTTTAAATTACTTTCATCAAGTTATTCTTCTGAATACTGAAGCAAATTACTTCTGCAACCTACACTAATTAAATATTTGATTTCATGAAATAGAAAACAGAGAAAAGAACAAGATACATAAGATACACTTATTTTTGGACACAATAGTCCCCGGAAAAACCCAATGCAGGAAAAGCGGTGCAACAGTTCTGATGGTTTATTATTATGCAGGAGAAATATCTGAATACAAATCTAGGATGCTCATCTAGAAATCCTTTATAGAGAAAATACTAGCGAAAAATCTGAGTGAGTTTTACCTCACTTCACCCGGCAGAATTCTGGCTAATCCGGCACAAGACTGGCTAACCCCATCTATTTTTGCGCTGGCTCTGCGTCAGCCTTGCATCACCTTCTCTGCCCTCGACATCAGCTCCCCCGGCTGTTCTGGCAGTTCCCAGAAGTTCTGACAGTTTCGGTAGTTCCGACTGTTCTGGTAATTCTGGATTCTGTGTGACAGGCAGCTTTTCTGCATCAACTCTCCCTGCTACTGCGCTGCCTCTGCATCATCTTTCCCGGCTGTTTCGGCAGTTCCCGGCAGTTTCGGCTGTTCCGACAGTTCTAGAGTCTGTGTGACAGACAACTTTTCTACGTCAGCTCTCCCGGCTTCTGCGCTGCTTCTCTACAAGCTCTCTCCACTTCTCTATAGGTATTCTCCGAAAAGTCCTCCTGAATTCTCATTGCCCCTCTGTTGCAAAATCTTCCCAATCGATTTTCCTCTTGAGAACTTCTCACTTCAGAAGATCGATTTCATTAATCTTTCTGTGTGTTTCCAAATGAACCCCAAGCCTCCATTTTATACCTTTCCTGTTGAGTCTTCAACGGCTGAGATTAAGTCTCTAATCAACGGCTAAGATTACAACATGACTTGATCCACCTTCTAGATCATTCTCACCCATATTTTGATTAATACCTATTAATATTTTAATTTGCCCAAGTTTAGACTTAGGGACTAGGGTCCCCATTAAAATTATTAATTATTTTAATAAAATACAATCTAGGTAGAATTTCACCAAATGGTTTTTGGGTTCTTTAGAACTCATGAGCCTTAGCCTCTCCACCAATTTTCAAGGCTAGAGCACTTCTGATGCTACCAAAAACTAACACTCCCTCTTAGCGAGGAAAGTGCTCTAACAACAATGTCCACCTATATGCTGCTCTGTTTTTGAAGCACCTCCTTTCTGCACTGCTGATGCCACCAACATTGTGCTTCTACTGCTACTCTAATGTTGCCCATGACACTTCCACTCCCACTGCTGCATCTGTACTACAACTCCCTCTTAAACGCTACATTTGCTATGCTGCTAGCACTGCCTCTATTAACACTGCATCCGTACTGCAACTCAGTTGCTGAGAGAAGCAACTGAAAAACATCAAAAATGAGTTGAACTTAACTGTGTTCAGCATAATACAATGAATGTTGGAATCTGATTATTGTTGTCCCTCTGAATCTTCTGCGTTGATGGTGACTTCTGCACTATGCCATCTACACTGCTGCCAACCTTGCTTTGCGCTGATCAGTCTTTGGTCCCCAGCTACTGCATCTATCCTCCAAACACTCCACTGCATCATCCGACACTAAGTCCATCTCGCTACTGCTGGATCTTGGGCTCACGTAGCAAGGAACTGATCCAAGAGGTGGACTCCTCAAGGATCCTGCCCACATGTAGTCCTCCGACTATAGCTCAATATCGCCCCATCGCCTGCCTGGAGATGTGTGGGCACTCATGGCAAACTCATCCTCGTCAATCTTTGCTGAAGTAGCCTTAGGATCATGTTTCTCATCCTTATCATTTTTCTTCAAAGGACACTAGGATGCATAGTGGCCCAACTTGCCACAACTGAAACATTTCACCTTCGAAATGTCCTCCTTTTGCTTTGGCTTTTGTTGTCCCTTTGATGCTAGAGCTACGTTCTCCTTCTCCTCCCTTGTCTTTGTGCCACTCCCACTACTGCCACTGAGGTTAACCTTCACTAGGTCCCTCCTTAACTCTTCCTATTGAAGAGTCGCCCACATCTCCTCCAATGAAGGTAGTTTTTCTCTTCCCAATATGCTTTGGATGAAAACTTGCCATTCATTCGAGACTCCATTCAGGGCTATCCTCACCATCACGGTTCACTTAGTGGACCCCACTGTAGCAAGCTGGTTTGTACTGTCCTGAAGGCCCTGAAGATAGAGGTCCACCTCTTCTCCTTTCTACATCAAATTCCGCTGCAACTTCTGCTCCAAATACATCTTTCGTTGTTCGGAAGAGCCTTCATACAGAGAAGACAAGGCCTCGCACATCTCTCGGGTTGTATCCTTGCCCTACAAGTGTGAGACCACATGATCTCGAACTCCATCGAGAATGAGCCTCTTTTCCTTCCCCTGCTCAGCTTTGTACTTCTTCTTTTAATCATTGTTAGCAAGAACAACTACAACACTTTTGATGTAGGCCTCAAGATCATATTCCTCCAAAACAACTAAGATTCTGCTCTTCCATATGACATAGTTGGAAGTACCTTCCAACCTGTCCTGATCTTTGATCCCATGCGATGCCATCTCACCCAATTGTCGAATTGACTCCTCTAGTCACTACTTAGCACTGTTCAGCTGCTCAGCTAATGAGAAATTCAAACTTTCTAGCAGAAAGTTCTCTGAGGAGAAAATTCCCCTTATATGTGTCTTCGTTCTTTTCTAGCGGATTTCTGACCCGACAGAAACTGCACCCTTTAAGCACTGCGCTGAGGCTTTGCGTCACTCCCTTTGCCTCTGCAAACTTACAAATTGAAAATCGTACCTCTCTGTCGTCTTACTCAGAGAGATTTCCTCAGATATGCTTCCTGGCAAGGACTGCGCAATCCCTTCAAGGGGATTCGAATTGCTGCCAAGTGCAGCTTTTAGCCTCACTGCTTAGTACTGAATCTGCTCTTCCTATTTCAAAATCAATGCTTTGATACCATATGAAAATTCCTACTACTGAAGGAACCCCTACTTTGGAAAATCTGAATCTACTTCACCTACTTGATTTTTAAATTACATTCATCAAGTTATTCTTCTTAATACTAAAGCAAATTACTTTTGCAGTCTACACTAATTAAATATTTGTTCTCATGAAATAGAAAACAGAGCAAAGAACAAGATACATATGACACTCTTATTTTTGGAGACGATAGTGCACGGAAAAACCCAATGCGGGAAAATTGGTGCAACGGTTCTAAGGGTTTATTATTATGCAGGAGAAATATCTGAATACAAATCTAGGATGCTCATCTAGCAATCCTTTACAAAGAAAATATTGGTGGAAAATCTGAGTGAGTTTTACCTCACTTCACCCAGCAGAATTTTGGCTGATTCGGCACAAGACTAGATAACCCCGACTATTTCTGCACTGGCTCTGCGTCACCTTCTCTTCCCTTTGCGTCAGCTCTCCCGGAAGTTCTGGCAGTTCCCGACAGTTTTTGTTGTTCTGGTAGTTATGGATTCTACATGACAAGCAACTTTTCTGCGTCAGCTCTCCTAGCTATTGCCTTGCCTCTGTGTAAGCTTTCACAGCTGTTCCAGTAGTTCCTGACATTTCTGGCAATCCTCGACTGTTTCGGTTCTTCCGATAGTTCTGGATTCTGCGTGACAGGCAACTTTTCTACATCAACTCTCCCGGCTTTTGCGCTACCTCTTTGCAAGCTCTCTCCTATCTGTCAGTATTCTCCAGAAAGTCCTTCTCCCAGATTCTCACTGTCTCTCTGCTGTAAGATCTCCCCAATCGATTTTCCTCCTGAAAACTTCTCACCTCAGAAAGTCGATTTCCTTAATCTCTCTGTGTGTTTCCAAATGAACCCCAAGCCTCCATTTTATACTTTCCCTGTTGAGTCTTCAACGGTCGAGATTAAGTCTCTAATCATTAAAACATGACTTGATCCGCCTTCTAGATCATTTTCACCCATATTTTGATTAATACCCATTAATATTTTAATTTCCCTAAATTTAGACTTTTAGGGACCCCATTAAAAATATTAATTATTTTAATAAAATACAATTTGGGTGGAATTTCACCAAACGGTTTCTGGGTTCTTTAGAACTCGTGCCTTAGCCTGTCCACCAATTTGCAAGGCTAGAGCACTTGCAATGCTACCAAAAACTAACACTCAAGAGACAGATGCAGCACAAAGACAATTGATTCAGTGTTTTGGATGCTTCTCAGTTGCAGTAGCAACAATTGAGAGGGAGTTATAGTGCAGATGCAGAGTTGGCAGTATTCGGAAGAGGGAAGTTTTCTTGGGCTGGAGAGTACAAGGCAGAGAGGGCAGAACGATGTCCAGAGAGAGGCAGATGCTGAACCACGCAGCGCTGATGCAGTGGCAACGCAGGCCTTAGAGGGAGATTGAATTCCTGTTGAGGAAATCGAGTTTCAGAAGTCGGGAGCTGGGGTGTGAGACTGGGAGGCAGAAATTCGGAATTTCCAGTGAGCAGAGGGTCCGAAGGAGGAGCAATGTGATTCCCAGCAATGGTGAAACAGAGACCGCGTGAGGCTTATGCACTTTTGCGCATAGGCCACGCAAAGGTTCTAGTCCGGCGTGATCAAACTCAGATTCTTTGAGTGACAGGGTGGGAGCATCTCACTATTTGTTTTGTCCAGTTTCTCTTTGTATCGGATTGCTAGTTGAGCATCCAATGAATTGTACTCAAAATTACTACTGCATAATAATAAAACTCTCAGATCTGCTGCACTGGTTTTCCCGCATTAGGTTCTTTCGGGGACATTTGTCCAAAAATAACGTTGTTATTGTGTTGTATTTTCTTTCTTGCTCAGTTTCTTGTTTCTACACTATATTTAATTAAGTGCAGGCTGTGGTGTATGTATTTCGATATTTGTCGTAGGAAACTGCAAGTAATTTGTTTCAAGGAATTTAACAAACAGGAGAAATATCATCAGATGCTGTAGTAGGGATTCCGGTTTAGGAATTTTCACACAATATCAGAGCTGCAGGTGAAGCAAGAAGAGCAGAGCTGGTAGATACAATGCTGAAGGAAGAAGGGAATTTGAATTTCCTGTAGAGGCAGGGATTCAAATCCCCAAAGGGTTTGCGCAGTTCAGGTCGGAAGGCTATAGTTTCGTGGTAGATCTCTCTTTGAGTGAGTCGACTGAGGTAAGATTTCCAGATCGAAATCTGTCAGCGGCTAAGTCACCTGACACTGATATCCGGGATTTGTAGGATACGGGTATTCGAGTGTCAGATTCGGACACATTGACCCCCCGGAACACGACATGTAGGATTCGCTATATATTATATTATATATATATATATATATATATATATATATATATATATATATATATATATATATATATATATATATTAAAAATTAGATATTTCTTACACAAATTCTCATTAATGATACAAATTCATTGATTTCAAACATAGATCTTCATCTAGATGTTAGTTTTACTATTTACAAAGTAAGTTAGTAACATTATAGCATGCATAGTACATACAAAATTCAAATATCTACATAAACCCTCACAAACCTCATAAACCCTCATAAACCTCATAAACCCTCCCAAACCTCACAAACCTCATAAACCCTCACAAACCTCATAAACCTCATAAACCCTCAATTTTTTGGAATTCGAATCCCAAAATTGGGACACGATGTGTCCCGTTAATGGGACATGACTGGGATTCGATCATGTCTTGTTAGGACACGTCGTGTCCCATTTTTGGATTCAAATTCCCATCGAATTGTGTCAGATTCGTGGGATTCAGACACGTGCCCTGTTTTGGACGAATACGGTTTCATAGGTCAGCGGTAAAGAGAGCAGCGTAACAAAACCATCAACGAAGAGGGGTTTTTCTGGTGGGATGCAGTTTTCTGCAGGTAGTTGTTGGGCAGAAAGACATCAGAAGAGAGAGAAAAAGCATAGTGAGGGAATTTTTCCTTAGTAGACTTCCTGCCAAGAAGTCCATTTTCTTCTTGCCTGAGCAGGAGCAGTGAGAAACAAAGAGGAGCAATTTGACATTTTCGTGGCAGAGATGGCAGCCAGTGGACTGAGAGATCAAGATAGGTTGGATGGGGCATCCAACTATGTGATCTGGAAAGCAAGGATGTTGTGCCTTCCAGATGAACATTTTCTCAAGGTCTATGTCAATAGCATGGTGGTTGAGCCCACGGATCCAGATCAACTGAATGAGTACAAGAGTGAAATAGCGAAGGCCAAGAGGATGATCCTTGATGGAGTAGAGGATCACGTGGTATGTCACATTGCTAGCAGAGGGACTGCTAAGGAGATGTGGGATGCCTTGGTAACACTGTATCAAGGATCTTCTGAGCACCGAAATATTCACTTAGAGTAGAAACTGAGATCTGCATAGATGCAGGAGGAGCGCATAAAAAAGTTCCTCATGAAGCTTCAGGAGACCCTGGATGAGTTAGCAGCTATGGGATCTACACGTCAAGGTTCCCAGATGGTGACACTAGCCCTAAACTCAGTCTCAGAAGAATGGCAAGTCTTTGTCGAGAGCAACTTGGGCAGGGAAGCTTTTCCAAACTGAGATAGTATGTGGGAAGCTCTCAAGCAAGAAGAGTTGAGGAGAGATCTAATCAATTGTAAGCTTGATGGAAGCAATAGCAGTGGGTCGAAGCCCAAGGAGGAGGAAGAGAATGTAACCCTTGCATCCAAGGGGTAGCAGGAGCAGCTAAGGTGGAAGAAGGATGTCTCGAAGATCCAATGATTTAAGTGTGGTGAAATGGGTCACTACGCAACACAATGTCCTTTCTGAAAGAAGGACAAAGATGAGAGGCATGATCCGAAAGCTGCACCTGCAAAGATCAAAGAGGAGGAGTTTTCCATGACAGCCGAGATACGTCCAGGAGGGAGGTGGGCTGATTTAGATTTGTAGTTTGAAAGAGCTACAAATGGGCAGGATCCTTGAGGAGCCCACCTCTCGGATCAACTCCTTGCTATGGGAGCCCAGATCAGAATTAGCAGGACAGACCAGTGTCAGTTGGTGCAAAGGAGTGTTGGAGCAACAGGTGCAGTGGCTAGAATGCCAAGTTTGAGTAGTGTAGTGCAAAGTTGCAGCAGTGCAGCGAGGCACAATGCGCTAGCAGCAACAACGCAATGGCTTCAGAGGGATGGCGTGGGACTAGCAACAGTCAGATCTTAAGCATCGAGATGCATCTATGCTAAACACTTGTTCAATAATTTGAGATGTTTTTCCATTGCTGATGTAGGAGTAGCACCAGTTTGCAGTGCAGAGGCAATTGGCAGTGGCAGTGCCAACAACAGCATAGATGTAAAAATTCATAGGGAGATGTAGTATGGATGCAGTGTTGACAGTAGCAGTGTCAGCAACAGTACATTTGCAGCAGCAGCATAGTAGTTGGTGGACAACATGTCAGACATCCGCAGCGTAGAGGACGATGTTATGAAGTCAGGATGATGCTTCAGTGAGAGGCATTGCTAGAACACATTCTTCGCTAAGAGGGAGTGTTGATTTCTGGCTGCATCGGATGTGCTCTAAGGCTCAAATTTTGCAGGGAAACTTGGGCACATGTATTCCAAAGAACCCAGAAAGGGTTTTGGGAAATTCCACCCTGAGACAGTTTTATTAAAATAATTAATTATTTTTAATGGGTCCTTAAGTCTAAACTTAGGAAATTAAAATACTTAATGGGTATTAGTCTAAATATGGTGTAACTTCTAGAAGAAGACGAGGATCAAGTAGAAATGATCTTAACCATTGATTAGCTTCTAATCTGGGTCGTTGAATGTCAACGAGAAGATTATTTAAGGAGGCTTGAGGGCCATTTGGAAAACACACCGAGAGAGATCAAGAAGATCGAATTTCTCAGAGAGGGCAGCGTCGTAGTTGCTAAAAGAGTTATCAAAGTGATCTTTTACAGTGGGGCAAAGATAATATCTGGAAGAGGGAAGTTTTCCTGGGCTGAAGAGTACAAGGCAGAGAGGGGAAAACAATGTCTAGAGAGAGGCAGACACTGACCCACGCAGAGTTGACGCAGTGGCAGTGCAGGCCTTAGAGGGAGATCGAATACCTGCTGAGAAAATCGAGTTTCAGAAGCCGGGAGTCGGGATGTGAGACCGGGAGTCAGAAATTCGGAATTTCCAGCCAACAGAGGGTTTGAAGGAGGAGCAACGTGATTCCCAGCAAGGGTGATGCAAAGACTGTGTGAGGATTACGCAGTTCTGTGTAGAGGCTCCAGTGCAGCGTGATCAGAGTCAAGTTCTTCAAGTGACGGGGTGAGAGCATCCTCTATTTGTTTTGTTCAGTTTCTCTCTGTATCGGATTGCTAGTTGAGCATCCAACGAATTGTACTCAGAATTGCTACTACATAATAATAAAACCCTCAGATCTGTTGTATCGATTTTCCCGCATTGGGTTTTTCTAGGGACATTTGCCCAAAAATAATGGTGTTATTGTGTTGTATATTCTTTTTTGCTCAATTTCTTGTTTCCGCATTATATTTAATTAAGTGAAGGCTACAGTGAATGAATTTTGATATTTGCCGTAGGAAACTACAAGTAATTTGTTTCAAGGAATATAACAAATAGTAGAAATATTATCAGTTGCTGCAGTAGGGATTCTGGTTTAATAATTTTCGCAGGCAGCAGTACAATATTGTTAGACGCAGGACATATGCAACATCAAAGTTGTGCAGTAGTTGGTGGGCAGTGGCTATGGAAAATTCGGTGACCCGAATTCCTATTGCAACAACTGATTAAATTTCTCCTACTTGTTAATTTCTGAAACAAGTTATTTACAATGTTACACACTAAACATCGAAATAAAATCTACTTCAGCCTTCACAATATAAAATACTACGCAAACAAAATACTGCACATGAGAGAAGTAAACACACACAATTACAATGTTGTTTTTGAACCAATGTCCCCAGAAAAGGCCAATGTGGGAAAACCAGTGCAACAGCTGAGGGTTTTATTATTATGCAGTGGTAATCTGAGTACAAATCATTAGATGCCCAAACTGGAAATCTAATACAGAGAATAAACTGGCAAAGAGGTAGTGAGAAATATTCTCACACTGTCACTGGCGATCCGACATTGGTCAGTCTCTAGATGGCTAGCCCCACCTTGCCTCCCTGCATTCTCTGTGTCAACCTACGCAGCTTTGCGTCATAGCCTCTAGGAACTGCATCACCTCCTCCTCTGATCTTCTGCTGACTGGAACTTCGACCCTCTAGCCCTCCAGTCTCACACCCCAACTTCTTGCACTAGATCTCGATTCTCCCAAAAAAAATTCGGACTCCCTTTGAAGCTTTGCGCTGCCTTTGCGTGGCACTGTGTTGCCTCTCTGAACCTCTAATTGCCTTCTCTGCCTTGCACTCTTAGGAACTAGAAAATTCCTTTCCGGTCTACTATCTCTACCCCTCACTGCAAGAAGATCACTCTATCTCTCTCCGACAACTCAGCACTGCTACTCTTGAGAAATTCGATCTCTAGATCCCACTATCTCGGTGTGTTCTCCAAGTGCCCATCAAGATCCTTATAATCTCTCGTTGGAGCACGAATGACCAAGATTAAAACATAATCGATGGCTAAGATTAACTAGGAGTTGATCCTCGTCTTCTTTTAGAAGATTCGCACCAAGTTTAATTAATACCCTTTAATTAATCACATTTCCTAACTTTAGCCTTAGGAATATATTAAATATGCTTAATTATTTTAATTAAACCATCTCTAAGTGGAATTTTCCCAAACAATTTTTGGTTATTGGAGAATGCATGTGTCTTAGCCTCTCTGCAAAATCTCAAGGCTAGAGCACATCCGATGCTACAGAAATCAACACTCCCTCTTAGCGAGGAATGTGCTCTAGTTCTGCAACCCATTGAAGCATCATTCTGTCTCTACACCATCTCCTATTATGTTGCTGATGTCTAGCTTTGCTGCCCATCAACTACTGCGCAACTCTGATAACTGCATCTTTGCTACTACTAACTGTATTGAACTACTGCCAACTCTCCATCTGTACTGCAAGCCTCTCGATCTATTGTTGCTGCAACTACAACAACTGCAATAGAAAAGCATCCAAAATATTGAACTAACTGTGGTCAGTATGATGTTTCTATCACCTGAGTTCTGATTGCGGCTAGACTCTGTGCTGTTATTGAAGCCACTGCACCACTGTTGACTTTGCTCTGTACCAACTGCACTGCTTCCAACTCTGCTATGGGCTTCTCAGACTCTGGTCACGACTAGCCATTGCATCTGTCATTCTGGAACTTGACGGCACCAACTGCCACTGGTCCATCCTGCTATTGCTGACTATGGGCTCCCGTATTAAGGTACTGATTCAAGAGGTGGACCTCCTCAACAATCCTGCACATCTTGTGGCTCTATGAGGCTACAACTCCAAATCACCCCACCTCACCCCTGTAGGTAACTCGGTGATCATGACAATCTCTTCCTCCAATCTGGAGGACAACCTGTTGATCTCAGTCGATGCAACCTGCTAGTGTTGCTTCTCCTCGTTGCCCTTCTTCCTGAGAGGACATTGATTGCTATAGTGGCCAAGCTCACCACACCTGAAGCACTTGATCTTTGAAATGTCCTTCTTTCTTTTGTGCTGCTCCTATTGCCCCTTAGATGCGAGGACCACATCTTCCTCCTCCTTTACTTGCTTCGTCCCACTGCTGTTGCTGGCACCACTGATGGTGCTCTTCACCAGATATCGCCTCATCTCCTCCTGTTGCAGATCAGTCCACACACGTTCCTAATTTGGTAGTTTTTCTCTGCCCAGGATACTTTGGAAAAAAACTTGCCATTCTTCGAAAACACTGTTCAGAACTTGTTGTCGCACAGAATGTCTAGGCATAGCGATAAAGGCTTAGATCTGGGGGTTGCCACTCTGTTCCCCAATCTCTGCGTTTAAGATGTCTCCCTACAACAGGCTAAGGGGGGTAGACCCTACAGAAATGGAATGAAGAAGAACTAGTTGGGAACCAACCAATTTGGGAGACACAGTGAAGTTTGGTACCAAGTACTTGATTAAGATTTCACAAGACTTATAGGATTTGATTAGATTTAAACGATTGATATCGGTGCCTTATGGAGTTAACAATCTTGCTAGGAAATTTAGGACCAAGTAATTGATTTGCAATTGCTATTTGGATGAATGACTATCTTATATGAAATGTAGATCCTACGACTAATGTGAGATGCAGGAATCTTGGTTAATTTTAGTTAATTCCTATCCAAGTTTAAACCCTTCAATCCTTTCTATATTGAGCCTGATTTCATAGTAAGCGGCAGAGAGAAGATAAGGTGAAGCACACTAAGATGTGATTAACGATACTCTCCTGAAAATTTAACATACCGGTGCCTTCAACGCTACAGAGAGTTGTGGCTTTGACGACTACAAGGTCACCGTTTTAAGTACTATTAAAACAGACTTCTCAAGCAAAGATGGATGGGTACCTATCTCTCTATCGACCAAGCTTATGCTTGCAAGTAAATTATAATTATAAAAAACTAAATTAATATGCAAATGCACGAGATGATTAGAAGATGAGATGAAGTTAGATTCAAGGATGAAAAACGCTTATGCCACAATCTATCAAAGCTCTTAATCACCAAAATGAAATTTTCACTTCACTAGACAAAGATTGAAAGATAAAGTTAGCAATATCACAATTAAACCACAAGTTTATTTCAAATCTTTTTAATACAATTATAGCTCAAAGAGAACAAAAGCTTCTTCACAATTTAATATCAGATGCTCAAAAAATACTCAACTTAGGAAACAAAAGATATGCAATTTATCACAATTCCATGACAGAGTACTTTAATAATTACTCGAAATATTGGCAAAATATTTAACATGCAATAAATGTCAAATAATTCAAACAATTAACAAAACATTTAAAGTTATTTAACACGAGAAATTTCAATAAATGTCGAGCATAAAATGATGTTCTAAGAAACCTTAGCATGCAAAATATTCTGGCAATTAAATTTCGAAAATTTAAATACCATGCAGAACCATGAAATTCAAATGCGAAACAATTAACAATTCCAAAATTAAAATGATTTTTCTTATGTGACCCAAATCCAGGAAAAAAATTATCGGTTTCCTATAGTCAATTTTTAGAGATGATTTAAAAATTATTTAGATGTGTTCAACTATAGAGAAAATAAAAAAAAATTCTACCACAAAATTTTCCTTTTAAATTTTAAAGTTCAAAAAAACCCCAACACAAAGAAAAACCCAAGAAAGAACATTAGATTAATTTTTTTTAAATTATTCCTGAGGCAAATTTTAATGTGCTAAGATTTATGAAGCAATTTTAATGTGGAAAATACTTAATTAAGTTCCTTAATGTGACTAATGTGATGAAATCAAAAGGCTTAATGAATTAAATTTTTAATGGGCCAAAGGCCACATAAAAATTTAAAATTTTAATGTGAGAGCACAAAGTTCTCTTTCGATTTAATTTTCTAGAAATATCAAAGTCACATTAAAAAGGGGAATTTTTAAAAAAATTTGTTTTATTTTTGTTTTATTTTTGTTTAAAAAATAAAATCAAAATGTCATAGGAATCAAAACAAAAGGGAAAAGCCAAAATTAAAAAATGAAAATTGATTCCTAAAAACAAATCAAAGTCACACAAAATTTAAAATCAAGAATGTTTTTTTAGTTTTCTTTTTTAATTTAAACAAAATCAAACCAAAAAATAAAATAAAATGAAAAATCAAAACAAAAATTGAAATGAAAAGCAACAAAAGAAAAATTGAATTATTATGTTATGAAACCTAACCCTAACACAAAAGCAAAAATTAAAACAAAAGATAAAAAAATAAAATTAGATCAAAGTGGAATTCATATTGTTTTGCAGGCTCGAAGAGAAGTAGCGGCGTCAAAGGGAGGAGCAAGGGTATGGAAGAATGGACATGCAGGGACTGCAAGTCGATGACGAAGGATGGAGCTTCGAGGGAGAGCGATGACAACAACGAAGAAGGAGCTTCAAGCAGCAATGAGGGAGAATGCTAAGCGTAGGTCAGATGAGCGAGGAACAGAGGGCCAGCGAAAGGAGAGGGTAGAGGCTCGACAAAGAAGAGGAAGTTGGGCTGCGGGTTGAAGAAGGAGAGTGGAGGGCAGCGACAGTTAAAGAACACAAGTAACAAGAGTGATGAGGAGCTGCAAAGAGAGCAAAACAATCATGCAAAATGGACGAGGGGAAAATTGCGTGACGGAGAAGGGTAATGAAAGCGGAGGAGAGAGATACGTAGGGATGCGGAAGGAAAATAATCGAACAAAAAAAACGCAAGCATCAGAAAGGAGCTGAAGAAAATGAGCAGACAGAGAGGAGGGTGAAAAAACGAATTTTTCCAAGGACAGGAAGAGAAACGTAGCTGAAAATAGTAGCCCAAAAACTAAAAAAACAATTCCCATAAATTCTTTTTTATTAAAATTATATATTCTTCTGCTTCAGATTTATCCTCGAAAAACTTATAAAATCCTCAGATCCACATTTTGAAAACCCTCGAACTGTTAAAAACTTTGAATAATGTCGATGCAAAATGGTTTTGAGGCCAGGTCTTACCCTCTAGGGCCTAAATACGACATCAAATAAAAATTTGTCTTTCAGATTTGCACCTACAAAAACGAAAACCAAAATACCTAGAACCTAGATATACAAAAATAAATAAAACCCCAGAAACCCAAGTTAGAAAAATTTTCAATTGTTAAAAAAAATACAGATCTATGCACAAAGATTGTAGATCTATCAGATCTGAGGAGTATGAGTCCAACTCTTCTCCCAAATCCGATAATCTAAGGCTCTCAATAGCCAGATCTATCAATTTTTCCACAATTATTTAAATTTTTTTTTTTTGAAATTTTAGAGAGGTACTAGCCCAAAAACACCTTGCAGAAAAATTTAATCTTAAGATAAGTCTCGGAGCTTATGTGAAGTAGGCTCTTCAGAAAATATACGCTGAGATTTGGTTGGTCCAACTGAGAACTATCCCCAAACACTCAACGAAAACCTGAAAGATCTCCTACAAACACTAGATCAACCATCAAACCAAGTAGAGAAATAAAACAACAATGAAATTATGAAGAAATAGAGATACCTGCTACTTCGATCAAAATTAAGAATGTTACCCTAGATCCAACAAACTGAATAAGATACCTGTATTCAAATTATTCTAAAAGAGCTATTGATTGATAATTTTCACATAACATTAAGCAGAAATTAAAACAATGTTACTATAAATTCATGAAGATGAACACCACAACATGTTGAAACCCCAAAGACTTTTGCATTAATTTCAAAAAACTATACAAGAGAGCTTGAGAGCTTAGTACACAATTCAAAGATTGGATTAAAAGACACACTGACACTTGCCTTTAATTTATGGGTAAAATCTCCAACAATTAGTTGGCTTGATACCTGTTAAATTAATCTTGACCGTTCATAAAGATTTAACTAATCTTTAATCATCACTGTCGAAATTATTTAATTTTGAGGAAAAATCGAATTTATCATTTAATTGATTTTTAATTAACTCAAAATTAATTATTTTGAGTTAATTTAATAAAAAAATTGACTTTGACTTAACCACCGAGGCCCAAGGATTCAAACTTTCTTGTTTTGTTCAATATTCCCTTGGCTGGGGACCTCCAAAAATTAACTTTTTTAAAACCCACGAATTTCACCATTGAAGAATTAAAGTTTACCTAGGACACAAAATTAATTAAATTTCTGGCTTAGGATTTAAATTTAATTTTGCCAGAAAATTTAATTAATTGACTTATGAGGGGATTAATAATTTTTCCAACCCTTTAATATTTAGCCATGGTGTCTAACTATGAGGGACCATGCACTAAATATATGTTACATGAAAATTTTACAATTTAATACATAAAGGGGGAACACCTGTTTGCTATAGACCCTCAACATTAACCCATTTCTGCGACAAAAAATATGATCTAGTAGACCTAGTAATCTGTGATAAAATAATCTAGCTAATTAGCTAGGATTGTTCTCAAGTTGCTTTTACAAATACTCGATAAAAAACACTAGGACTCACTTAATATCTTGACGACAAAATGCACCCTATCTTCGGGGTGAGGTTGGAGGGAAAAACTCTATTGATCATTTATTTCTAGAGACACAGATGAATCAGTGAGACAAAAAACCTCCTAAGGTAGAAATCGCCATCAAAATATTATGCTTACTTAGGTTGTTACATACATGATGGTCTTACTAAGATCATTTACACTATAACCATGCAGAATGAGTTTACATCTTTAACAACACTGTCGGCTGATGATGAAATTTAAAAGGTGCGAACACTTGAACATAATAGATCCCTTTTACGAAAAAAGCAGTGTACTGCTATGGGGTTGTTGACACAGGGTTGTCAACATCTGGCTCTACTTGGGGACACTTTGCTTCATCAAAGGAATGTGAGAATTCAGAATCTGCATCCAAACAACACAAAAAATTACATAAGTAGCGTCCATCCAAATATCATCATATAACATTAAGCACATGAAAATAGAAGCTCTTCATTTATTAAATATTATATTAACATGAAAAGTAAATCTAATCTTAAAAAAGAAATGAAATGTTGAAATGACAAGGTGTAGGGTTAGAAATACAATACAAAGGATGCCTTGTGGCATCAAATGTGTTCAATATAGTGCATATTGATCATTTGCCTACTTTCTGGCAAATCTGTGGGTTGTTTTTCGGATGTGCCATGCCTGATCCTGCATATCTTAGGACTTTGTCTTATCCGAAAATGGAGCTGCTCTCGACCATCAGATGCATTAAATTGCTTCCTTCTGCTTTTTTGTTTTTTTCTCTTCTTCTGTGTGGGCTGTGAAGTCAACAATGAAACCACTATAGATTTCTTGTCCTAATATTGAATATGTTTGGACGAAAGATCTGAATAATTTGAAGTATGCCCAATCTTATTCTGAATATACTCTATTAATGGTGATACATAAGCTCGGTCTTCCTTAACCAAAGTCGACTTGTCCTTAATGGGAAAAGTAACCTCCTTGTGATGAGATGGGAAATGCTTTGGTGGACCAGTGGATCTATGAATCGTGACAAATCCTTTGTGCTTTGATCTAACCTGAAGTCTCGGAACTTGTGTCTTTTTCATCATTTGCAGCTTATCTTGAAGAGTGGCGTTTTCAATTCTGGTGGCATCAATCTGGTTAGAGTGTTCAAACTTCATAACTGTATTTCCTTGGCATGGCTTTCCTCCATGGTCAATAATTTATTCTGAAAACATATCCAACTAGCTTCCATATCTTTTATTAATTGCACTTGCTTTTCCTCCATGGCTAATAATCTGTTCTGAAGAGAAATCTGACCAACTTCCATGTCCTTCATCATTGTGTTATGACTTACTTGAATAGTACTCATTTCTTTCTCATGATGAGTCTGCATGTCAATCCTCATAGCCTCCATATTCTGAGCACACTTTTCTACTATGGTGGCTATGTGATTAGAGTGTTTAATTTTCATGATTTCTATCTCCTCATCACGTTTTTCTATTTTGGTGTACAAAGTTCTCATATCCTCGGTGTAATTAGCTGTCAATTTTTCATGATTAAGTTCCATGTTTTTCACTAGCTGTGTTTGATTGAACTGCATGTCGTTAACCAATTGCTTTAGTTCTTCAATAATATGCTTATCATTTTCCCTTTCATTTTCGACACTGATTTGACAACTTGTTCCTTCTTTTCCACTATCATGGATTCATCTTGCAACAGTACAAGTGGATTCATCATGAGAACATTCACAATGCTCGCAATATGGCACATTTTGATATATAGAATTGTCTTGAAATCTTTCATTGACAGTTGGATTCTTTACATGATCACTTTCATCCTTTTCTATAGTACTAGGGGCACAAGGTGAGCCACCTTGATCTCCATATCTATCTTTAAAAACATCGATGATGTCTTGTAAAGCGAAAATATTATGAAGATAATTACGAAACCAATTTCTAGCATCACCTTCCAAGGAAAGGACAAAGAGTCGCATCTTGATATCTTCATAATTATACTGTGAAGGCATATAATATATTATGAAGGGACGTTTTGCAGCAGTGATTGCATTATTACCCATGAACAAAGGCAATTTATTAATGGCATATTCTGGAAAATCATGAAGAAAGTTAGTAAAATGACATGGGGAAAACAAGTCATCCATGATGACTTGCTTGAAGGGAAAGGAGGGACCAAATGGATGCTAGAGAGAGACCGTTGTTCAAGAAAATCAAGAGATCCCCAAGAAGTGAGCTTCTAGTAGAAATTCTTGTAAGAAATGAAAGAAATGGAGTCGCCACTTGAACATGAATCTAACTCTAAGATCCAAACGGTAAAAACTGAACGGTTAGTCAGGGAGAAGCAGATGGATACCAGGGAAGGTTTCTTGTCTGAGAAATAATGGATGAATAAGTGGAGTCGTCACACAAATAGGAAACCAACTGAAATGTCTAGGTGCTAAATGTGCAGATAGAGAAGATGAAAGGATTAGTGAGGTGACGAAAGATAAGGTGATGAAAAGATGAAGAAATACAACGGCGCCAAAAAATGTTGTGCCCCTTGATGGGTTAATGAATGGCATAAAAATTAAATGATTAAAAAAAATGTTGTGCAACAGTGCAAAAAAATGTTGTTGTTGCCAACAAAATGAATAAAGATGATATGAGGTGAATGAAGATAAAATGTCGTTGAAGTGCTAAGAATAAAATATTCTTTGGCAACGACGCCAGAAAATGTTGTCGCACAGAATGTCTAGCCACTGCGACAACAGCTCAGATCGGGGCGCTGTCACCCTGATCCCCAATCTCTTTGTTTAAGCTGTCTCCCTACATCAGGCTAAGGGGGTAGACCCTATGGAAATGGAATGAGAGAGAACTAGTTGGGAACCAACCAGTTCAAGAGACACAGTTAAGCGACCAAGTACTTGATTAAGATTTCGCAAGACTTATAGGATTTGATTAGATTTAAACGGTTGATACCAATGCCTTATGGAGTCAACAATCTTGCTAGGAAATTTAGGACCAAGTAATTTATTTGCAACTACTGCTTGGATGAATGACTATCCTATATGAAATGCAAATCTTAGTTAAATTTCTATCTAAGTTTAAACCCTTCAATCATTTCTATATTGAGCTAGATTTTGTAGTAATTGGCAGAGATAAGATAAGGTGAAACACACTAAGGTGTAACTAACGATACCTCTTGTGAAAATCTAACATACCTAGTGCCTCTGGCACTGCAGAGAGTTGTGCCTTTGACGACTGCAAGGTCATCGTTTTAAGTACTATTAAAGCAAGCTTCTCAAGCAAAGATAGATGGATACCTACCTCTCTATCGACCAATCTTATGCTTGGAAGTAAATTTTAATTATGCAGGACTAAATATGCAAATGCACGATATGATTAGAAGACGAGATGAAGTTAGATTCAAGGATGAAAAGCACTTATGCCACAATTTGTCAAAGCTATTAATCACCAAAATGAAATTTTCACTTCACTAAACAAATATTGAAAGATAAACTCTCAGCAATATCACAATTAAACCACAAGTTTACTTTAATTCTTTTTAATACAATTATAGCTCAAAGAGAAGAAAAGCTTCTTCACAATTAAATATCAGATGCTCAAAAAATACTCAACTTAGGTAACAAAAGATATGCAATTTATCACAATTCCATGACAAAGTACTTTAATAATTACTCGAAATATTCACAAAATATTTAACATGCAATAAATATCAAATAATTCAAGCAATTAACACCAAATTGAAAGTTATTTAAAGACAAGCAATTTCAATAAATGTCAAGCATAAAATGATGTACTAAAAAACCTTAGCATGCAAAATATTCTAGCAATTAATTTTCAAAAATTTAAATACCATGCAGAACCATGGAATTCAAATGCTAAGCAATTAACAATTCCAGAATTAAAATGATTTTTCTTATGTGAACCAAAACCAAAAAAAATTATCGCTTTCCTATAGTCAATTTTTAGAGATGATTCAAAAATTATTTAGACGTGTTTGACTATAGAATTTTTTTTTTTTTTTTTTACTACCACAAAATTTTCCCTTTAAATTTTAAAGTTCAAAAAACCCCTAACACAAAGAAAAACAATTTTTCTTATGTAAACCAAATCCAGAAATTTTTTTATCGCTTTCCTATAGTCAATTTTTAGAGATAATTTAAAAATTATTTAGACGTGTTTGACTATAGAGAAATTAATTTTTTATTTTTTTTTTCTACCACAAAATTTTCCCTTTAAATTTTGAAGTTCAAAAAACCCCTAACACAGAAAAACCCAAGTTTTATGAAGCATTTTTAATGTGGCAAATGCTTAATTAAGTTCCTTAATGTGACTAATGTGATGAAATCAAAAGGCTTAATGAATTAAATTTTTAATGGGCCAAGGGCCACATAAAAATTTAAAATTTTATTGTGAGAGCACAAAGTTCTCTTTTGATTTAATTTTCTAGAAATATCAAAGTCACAGAAAAAGAAGATTTTTTTTTTTTTGTAAATTAAAATCAAAATGTCATAAGAATCAAAACAAAAGGGAAAAGCCAAAATTAAAAAATGAAAATTGATTCCTAAAAAAAATTCAATGTCACACAAAATTTAAAATGAAGAAATTTTTTTTTTTTTTAAAACAAAATCAAAACAAAATAACATAAAATAAAATGAAAATCAACACAAAAATTGAAATGAAAAGCAACAAAAGAAAAATCGAATTATTATGTTATGAAACCTAACCCTAACACAAAAGCAAAGACTAAAACAAAGAAAAAAAAAATAGATAAAAGTGGAATTCGTATCGTTTGTCTGCAGGCTCGAAGAGAAGCAGTGACGACAAAGGGAGGAGCGATGGTATGGAAGAATGGAAATGTAGCGACTGCAAGTCGACAACGAAGGATGGAGCTTCGAGGGAGCAGGGACTACAAGAGAGAGCGACGACAACAACGAGGAAGGAGCTTCGAGCAACAATGAGGGAGAACACCGCGCGCAGGTCAAATGAGCGAGGCACACAGAGCCAGTGGAAGGAGAGAGCAGAGACTTGATGGGAAAAAGGAAGCTGGAGCTGTGGGTTGAACAACAAGAGTGGAGGGCAGCGACAGTTAAAGAACATAGGCAACACGAGTGATTTGGAGCTACAAAGAGAGAAGAACACTCATGCAAAATGGATGAGGAGAAAGCCGCGTGAGGGAGAAGGGTAATGAAAGTGGAGGAGAGATCTATGTAGGGACGTGGAAGGAAAAGAATCCTAAAAAAAAATGCAGGCAGCAGAAAGGAGCTGAAGAAAACGTAGGAGACATAGAGGTGGGTTAAAAAATGAATTTTTCTAGGGAGAGGAAGAAAAATGCAGCAGAAAATGGTAGCCCAAAAACTAAAAAAAATTCCTAGATTTTTTTTTTATTAAAATGATATATTCTTCTACTTCAGATTTATCCTTGAAAAACTTATAAAATCCTCAGATCCAAAGTTTGAAAACCCTCGGAGTGTTAAAAACTTTGAATAATGTCCCTGCAATATTGAGGCCAGATCTTACCTTCTAAGGCCTAGATCTGGCTTCAAATAAAAAATTCTCTTTCAGATCTACACATGCAAAAATGAAAACTAAAATACCCAAAACCCAGATATACAAAGATAAATAAAACTCCGGAAACCCAAGTTAGAAAAAATTTCAGATCTAAAAAAACATTATAGATCTATGCACAAAGATTGTAGATCTATGAGATCTGAGGAGTATGAGTCCAACTCTGCTCCCAAATCCGATAATCTAAGACTCTCAATAGCCAGATCTATCAATTTTTCCACAAATATTTAAAAAAATAGATTTTTTTAAATTTTAGAGAGGTACTAGTCCAAAAACGCTCTGCAGAAAAAATTTAATCTTAAGATAAGACCCGGAGCTTATGTGAAGTTGGATCTTCAGAAAATAAACGTAGAGAGTTCACTGGTCCAACTGAGAACTGTCCTCAAACTCTCAACAAAAACCTAAAATATATCTTGCAAACACTAGATCAACCATCAAATCAAGTAGAGAAATAGAACAACAATGAAATTATGAAGAAATAGAGATACCTAATACTTCAATCAAAATTAAGAATGTTACCCTAGATCCAACCAAGTGAATAAGGTACCTGTATTCAAATTATTCTAAAAGAGCTATTGATGGATAGTTTTTACATAACATTAAGCAGAAATTAAAACAATGTTACCATAAATTCATGAAGAGGAACACCACAGCACGTTGAAAACCCTAAGACTTTTGCATTAATTTCGAAAACGTATACAAGAGAGCTTGAGAGCTTAGTACACGATTCAAAGATCGGATCAAAATACAGACTGACATTGACTTCTAATTTATAGGTAAAATCTCCAACGGCTAGTTGTCTTGATACCTGTTAAATTAATCTTGACCGTTCATAAAGATTTAACTAATCTTTAATCATCATTGTCAAAATTATTTAATTTTTGAGGAAAAATCGAATTTATCATTTAATTGATTTTTAATTAACTCAAAATTAATTATTATGAGTTAATGTCCTCAAAAACTTGATTTTGACTTAACAACCAAGGCTCAAGGGTCCAAAATTTCTTGATTTCCTCAATATTCCCTTGGTTGGGGACCTCCAAAAATTAACTTCTTTAAAACCCACAAATTTCACCATTGGAGAATTTAATTTTACTTGGGACACAAAATTAATTAAATTTCTGGCTTAGGATTTAAATTTAATTTTGCTAGAATATTTAATAAATTGACTTATGAGAGGATTAATAATTTATCCAACCCTCTAATATTTAGCGATGGTGTCTAACTATGAAGGACTATGTACTAAATATTTTTTACATGAAGATTTTAAAATTTAATACATGAAGGGGGAACACCCGTTCGTTCTAGACCCTCAACATTTACCCATATCTCCGACACAAAATATGATCCAGTAGACCAAGTAATCTATAATAAAATAATCTAGCCAATTAGCTAGGATTATTCCCAAATTACTTTTACAAAGACTTGATAAAAAACACTATGAATCACTTAATATCTTGACGACAAAATCCACCCTAGATTTGGGGTGAGGTTGGAGGGAAAAAAATTGTCGATAATTTGTGTCTAGAGACATAGATGAATTAGTGAGACAAAAAATCTCCTAAGGTAGAAATTGCCATCAAAATATTATGCTTACCTAAGTTGTTACATACATGATGGTCTTACTAAGATCATTTAAACTATAGCCATGCAGAATGGGTTTACATCTTTAACAAAACTGTTGGCTGATGATGAAATCTAAAAGGCACGAACACTTGGATATGATAGATCCCTTTTGCGAAAAAATGGGTGTATTTCTATGACGTCGTTGACACAGGGTGTTCAACAGAGCTAATTGTACAAATTTTGTAGGCTTGGGCGCTGTCCCTACTGAAGCCAGCTGATCCCAGACACCTTGAAGCCTAGTAAGGAAGGGGTCTATATGCTCCCCCTTCTGCATCCTCGGGCATCTCAGCTTCTCCTCAAGATACATATTCCGCTACTCGAAAGATCCTTCATACAACGTAGAAATGGCTTCCCACAGCTGCCGAGCAGTATCTTTGCCAGCTATGTGAGAAACTATGTGATCTCGAACTCCATCGAGAATCAATCGCTTTGCTTTCGCCATCTCCTTCTTGTATTTCTTAAGCAGATCTACATCTGCGGGTACAACTACCACACTATTGATATAAGTTTTGAGATCATGCTCATCTAGAAGGCAGGAAATTCTAGCCTTTCAAATCACATAGTTGGAGGATCATTCCAATTGATCTTTATCTCTCAACCCAGCTGATGCCATCTCTGTGAAAAAGTCGAATTCCTCCTCTTCTCCTCTGTGCAGCTGCTGCCCAGCTATTCGCACTCCCTTCTAGAGTGAGAAATCCCGCACACAGCTACTGCTGCTCTGCTAAGAAAATTCAAAATACTTGGCTAGGAGTCCCCTGAGGAAATAATTCCCTCAATGTGTGCTCTTCCTTCCTCTTGACGCTATTTGCACTAGAAAACTACTGCAAAATCTGCGTCCTAGCTGAAGATCTGCTTTGCAAGGAAACTGCTGCTACTCCTTCTGCCTCTGGTACTCTTTGACCTGGAAAATTTTATTCTTTGTCGACTTACTTAGAGAAATAAAATTTCCACGAAAAACTGACCCTCGTGTCCAAGGAAATACGCTACCCCTGAGGGTTTCGAATTGTTGCCTACGCAAAAATTCAAACTACCTCCTTCCTTCTGCGCTGAGCTCTCTAGCTTACGATCAGTGCTCTGATACCATATGAAAATTCGATGACCCAAATTCCTACTACAACAACTGATTAAATTTCTCCTACTTGTTAATTTCTGAATCAAGTTATTTACAATGTTACATAGTAAACATCGATATAAAATATACTACAACCTTCACAACATAAAATACTACGGAAATAAAATATTGCACAGGAGAGAAGTAAACACACACACAATTACACCGTTGTTTTTGGACCAATGTCCTTGGAAAAACCTAATGTTGGAAAACTGGTGCAACAGCTGAGGGTTTTATTATTATGCAGTAGTAATCTGAGTACAAATCATTAGATGCCCAAACTAGCAATATGATATAGAGAATAAACTAGCAAAGAGGTAGTGAGAAATATTCTCACACTGTCACTGGCGATCCGACACTAATTAGGCTTTGGATGGCTAGCCCCACGTCGCCTCTATGCAGTGTCTGCGTCAACCTACGCAGATCTGTGTCACAGCCTCTAAGAACTGCGTCACCTCCTCCTCTGATCTTTTGCTGACTAGAACTTCGACCCTTTGGCCCTCCGGTTTCACACTCCAACTTCTTGCACTAGATCTTGACTCTCCTAGTAAAATTTCGTACTCCCTCTGAAGCACTGCACTGCCTCTGCGTGGCATTGTGCTGTCTCTCTAAACCTCTCGTTGCCTTCTCTGCCTTGCACTCTACGAAACTGGAAAAGTCCAGTCTGGTCTACTATCCACGCTCCACACTGCAAGAATATCACTTGAACTCTCTTAGACAACTCGGCACTGCTACTATTGAGAAATTCGATCTCTAGATATCAATATCTCAATGTGTTCTCTAGGTGCCCATCAAGCTCCTTCTTATAATCTCTCATTGCAGCACCAACGGCCAAGATTAAAACATAATCAATGGATAAGATAAGATTAACTGGGAGTTGATCCTCGTCTTTTTCTAGAAGATTCACACCATATTTAATTAATCGCATTTCTTAAGTTTAGACGTAGGAATACATTAAAAAGGATTAATTATTTTAATTAAACCATCTCTAGGTGGAATTTTCCCAAACGATTTTTGGGTCTTGGAGAATGCATGTGTCTTAGCCTCTCTGCAAAATTTTGAGGCCAGAGCACATCTGATGCTACAGAAATGAATAGGCTAGACATTAGCAGCGTGACAGAGGGTGACACACATACAGGGTGTTGTAGCTGTTGTGAACACCTTCCTCGCTAATACAAAGTGTTATTTTTTGTAGTATTGAAGGTGTTCTAGTCTCGAGATATTGTGGAGAGGCTAAAACACATGAGTTCTCCATAACCCATAAATCGTTTATGGAAATTCCACCTAAAATTGCCTCATTTAGATTATTAGCCTATTTTTAAATATTTCCTAAGTTTAACTTAGGAAAACGGGTTAATTAATTAGTATTAATTGAGAAAGATGTGAATCATCTAGAGACTCACACAGATTGACTGAGAAATAATCTTAACCCTTGAGTAAGTTTTAATCTTGGCCGTTGGAGGTCCAACAAAAGATTATAAGAAGTCCATGGGTAGATGGAGAAAATACACTTGAGGCACAAGAGATTGATTTCCTTGGGTAGTTCGATTTTCCAAAGAGCATCAGCCAGAAGAGTTCGAGCTAGAGAAGGGAAGCAGAGACTGAGAGGGGCAGGGACAATGATCCAGAGGAAGTTTTGCAGATCCGAAGAGGCAACATCATGTGGCAAAAGTATTCCACGCAGAAGCTGTGCAAGGGATGCACAGAAGATTCAACGGAGCAGTTCAATTTGCTAGAGAGGAAATCGATTCAACTTCCATAGGTCGAGAAAGTTTTCTAGAGGCCCGAAGAGTCACTTCTAGCAATAGAGACAGACAATATGGCTTGATCAGAGGCTTAACAGAGCCACACATGTGAGAGGCAGTGCCAGGACTGTGTAAGGGTTTAGATGGCCAGATTGTCTGGAGGAGCCAGTGATGGGATTGCTTGTGGAGTGAAAGAATTTTCTCTAATTACTTTTGTCAGATACTTGCTGATTGGATAACTATTTGGGCATCCATAGATTGTACTCAGATTATTTCATTGCTGCTTAATAATAAAAAACCCTCAGCTGCTGCACTGATTTTCCCAAGTTGGGTTTTTCGGGGACTTTTGCCAAAAAATAGTTGTGTTAAATTTAGTGCGTGCTAGTGTTTTCTCAGATTCTAGTTTATCTTCCGCAATATTTTTTATTTGTGAAGGTTGTAGTGTGATTTATTTTATATTTGTCGTCGCAAATAAATTGTTAATTAATTTACAGTTAGAAGAATTAATTCTAGTTGCTAGAATAGAATTTCGTGTGGTGAAATTTTCACAAAAGACACAACTTCAAGACTAGAGAGTTGAGCTTCATTTGAAATCACTTTGACTGTTGGGGGTTTTATGACCCATTTTATGAATTGTAGGTCCCTTTCATGCTTCCTAGAAGTGCCTTGACTTGAGATATTGGGATGGGCATTCAATTAAGTCACCCCCCCTTTCAAGGGCTTTGTGCACACGTAAAAGTATCATTTACTTGTAATTTGACTTCTTTAAGTTTTGTGGATGCAATTCACTTTTGTGTGATCATTAGGCTAAAAGTAAGGAATAAATATTAAGGATAATTTGTCTTCTTTAAGTTCTTTGTATGACTAGTCACTTTTGTGTGATTCGTAAGGCTAAAATTAATTAATAAAGAATAAGCAATTTTGAGCCTCATCTATAAAGGTGGTCCTCCTCTCATTCCAAATTGATGTGTAATGTTAGAGAACATTTTTTGAAGCCATTAATAGAAGACCTTCCTTGGTGTTATGTTGTTAAATCCATTGAGCTCTCTCTTCCTTGGCTATTTTTCTTGATTGATTGAAGATATTATTATGAACAATTTAGGACTTTCACTAGCTTGCAAGATCGATCCATTAAAAGGAAAACTTTTTTCACTTGGAAAGGGGACATCTAGGATCGTATCTCCCAATTTCTCCTCATTTTGTGTTTTAAGTGCTCAATATCTTGCTTTGTTTAGCTTTATGCTCCTTGATAAGGGTTTTTATTATTCTTTTCCATTCCATTGTTGATCTTGTTGGTGAAGGATATTCCTTTTATAGAAACCCTTTTTGTAGGGCCTTAGTTTTAATGACTTGTCTTGATTAGACAAACCATTACTTGGTCTCTAAACACTATTCTCTTATTCTAATCCATAGGCATAAATAACCATTTCTTAGAGGGACATCTTACTTGACCCCATAAGCCCTAAAGTTGAGACAAAACACTAAGCTTACTCCAAACAACCAAAAATAAAAAATAAAAAAATTCAATTTTTTTTCTTTTATGTTGTTACCCCTCTATCAATGAGGGTACATATATTTTTCAGTGCATGATTCACCATCATTGTAAGGTCTGCTAACTAAATTGATTCGGTGAAAGAGTCAAAGTTGACCAGGTCAACGGTAGTGATTTTGAGCCCATGGTTTTGTGTTTGTGGATTGCATGTAATGGAGTCTATAAAAGGATGGGAAGAACTGTATTGTAATGTTCCAGGGAGTTGAGTGGTGAAGGCTTACTTGGCCTACTTCGTTCGGGTTTAACCAAGGGATGTAATGGAATTCCATTAGATGGGTTTTTCCTAGGGTAAACATGGTGTAATGTTTATGTTGCAATGTTTGACTTTTTTGTTGTGTTAATATTTATCTTAGTAAATTGTTTCTCTCCAGTAAAATTTCTACATTTCGTATCAAAGCCAGGTTTTGCTTCAAGAGGACGCCTTTGCTACCACTAGTTTTCTTTTCGTAGTGAAAAATGTGAAGAATCAAGCCTATGTGTACGTGACCTTGCATGCCATGTATGGTGGCAAGTCTATGATGGCTTGAGAATGAAATTTGAGATTAGAAAGAAGTGACATGGAAGGCCATTCTTCTAGAAAATATATTTGAACCTCCAGTAGTCGTGTTGTGTCATGTGACAACCCAACACACGACCATGGTTGTAAGTAGTCATGAAAATGATTTCGAATTGCCATGATGACTAGGTCATGGAGCGCTGAAGAGAATGAAACACAAAGGGTGTTGCAATTGCCTATGGATCACAACTTAGAGGAGGCGACAATTGCTATTTGCAATGTCAGTGGGGGTGGAAGGAGTATAGTGGATGCTAATATGTTGTTTCCGATAAAGCACATCAACAACCTAAAATTGCAAGAGGATAGATGTGTTTGAACAAAATGGAACTAATGGAAATTGATCTGAAACATGATCATGTGGTGTGGTTAGTTATGCAATGTGCATTATAGAGTATCATTCCTAGTACACCCCGGGATGAAAATGAATAGGCAGTGGCTAGGAAGATGATGGGTGTGGCTGGTGATCTGTAGATACTAGAAATCCAAAGGGCCTACATAATGAAAGCAATACGGTTACAATGACCAACTCAAACAATAGCTCGAGAATGAGTCAAGCATGGCAGGACGAGTAGGAGGTGGTGGCGGAAAATGAGAAAGGAGCCAAAGAAGTGCGATCAAGGTAAATAATTAGCATAAGACGAGACCAATGCTCTCTTGGTAGAATGGCAGCAAAGAATGAGATTGGGGAAGAGGGAAAAGACGGTGGCCCAAGTCCTTGAGGGTGCACGTAGAGGAGCCATCATTTTAGAGAGAAGGTTGAGGGACTTTGTGTTCAAGGCGCTCATGTGAGAAGAAAGAGCACAATCAGGATCAAGTTCGAGAACCTACTAGCCTCCTTCATGAGGCTTAGTGTGCCTACCATCGCAATGATACTCTTAGGTTTATAGAGAGTGTGAATAGATGATCATTTGTATGGTCTCAGGAAATGAGATCTAGTGACCCTACTATAATGGCAGATTTGTGGAAACGATTGAGGGCTTGTCACAATCACCAAGGGCCACCTCATTATTTTTAGATCTGTCATGATTAGTAGCACTATTTAGTAGCTTTGCTAAGTCTGCTTGAAATTTGAGATAAGCAAATATGTAGAGAGTGAGGCCAATGCAGATAGTTTATTTAGGATCAAATAACCATAGGAATTTACTGCTAGCTATAACACTTATGATTTATAAAAGCAGACTATGCAAGGATGGGATCTTAGAGAAAGTTGAGTGGGTTGTGGAGAAATGATGTTAGTTGTGATAGCTGGATTTATTTACAACTAAGGGTCTTGATAGGTCAAGGACAACATCAAGACAAATGGGTTACACGCATTAATGAATCATGTCAGTTGGATACTTTTCTGTGGAGGTTAGTTGTTGTAGGTATGTTAAATGTTTAAATGAGATGCAACCATGGAAGTTAGATTTGGATAGGAGAGCATGAGACACAGACTGTGTCAAGGTGAGAGGATGGGTTAGCATAGCAACAACAAAAAAAATAAAAAAATAATTATTATAATGGAGTCAAAAAGTTTAAATTGTTTGTAAATGGGCATACTATTGTAAGACCTAGTAAGGCATGCATACCCTGGGAAATTTCTAGTAAATGTTTGGTGTTAGACTTAGTTGATAGGGGGATGTCGGGTTAACAAATCCCTGGGTATAAACTTTGAGGAGGTAGAAGCTAGAGTGAGTGGGGTTGACTCACTTCGCCAGTTTGGCTAGATTTGGTGAAGGAAATCGCCAATCAAGGTTTAAGGGGAGATTGTTAAGTAAACTTGACCTGGGGAAAAAGTCAAGGTTGATCGGGTCAACAATAGTGGTTTTGGGCCCATGGTTTTGTGCTAGTGGATTGCATGGAATGGTGTCTTTAATGTGAAAATTCGGAAACCTGAATCGCTACTACAACTGATTAGATTTCTCCTACTTGTTAATTTCTGAATCAAGTTATTTACAGTGTTACATAGTAAACATCGAAATAAAATCTACTGCAGCCTTCAAAACATAAAATATTGCGGAAAAAAACACTGCACAGAGACAAATAAACACACACACAATCACACTGTTGTTTTTGGACAAATGTCCCCGAAAAAACCCAATGTGGGAAAATCGGTGCAACAGCTGAGGGTTTGATTATTATGTAGTAGTAATCTGAGTACAAATCATTGGATGCCCAAACTAGCTATCCGATACAAAGAATAAACTGGCAAAGAGATAGTGAGAAAATATCTCACACTGTCACTAGAGATCTGACACTGATCTAGGCTCTGGATGAGCTACCCTACGCTATCTCTGCGTAGTGTCTGCGTGGGCTCACGCAATCATTGTGTCACGCCTCAAGGGATTGTGTTGCCCTTCCTTCTGATCTTGTCTGCTCCTGGAAACTCAACTCCTTGAACTTCTGGACTCACGCCTCAGCTTTTGGCACTGGATCTTGTGTGCTCCCTAGCAAATTTGAGGACTCCCTGTGAAGCACTGTGTTGCCTCTTTGGACCTCTCAATGCCTTCTATACCTTGCACTCATCGGGACTGAAAAAATCCCCTCCGGTCTACTATCCCTACCGCTCACTACAAGAAGATCACTCGATCTCTCTCCAGCAGCTCAGCGCTGCCACTTTTGAGAATTCGATCTCTAGAACTCACTATCTTGGTGTGTTCTCCAAGTTCCCATCAAGCTCCTTCTTATAATCTCTCATTGGAGCATCAATGGCCAAGATTAAAACATAATCAAGGGCTAAGATTAACTGGGAGTTGATCCTCCTCTGTATCTAGAAGATTCACACCATATTTAATTAATACCCTTTAATTAATCGCATTTCCTAGGTTTAGACTTAGGAATGCATTAAAAATGATTAATTATTTTAATTAAACCATCTCTACATGGAAATTTCCCAAACGATTTCTGGGTCATGGAGAATGAATGTGTCTTAGCCTCTTTGCAAAATCTCGAAGCTAGAGCACATCCGATGCTACAAAAATCAACATTTAAAAGGCTGGGAAGAACTCTATTGTAATGTACCAAGGAGGTGAGTGGTGATGGCTCACTTGGGTGGCTTGACTAGGTTTGGCCAAGGGATCTAATGGAATTCAATTAGTTGGGTCTTTTCCTGAGGTTGGGGTTTTCCGAGGGTAAACTTGGTGTAATGTTTATGTTTCAAAATTTGAGTTTTATAGCTGTGTTAATGTTTCTCTTAGTAAATTTGTTTCTCTCCAGTAAAATTTCTACACCACCATTCTATGATCCAATTGATTTTTCAGGTACGAGGGATTTTCCCCATGGTTATAAACTTATGCCTTAGGGTAACTGATTTTCCATTGATATGGGGAATTACTTGTAAATCATCTTTCTACATTCATCTAATATTGTAAGAAGAACGACCTCATCCACGAGGGTGTTATGATGATTCATTTCACTATAAGTTTGGAAGGGTCTACATGAATTTGGTTCAACAACCTCGGCAAGGGTGTGTTTTCATCCTTTACAAAATTTCTAGAAGTATTTTGTGCAAGATGGAGTCATGATTTAGAGAGTTGGCTTCCCATTATCCAAGAAATAGAATGGATTTATTTAGCACAAAAAATTCTAGAAGAATGGTTTCAATCCCAAAAGGAGAAGAGTAGCAAAGGATCCCATTGAGGAAGACCAAGTGGTGGAATTAAAAGAATACAATTCTACTTGTACAAAAAAAATGAAGAAGAATCGCCTTGCTCTCCTAGCAGGATTTGAGAAATAGTTGAAGAAGAGGAATATGAGGAGAGCCTTGACATTAGGGTAATTCAAGAACCCACACACCCTCCTCCAAATGAAAGCACAAGCTCAACAAGTTACAATCCTCTCCAAGCACTTGATCTTCATAACACACCTGCATGGATCTTCGTTGACTCTTGTGGCCATGGTATTTAAATTCAAATATGTAACATTTAAATAAAAAGAAATCTACAAATTCAAATATGTAACATTGCAAACCATATCTTAATATGCAAGGTTCAGAATTCAAAGTACAAACTAGTAGAAGGCTAAAAATACTAAACTTAAAAGACAAATTTCAAATATGCAATATCATGAGAGAAAAAATTAAGGGAAGTTTCAAATATTAACACACCTTCAAATAAGAAGAATGGACAGTGGACACGAGATTCCAGTCCAAAACTTCTCCAAGCTTGAGTATGGACTACCGACCATAAGCTCCTCACTTAGATGCCAAATTCATTGCAAATACTCTGATAGAATTGCTAAACAAGCTCCAATCTCACTCTAAATCACTACTCTTCAACAACACTCCAAAAATCAAAATGCTCAATGAGAGAGTTGTGAGGCAATAATAGTTTTTTTTGGGGGGGGGGAATCTTTAGAGTTCTTTTCTAGGGTTTAGGTTTCTAAGAATTAGGGTTTAGGTATCTAAGTATTAGGGTTTAGGTAATTTTTTTTAAATTTGACTTTTTCTTGCAAAAGGAGCCATTGTTAGTCTTGGAACAACATAGTTGAATATGTATGGATTCAGTCAAGCTAGATCCATTTAGTACCAAACCAGTCTCCAAATCAAGAAGACGGTTAAGTTTACTTAATTAGGGGTCAACCTACTCAACTCAGTCGAGTCTGAGTTCTAGCAAGTTAAGTTCGAAAGTAGTGGTTGGGATCATGTGTGGGCATAACATTCAACTATTCTTCAGAAGAGAGTGAATTGGCATGCAATCTTGTTTGGTGACTTTCGGTCTTTAATTTTCTCTTCTCTTAGTGGCATTTGGCATTGCATTGTTTGAAGATCTTTTCTTTCTATGTCCTATGGAAACTTTGGTGTAAGTGTGTTTTTGAGAATGAGGTTAGCAATTTGTCCACCTTTTGTCATATATGGAGAGATGAGGTTGGCTTGCAACTTTTGGAAAAAAACTCTTTTCCTTATCAAGGATGCCAAGTTGTTAGAACCTGATTCCTATTCATACTTTAAATATATTTAGTAACACCCAGGAAGAGAATATAGGTTCCATTGTGTAATGTTCCTAAACAGGAATGTAAGTGATATACAAAGCATGCAAACAATCCAGCGATCAGAAAAACAAAATATACATTAAGCACCCATGGAAACACTGGAAATAAAGAATTGCTGAGCCATTTTATTACTTCTTCAGGAGAAAATACAATAGTAAAATAAAATGGTGCACTTGGGCTTGTCTCAATGGACAAGGATGACAAAAACCAGGTGAGAAAATGCTGAATTGAAGGTTGCTACAACTGATGCACCACACTGAACTGCGATGCCCCAGAAAACTGCTCTATCTGTTGACTTCGAAGGGCTAGAATCACTGCTTTCCGTGGTCAAAAAATTATGAGATTTTAGATCCTTGCTCCTTGGCCTAAACTCAAAAAAACCCCGGAAGAGATTGGCCAAATGTTGACCTCGAAATTTTGGCCCAAATTCCATTTAGCTTCTCTTGCTGCTCGCTGAGTTGGGACCCCTGTTTGACCCCATAGATCTGCCCAGAAAATGTTGAAAATAATACTGAGAGGGGGGGTGAATCAGTATTATCAAACTCTTTTCAATTTATACAAATATTTGCAGTTCTGATTAATGAAACTTGTGCATACCTTCCAGACTTATAATTTAATATATTCTTCAGATGTGGATCATTAATTTGTGTGTCAGAACCATGTAACAGTAAACAGGAACAAGAAAAATAGAGCAACCAATCACACCAAAGAACAGAAGATGTAAGGTGGAAACCCAATGTGGGTGAAAACCACCTGCTGCAATATGTCTCTATCTTCTTTCTATTAGAAACTTCCTTTTACAATGCTTCTGTACTGGTGCAGTCTTATACCAGCACGTAGGCTTCGACCTGCAGAAGGCTACAACCTTCTCTTTTCTCTCAAGGACCACGTTTCATGAATTTTCAGACTGGATCCATGAATATCAATCAAACATCAAATAGATCTGCAATTAATCAACTTCCTTGTGCAACTACGGAATCAATAACTTCTTAGAACACAGTACCAGTAACCAGACACTAATTCAAAACCCAGAACACAGCAGTAACAGAAAGAAGCAGTTAAAACAGATTTCAAGAAAAGTCCACAACTTCACCAATAGAAACTTGCGCACATCCGCGGCTTCTCTGAGTCTAATCTGCGGGTCTCTGCGCCCACACTGTGTCAGTCCTGCGAACTTCGCACCTGCGGTGTGCAAAACCTGCGAACCTCCGCACCTGCGGTGTGCAAAACCTGTGAACCTCCGCACCTTTTCCTTGATAGACCTGCGGATCTCCGCACTTTCTCCTTCACTGGCCTGCAGATCTCCGCACCTGCACCGTGTCGCACCTGCGGTCCTGCGGTTATAGAGTTTTTCAGACTTCAAGTATACCCCAGACTATCAGATTTACAGATCTGATCATGCGCCAAGGAGATCTCGACCCATCAGTAGATCTGCCTTATAAAGCTCTGATTTCTCCTTGATTCAGATCCATCTATCACTCACCAACCAATCACCAGAATTTCAGATCTTGCTCTCCTTAAGATATTCAACACATGAGTGCTCAGCCAAATGATCTCCTTTCCTTTTTATAGACAAGCCCTTACTCAAACCATGGACCAAAACCATAGAAAGCCAATACAAGGGACCCAAAACCGGGGTTCAATACTTTAGAAACAAAAACCACGGACCAAAACCATAGGATCAAAAACGTCGGACTAAATACCATGGATCAATCATAAAATTTCCCACGTGCGTGCGCTTCTCTGCATGAAAGTGTGTGAATTTGACATCCGCACTTTTTGTTTGGAGAACCTGCGGGTATGTCCGCACCTCTTGTTCGGAGCACCTGCGGGTCCGCGGCTTTTGTTCGGCGCACCTATGGGTATCTCATTTTCTATCATTTTGAGAGCCTGAACTGTGATTTTCCACTTGAGTGAGTTGCCATCAAGGACAACACTTATGCCATAGTGCCACACCTGTGTCATAATGCCAACAATCTCCCCCTTTGGACTTGATGGCAACCCCAAGATCCTCAATATCATTTCCCCCTTTGTCATCAAGGGCAAAGGGTTATGCTCCCCCTGAGAACATGCTGAAAACTCTGTTCTGCTGTGCTGATCGTGCTCCCCCTGACTGTAGGCCAGATCTGCAAAAAAATGTTCTTCAAGAAGAACCATAATCCATCATAAATGACCTTCCTATCACCAAAAGACTCTATACATACATTCATCACCCAACCAAGTGAGGATCATCCAGAAATTTACATATAACAACCAAGAACATTATATCATTCATCCCAGGCATAGTGGGGAAACCAAAATAGGTCGTTACATGACCTTGACAAATGAAATATAAGACAGAGACAAAACATTAGCAGCATTATTCAGATCAGCATCCATGTTCTTCTTCTGTACTTGCTCCTCCAAGATCTTCTGCCATAATGCCAACAATGCATATTTAGAAGAATATATGCTCCCCCTGAACCTGTGCCAACTGGTATCTGACCAATCCATGTACGCGTATACCCCATATGAAATTTGCGTACAACAGACAAGATTCAACAGCAAGATGATGCATCAACTACTCCCAGCTTTTGTTTGAGGTATTCAAATGTTTCCCTAGGCAGTGGTTTGGTGAGTATATCAGCAACTTGTTCCTTAGAGGGAACATACTCCAACTTGACCTTTTGTTCAAGCACTTGTTCCCAAAGAAAATGATATTTGATAGGTATATGCTTGGTCTTTGAATGCATGACTGGGTTCTTTGAAATGCTGATTGCACTTGTATTATCACATAGGATGGAGATAGGTGGAGTACAAGTGATTTGAAAATCCCTCATAGTTTGCATCATCCAAAGAAGTTGTGTGCAACAAGATGCAGCAGCCACGTACTCTGCTTCAGCTGTAGATAATGCTATTGAACTTTGTTTCTTGTTGAACCAAGATACTAATATGGAACCCATAAAGAATGCACCACCACTAGTGCTTTTTCTGTCATCCACGCTTCCGGCCCAATATGCATCTGCATAAGCATGAAGTGTGAGATCTGTATCTCTAGGATACCATAAGCCATAGTTTTGAGTTCCTTGAAGGTACTTGAAGATTCTCTTAACTGCCTGAAGATGAGTTTCCTTTGGATTTGCCTGAAATCTTCCAACTATTCCCACCGCATGCATGATGTCTGTTTGGGTACCTGTCAAATAAAGCAGACTTCCAATCATGGATCTATAGGTTGGTTGATGCACTGCTGCTGATTCATCGTTTGCACTGAGGCTGCATCCTGTAACCATAGGGGTACATACTGGTTTCAAATCTTCCATGCCAAATTTCTTCAAGATCTGCTTGAGGTACTTGGTTTTAGATAAAAATATACCGCCTTCATTTTGTTGGATTTGTAGACCAAGAAAATATGTCAGTTCTCCAAGCAATGACATTTCGAATTCTTTCTGCATTACCAAGTCAAAGTTTTGACTCATAGCTTCTTCATTGCTGCCAAAGATAATATCATCTACATACACAACAAGTATTAGCAATTTGTCATTTTCAATTTTTATATAAAGATTGCTATCTGCTGATCCTTTTGAAAAACCTTGTTGATGAAGGTATTTGTCCGAACGATAGTACCAAGCCCTTGGAGCTTGTTTAAGACCATAGAGAGCCTTTTTTAGTCTGGATTTGGATCATTCCCAAGGATGAAACCATCTGGTTTCTCAATGTACACTTCTTCTTCTAAGTCTCCATTCAGAAACGCTGATTTCACATCCATTTGAAATACTTTGAACTTCTAAAAGCTAGAGCGAGCAAGGAACATTCTGATGGCCTCAAGTCTAGCAACGGGAGCAAAATTTTCTTCAAAGTCTATTCCTTCTTGTTGAGTATACCATTTACAAGCAAGTCTGGCCTTGTTTCTAATCACTTCCCCATTTTCATTCAACTTGTTTTTGAAGATCCATTTTGTCCCTATGACATTCTTATCTTTTGGTCTAGGAACCAACTCCCAAGTGTTATTCTTTTCGATCTGCTCAAGTTCTTCATCTATTTCCTTGACCTAGCATTCATCTTTGCATGCCTCTTTTACAGTTTGTGGTTCAGTGGAGGAGAGCAATGCCAAATAGCTTGAGGCTTTTGCAATTTTTCTTCTTGTTTGTATACCTGCCTCTTTCTACCCCAGAATTTGAGTTGCTGGATGATTCTTTTGAACGTATCTGGATGGAGTCTTCTCTTCTATCCTTATCTATTCCTCTGGTGCCTCTTGAGCTTCTTCTTCATTATAAGTCTGATTTGATGTTGAAGGATAGTCCTCATCATCTTCAAAATTTTCGGAATTTACTTGCCTAGGAATGTTTCCTTCTTCATCAACTACTACATCAATGTCGTCAACAATTCTTCCAAGTCTTTTATTGTAACACTTATATGCTTTGCTATGGGGAGAATAACCAAGGAGAATGCCTTCATCTGCTCTAGGTTCAAACTTGCCAAGATTTTCATCATTATTTTTAATATAGCATTTGCTTCCAAAATTTTTGAAATGTTTTACCGTAGGAGTCTTACCATACCAGAGCTCATGAGGAGTTTGAGTGCTGTTCACCCGGACATTTGTCTTGTTGAGAATAACAACTGCAGCAAATGCAGCTTCTCCCCAGAAAGTTGCGGGAGTTCCAGACTCATCCATCATAGCACGAGCCATTTGTTGAACTGTTCTGTTCATCCTTTCCACTACTCCATTTTGCTGAGGAGTCCTTGCAGTAGAGAATTCCCTTCTTATTCCTTGTTCTTCACAAAAATCAAAAAATTCATTTGAGGTAAAATCCCCACCTCTATCAGAACTGAGGCATTTAATTTTTTGATCTGATTCGTTTTCAACCAAGACTTTGAAAGATTTGAACTTTTCGAAGGCTTCGTCTTTGTGCTTCATAAGTCCTATCCAACACATCCTGGAAAAATCATCAATGAATAATATAAAGTATTCTTCTCCCCGAGGTGACCTTTTCCTGGATGGACCACATACATCAGTATGGACAAGTTCAAGTGGCCTGCTAGCTGATCCTTCCTTCTCAGGGAAGTGAGTTCTGGTTTTCTTACCAAACTGACATGATTTGCATATTGTATTGTCTGGTATTCTGATGTCTGGAAGACCACGAACTGTCTGGTATTTGCATGCTTTCCTTATTTGTGAGAAGCTTAGATGCCCCAATCTCCGGTGCCATAGCCAATGTTCATCATTCCTGCTTAGATAGCATTGATGTTGCCCTTCTTTGAATATGTATAAATTAATTGGAGTTCTTATGCCTTTGATCACTGTTTTTCCTGTATCAAGATCACGAACACTACATCCATTTGATCGAAATATTACCTCAGTTCCTTGATCGCACATCTGATTGACACTCAATAGGTTATGCTTTAAGCCATCAACATACATAACATTTCCAGCTTTGACCTTTTCTTTCAACTGGACAGAACCTTTACCTTTTATGAGCGCAGGGGTGTCATTTCCAAATGAGACCTTCTTTTCCTTCTCTAAGGCACTATATGACTGAAGTTTTTCCTTATCACCCGTCATATGTTTCGAACATCCACTGTCAATGTACCATTGATTTTCTTGCCCTTCCGCATATAAGGCTATACCACATCTTTCTGGTTGCGGTTCTTTCATTCTCCATGTTTTGGCACTTGAGACTTGTTCCTTTTGAGTTGTTTGCCGAAACCTGCTCTTGCATTCAGAATCTTCATGACCGAAGTTGTTACAAATAGAACATTCAATTTCATTTTCAAGGGCAGAAAAGTTATTGTAGGTCCTTTTCGTGATCCCAGTCATACTTCTTTGTTTTTGAGCTTCTCTAGTCATGATTGTCTTATAGGCAACACATTGAGCTGCTTTGTGACCAAAGTTATGACAAGAGAAACATTGGCCATTGAAGAAACTCCTGTGATTATCAAATCTGCCAGCCAAATGATTGTAGTTTCTATTGACATCCATTCTTGAGGCAAATTGAGAAGGTTTTACTTGTGGCTGGTTGTAGCTTCTGTTCATCCTTAAAGTAGATTGCCCCCGATTTACTTGGAGAGCAGCATTGTGCCTTCGTTGTTGATTGTCAAACTTTTCACTTCTCCTTGCTGCATCAAGATAACTTTTGGAGGTGGATGGCTTCTGCGCTTGAGATGATTCTTCATTATATCCCAGACCTGTCTTGATTAGAGGAGAACGCTGCACTTTGATAATCTCATCTAAAGTTTCAGATCCTTTCGTAAATCTAAGATTAAGAGCTTTTGTTTTTTCAATCTCTTTTCTGAGTCCCACAATTTCACATTCTAACTTTTCATGATGTTTTTCTTTTTCAGCAAGTTGGAATTGCAGAGTATCTATGATCATATTCTTTTCTTTTAAGCAAATTTTGAGTTTAGAAATCTCTTCATAAAGACCTTCTTCATCTATAGCATCCAAGAAATCATCATCTTCAAAAGCCATTAAGAGTCTATAATTATTACCTTGTTCATCTTCATCACTATTTGAAAGTCCATCACTGTTTTCATGAGTGTAATAGCTTTTCTTATTTACATTCTGTTTCTTGTTCCATCTAACAGGTTCCTTACCTTTGTCAAGCTTATTTTTATGAGGACACTTGGCAGCATAGTGACCAACTCTTCCACAAGCAAAGCATTTGAAAGGTAACTTACCTCTGAATATTCCAGCACCCCATTGAAGGTTCTTCACAAATTTTGATTCTTCCTCTTCTTCTGACATATGTCCTGACTCATAGTAATCTCCTTTGCCTGAAGCCTTGAAAGCAGCTTCTCTCCTGTCTGATGGTCCTCCTTTCCTCATTTCGTAAGTAGTTAGAATTCCGTGTAGCTGTGACATAGTAAGGTTTTGTAGATTCTATTTTTCTTCTATTGTAGAAACTTTTGATTCAAACTTAGAGGACAAAGATCTTAGAACCTTTTCAACCACAACAGCCTCTTTTATTTCTTCACCCCAGTTTTTCATACAATTAACAATCTCATCTATACGTAGGAAATAGTTAGCCACACTTTCATCATTGTGCATTCTGAGATTTTCATACTGAATTCTGACGGTTTGAAGTTTTGCTCGTTTTACCTGTTCATCTCCTTCATAGCTCAGAACGATCTTGTCCCATATTTCTTTTGCGGTTTTATACTGCATAACCTTGACGAATTTTGATTGAGATAGACATCCTAATAGAGTGTTGACAGCCTTTGCATTTGTTTCAGATTGCTTCTTACTAGCCGGATCTGCAGGAGTTGTTGAAGGAAAAGTGTACCCTGTATCTATGATATCCCAGACTTCTGTACCAAGAGATTGAAGATAGGTTGTGACTCTTACCTTCCAATAGACGAAGTTGATCCCATCAAAAATTGGTGGCCTGATCGATGCTTCTCTTTCGTAGTTGCTCATGATGATAGATCTTCCTTCAAGCGATCAAGCTTCTTCTGAAGGACCTGCTCTGATACCAATTGTTGGAAATAATACTGAGAGGGGGGGTGAATCAGTATTATCAAACTCTTTTCAATTTATACAAATATTTGCAGTTCTAATTAATGAAACTTGTGTATACCTTCCAGACTTATAATTTAATATATTCTTCAGATGTGGATCATTAATCTGTGTGTCAGAACCATGTAACAGTAAACAGGAACAAGAAAAATAGAGCAACCAATCACACCAAAGAACACAAGATGTAAGGTGGAAACCCAATGTGGGTGAAAACCACCTGCTGCAATGTCTCTATCTTTTTTCTATTAGAAACTTCTTTTTACAATGCTTTTGTACTGGTGCAGTCTTATACCTGCACGCAGGCTTCGACCTGCAAAAGGCTACAACCTTCTCTTTTCTCTCAAGGACCACGTTTCATGAATTTTCAGACTGGATCCATGAATATCAATCAAACATCAAATAGATCTGCAATTAATAAACTTCCTTGTGCAACTACGGAATCAATAACTTCTCAGAACACAGTACCAGTAACCAGACACTAATTCAAAACTCAGAACACAACAATAACAGAAAGAAGCAGTTAAAACAGATTTCAAGAAAAGTCCACAACTTCACCAATAGAAACCTGTGCACATCCGCGGCTTCTCTGAGTCTAATCTGCGGGTCTCCATGCCCACATTGTGTCAGTCCTGTGAACTTCGCACCTACGGTGTGCAAAACCTGCGAACCTCTGCACCTGCGGTGTGAAAAACCTGCAAACCTCCGCACCTTTTCCTTGATAGACCTGCGGATCTCCGCACTTTCTCCTTCATTGGCCTGCGGATCTCCACACCTGCACCGTGTCGCGCCTGTGGTCCTGCGGTTATAGAGTTTTTCAGACTTCAAGCATACCCCAGATTATCAGATTTACAGATCTGATCATGCGCCAAGGAGATCTCGACCCATCAGTAGATCTGCCTTATAAAGCTCCGGTTTCTCCTTGATTCAGATCCAGCTATCACTCACCAACCGATCACCAGAATTTCAGATCTTGCTCTCCTTAATATATTCAACACATGAGTGCTCAGCCAAATGATCTCCTTTCCTTTTTATAGACAAGCCCTTACTCAAACCATGGACCAAAACCATAGAAAGCCAATACAAGGGACCCAAAACCGGGGTTCAATACTTTAGAAACAAAAACCACGGACCAAAACCATTGGATCAAAAACGTCGGACTAAATACCATGGATCAATCATAAAATTTCCCATGTGCGCGCGTTTCTATGCATGAAGGTGTGTGAATTTGACGTCCGCACTTTTTTCTCGGAGAACTTGCGAGTATGTCCGCACCTCTTATTCGTAGCACCTGCGGGTCCGCGACTTTTGTTCGGCGCACCTGCGGGTATCTCATTTTCTATCATTTTGAGAGCCTGAACTGTGATTTGCCACTTGAGTGAGTTGCCATCAAGGACAAAACTTATGCCATAGCGCCACACCTGTGTCACAATGCCAACAGAAAATTATATAAATTTAGGAGAGTGATCCTTGCCCAAAAGCCAGAAAAACCTAGAAAGGGTTTCCCTTGGTTCCAACCTTCAAAAATTGACCCTTCACAGCTTGGCCCTCCTCTAATTTCGAATTTTGTTGCTATGACCGATCCTATCAATCTTTGCTCTCCCAACTCCAGCAATCCTCCTCAAATGGCCCTCCAAGTGATCTCCCACTTCTCCCGGCCAGCGTCAGTGCTACAATTCCTTCATCCAACTCCCACGTGAGCTTAGTAATGGCTCTTTGCGCAGGCCGAGGTAACTGTAAATCAAATTGCTGGGATACTGGCTTTGCTGGCTCCACACTCACAGGAAAGGCTAGCCGTTTGTTGCTTTCCCAATCCTCTAACTGTCCCGACAAATGCTTCATCACTGATAGCTCCAAACTCCCCTTGTATATTCTCCAACTAGCCAGAAATACACACTCCTTGTTGTGGTTGAATGGTGGTGCTGTAACACACTCCCAAAACTCCTGAAATACTTATGGAAATGCCTCTCTAGGGCAGGCACGGATGGTCCTCCGAAGTAGAGGTTGAATCTCCCGCTTGACAGATTTGTGGCTAAACAGCCGGATGACTCAGCTAAACAACAGAGTGAATAGTCAAGTAATTTTGATTGCATGGTGTAAGAATGAATCCAAATGAGAGATCTCTCCTCCTTTTATTTTTGTGGGCCTTCCTTGCCTCATGTGGGCCCCTCCATCCAACACTTCGAATTCCCTCCAAACCATTCGAATTGCCTAGTTTGAATTCCCATGTCGGTGGTCCCCACCTTCCACTAGCAACCAAATTAAGTTGAATTTCCTCGTAAGTCCCTAAGTCGAAAATGCAGGGCTCTTTCCCTTAGCCAAAATTGTGCAGAAATGTGTGGAAACACCCTACTAGTTTGAGAAGGGACATGACATTCCTCCCCTCCCAAATGTTGCTTGCCCTCAAGCAACCTCAAAGCTGGGTGCTCCAAAACATGCTCACCCTCCTAGGTGGCATCCTCATCTGGCAAGCTCTTCCAATGCACCAAAAATACCCTGTCCTCAAGCAATGCCTAACCAAGCATCCTCTCTAACTGCTTCTCCCCAATGTCATTGTAAAATGTGCTAGGGTCCCAGATGTGCCACTGGATCATGCTTGACCTATGCACTATCCTGATATGAAAGAATCCTTCAATACCAGGATCCTAGGCAATCTTGTCCAACATGAATCTCCCCTCGCTCCATTCACTATCCTACGTGGTGAAAGTAACAGAAGTCCCCTGCTCGATCAGTGACTCGCTAAAGCCCAATGGAAGATCTTTATGATCTCCCCCTGCAGTATCTGACGCATCCCTAAAGGTTATTGAGCTGTGAAGAGTTGTGGTGCCCCCGTTCCCAGTTAGTCCCAGAGTGGTGCCACCATTCAGACATTACGCTACCTTGACTATTCATACTCCCCATCGTGCATAGTCAGTATCCTCCTCTCTTGGAACTCAATGGTGGAGTACTAAAAGAGGAGGGACACATCCTACCTAGGCATATCCATGGCACCAAGACCTACCCATCCAAATCTAACTCTGAACTTGTGCAACAACATAGAACGTTTGCCTCCCCATATGATGAAACCCTCTGTGAACCCCCATGTATCATCCCATGAGCGAACTATATCACCTTCTGCCATGACTTTTCTTATCTCGAGTGATCTATCGATCAACTGAATCCCTACATCCCATAGCCTAACCTACTGCGGCATAGCCTTGTCAATGGATGGAATTCCTCTGGCCCTCATCTCTATTCCTTGCATGTGATCACTATATAGGCTCCATATACTGCGGGCTAATCTGATGCATGCTAATCTGGCCTATGCCTGCCACTGTGTAGTACCAATGATCGCTGGGAGCCACGTGTGCCAAAGAGCTACCCCCTGAATGGAACCAAAAGATGGGTATTCGATACTCGTAATCGACTTAGGGTATGTGGACCCCTCTTGTCCCTGCCAACCATCTCCCCTGGGTCTGCCATCTGCCCTCTTGATAATGTGCCAATACAATGTCTGGAGGTCGGACACATACTGGAAAGCTACCTCAATTGTACACGGTATCCTATGCTCATGATTGGTCCCAACATTCCCTGTGGAAAGAGTGACACATGTCTCCCTCGTGACCTGCTCTCCAGGCGTAGGCTCACTGATGAATGATATGCCACCCTTGTAGATGATCAGCTCATCCCCAACCTATGGTTTTCAAATTATGTACCGAACCAATGCCACCACTGAGAAGTCTCTCCCCTAGTGCGTTGAGTGTCATCCCAATATCTCGAGTGAGCTCCCTGTCCCCTGTTGCTCGCGCCCAGAGTGTCAAAGGACAACAACCAAGTCGTCTATGCCTGTAAGTGATGTATAAGAGGGACAGGCATGTGAGTCCCCATGGATACCATCGAGTATCGCTCATCTGCGTCCCCGTCGATCCTGGGTGAAGTACACCCAAAGGTATGCTCGGTGTCTCTGCCCATAAGTCTCCTTGGAGGCAACCCTCCAAGACCTCACTGTGCAACACCATATGCCCCTGCATCCCACCGAGTATCCCTGTAGTCCTCGACCTGGTACTGTACCCTGCAGCCTATCCCTGTACACCAATGGATACCTCGTGCTACTGCTGTACCATCCTGTATTGTCTCGTATCTTGCCTGTGTCACTGTATCTGGCTCTCCCCACGTGTACTTGATGTGAGGTGAGTCACTCAATGAAAACCAACATGCTACATCAAACAACCACGCATCTCCATGCTCCTCTGCAGGCCACTGCTCATCATTGCATACCTCTATACAACACTGGATGCTAGGTTCTAAAATTGGGTATGTATGCATCAGGTTGCATCCCTCTGCATAAGATTGGACTCTGCGACATATCCTTGTGCACCCTTGGGTACCACTGCCTACCGTCGTACCACCTTATATCATATGCCATCCTGCATGTGCCAACGCATCCACCAATCTACTAGTAATCCCTCCATGATGTGGGCTACATCTCCCCATCTGCCCTAAAAGACCTGAGCGGTCTGACTCCTCACATGCCAATGGGAATGACACTATTGTGCCTATCCTCAGTAGCTCCAGTGTCCAATATACGAATGAGATAGCACCACCTCCATGTAATGCCCTGTTCGATGGTCTGTTGATGTCACCTCCTCCTACGAGCTCCTGCCAGAGTAGGCTAATCACTCTATGACTCCATGCACAATCAATATGCCAAGACAACTCCATGTAATGCCTTGTCCAGTGGTCTGCCGATGCCACCTCTTCCTACCAGCTGCTGCCAGAGTAGGCTAATCACTCTATGACTCCATGCACAATCAATATGCCAAGACAACTCATGAAATTGATCTACTCCCCTGTCAAACCATCTTGTCACTAGTGTTGTCCCGGGCTTTGATGGAGATCTGAAAATGTATGTGCGCCCAAATGTCGGATCCATCACGCAGCTACTACCGTCACTTAACGACTCTATGATGTGATGGGAAATCCCACCTGGATACAGTTTGGCCCTTGAGTCCCTATGGTTATCCATGGCCTCTGCTGAAATGTGGCCATGGATGTTTCCAATTGCCTAGTCTGCTCCATCGAGTACCAACTCAGTACCTCTCGTCACCCAATCCCAATGGAGGGATCGGATGTACAATTCCTTATGGAAGAAACAAGGCCTCCAAGCTGATGTAGTGTCATACTCAACTCATGTCGCTCAATCCTGCTAACTTGACCATCCCCTAGGGTATGTCTAGACAACATTGCCTCCCTCAATCCAATGCATAAGGGTGGGCTAATAACGTTGTAGATCTCGTCAATGTGCCTCTGAAATGAACTGTGCTGAAATCCCAACGTGTAGTCTCTATGCTACCCCTCATCAATGGCTAGCCCAAAGGATGGTTGCACATCCTCCTCCATCATGGACTCAACATGAGCCTCCAACTTCTCCTCCATAGACAATCCAAAATGCAAGACATACTTGCCAATCAGCTGCAGGTGACTATCATCGGGTAACTCTGGCAAAGATCTAGATGCCTCTGTACCTATCGACTCCTCATCAACGGTGGAGATGTCTCCCGGCACCTCATCAACCTGTGGTGTGCTACTATCACCTGAGTACTCAGTCACAACCCTGAACATCTCATCAATGGATACCTCAACAACGGATGGCACCTCCTCAATGGTGGACGCCTTCGTGTCTCTTGGCACCTTGTCAATGGAAGGTCCTATGGGTGTGTGCTCTACTCTCTTGCCCAAGGTGTCAGCCAGAGCTATCAAAGAATCTCCAACAAGGGTGACTCCTGCGTCACACTGGACACATTGACATGCTCCTCATGCTCTAGTGTGCCCAAGAAAACCTCCTCCTTAGGCTCCTGATCTAAAGCAAGGTTTCGACCAGCAAAACCGCCCCCGGGTCTCACCCTCAAACTGTCCCTATCCTGTCTGCTCCTTTTGATGAGATTTGATGCCCTGATTCTGTCGAATTTCCCCACACAATGTAGATGGTTGCACCCCCACAGCCTATGCACCACTAATGTCTCTGCTGTAAGGATGAGAATGGATTTGGTCTGAGGCCTTCCTTAGCTGGGCCAATCTCTCATCATTCCAATGGATTCCACCCCAGAATTCCTGTATACTAAATATTATTTGAGCCAAAAGTTGTCTATGGTTTACCCGTCAGTGTGCATATATGCTCAAATCTTCCATGATTTAGATAGCTACCCCACAGTTGGCCAAGTTCATGGCTCGGATACCACTGTAATGTCCCTAAACATGAATATAAGTGATATACAAAGCATGCAAACAATCCAACAATCAGAAAAAAGAAATATACATTAAGCACCTATGAAAACACTGGAAATAGAGAAGTTCTAAGCCATTTTATTACTTCTTCAGGAGCAAAGACAATAGTAAAATAGAATGGTGCACCTGGGCTTGTCTCAATGGACAAGCATGACAAAACCCAGGTGGGAAAATGCTGAACTGAAGGTTGCTACAACTGCTGCACCAAACTAAACTGCGCTACCCCAGAAAACTGCTCTGTCTGTTGACTTTGAAGGGCTGGAATCACTGCTTCCCGTGCTCAGAAAATTATGAGATTTAAGCTCCTTGCTTCTTGGCCTAAAACCCATAAAAACCCACGAAGGAATTGGCCAAATTTTGACCTCGGAATTTTGGCCCAAATTCCCCTTAGCTCCTCTAGCTACTGGCTAAGTTGGGACCCTTGTTTGACCCCTTAGATCTACCCAAGAAAATTCTATAAATTTAAGAGTGTGATCCTTGCCCAAAACCTAGAAAAACCCAGAAAGGGTTTCCCTTGGTTCCAACCTTCAAAAATTGATCTTTCACAACTTGGCCCTCCTCCAATTTCGAATTCTGTTACTGTGACTGATCCTATCAATCTTTGCTCTCCCAACACCAACAATTCTCCTCAAATGGCCCTCCAAGTGATCTCCTACTTCTCCCGGCTAGCTCTAGCTCTACAATTCCTTCCTCCAACTCCCACGTGAGCCTAGTGATGGTTCTCTGCGCAAGCCCAGGTAACTGTAAATCACACTGTTGGGATGCTGGCTCCAAACTGTTGAAATTTCTAAGTCTAACCCGTTAGAAATCCTTACTGCATCCTCTGGTTTAATTCTCCTACTTGTTTCTTACATTAACAAGTTATTTATAAATATAAATATTGAAAATAAACACAGATGCAACCTTAACTCATATACAAATCATGAACTGAAATACTGAGATTAAAACACAAGGGACACCGTTATTTTTGGACAATCGTCCTCGGAAAAATCCAATGCTGGAAAAATGGTGCAGCAGTTCTGAGGGTTTTATTATTATGCAGATTTCTTGAATACAACTAGGGTGCCAAACTGGCTCACCCAACAAAGATTTTACACGGCAGTATTAGCTCTTTCCGGAGACAGATATTCAGCAAGTCTGCCCCACGAAAATCCTTCTGGTTCTTCTCCAAGGCTCAGTGTCAGCCTTTCTAGCCTCAGCGTAGCTCTAGAACCCTCTGCGTCAGCCTTCTGCCTCTTTGTGTCAGCTCTCTGGCCTTCTGCGTCACCCACGCAGGTCCCTCGGCCTCTGCGCAGTTTCTAGCTGCCTCTGCATAGCTCCTGCTGCTTCTGCGTTAGCCTCTTCAGTGACTGTGCTGACCCTCTGGCACTATCTTTGCCTCTCTGCTATGTACTCACTGCCCCTCGCTGCAACAGATCACTTGTTCATATTTTTTCAGCAAGCCTCGCTCCAAAAAATCGAACTGACTGATCAATTTTGGTGTATCTCCAATTGACCCTCAAGCTCCCTCTTATACTTTTCCCGTTGAGTCTTCAACGGCCGAGATTAATTCCCTAATCAATGACTAAGATTAGATTTGGCTTGACTTATGTCATTTAAAACATTCTCATCCAATTTTATATTAATACCCATTAATATTTTAATTTTCCTAAGTTTAGACTTGGGAACTCCATTAAAAATATTAATTATTTTAATATCTCTCTAACCGGGTGGAGTTTCCCCAAATCATTTATGGGTCTTGGAGATCTCATGTGATTTAGCCTCTCCGTCAATTTTCATAGCTAGAGCACATCTGATGCTACCATAAATCAACACTCCCTCTTAGCGAGGAATGTGCTCTAGTAATGCTCAACCACTGAACATCACGCTGATCCTTCCACATCGGTACCTTTGTTGATGCTTGGCATGCTGCCCAACATCCATTGCATTGCTGCTTCCTGTACTGCAGCCCATGGCTCTTCCACTACCACCGCTACATCTGTACTGCAACTCCCTCTGCATCTGTGTTGTTGGTTGTGCTTTCTCCCAACACTGCATCTGCACTGCAACTCTCTCTTGAATGCTTCCAATAGCACTCCCACTGCTAACTGTTGCATTTGCAACTCAGTTATCGAGAAGTAAATAATTGATCTACTCAAATTCTAACATCCTTGTTAGGCTGGAAGCTCCCTGATGTTGAAGCTACCTTTGCTGCTATCTTGTACTCCCTTTGCTACCTCTGCGCTGTTGCAAACACCTCTGTGCCTCTCGCACCACTACAACCTCCATTGTGCCTCTCGCGCTGTGGCAACCCCCACTACGCTGCTATAAACCTCTACACTATAGCACTGCCTTGTCGCTCCATCGCATCTTGCTTCTTCCCGACATCTGTCATCCTGCTACTATCATTTAGGGATCCTGTAGCCGTATATGAGCCAAGAGTTTGGGCACCTCAAGGATCATGCCCCTCATCTTATGTAGTCCTCCTGACTATAGCTCGATGTCACCCCACCTCTTCTCTAGAGGTGCATGAGCACTCATGGCATAGTCGTCATCCGTCTCGACTTCTTTCTCCGCCTTAGTCGAAGCTGCCTTGGATTCAAAAGCCTCTCCCTTATTCTTCTTCTTGGGACACTGGGTTGCATAATGACCCAACTCCCCACAATGGAAGCACTTCACCTTGGAGATGTCCTTCTTCTTCCTCTTCCCTTGCTGTCCCGCAGATGCCAGAGCTGCATCCTCCTCCTCTTCTTTCTTGATTCGACCTCCTTTGCTGCTACTCCTCGCCTTGGTCAACCGTCTGATCTCTTATTGGCGAAGAGCTACCCACATCTCTTCCCATCCTGGAAGAGTAGCTCTACACAAAATGCCTTGGACAAATGTCTCACACTCCTCGGAGACTGCATTCAGGGCAGTCCTCACCATGAACTCCTGAGCTGGCGTGGCCACTATGGAAGTAATTTGGTCCCGAATATCCTGCAATCTGAGGAGGTATAGATCTATCTGCTCCCCCTTCTACATCTGATACGATCGCAGCTGATTCTCTAATAGCATCTTCCGTTGCACGGAAGTGCCCTGATACAATGTCGTCAAAGTATCCCACATCTCCTTTGTCGTGTTCTTTTCAGCAATATGTGGTACGACATGATCCTTGACCCCATTAAGGATTATGCACTTTGCTTCGCCATTGCATCCTCATACTTCTCATTATCAGCTAGGTCTATTGAGATAGCCACGGTTCTCAAGGCGAATCCCTTGATGCGATGTCTATCTAGGGTTGACAGGATCCTGGCCTTCTAGATGACAAAGTTGGAGGCCCTGTCCAACCTGTCCTGATCCCTTAGTTCATTCATTGCCATCTCCGCTCCTCTTCTGGACTCCCTCTGAGATTCGACTTTCCTCTTGGAAATCTTCCTCTGTAATATTCCTAATTAGCCATGGCTAATTGGAATATTCGATTTTGCTTATTTTTGCCTTCTATAGTTATTTATGAATAAAAAGGTGAGGAAAAGGGGACATGACTCACCTTTAGAATAAAAGTCACTTCCTAGTAGCACAACGTTGTGACTTAAAGGGGAGCCAAGGGGGCCAAAGGGGGACGCAGAGATGGAGCCCACGCAGACACTTGGAGGGATTGCGCAGAAGGGAAGAAACACGTGGCAAGAGAGGAATTACGCTGGAGAAGGTGGGCCTTGGGATTAAGAGAGGCAAAAGCTATAAAGGAAAGAAGAGCTTCCTCATTTTAGCATTCCATTATGAGCATGTGAGATAGTCGCTTCGACTTAGAGCACGCTGGTTGTTTAGCTAGTCTGCAACACTGTTTAGTGCATTGAGTGTCTCCGTTCGGAGATTTCACCCTTAGCCTTGGGGGACTTAGAGTGCCTGCTCAGGCAAGGTATTTCCATTAGCATTTCAGTAGTAGTTACATCAACATTTTGGCAGGAGGATTGAGCACCTTGGAGGACTGCGCAGCACTGAGAGGGATGACGCAGTTCTTTCTCGCAGCAGTTCTGGATTGAGGGTTTGCAGTAGGATTTGTGCTAGTAGACTGAGCAAGGGATCAACCCTTGCATATTGGAGAGTTTGGCAGAGCTTTCAGGCAGATTTCTAGAGGGTTTCATTTAGTGGCAGCGCAGAGCATTGAGGGACTGCGCCGAACCCCAAGGGGGTGATTTTCGGGGGTCGACTATTCTAGGAAAGCCTTCTGGGCTTTTCTAGGTTTCTTGAGTAGAGTCCGATTCCAAAGTTTTAGCCTTTTCTGAGGAGGGGAACAACCCCAAATCCTCATTTGATTTTCAGCAGCACGGCAGTTCTCCAGCAGCTGGGACGCAGTTCAGAGTAGAGCCATTTCTTTGCTATTCTGAGTGTATTTCTTCACTTGCCTTGAGTAAGTCGAGGTGCCATCTTGTTGATCACCTCATGTACTCATTTCATTACTCAGTATAATAAAATGGCTTAGCATTTCTCGCTGCATTTCTTGAGTATCTGTTATATTTTATGTATGCATCATTGTTTGTTGTACTACTGTTATTATATCTTTGTGAGTTTCTCGGCTACTATACCACTTGTACGTTTTTTGGTTGGGGTTTTGCTGGGGTTTGAGGAATATTCTTGAAACGCGATATTACAGTGGTATCAAAACATAGATCTGGCTCAGCCTGTGGAGCTAGCAATCTATGACACTGGGGGAAAAGCCCTACATCTGTTACAGAGGCAAGAGATACAGAGATACTGGGCATAGGTTGGAGAATACCTACGGAGAGGGAGACTGTGTTCCGGTGGTGGCTGCAGAACAGGAGGAGCCAGTGGTGGACACAGAATAGAAGGAGCCTAGGGTGGATGCAGAGCAGGGGGATCCGATGGCAGATGAGGACGGGAAGAGATTTGCAGATATGCTCCTCAAATCAGTACAAGATCTGTCGAGGCAGATTGAAGTGATGGGGCAAAAATTCACGGCAGTAGAGGCTAGACAGCGTGAGAGCCCATGGGTTTTTCAGGTTGGTGAGGGATCGGGCACATCCCACCACTTGCCAGAGCAGCGTGATACTGCGCAGTAGGTGGCCTCACATGCCCCTACATGCTTTACCATGCCCACTTTCTTAGGAGCGGACACGGGGGCCGTAGCCCAATAGGAGGCAGAGCCCGGACATATGGGCAATTATTTTGCAGAGTACCAGGCCTATGGGTAGGAGTTCAGGGAAGCCCTCTCATTCAGAGACTTTGTTCAGCTCCAGCGAGATAGTAGACCCCACGACCATCACAAAGAGTACTGACATTACCATGATGGTGACACCCACCATGCAGCGAGTAGATTCCACTTGCCTACGTTTGATGGTTCATCAAACAGTTCAGCAAAGTCTTGGGTGGAGAAGTTGGACATTTATTTCCAGCTTAACCAAATGTCGGAGATAAAGGCCATCAAGGTGGCAACATTGCATTTGGATGGTGAGGCTCAGGATTGGTGGTTTCATGGGATGGTTACACTCGGACACTCCACAGTGATGACATATTCCGAGTTCATTAGGAGATTGATGGAGCGATTTGATCGGAGGGATCCAGAGTAGCATTTTGTTGAGCTGACAAGGCTCAAACAGACAGGGAGCCCAAAGACCTACATTGCAGATTTCTTGAGGGTCTCAGTGATGGTGCCAGATCTATCCACGACATGGAGGATCTATATGTATGTTGAGTGGTTAGCAGAGCCACTTCGGGGTTTAGTCTGATCCACTAGACCAGCCACACTCCAGGATGCTATTAGCAGGACCCAGGACTTATAGAATGTCTTATCCAGGACCCGGACACCTTACCCCCAGAGACAGACTTTCCAGTCTAAGGGGAAGGATGTGAGGATTCCACCTCCAAAGGGGATTCCAGGTCAACAACAGATTGACGATGATGCCAGGAGGGCGTTGAAGAAGAAGCAGTTGTGCTTCACCTGTCAGGAGCCGTGGGCACCAGGACATAGATGTGTTTCTGGCAAAGCACATTTTATTGAGGTCTTCTCCGAGAGCAGTGGGGAAGAGGATGATGAGGATGATGTGGAGGCAGGAGATAGTCATGCTGTGCAGGGACCTTTTCCACCTCCACCGCCAGCAGCAGGTGGTGCATCTTTTGCACCTACAAGAGGGGCCCTTGCAGCATTGCGAGGAGTTCCCAAGTATCTGACACTATGCATACGGGGGACAGTACGTGGCCAGTGAGTATCAATTTTGATTGACAGTGGGGCAACCCACAACTTCATCGATGCACAGATGGTTGAGCAGAGAGGTATACAAACAGAGAGCTTTGATGGGATTTCAGTCTTAGTCCCAGGAGATCAGACCATGATGTGTGCCCATTATGTTCCAGAGCTATCAGTGACGATGGGCACCTACACATTGACTGACCACTTTTTCGTGGTCGATATTCCAGACACCAACATGATACTGGGTGTTCAGTGGCTCATCACTCTAGGGAAGGTCACGATGGATTGGAAGACCTTAGAGATGGAGTGGGATGATGAGAAGACAGGGAGGCATGAGAAGATACGGGGACAGCACACCTGTCCGCCTTAGACTGTTTTGGCTCATCGGATGGAGGCAGTCTTCCGGAAGGGAGACGTAGAGTGGGTAGTGGAGCTGTGTGCATTAGAGGCAGGGACTACAGGGCAGACAGTACATCCAGAGATACAGTCTATCCTTGACCGATATCCCATAGCGTTTGGGGAGATTCTGCCAACACAGCCACCAGACCGGGGGTTTGAGCACACCATTGAGCTTGAGCAGGGTATACAGGCAGTGATCACTACCCCCTATAGGCATCCCAAGGCCTATTGGGATGAGATTGAGGGGGCCATTCAGGAGTTGCTGGCTCTTGGGCACATTCGGCCGAGCACAAGTCCTTTTGCTTCTTCTGTGGGGTTGGTGAAGAAGAAGGACGACACATTGCAGATGTGCATTGACTACAGGGCCCTGAACAAGAAGACACTGAAGAACAGGTACCCCATACCCAGGATCGACGAGTTGATGGACGAGTTGAGAGGAGCACAGTTCTTCTCAAAGATTGATTTGAGATATGGGTACCATCAGATTCGCGTGAGGGAGCAGGGCATTCCCAAGACCGCCTTCAGGTGTCACCATGGGCACTTTGAGTTCTTGGTGATGCCCTTTGGGCTAACCAACACCCCCTCCACATTTCAGTCCTGCATGAATCACAGCTTCCGTAGTCACTTGAGGAAGTTTGTGTTGGTATTCTTTGATGACATTGGACTTGGGAGGAGCATCTCCAGCACATTGAGACAGTGTTGCGTATCTTGCAGGAGCAGCAGTTCTATGCAAAACTCTCCAAGTATGAGTTTGGGTTGACGGAGATGTTGTATTTGGGACACATCATAGGGGTGGACGGAGTGAGAGTCCACAAGGAGAAGATCAGGGCCATTAGAGAGTGGTCGGAGCCGAAGAACGTGACAGAACTCCGGGGATTTATTGGCATCTGTACTTACTATCGGAAGTTCGTCAAGAGTTTCTCACAGCTTGCTGCACCCCTGACAGATTTGACGAGGAAGGGGGCTTTCAGTTGGATGGATACAGCGCAGCGAGCCTTTGACAGGCTCAAGGAGGTTATGAGCAACTGCCCCATGCTTGCATTACTAGATTTCACGCGGCCATTTGTTTTGGAGTGTGACGCGTCGGGAGAGGGGATCAATGCAGTATTGATGCAAGGAGGTCACCCTATAGCCTATGAGAGCCGGAAGCTCCTTCTGCACGAGAGGTTGTATTCTATATATGACAAGGAGATGCTGGCCATCATGCATGTATTGGCCAAGTTCCGACAGTGTTTAGTAGGTAACAGGTTCAGGGTGAGGACTAAACACAACAGCCTTAGATTCTTTGTGGAGCAGAAGCAGCTATAGGAGAGGCAACAGAAGTGAATCAGCAAGATCCAAGCATATGACTTTGACATTGAGTATGTCAAGGGTAAGAACAACGTGGTAGCAGATGATCTTTCATGTAGACCAGCCACATTGTCTCTTATGAGCTTGGACATAGACTAGAGGGCTCGACTCTTAGTTGAGTACTCCAAGGACAGGTTTGCATGTGAGGTTTTGGATGGGCAGGTGGCGGATGACAGGTACAGGGTGGTTGATGAGATCATCTACTACAGGGATCGGATCTTCTTGACTAAGGGATCTCAGCTCAAGCAGAAGATACTCTAGGCATCACATGATTCACCATTGTCCAGCGATCAGGTGTTGACCAAAACCTACAGGACCATTAGAGAGAGGTTCTCTTGGAAGGGCCTCAAGGAAGACGTACTCCAACATATCTGGGAGTGCGACGTTTGTCAGAGGAACAAGGGGGAGATGAGCCATCCCGCGGGTTTATTGCAGCCTCTTCCCATTCTAGAGGGGAAATGGGAGAGTATTTCGATGGACTTCATCACAGGGTTGCCCATGGTATAGGGCAAGGATTGTATCTTTGTCGTCGTTGACCGATTGATGAAGTACGCACATTTCTTTTCCATATTTGCACACTACACAGCAGCACAGGTGGCCGAGCTGTTCTTCAGAGAGGTCTTCAGGCTACATGGTCTTCCTAAGACCATCGTCAGTGACAGGGACAACCGTTTCATGGGCGGGTTTTGGCAGGAGCTTTTTCGGTTAGTGGGGACGGAGTTGACACCAAGTACTAGTTATCACCCACAGACAGACGGACAGACAGAGATAGTTAACAAGTGGCTGGAGGGCTACTTGCGTAACTATGTCAATGGGCAGCAGAGGGCATGGCTGAAGTGGCTGCATCTAGGGGAGTACTGCTACAACACTACACATCACATGTCCATTGGTATGTCACCATTCTATGCTTTGTATGGGTATCATCCTTTATCTTTTGTTGACATGATGTTTGGTGATAGCAAGGCTCCGAGAGCCAAGATTTGGATCCAGGAGAGTTAGGATATCCTCCGAGCTCTCAAGGATAACATGGCTACAGCTCAGAACCAGCAGAAGCTGTATGCTGACAGGGGTCGGGTGGAGAGACAGTTTGAGGTAGGGGACATGGTCTACCTATGGTTACAGCCATACTCACAGTCGTCACTGAATCTCAAGCCCTGCTTTTATGGGCCATATAGGGTGATACGCGGGTTGGACAGGTTGCATATGAGTTGGAGTTGCCCCAAGGCAGCAATATTCACAACGTTTTTCATGTATCATGCCTGAAGAAGGCATTGGGGCAGCAAGTGATAGTGACAGATGAGCTACCACCCATGGATGATGAGGGGCATTTGGTGTTGCAGCCAGAGGCTATTATTGATACCAGGGAGAGGCAGCTGTGGAACATGACGGTCCGGGAATTCTTGGTGAGGTGGAAGAATTTGCCGAATGAGGATGCCACTTGGGAGGGTGAGAAAATATTGCAGCATCCATCACTTCAGTTGCTTGAGGACAAGCAACATTTTGCCAAGGGAGACTGTAATATTCCTAATTAGCCATGGATAATTGGAATATTCGATTTTTCTTATTTTTGCCTTCTATAGTTATTTATGAATAAAAATGTGAGGAAAAGGGGACATGACTCACCTTTAGAATAAAGGTCGCTTCCTAGTAGCACAACGTTGTGATTTAAAGAGGAGCCAAGGGGGCCAAAGGGCGACGCAGAGATGGAGCCCACGCAGACACTTGGATGGACTGCGCAGAAAGGAAGAAACACGTGGCAAGAGAGGAATTACGCTAGAGAAGGTGGGCCTTGGGATTGAGAGAGGCAAAGGCTATAAAGGAAAGAAGAGCTTCCTCATTTTGGCATTCTGTTATGAGCATTTGAGATAGTCGCTTCGACCTAGAGCATGCTGGCTGTTTAGCTAGTTTGCAGCACTATTTAGTGCATTGAGTGTCTCCGTTCGGAGATCTCACCCTTATCCCCAGGGGACTTCAAGTGCCTGCTCGGGCAAGGTATTTCCATTAACATTTCAGTAGTAGTTACATCAACATTTTGGCAGGAGGATTGAGCACCTTGGAGGACTGCGCAACACTGAGAGGGATGACGCAGCCCTGGGGGACTTCGAGTGCCTGCTCGGGCAAGGTATTTCCATTATAATTTCAGTAGTAGTTACATCAGCATTTTGGCAGGAGGATTGAGCACCTTGGAGGACTGCGCAGCACTAAGAGGGATGACGCAGTTCTCTCTGGCAGCAGTTCTGGATTGAGGGTTTGCAGTAGGATTTGTGCTGGGAGATTGAGTAGGGGATCAGCCCTTGCATGTTGGCAGAGCTTTCAGGCATATTTCTGGAGGGTTTCATTTAGTGGCAGCGCAGAGCATTGAGGGATTGCGCAGAACCCCAAGGGGGTGATTTTCGGGGGTCGCTATTCCAGGAAATCTTTCTGGGTTTTTCTGGGTTTCTTGAGTAGAGTCCGATTCCAGAGTTTTAGCCTTTTTTGAGGAGGGGAATAGCCCCAAATCCTCATTTGATTTCCAGCAGCTGCAGCAGCACGACAGTTCTCCAGCAGCTGGGACGCAGTTCAGAGTAGAACCATTTCTTTTCTATTCTTAGTGTATTTCTTCACTTGCCTTGAGCAAGTCGAAGTGCCATCTTGCTAATCACCTCCTGTACTCATTTCATTACTTAGTATAATAAAATGGCTTAACATTTCTCGCTGCATTTCTTGAGTATCTATTATATTTTATGTATACATCATTGTTTGTTGTACTACTGTTATTATATCTCTGTGAGTTTCTCGGCTATTATACCACTTGTGCATTTTCTGGTTGGGGTTTTGCTGGGGTTTGAGGAATATTCCTGAAACGGGATATTACATCCTCCGAGTCCTAATTTCCCTGTTGGAAATCTTCCCCCCAAATGTTGAACCACTCCTTTCCAATCCTCTTTGCAACTGCAACTTGGATCTGGATTTCTTAGCTAGAAATCCATCAAGGTAGCAACTCCCTCTACCTTGGTTCTGTCCCATTAGGTACTGTTATGCTCCGATAGAAACAACACCCCACCAACTCCACAATCTTCCCACAGCTCCCTAGGCCCCGACAACTGAGGAAACTGAGCCTTCTAGCTTTGCGCAATCCCAACAAACGCTGAATCACTCCTCTGGCCAATTGCGTGAATCCTACCTGGCTGAGTAGGATGGCGTTGCTCTTCGTGAGCCTCTTCTGCCTCTCTCTGCCTCTGCGCTGGCCCTCGCTTTGGCTCGAAATGATGACACAGGCCCTCTGCATCACTCCTCTACTGCCTTCGGCTTAGGAGCAACTCTGTCTCTCGGGACATCTACTACTACTGCAAATTTATGATATTGCTGGTGCCTTTAGTCCTCCTGTGATCTGCAATGCTCTGATACCATGTTGAAATTTCTAAGTCTAACCTATTAGAAATCCCTATTGCATCCTCTGGTTTAATTCTCCTACTTGTTTATTACATTAACAAGTTATTTATAAATCTAAACGCTGAAAATAAACACAGATACAACCTTAACTTATATATAGATCATCAACTGAAATACTGAGACAAAAACACAAGAGACACTGTTATTTTTGGACAATCGTCCTTGGAAAAACCCAATGCGGGAAAACCGGTGCAACAGTTCTGAGGGTTTTATTATTGTGTAGATTTCTTGAGTACAACTAGGATGCAAAACTGGCTCACCCAACAGAGATTTTTACACGTCAGTAATGCCTCTTCTCGGAGACAAATATTCAGCAGGTCTGCCCCACAAAAATCCTTCCGGTGCTTCTCCAAGGCTCTATGTCAGCCCTGCTAGCCTCAACGTAGCTCTAGAACCCTCCGCGTCAGCCTTCTGCCTCTTCGCATCAGCTCTTTGGCCTTGTGCGTCACCCATGCCGGCCCCTCAGCCTCTGTGTAGTCTCTAGCTGCCTTTGTGTGGCTCCTGCTGCCTCTTTGTAGCTTTGGCTGCCTCTGTGTCAGCCTCTTCAGTCACTGCACTGACCCTCTGGCACTATCTCTGCCTCTCTGTTATGTAATCACTGCCCCTCGCTGCAACAGATCACTTGTTGGAATTTTCTTAGCAAGCCTCGCTCCAGAAAATCGAACTAACTAATCAATCTTGGTGTATCTCCAACTGACCCTCAAGCCTCCTCTTATACTTTTCCTATTGAATATTCAAAGACCGAAATTAAATCCCTAATCAACAGATAAGATTAGATTTGGTTTGATCCATTTCATTTAGAACATTCTCACCTAGTTTTATATTAATACCCATTAATATTTTAATTTTCCTAAGTTTAGACTTAAGAACCACAGAGGTTGGTTCGAAACGTCGATTCCGAAAAAACATGAATGCGATGACTCCGGAAGATAACACCACACAAAATACAGATCGCAGAAGCCTCAAATCAATAATCCATTAAAAATATTAATTATTTTAATATCTCTCTAACTGGGTGGAATTTACCCAAATCATTTCTGCATTTTGGAGATCTCATGTGATTTAGCCTCTCCACCAATTTTCATGGCTAGAGCACATCCGATGCTACCGCAAATCAACGCAAACTCGTAAGAAAGGATGGCCCTTTGTTGCTCTCCCAATCCTGTAACTCTCCCAACAAATGCTTGATCACTGATAGCTCCAAACTCCCCTTGCGTATTCTCCAGCTAGCCAGAAATACGCACTCCCTGTTGTGGTTAAATGGTAGTGCTGTAACACACTCCTAGAACTCCTGAAATACTTATGGAACAGCCTTTTGTAGGAATTTACAGGGTAAGTTCCTCAGACAGAACACCAAAGGACACCGCTCACAAACAGATCACAGATCAATACACCAGTTTTTTTGACGTGGTTATAACCCTCAAAGAGGGAAACAGTCCACGGCCTGAGCCAACGCGGCCACTTCAGGCAATTTATTAATAAAAGAATGAAAATTTACATAAGCTTCTCTCATGAACGGTTACCCCACAAATGACCCTCCATGCTCTTTAAATAGAGATCATGGACCAATCGGGTGTTAAGCCACAGATCAAGTGTCGGTAATACCGAGGAGAGAATGAACCGCTGGATCACAACATATCGTGACCGTCGGATTGCATGTTACAAAAAGTACATAGTAAAGAAACACACTTTACCTAACTCTATACTAGACCAAGTTATACTTAACTACTTCCTATGTGTCAGAATATCCTAACATCCTCCCTTAAGAACAATTTGGGATAGGATTGAAGGATGACACAATAGGAGAAGGAAGGAGGCACTAGAGCCTATCCCCCCTTAGTGACAACTTCCTGAAATCCAACCATAAATCGAAGTTTAGTAAACTTCGCCTCTGTGAGAGCCTTTGTAAAGATGTCTGCAACTTGATCATTTGTTGAACAATATTGCACTTCAAGAACATGGTCGTGAATGAGCTTTCTGATGAAGTGCATGTGCAGTTCAATATGTTTGCTGCGCTGATGTTGGACTGGATCTTTGCATAGTTGAATGGCACTTTGATTATCACACAAAAGTGTAGTCGGATGCTACTGCTGAAAGCCAAACTCTGACAGGACCTGACGAAGCCACAAGGCTTCCTTACTAGCTTCTACTGCACCACGATACTCGGCTTCTGCTGAAGAAAGAGAAATGGCACCTTGTTTCTTGCAAGCCCATGTAATAGGTCCTGAACCAAGAGTGAACACATAACCTGCAGTAGACTTCCGATCATCAGGGTCACCAGCCCAATCGGAATCAGTGAAACCAACCAATAGAGGAGATGCTTCGGCACTTTAATGAATCCCAAACTGAACTGTACCTCGAACATAACGAAGTATTATTTTCGCTGATTTCCAATGACTTTCATGTGGGTTTTGCATAAACCAAGCAACAAGGCCAATAGCAAAGGAAAGGTCAGGACAAGTATGGGTTAGATACAAAAGTTTTCCTACAAGTTGACGGTATAAGGTAGCATCAACTTCAGGGGAAGTACAAGAGACTGAAAGTTTGGCTTCAGATTGAAAGGGAGAAGGGGCTGGCTTACAGTCTTCCATGTGAAAATGGCGTAGAAGATCACAGGCATACTTGGACTGGGAAAGGGAAATACCTTCCTTGGATTGCAAGACTTGAAGACCAAGAAAATAATGCAAGTGTCCTAAGTCTGTCATTTCAAACTTCTTTTAAGGCTGGACTTTACATGGTTGATAAGGTTGAGATCACTACCAGTAAGGATAAGATCATCAACATAAAGAACAAGAATGATAAGAGACTTGCTCACTTTCTTTGTGTAGACAGTATTGTCAGAATGACACCTAGAAAAGCCAGATTCTAAAAGAAAGCTATCCATTTTGGCATACAAGCCCGAGGAGCTTGCTTGAGACCATAAAGGGATTTCTTAAGTCAACATACAAGGCTGGAGTCTATTTGTATAAAGCCAATAGGTTGTTCCATATAGATTTCTTCATGCAAGTCCCCATGCAAGAAGTCAGATTTAACATCCATCTGATGGACTTCCCATTTGAAAGAGGCAACAAGGGAAAGAACAAGGCGCATAGAGTTCATTTTGGAAACAGGGGAGAAGGTTTCGGTATAGTCAATGCCTTCAACTTGTGAAAAACCCTTAGCAACAAGACGAGCTTTATGTTTATCAATGTTCCCATCTAGTCCATATTTGGTTCTGTAAACCCATTTGCATCTAACAAGTTTTTGTCCCTTTGTTAGAGGAACAAGATCCCATGTATCATTTGCCAATAATGAACGATATTCTTCATTCATAGCTGCGTCCCAATCTGGATGGCCTGAAGCTTCTGCAAAGGTGTCAGGATCATAATTCGCTGAAGCTTGAGCCAGTAAAGAAGAGGCTCTATCGAACTGAGAACGTGTACGTTGCTGATCTGTAGGATCACTAGCAAGATCACCTGTTGCATCCTGAGTAGCATGGACCCATTTTGGAAGCTGAGGAGCTGAAGGAGGATCTTGAGAAGGTGGGGGAGGATTGTCATCCTCGCTTTCATCATCTGAAGAAGAAACATTTTCAAAAGTAGAAGAGATAGGGAGAGGTGGCACATCCGCCGAACTAAGCTCGTAGGCCGATATATTTTCAGCAAATTTTACATCTCTTCTAATGATAACATTTTTGGACTTAAGTGGTATAAGTCTATCCTTTGACATCTTCAGAATATCCAACAAAAACACATTTTTCACTCTTAGGTTCTAAAGCTTTATGTTTCTCATCTAGAATATGGGCCCATGTTTCACTTCCAAAAACACGAAAGTGACTTACATCTGGTTTAATTGAGCTCCATGCTTCTTCTGGAATGATATTCTTTAAAACCTTAGTAGGAGTGCAATTTATTATGTAATTTGCACAGTTAATTGCTTCTGCCCAAAAATTAAGACCAAGTCCTTTAGATTGAAGCATACAATTATCCATTTCCTTTAAGGTGCGATTCTTCCTTTCAGCTACACCATTTTGTTGTGGAATATATGGAACAGTATGTTGCATTTGAATTCCATTCTCAGTGCAAAAGTTGATGAATTTGTTGTTAACATATTCTCCGCCATTATCAAATCTTAGCTTAAGAAGTTGATGTCCAGATTGTTTTTCAACAAAGGCCTTAAAGGCCAAGAATATGTTAAATACTTCACTCTTGAGTTTTAAGAAGTATACCCAAGTGCATCTGGAGAAATCGTCAATTAAAGTTAAGAAATACTTGTAGCCAGAGAATGAAACAACTGGAAGTGGACCACATAAATCACTATGCACAAGCTGTAAAGGGGCTGAGGCGTGCCAAGAGGCACGTTTTTCAAAACTATCCCGATGATGTTTTTCGAGTACACATCCGGAACAAACACCATCTCTGCAAGATACCATTGGAAGACCTGTCACCATATTTTCTTTACATAGATTCTGAAGGGAGCGATAGTTTAAGTGACCAAATCGCTCATGCCAAAGTTTGCTCACTTCATCGTTATGAGCAACAAATACTGAGGGAAGATTTGATGACCCAAAGTTGTTAAACTTATACAACCTTATAGAGTGATCAGCAATGCCAGTAGCTAAAATCTGTCGAGGATCTCTTAGGTCCTTAATTACAACATCGGGAGGTGAAAATTCAACGATTTTACCTTCACCTAAATGAGTTATCTGATATACAGATAGAAGGTTGCAGGATAAGGTTGGAACACATAATACATCATTAAATTGACCATTGTCTATATGAACAGTTCCAGTCCCTACAACACTAAGAGATCTATCATCACCAACATATATATTTTTGGTGTTACAATCATTTAAAGAAGAAAACATGGCTTTGTTTTTGGCCATGTGATAAGAAGCTCCAAAATCAATGAGCCACTCATGAGAATGAGAAGAAGAAGATACGTTTAGTGCATAGCCAGACCGAGATGCTTGACAACCACATGCAGAAAGTGTTATTCCTGAAGATGAAGTTGAAGTTGAAGAGTGCTCCAAATGGATGTTATGCTTCTTCATTGTTGCTTCCAAGGCTTCCATCTTCTTAAAGCATTTGGATTCTAAGTGGCCATCTCGATTACAAAAGTGGCAACGTCTATCAATCTTCTTCCCTTTGTTTTTATTTGCCTTATCATTTTGTTGAAATGATTTTTCATTTTGAGGCTGAAATTGCTTAGGACCCTTGTTTGGTTTAGGACCATTCCTTTTAGGATACAACTTCTTAGGATTCTTTGAATTTGGTTGCTGTTGGGCAGCTAACGCTTTCTTAGAAGAGTTTCCAAGATTAAGAAGACCAAGGTGTAAGACTTTTTCTTGTTCTCTTATTAAAGAATCACAAAAGGAACAAAGGAAGGGGACTTGTAGGCTTGTTCTTGAGAAATGAAGGCTTCTCTTGTAGAGTGGAAGGTGGAAACAAACATAGAATAGATTGGTCCCAACTTAGTAAGAATGGAATAGATAAGGTTACTATCTTCTTTCTTAACCTTAACACCTTCCAAGAGAAGTCTAAGGGTCTTGAACTTGGACAAAAAATCTTCAATGCAAGAAAAATTATTGGGGTCCAATGTAAGCAATTCATTTTCAAGTTGATGGGTTTTAAGTTCATTTTTAATTCCAAAAACTTTAGTAATCTGTTTCATTGCTTCCTCGGGAGTATCAAGTTCTGCAATATGGAATCTAAGATCTAGAGAAATAGACATCCCTATCAACCCACGTGCTTGATCTTGCCTATTTTCCCATTTGGCTACCTTATCTTCATCTTTCGGTTTGGTTTCATGGCCTGAGGCTATTCTGTAGAGACCTTTACTTCTAAATAAATCCACAATGTAGGACCACCATTGGAAGTAGTTGGTGTTGTCAAGAATAACTTGGCATGGACTTTCCATTTTAATAGAAATTGAAGCTATAGATGTTGAAACTAAGTGTTCCAATGGAAAGATCTCGAAAAATTAGGCTGGTTAAAAAAAAACGGCTCTGAAAACAGCTTCTGGATGAAGAAGTTATGGCTTTTGGAAGAAAAGTTGATGAAGATGCCGACGAAGTGCGGGAATGTGCGGAAATGAATGATAATGTTATATTAAAAAAAAAATTCGCACCCTTTCCAAACTTAATCTAATTAGCTCAACAAAAAGAAGACTTGAACTCAAGACCTCTACTCTCATAAAGTAGATTTGGACCAAGTGAGCTAAACTAAAAGTTTAGTAATTTTTTGAAAAGAGGAAGGGGTTTTTTTTTTTTATTATTATTCACTGAAGCTTTGGGTTGCGTGCTTACTTGAGAAAGCTCTTTTTCCCTACAAAAAAAAAAACACAAAACCCAACACGGACATACAAAAAAAAACAAACCTTGCGGCTTGAAGTTAGCTTTACCCGGAAACTAAATATTTTCCTCAATGTTTCTGATTTTCCGAGATCACACTAAGGCGCGGCGGAAAAGAGCATACGCACGAGAAAAATCCTTCCTCTCTGTTTCTGATTTGCCCAGATCGCACAGAGTCGCGGGGCAAAGAGCATACGCAGAAATGAGAGGTATAGATCCGGTAATAAAAAAGGAGCTAAATAAACCGAAATAATAAACAGAGAGAAAATAACTAGAAACTGCAAATAAACATTGTATACCTCCAGATCTTAAAATGGCGTAGCTAGGGCTACCAGAAACCTTTTCGCGTGAAACGAAAGGGGTTCCTCACTGGAACAGATGCTTCTAACACAATAGAGCAGTCCTCTCAACCCGAAAGCAGTCAGAAACAGTAGATCTAGAAAACGACAGTCGGATGCAGTTCTACCGGCTTCAGATTTGGATCACCAACGGATGTGGCCCTCAAATAGCTCTGATACCATTTAGGAATTTACAGGGTAAGTTCCTCAGACAGAACACCAAAGGAGACCACTCACAAATAGATCACAGATCAATACACCAGTATTTTTGACGTGGTTAAAACCCTCAAAGAGGGAAATAGTCCACAGCCTAAGCCAACGCGGCCACTTCAAGCAATTTATTAATAAAAGAATGAAAATTTACATAAGCTTCTCTCATGAACGGTTACCCCACAAATGACCCTCCATGCTCTTTAAATAGAGATCATGGACCAATCGGGTGTTAAGCCACGGATCAAGTGTCGGTAATACCGAGGAGAGAATGAACCGTTGGATCACTACATATCGTGACTGTCGGATTGTAAGTTACAAAAAGTACATAGTAAAGAAACACACTTTACCTAACTCTATACTAGACTAAGTTATACTTAACTACTTCCTATGTGTCGGAATATCCTAACACCTTTCTAGGGCAGACACGGATGGTCCCCCGAAATAGAGGTTGAATCTCCCGCTTGAGAGATTCGTGGCTAAATAGCCGGTTGACTAAGCTAAATAGCAGAGTGAACAGTCAAGTAATTTTGATTGCAAGGTGTAAGAATGAATCCAAATGAGAGCTCTCTCCTCCTTTTATCTTTGTGGGCCTTCCTTGCCTCATGTGGGCCCCTCCATCCAGCACTTCGAATTCCCTCCAAACCATTTGAATGGCCTAGTTTGCATTCCCACATGGGTGGCTTCCACCTTCCACTATCAACCAAATTAAGTTGAATTTCCTCCTAAGTCCCTAAGTCGAAAATGTTGGACTCTTTCCCTTAGCCAAAATTGTGCAAAAATGTGTGGAAACACCCTGCTACAAATGTGTTCGAGAAGGGACATGATACATTGTATACACCCTTCCACCTTTATATTTTCTTTGCTGTTGTAAATATATTTAATTGAATATAAGAAGTATTATTTCAATATATATATGAATGAATGGAAGGACTTTGTCTTATTTATTTTGGATTTTTTCCAAATTTCTAGTTCATGAACCAATAGGTTCCTAATATTCTTAGGCAAGAAAGACATCCAACAGTTTTTTTCCTTTAACCTCTAACATTCAACAGAGTGTTTTACCATTGGTTTATGCCCTCTATTTCAACAAAAACATAGATACATACTCGTATCCGAACTAAACAGCCATAGGATTGTACCGTTCTTCCCTGGAAAGGGTGTACCACCAGATGAAATTGATGGCAATTTCCTTATTGAGAGATATATTATATATGTATTTTGCATTTTTGTATGTCTTACCTACCTCAACTGCTAGTTTGAAATATATCACAGGAGACTTAGTAAATATTCTCCATCTACCACTTTTGTTCTCCTTCATATACCTAATGGAACATAAAGTGTAGAGTTGCAGTAATTCGTTTCTTACACTTTGCTTCATGCGTGAGCATTTTCATCACTCCACTTGTGCACATGCCATGCAGTTCTATTTTTTTTTTCTTCTGATGGTGCATTTTTCCTGCGTTGTGTTTCTTATTGTGTTTCCTATGCTCACATTTAGAAAGCCTCTTATTTTTCTTTGTTAATTCAATTGCTTATACCTTATTTCTCTATGAATTTTTGCTGATGATGCTCATGCTACTCACAAACTATTAAAGATAACCTGTCAGTAACTGACTCAAAATATGCAAGTGGATTTATAGAATTTGCATTCAAATCATAAAAACATAAATCTATCTATCTTAGAAGTGTTTTTTTTTTTTTTTTTTTTTTATAGCTTTAGTCAATTGCAGCTTGTCTGGTTGATGAAAGAGGTAGGTAATATAGCCCTCACCAGAATTCAAGACCTGCTAGTCACAGTGTTTGTGCTTGCACTTGTCCATGCAACAATAGCTGGGTCCAGGTGCAAGTCTTGGCCAATTTTAACAGAATATATTCCCTCACTCATCGCTACTTAGTAAAAAATGACCAGATTGAATTTAAAATCTGGATATGTACCCTAAATTGTGATATGAAGAAGCTGCTTCAAAATAAAAAATTATACCCCTTTTTCAATGATCACTCCATTAATGTTCAGTGGACCATGGTCAATTCTTTACCACTGATATAGGTAATATAAAATCAATTTAAACTAACATAATGTGAAAATAATTTTTTTTGAATCAACCTTCTAAAATTTCTCTTCATACACATTACTTGGACTTTGATTTTCTTGTCTGTACCCAGCTTGAGCATGCTTCTAGTTGGACAATTAAATATTGATACCGTATCTACCTAAGCATCATTCTTCTGCTTTTACAATAGGATGCAGGTTGTCTTTTGCAAGACGGAGTTATATGACTTTACATATTACAGGAATGTGCTACCACTTTCAAACCTTTTCATTTTGCACATTGAGTATTTCATTTCATTTCAGTGAGTATAGAAAGCATTACATGAATTTAGTTCGTGGTACTCCTAGAGAAAGGAGAGATAGGCTTCTTATCTGGACAATATAAGGACAGAAGTTTGAATTCTGAAAAATATCATAATCTAATTTACAATACACAGCCCTTAGTTTGACTATTATTGACAGTCTTATTCTTGCATGCCTACTTACTTGAACATATTACTGTGCTAGGGACTTGAGCTTTAATAATTTTACCGGAGGAATTCCAGATTCATTCCAAAATTTGGGGAGTCTGACATTCTTGTAAGTGGATTACTGGACAAAAATATATGTATTTTAATAAAAAAATATGCTCAGAAATTGTGTGAAATGCAATTATTTCTCCAAAAATTCTAACAACTTAACATATGGCATGTCACAAGTAAAATCACCTGCCAGATAACTTACATTGCAATGATTGCAGGTTCCTTGGAAATAACAACTTATCAGGAAGGCTTCCTTCCCAAAAGATCGCATCCCTTAATTACATGTAAAGTTCTTTCTCTCTCTAACACTCTCTCACACACAGACCATAACAAACAAACAGGTATGCATATATTCGGTTTTTTGCATATCTCGGATTATATGTGAATAACCATCCACATAGATATGCATAGTTCAAACGATAATTCGGATGGATGCCTATGCAAATTAGATGCTTCCCAAATATATGTATAATGTTTTTGTTTGATGGGAAAAAGTCAGTTTGATAGCGGATGTTTTATTAGCTTATCATATTTGCCATTGCTCATTTAATTGTCAATGTAGCTCACCCAATATCAAATAGCATTTGGCACCTACCATTGCAAAGCATACCATGCTAGTGAGTAGTTTCCAACATTTGTTGATGATCACTCGTGTAAATAAAAAAACATCAAGAACTGTTGCTCGAAAAATAAAAAATAGAAGTGGACTAAGTGTAGTTTAGGGTGACCAGTGCTAAGGGCAGAACTAGGATTCATGATTAAGATTTTCTCAATAGGACTTTAATTGTGAGGAAGATCAGCTTCAAATTCAATATTATAATAATAACATGAATATCCTCAGATCCGTAGGTTTTTCAGTTTAGCTGTCAAGGGGGCTTTCCTAAATCCTAGACCGAAAGATTCATTGTGCCAATTTTTTAAAGTGGGGATAAAAACAATCCCTCCACTTATAGGACCATTATGATGAGCCTCCTTTTAGCCATGCTATGGCTAGAAAACCACAAAAAAAGGAGCTAAAGGCTGGTTTGGATTTAGGAGCTATCATTTAACTGTGGACCACCTTGTTATGCTTAGCATCATTAAGGAGGAAAGTCACAATAATAAAACTAATCTCCTATATCGTTTTGTTGACTTCAAAAAATATTTTGACATAGTTACGAGGACTAGCCTTTGGAGTAGGTTAAAGAAGAGCTAAAAGTTTCTTCCAAACTGACAGCGACTGTGGTAAGGTTGTATGAGTGTTGTTGCCAAGTTTAGGAACACTGAGCGCTGGTCGAAAAAAAATAATTATAATATAGGAGTTAAGAAAGGTTATCCCTGTCCCCTACCATTTTTGTCATATATATTGACAAGTTAGAGGGATATTTGGAAGAAGTAGGCTATTTTAACCTGACTCTCATTGGTATAGTTACCATCCTTCTTTGTTATACCAATTATGTATCATTCTTATGGTGAGGATTTCCTATGATCCTGACAAGCAACTAAAAATATTCAAGGATTTCTACTCTAGTACAAGTATTACTATTAACAACGACAAAATGAAGGTTATGATGATTAAATCCAAAAATGTCACTTATGCTAGTTTCATGTATGACAATCCAAGTTTAGAGGAAGTTACTTCATGCAAATATCTCAAAATTACCTTCATCACAAGCTTAATTGGAACTTTAGCATTGAGAAAAGCGTAAATGGAGGGTGGAAAGCTTATTATGGACTTGAAAACAATTGTGAATAAGTTATGGGATAAGAAAAAACTCCTGTTTGAAATTTTCATCACTCCTGCTGTCATATATAGTTTTGAAGTTTGGGATTGTAGTATATATAGAGAATCGTGGAGAAAAATAGGGCAAATCCAAAAGTGTTTTATAAACTATAATCTCAAAATTAGAGACAATACACCCTATCCTATCATACTCATGGAAGTGAGTAATTCCCCATTAAGAGAAAAACTATGACTAGGTACTTAATGCACAAGAAAAAGATAAACGACATGGAATATAAGAGGATTCCTAAGATTTATTCAATCTCTACTCCAAACCGCTTGTGGCTCAACTGAAGGCAGCGTTAAGATGCGAAAATTTGGCTAAATCATTGGAGAATAAAGGAAGAGCCCCCACCATAAAATAACAGTAATATTAAAAATATTATTGTCTAAATTTAAGGAGAAATTGTGGTGTGATAAAGAATTATAGGAAAAAGAAAAATTAAGATAATATGAGAATAAGATTAACCCTAATCTAAAATATCAGAAGTATCTCTTTGTTTTGACTAACATTAAGAAGAAAATCGACATTTCTAAAAGAAGAACAAACTTTCATGAGTTGTGTTGCCTCAAAATCTAGCAAGTCTTGTAAGGGAGGTAACCTACAAGGAAAAAAATTAAAACTAGACTAAGGGAAAACAATGAGGTGTGGCCCACTGTCACCACAACCACTACCTCCTACTCGTTATGGATTTTCACCAATGGGAGGATTCCCTTTAGATAAGTCACCTAAGAGAGGTATGCTAGGTTCAAGGCTCAAGGTGACAAGAGAGGATTATAGAGGATGGCTCTTCTTAAATACAAGGCTCAATCAAGCAAATAAAGGCAACTTGCATTGTCTAGTAAGGCCTTATTAGGGCACAATTGATATATGGCTTGAGAGATAACAAGCCAAATAAACTAGCCTAGAATCAAAAGGACAAGAAAAGGTTTCCAACAATGAATATCAGTAATCAAATGGAACAAGAAACCTTCAATCAGCCCCCAAGTTGAAGCCTAGGGCTAGCTAGGGTTTCCGAGGGAAAAGTGTAGCTAGGGAAAGAGAATTTAGCCTTAGAATGGATGAATTGGCCACTAAAGGGAATTGATTTTGAGGCAATCAAGTCTCCCCTCAATGTTGAATCCTTCCACAAGCCAATACTGCACCTCTAGGTCAACTTGCACCCTAGCCCTAGCTAGTGGCTTGACCTTAAGAGGGTTGAAATCAGAAATAGGAGAGTGAAAATGAGTTTGGGGATAAACTAATGAGTGATGACCAAAATGACGAGGCCAATGCATAGTCATTGGGATGATGGAGTCTATGGAGGTGAAATATTTGCTAAATATTGGTAAGGAGTAAGGGAATTTTTGTCGCTAGCTCAAAACCCTAGCTATTATCTTTGTCAGGGATCAAGGCCACTTGGGAGAGCTATTCCAAATATTCACCAAGGGAATTGCAATTCACATTTCATACATGAGTAATACATACTGTTAACACCCAGGTTGTTCCCTATGACTCCCAAGGGAATACGGCCGGGGTAACCACTAACCAATCTTTGGATCACTGTTTCTAGCCAAACTGTGATCAGAGAGGGCTCTCTCTTTATGATTTGTAACTGTTTGTTATAGGGTTTTAGGCTAGCTATTATGCACTGTTTTTTGTTTGTGTTTGGTTGATGAAGTTCCTTTTAGGTTCTAGTGAAGTGTTTTTTTGAGAGGTTGAGTACCATTGGGCAATGGAGTCTGTAGCTATATGTGTTTGAAATTTTGAGATGAAAGATGGGACTTACAGGGCCATTTGAGTGTTTAATAGAACAGATTTTTGATTAAAAGACTGGAAACAGGTAACACAAACAGTGAAAGCATTTAAGAATTTTCACTAGTTATTTATATGTTCCCAACAGATAGCTTTAAGAAGAGAAAACAGAGGTCTTAGGGGCAAAAGTTGAATCCCTGAGAATGACTGTTACAATAAAAACACAGTTTTGAATTGCAGCAATTAAGAATTACAATTCTGTTACTGTATATGAGGAAAACATATATGATAGCTCAGTTTGAGTCCAGGGTAAACATGGTTAAATCCTGGTACTATCCTTTCACCTTGCTATCAAGTGTAAAACATTAGAACAACAAAGAGAACAAAAGACTCAAAACACACATGACAAAGAGATTTGAGAATACTTGCTGTTTTATGCAACACCCTGGGATCCTGTAACATTCATCTTTCACCACACTACATCAAAGAACACCGAGCCTTGGAAATTCCATTCTTCCTTTGTATTAATTCTCTGAAAATGTTACAACGAGCTAGAGCTCTTCAAAAGAAAATAACAACTATCAACCAACCCCTTTCACTGCTGTGAAGGGTGAATATATACTTGCGGTCATTTACAAAATATCTGAGTCCTGAGTTATCTCAGATTTTACTTCCTTACCAACTATTTAAGATATTATGGGCACAATTTAATGCAGCATTGATTACAGAGTACAGGCATTTAAATGCTCTGTCAGAAGATATTTTAGCCTTTGGAGATAGCTAAGTCGGTCAAGATTTTCTGAGTAAATGCTGGAAAACCTGTCTTTAATGCTTTGTACGCTGTGTCTTGGACTTGTCACCTGTGATTGTGACTGTTGCTTGTGTTGAGCTCAATGGTCCTGCTGAGTTGGCTCAGCCTCTGCCTCTTTCCTGTAGATATTTTTCCTCAAAACTGTGCCTGCGCATGATGCTTATTTGCCTGTAGGAACAGCGCTACTGATTCTGGCCTGACAGAACTGTTTGTGTCAAATTTCTCCAGGCATCCTGAGTGGGCAGTTGGTGTGCTAGAATTGCACCCAGAGTTTCATCTGCTTCTGTAAATTTGAAGAAGTTAGGTGGTGTGTCAAACAGATGGTCCACTTCATTCATTAGGAAAAACAGGTTTTCCACTCTGTCATACATACTTTGCCCTGTGGCTGGCCCTGGCTCTGCTGAAGTGCTGGGTGGTTGTGCAATTTCTGCCACTGCATGGGCATCAATCCTCTTGTTATAATTGTCCAGGGTGAGCAGTCTTCCTACACTGCTTAAGATGCTGGGGAGGCCTCTGTTCTGCAGAGTCACGAATTTTTCCAGGAATCTATTGATCTCAGTTTGCATATCCTGGGTCCTCCTCTCCAATGTTCCAACTAAGTTCCTTAATGTAACGACTCTCTTTGCTACAGCAATTGCTTCTGTCCTGTTAGTGATTCCCATGACAGCTAATTGAGAGCTAGTCTTATAGTTCAGAGTGTTGATTATCCTTGTGGCAGCTTCTGGCATGTGTCCAAGGCTCGCCCTGGCTCTCTGTATTTCTTTATTTGCTTTGGTGATGAGCACCATTTGCTCATCCATGGTCTCAATATATTGCCACTGTTTGGCAATGGACCTTCCAATGTTGCTCCATAATACTGCTTTCATTTCAGCTGTCACCCTTTCTAGTGCAAGCTCCTTCTCTAGTTCAGCAATCCTCTTTTTAAGAGCTTTCACCTCTCTGTCTTTGGTTGCCTCATTCTGTTTACTCCTGTCAAACCTTTCATTAACCTTAGTCAAGGTTTTCTTAAGCTCATCCAGCTCTTTCATTTGAGATTCCATGGCTTGGATCTCAGCTTGCAGCTTTTGCATGTCTAAGCTAGCAGCCTGTTCTGATTTTGTTGTTGTTGCTGCTGTGGATGGTGCTGTGGTTTCTGTTTGCTGAAGAGGAGGAGTAATCTTGGGAGGGGTTTCCTCAAGGTTTATTATGATAGGAGGAGGCTGGGAGGGTTGGCCCTCTTCTCTTTGCTTTAGTGTCTCCTGTAGTGCTGCCTTTGCAGCTTCAGTCTGTCCTAGCTGGTCCTGAGTCCTGACCAGCTCTTTATATAAGGATATCAGCAGATCTGTAGCCTCCTTCTCTTGCCTTTGCTGGGCAACTTCATCGGTCTGTGGATGGATGGTGGCCGGGAGCTTGATCTTCTTTCTTAGGGCTGCCATATCTGCATCCCTTATTTTCAGGAGCTCTTGGATGCCTTTGACATCTTTAGGGTCATGCCCTATCTCTATGATTACCTCTTCCAAGGACTTGATCCTGTTGTCCTTGGCCTGTGATGAAGCTCTTTCTAACTCCAGCTGAGAAGCTGTGTTGTCTAGGCTGCTCTTTAATTTATAATTTTCTAATGTCTCATCTGCCAAGGAGGCATACACCATTTCCCCAGTCTGCTTATGTAGTTCAATTTTGTCCATGGGGTGTATGTCTTTGGCAAGAACCTCCATGTTGGTTCTTAGATAATCTGAGGTGGACTGAGGCTGCAAAGATGTAGGCATGAAATGGCTCATTATCATTTTGCCTTCGCTCACATCGAAAGCAGACATGAGTCTCTGCTGGTTGCTAGGAGCTAGGTTCAACAAGTGATCATATAGCTGCACTTTTATTGGATCACTCCTCCTTTTTATGTCAATGAATTGCTGTTTTATACTTGACTGTCCTTTTCTTGTTTCACTGGAGGAGCTGACCTCTCCTCCCATTGTCATGTCATGTCCTCGCTGGGATGAGCTGGCCGAAAGTTCTCCACTGGGTGGGCCCATACCCATGGCTTGCCTTACTGCAATGTCCTCCTCTTGGGAGTCATTCAGTCTTTGTCTCTTCTCTCCCCTGATGAAAGATGAGGTGTGGGGGGTCTCTCTATCCCTTTTCCTTGTCACATCCTCCTTTTGTGGTGTTTGGAGGACTGATGTGTCAACATTGGTGTCTGTCCTGGGAGGCACATTTGTTTGAGGCTGCTGCTCGGTACTGCCAGGTTGATCTGTCCCCTTTTCCTGCTGTAAGGGCTGCTCACTGGACTGTGCTTTTTCTTGTTGCTGTCCCAGCTCTTGCTGTTCCATTTCCTCTTGCTGCTGTAGCAAGGTGTCCACTTGTTCCTCTGTCAATACAGGTGGCTGTTCCACCTGTTTACCTTTGTCTTTGCTTGCTGCCTGGGATGTCTTTTCAGTGGTTTGCTGCTGTGCTGCTGCAGATCCAGCAGCTGTTCCACTTTGTCTTCTGTAGGAGTAAGGCACCTGTGCACAAGTTTCCAAGTCAGTTTCCTTTTGTACATTCCTGGCTTCTTTCTCAAGCAGTTCTACCTCAGTGAGTTGTTCTATTAGTGTACCCTCTTCCCAATCTAGTGCATTGGCATACTTTTCTATTTCCGGTTGTCTTTTATGTGCATAGTTGCCCAGTCTGTATCTAATTCTCCTGAGGGAGATACTATGATTGGGGTCATAAGGAATCCACTCAAAACTGGTCTGCAATCTGAGGCCTTCTAGCATGCTGTGTGCCTCTTTCCATCCTTCCTCTTTCTTGTTATACAAGAAGGAACCTAGCTGGCTTCTTACCTTCAGCTGTGACTTTTTGTTTCTACTCTGAAAATGAAGGTAATCTGAGTTCCCAAACTGCCTGAAATACTCCAGGGCAAAAAGCCTCATGGGGACATACCTTGGCAATCTAAATGGGTTCAATTCACAGCCATATATCCTAAGGACTGTGTGGTTCTGGTAGAAGTACCAGTTGCCAATATTGTAGGATTTGTTCAGATGTAAAATCCTCCTCATTTCGTCGGTTAATCTGGGAGGAGGAGTACCTTGCAGAACTGTTAGGGCCGGATGAACAAACAGATCAATGAACTCACAGTATGTATAAGGTGATACTGAGGTAAAATGAAACACAGAGGTCCAGAAAATAACTGATCTTGGGCTTCCTTGGGCATTGAGTGGCCTCAAAGGAACTGAGAAGGTGGCTGGCTGATTGAAAAGGAACAAATGGTAGATATATGAGGAGTATCTGAACAGTCTCTCTCTCTTGAGGTTCATGAACTGATCATGAATCTTCTCTGCAATGTAGGTTGCATAGTCATACTGCACAGCTGGAGGCTTACCCGGGGCAAATATAGACAGCATTGCCAATATGCTGTCATCTACATCTTCCAGCCCCCTGAACCCTAGGACATAGCTAATTAGGTCCACCAGCATTCTGCCCAACTCATTCAGACATTGGTACCCAATGGGAGGGGTTCTGACTGCTTCAGAGCTAGGTGTGAGAAATAGCTGGTTAATCTTCACAATCTGGTCATTAGACAGGTTATTTCCTCTCTTTATCAAATCTTGCATGGAAAGAGGGGTCAGTTTCTTGGCTGTATGGAAATGCAGCATCTGATTTATACTCTCTGGAGTGATCTGAAACAGGACTAGGCCTGTGGGGCTAATGACTGCCCTTTGGCTGGGGTCATAGCACTCCTGGCAACTGTAGATAAGCTCTGGCATGGGATTAACTTGGGGAAGGTTGTATATGGGCAAATTTGATTCCCAAATCCCCAAGATATCTGCTCCACTCAGGTGCTGGGCTCTCAGTTCATTTAGCATCAGGATATTATACTTAGTTCCCATAGGAAACCAGTCCAGCATTTGGTAGTCCATGTCTCCCAGGGGCTTCCATGCCAATTCTTGGTGGGGAGCATTGATAGGCTTGATATTGAGAGCAATGGGGGTCTCCATAGCTTCTGAAGGGGTAAACTATTGCAATCTGACAGGTGAATGGGCAAAAACAGACCGCAGACTGCCCTCAGTGGAAAATAGCTTGATTTTCTGAACTGTCAGAGGGGAATTCACCAGCTAGAAATTGAAATACTGCTGGTAATTGGTAACAGAGCCTCTTTGGGGCCTAAGTGAGCTTCTGGTAGTAGTTCAGAGATATTTAGTAGTGAATTTGCCGGGGAAACGCAGAACTGAGGGGTTTTTAGATGAATTGCAGCTTATTACGGCTCTGCAGGGAATTTTTGGACCTCACAGTGACAATGGTGGAGGTACAACTAGATTCTAACGGTGAAAAGGTCGATCTTATGGTCCTATTATGCCTGTGAGCAGTTTTGAGCTGAATGCAGGTCGTATGGAAGGCAGGGCAGTGTAAATACCTGTAATTCGACGTGCAGAGGTCGTGGCAAGGTGTACTGCAGCTGCTGAAGTGGTCGCTTTAGCTAATTTTGCCGGTTGGCGGAAATCCAGGCAGAAATGGTTGAGCAGAGAGTTCAGACGGAATAACGATGAAATGGTGAAAAAACGCGTAAAATTTGGTTAATATGAGTTTTTTACCCGTTTGGCGCTTTTTTACAATGACGTCAGCATGACGTCATTGGTGGGTCACGGTGATGTGACGTCAGCTGACGTCATCAGGGAGGACGTGGCAGAAGACGACCGGTCAAAGGGCGGTGAGGTGGCAGTCCAGTCAGCGGTGAGCTGGACGTGGCAGAAAGGTTAATGGTGGACGGGCGGAAGTGAAACCGTGAGAGTTATGGTTAAGGCTCTAACCGTCACGGTCTCTCGGGGCGGTTAGAGTACGGCGCCCAGGGTGTCAGAGGGAGCTCCGAGATGGTCCATCGGGCGACGCGTGGCGGAGGCGTGACGAGGCGCAACGTCACGTTCTCGGGAGTTAACGTGCGGTTGCGGATGGCGCTCCGATATTGCTGTGGGCCGTCGGATCTGGAAGGCTTGATCCGACGGCTGGCGGAGGTGTGAGGTGCACGGCCGATAATGCGGCGGAAATATTAACCGTCTGTGGGTTTTTGGCATGGTTTTCCAAATGTTTTGATTCTGACCACCCGCGCTTGCATTTGGGAACGTGCTGAAGGCGGAAATTTGATTTTTGTAAGGTTTGCAGAGGGTTTTATAGATCAAAGGGGTTTAGAGAGGGGTTTTACCCATGCAAAGGTATATTTTTGGGGGAAATGATTTGCAGCAAAGGAAAAATAGTGGAGATAGGTTCACCATGGTGGCCAGGTGCCATTATGGTCCCTCTTTGCAGAATTCTCGGCTATTATGCCTAGGGGAGGGAAAATATATATCATTTGGGGTTTTATACACCTTAGTGTTATTATTATTAGGGGTAGGGGTAAAATAGGGGAATTACATAGTAGAGTTAGGAGTTAGTATGAGGGAAGGAGGGGGATTTAGAAAGGGGGTGTTAATGATGGAGTAGAGGGGAAAAAGTGAAGTTAGTGATGCTCTCTGCTGTGAATCCATGAAATTCACCACCTTTTTTGCTGATATGTTCATTGCCTTGGCAAAACATCTTTGACAACTATGTGATGGTGAACATGTCTTTTCTGCAACCACAACTGCCTACCCCACTATTTCACCTAGCATTTTTTGTTTCTCCTTGGAGGGGCACTTGAACTTGCAACCCTCAATTGCCTTTTCTTTTCTTTGGCTTTTTCCTTTTTTACTCTATCTGCTTCTACCCTTATCTCTTCCAAGGTCCCAGATTAGACTTTTGGGAACCTTTGTTTCTCTACCTGAACTACTTGTCTGCCAAGATTAAGCTGTTTGGACAGACTTCTTTCTCTATTCTACAACTCAAAATTGAAACATGGCATGATCCAGCTTGAACTGTTGAATCATCCACAAAATTTGTAATAAGGTCCTCAATATTTGAAGTATTTCACACACCTCTGATTTCCTGGAAATATGGGATCTTTGTAGTAACAAAGCAGAGCATATTTGGATTTTCAATAATCAATCATGAAATATGAAACCTATTACTATAGGTATCCAACAGTGGCTCCACATGGGGATGGTTTTTCTTTTGAAAGACCAAGAACAGCAGGTCATATTGCCTTGTTGCTTGATTGTCCATCTTAATCTTTGAGATCTGATGCGTGTAACCTGTCAAAATTGTGTGCTTTTTGTTGGGGAACCTCTGGTTCTATCTGCCTATTGCTGCTAGTTGCAGCACTTGGAAAACCTCTTTTTACAAACTAACAATAGAAAACATATGTAGGCCTGCATATATACATTGAACCTTTGGATCCTTATCATAGTGAACCATCATAATAGTGCTTCAGCATCCTGCCATTGACAGGACCTTCATCTAGTTCAGTCACAGTCAAACTTTTAAGGAAATAAGTGTTATTACCTTGTACTGCTTGGACAGCAAATGGTCCCTTCCACAAGGAATCAAATTTCCCATGTTTCCCTTTCTCTTCTCTTCTTGCATCCCACTTTAGAACTTTGTCCCCCACATTGAAATCTTCAGCTTTAGTTCTTCTGTCAAAAGCCTTTTTCAGTTTCTCTTGTAGTATCCGCACTCTGCTGAAAACTTGTTCTCTGGTCTGCTGTAGACAAATTATCTGGTTGATCCTTCTTTGCATATCATTTGGCTCTGCTTGGCTTTCTTGTAGAAGTTTCATAACTGGCACACCTAGTGATGAAGGAAATCTGGCCTCTAATCCATAGACTAACTCATATGGGCTGGTCCCAATTGATCTTTTGGTGGTTAATCTGTCTGCCCATAAAGCATTTACTAGTTTCTTATGCCAGTTCTTTTTGTTCTCTTCCAGCACTTTCTTTATGATGTTTATCAGGCTTTTGTTTGATGATTCAGCAAGACCATTTCCTTGAGGATAGTAAGCTGTAGAATGGCCCAAAGTAATGTGAAATTTATGGCAAAAGTTCACCATCTTCTTGGATCTGAAGGCAGCAGCATTGTCTGTTATTATCTTGTCTGGGCAGCCAAATCTGGCCAGTATATTGTTCTCCAAAAATTGAATGATTACTGAATCATTTGCTTGTCTGCATGGGGCAGCTTCAATCCACTTGGTGAAGTAGTCTGTTGCTGTTAGAATCCATCTGTGTTGTCCTGAAGATGAGGGGTGAATTTCTCCGATGAAATCCAAGCCCCATTGTTGAAAAGGTCTCTCTGTTGCAATGGGCCTCAAAGGGAGTGGCAGCAATTGTCTTTTGCCTTCAAACAGTTGGCACTTGTGGCATGATGTTGTGAATTTCTTCATATCTGAGAACATAGTGGGCCAGTAATAACCAGCCCTTAATATCTTGTCCACAGTGGACTTCCAGTACAAATGTCCACCACAGTCTCCAGCATGGAATTCTTGCATAATTTTATCAGTTTCATTCTCAAGAAGACAGTGCAGCAAAATACCTTCATGGTTTTTCCAGAGTAGATTCTCATCTAACACACAAAATTTGGATGTTTTCATTTTTAGGAACCTAGACTTAGTTCTGGACAGTCCTGGGGGAGCACACAGGTTTTGTAACACATAACAGATATCAGAGTACCATGGAGATTGTTCAAAGGCTACATTGATCTTTGGAGTCGCCAGCTCTGTTTCACTGTCCAGTTGGTTGATATCTAAGGCTTGGAAATTTGCTTCTGTCATTAACTTAGCCAAACCTTGCCCTTTTATCAACTTTGTAGGCTTTATTTCAATGTCAAATTCAAGTATGTTTGCAATCCATTTTCCTCTCCTTCCCTCTAAGTTTTCTTGTGTGAGAATGTCTTTGACAATAGGACTTGGTACATAAGCTACAACATGGGAGTAAAGGATGTAAATCCTAAAGTCTTTGATGGCTTTGATCAAGGCATAGGCTTGTTTCTCCATTATTTGGTACTTTAGGGGGGCATCCCTAAGAGCTCTGCTGAAAAAAGCAATGGGCTTTTCATTCCCTTGGTCATCTTTCTGCAATAAAACAGCAGCAATAGTGTGTTGGGAGGCAAAGGAGAAAATGACGAAGTCTCTGTCAAATTGAGGGTTAGTTAACACTGGGGTTTGAGTCAAGGCCAATTTTATACTTTCAAAAGCTTGTTTTGCTTCAACAGTCCATTTGACCTTTGAATCTTTCTTTAGCATATTGTTTAGTAATCTGATTAATTCTGCTAAATTTGGGATAAACCTTCTCAAAAAGTTGATTTTTCCCAAGAATCCTTGAAGCTCTTTGACATTCCTTGGGTGAGGCATTTGTAGGATAGCTTGTATCCTATCTGGATCAATTCTTATGCCATCTTTCGAAATGATGTGTCCTAGAAGTTTCCCTTCTTCTAAACCAAATAAAGACTTCTTGGGGTTTAAGGAAATACCATATTTCCTGCATGTTATGAAGATTTGTCTCAGATGTTTCAAGTGTTCTTGGTCAGATTTTGAAAAGGGTGTAAGATCATCTAAGTAAATGACCAAGAAATCATGAATTTCCTTTGCAAAAGCAATGTCCATTGCTCTCTGAAATGTTGCCCCTGCATTTTTCAATCCAAAGGGCATCTTCACATACTTGAAAGTACCCCATGGGGTAGTAAATGCAGTCTTGTCTTGATCATCAGGGTGTACCAGGATTTGATTGAAACCTGAGAAGCCATCCAACAATGATATTCTTGAGGCTCCTACTACTCTTTGAAGGATGTGGTCCATTTTGGGTAAGGGATAGTTGTCTTTGAGTGATACTAGGTTCAAATTCCTTAAGTCTACACAAAGTCTAATCTCACCAGTTTTCTTTCTTGTAGGGACCAAATTTGAAATCCACTCAGAAAACCTGATTGGTGCTATGATCCCAGCTTTGAACATTTTTTGTAATTCCTTTTCAATGGAAGGAAGAAGCACAGGATTGATTCTTCTCAATTTTTGTTTGAATGGTTTTTGATTAGGCTTGAGGGGAATGGTGTGCTGTATAACAGAGGTATCATAAGACTTCAAGTCTTCATAACCCCAGGCAAAGACATCTTGGAATTCTTTAAAGAGATCAACATATTTGGGTTTTTGATCAGGGGGCAAAGCAGCAGACAGCTTTATTATTTTAGGCTTGTCAGTGGTACCAATGTTACATTCTTCAATTGTTGCATCTAATGGTTGCATCTTTGGTTTCCTGGGGACATCATTTGAGTCAAAAATGTCCTCTAGTGGGGTAAGGCCTGCTGGGAGAAGATTGTCTTTGAGTTGTATGATTTCATCTTCAGCATTGCCCAGCTCTTCACAGTCAATTTGGTGAATTTGCTGAATGTTTTCTTTGTCGAAAATGGTTGGACTAAGTAGTTGTTTTGCTGTCCTAGGTGACATTGGGTGGGCAGACTGTTGAAACTGTAATTGTGATTGACTTGCTCCATCAACAATTTGAGATTGACTTGCTGTCTCAAGGTCAATATTTAATCCTGTAAACTCTTGTTGCAAAGTTAAAAAGTTGTTTATTTGCCTATCATTCTCAAATACTTGCCATTCTTTGACATTGTTTGGAATAGAAGGCCTATATTTGACTTCTGCTGTGAAACAATTGTTGGGTTGTAGTGGGAATTTGAAGGTGCTGGCAAATGTTGCCAAGCTGTGAGCATGGAGATTGTGGCCCCTTGGAATCTTTGTGAGAACAAACTCGGAGAAAGTTTCTAGTATTTCAATTACAGCAGACCTGTAGGACCTTAATCTTTTGTCATTGGTGACAAAATCCCCTTTTACTTGTTGAATTACTAGATCAGAGTCCCCCATGATTGAGAGGCTATGTGCTTGTAATGATTTTGCAATCTTGAGACCTAGTAGCAGAGCTTCATATTCTGCCATGTTGTTAGTGCATTTAAAGTTCAGTCTATATGCCCGGCCTTGTGCACAGGCTTTCTCTTTGTTATGTATCCATACTCCAGCTCCTGCCCCTAACTTGTTAACTGAGCCATCAAACTCTAGGACCCACAGACTATCTTGCTGGTCAGGGGATCTTAAATTCTTCTCATGGGATGGCCATGTGAGCATGAGTTGAGGTTTCTTTTCCCATTTGTCTCCTAGGATAATTTCATCATTTGTTTGACAATTTTTGACAACTAAAGGAGGGTGAATGGGTATTGTTGGGCTGATTAAATTTTGGCAGGTGCCACTTGTTTGATGGATGTTTTGTTCTTGTATGGGTGTTTCGGTCTTAATGTTATTGCTTAAGGAATTTGTGCTGTCATTGAAAAGGATGAAGGAGTCTATGTCCGAATGGACAGCATATATTGGAAAATTTTGAGGCTTTTCTTCACTGCTGACCATGTATTTCATGAGTGTTTCCCTATAAAGTCTCTTGGGTTGTCCAAAGACAGAGATGGTTGCATATGACATGTCTAATTGCAGGGAGCCTTGGAGCTTGGCTCCCCATGATCTTGATAAGAGCATTCCATATTTGGGTGGGATATCAGCAACAACAACATCCATTAAAATGGTTTTGTTGGGAAATTGAACCAGGGACACACATAAATCCTTAATCAGGCCCAAGCATTTTACTTGACTAGAATCAAAAGAAAACAGGTCTTTGTATGGTCTTGTTATATCCAAATTTAATCTTTCCATGACTGCTTTTGGCATGAGGTTGTGAGATGCACCTGAGTCAAACATTGCATTGTGCAGTATTTTATCATGAACGTGTAAGCTGACATAAAAAGGTAAAACCCCTGTGACTACTGTTTTTCCATCTACCTCTGGACCAAACAGTAATTCTGGAGTGTCATCTAGCACATTTACATCATCTTTGTTGTTGGTGAGCTGAAGGGATTTCTTGATCTGTTGCTTATATATGTCATGCTTGGCTAGCTCTGAAAGGGGAATTGCTATCTTTAACTTGCCAATCTCTGTTCCTAGGTCAAAGGGTTTATCCACCTGAATTTTAGGGTCACGGACAGCAGTCCTTTCCTTGTTCAATGAATCTTCTTGTTGGATTTCATCTTGATTTTGGAACCTGCCCCCCATGCCCATGTCTTGAGGGGTGATGTTCGGATTTGGGTGAGAGGATGATGTTGCTGTGGGCTCTTGTGGTGTGGACAGAAATTCAGTGACCTCCTCAACCACTACTTCCTTTGCAGGCAAGTTTGTTTTGTCATTAGGTTCAGTGACTGAGGCTTCTTTAGATTGCTGTTTCTCCTTTACCTTTTCAGGCTGATTTGCATTTACAGTCCGACTTCTTAGTTTGTACTGCTTATGGACTTCATAGACAGCAGTATCATATCCTTGCTTAAAGTCAAAGGATTCTCCTGATTGTGTTTGGAATGTTTTGTTTTCATCCTCATCATGGTCTTCTTGTGTTAGGAAAACATGGCTTTTACCATCCAGACCTATTAAATTGATCTCAGGATCTTCATTGAGCTGATTAGCCGAGGAAGTTTCTGCATAATTTTCTTGAAAAGGTGGTCTGATATCTTGGTCAGCACCTGTTTTTCCTATATTGGGGTTCTGTGTCCTCCTAAAATTTGGGTTTCTAGGAGTATTGTTTTGTGGTGCTTCCCATGATGACTTTCTTTCTACTGATTCCACTCTCTCACCTAGTCTTTTCATGCTGTTTAGTATTGCATCCAACTTCTGATCAAAGCCCGAGGGCTCTTCCTTGAAACCAACCTTCTTTTCCAGCTTTGCCCTGTTTCTTTTGGCAATTAGGTTGGCCTCTACAGTGACTGCAACTCTTTGGGCTTCTGCAAGGGTTGGAGGGTCTCTTTCTCTCAACTGATAGGCCATATCAGAGTCAAAACCATCAGGGAAGTTATAAAGGGCCAAATCAGGAGGGGGCCTTAAGTTCTAGGGAATAGCATTGTATATGTTGTTAAACCTAGCACAATATTCCAACACCGTTTCTTGGGGACCTCTTTTAATAGTGTTATATTCACCAAGTATATGGTGTGGATCTCTCTTTTTCTCCCATCTGTTGGTAAATTCCTGGTATAGAACTTCAGAGGTTGCAATGGAATTTGCATTCAAGGATCTAAACCAAGTTCTGACATCCCCAGTTAGGCTTTGGACAAAAATTCTCATTCTAACACTGTCATCATCTATTTCATAGGTCTCAAAGTGGTCTTGCATCTTTTTAGCATGCTGGATGGCTGTCAAAGGGCCATGGGAGTCAAAAAATGAGAGTCTAGTTTGGTAGTCTTGGGGTAGAGCTGGAGCATTGGCTGGTATCTGCAGCGGTGCATATCTGTTAGCCATGTTTGTGGGATTTATAGGGTTAATAGGAACAAATGGGACAACAGGGATTACAGGTGTAACCGGGTTAAGAGGATGGGTAATAAGTGGGGAACTGGTTGAGGGAGTATGTGCAGAAGGTGAAGATGGGAGAGAAGGGCTGTGAGGTGTTGATGATGAGCTAGGGGAACTAGGTGTGGAACGGAAAAGGACTTTACAAGGAGTGGGTATGAGGATAGGTTGGTCTAAACTTATAACTGGATCAGCAGGTTTATCCTGCTTGTGCTGTTTCCTTATGTTCTTTGGGATGATATTTGGGTTATCAACAATGATGGGTTGATCAGGGTCAGGGTGTGCCCTAGTATGCCTTGGGTTTCTTTTAGGAGCCAGCTTCTAAGTGTTCTTTCAGAACTTTATACAGAAGGTTTTGTATGTACAAGGACTGGGTAAGAATTCTGGAATGGCTATGTATTTGTCAAAACTAAGATGAAGTTTCCCTAGTTAGCTCTTCCCTAAAGCTGTCCCTGTGTTTACAGAAACAGTCCTAAGGCCTCTTGGCTAGTTTCAGGCTTGATGGTAGCTTTTGGAAATAGATAGTGATTGAAAAACTCTAAGTTCCCCAGTGGAGTCGCCATTTATGTTAACACCCAGGTTGTTCCCTATGACTCCCAAGGGAATACGGCCGGGGTAACCACTAACCAATCTTTGGATCACTGTTTCTAGCCAAACTGTGATCAGAGAGGGCTCTCTCTTTATGATTTGTAACTGTTTGTTATAGGGTTTTAGGCTAGCTATTATGCACTGTTTTTTGTTTGTGTTTGGTTGATGAAGTTCCTTTTAGGTTCTAGTGAAGTGTTTTTTTGAGAGGTTGAGTACCATTGGGCAATGGAGTCTGTAGCTATATGTGTTTGAAATTTTGAGATGAAAGATGGGACTTACAGGGCCATTTGAGTGTTTAATAGAACAGATTTTTGATTAAAAGACTGGAAACAGGTAACACAAACAGTGAAAGCATTTAAGAATTTTCACTAGTTATTTATATGTTCCCAACAGATAGCTTTAAGAAGAGAAAACAGAGGTCTTAGGGGCAAAAGTTGAATCCCTGAGAATGACTGTTACAATAAAAACACAGTTTTGAATTGCAGCAATTAAGAATTACAATTCTGTTACTGTATATGAGGAAAACATATATGATAGCTCAGTTTGAGTCCAGGGTAAACATGGTTAAATCCTGGTACTATCCTTTCACCTTGCTATCAAGTGTAAAACATTAGAACAACAAAGAGAACAAAAGACTCAAAACACACATGACAAAGAGATTTGAGAATACTTGCTGTTTTATGCAACACCCTGGGATCCTGTAACATTCATCTTTCACCACACTACATCAAAGAACACCGAGCCTTGGAAATTCCATTCTTCCTTTGTATTAATTCTCTGAAAATGTTACAACGAGCTAGAGCTCTTCAAAAGAAAATAACAACTATCAACCAACCCCTTTCACTGCTGTGAAGGGTGAATATATACTTGCGGTCATTTACAAAATATCTGAGTCCTGAGTTATCTCAGATTTTACTTCCTTACCAACTATTTAAGATATTATGGGCACAATTTAATGCAGCATTGATTACAGAGTACAGGCATTTAAATGCTCTGTCAGAAGATATTTTAGCCTTTGGAGATAGCTAAGTCGGTCAAGATTTTCTGAGTAAATGCTGGAAAACCTGTCTTTAATGCTTTGTACGTTGTGTCTTGGACTTGTCACCTGTGATTGTGACTGTTGCTTGTGTTGAGCTCAATGGTCCTGCTGAGTTGGCTCAGCCTCTGCCTCTTTCCTGTAGATATTTTTCCTCAAAACTGTGCCTGCGCATGATGCTTATTTGCCTGTAGGAACAGCGCTACTGATTCTGGCCTGACAGAACTGTTTGTGTCAAATTTCTCCAGGCATCCTGAGTGGGCAGTTGGTGTGCTAGAATTGCACCCAGAGTTTCATCTGCTTCTGTAAATTTGAAGAAGTTAGGTGGTGTGTCAAACAGATGGTCCACTTCATTCATTAGGAAAAACAGGTTTTCCACTCTGTCATACATACTTTGCCCTGTGGCTGGCCCTGGCTCTGCTGAAGTGCTGGGTGGTTGTGCAATTTCTGCCACTGCATGGGCATCAATCCTCTTGTTATAATTGTCCAGGGTGAGCAGTCTTCCTACACTGCTTAAGATGCTGGGGAGGCCTCTGTTCTGCAGAGTCACGAATTTTTCCAGGAATCTATTGATCTCAGTTTGCATATCCTGGGTCCTCCTCTCCAATGTTCCAACTAAGTTCCTTAATGTAACGACTCTCTTTGCTACAGCAATTGCTTCTGTCCTGTTAGTGATTCCCATGACAGCTAATTGAGAGCTAGTCTTATAGTTCAGAGTGTTGATTATCCTTGTGGCAGCTTCTGGCATGTGTCCAAGGCTCGCCCTGGCTCTCTGTATTTCTTTATTTGCTTTGGTGATGAGCACCATTTGCTCATCCATGGTCTCAATATATTGCCACTGTTTGGCAATGGACCTTCCAATGTTGCTCCATAATACTGCTTTCATTTCAGCTGTCACCCTTTCTAGTGCAAGCTCCTTCTCTAGTTCAGCAATCCTCTTTTTAAGAGCTTTCACCTCTCTGTCTTTGGTTGCCTCATTCTGTTTACTCCTGTCAAACCTTTCATTAACCTTAGTCAAGGTTTTCTTAAGCTCATCCAGCTCTTTCATTTGAGATTCCATGGCTTGGATCTCAGCTTGCAGCTTTTGCATGTCTAAGCTAGCAGCCTGTTCTGATTTTGTTGTTGTTGCTGCTGTGGATGGTGCTGTGGTTTCTGTTTGCTGAAGAGGAGGAGTAATCTTGGGAGGGGTTTCCTCAAGGTTTATTATGATAGGAGGAGGCTGGGAGGGTTGGCCCTCTTCTCTTTGCTTTAGTGTCTCCTGTAGTGCTGCCTTTGCAGCTTCAGTCTGTCCTAGCTGGTCCTGAGTCCTGACCAGCTCTTTATATAAGGATATCAGCAGATCTGTAGCCTCCTTCTCTTGCCTTTGCTGGGCAACTTCATCGGTCTGTGGATGGATGGTGGCCGGGAGCTTGATCTTCTTTCTTAGGGCTGCCATATCTGCATCCCTTATTTTCAGGAGCTCTTGGATGCCTTTGACATCTTTAGGGTCATGCCCTATCTCTATGATTACCTCTTCCAAGGACTTGATCCTGTTGTCCTTGGCCTGTGATGAAGCTCTTTCTAACTCCAGCTGAGAAGCTGTGTTGTCTAGGCTGCTCTTTAATTTATAATTTTCTAATGTCTCATCTGCCAAGGAGGCATACACCATTTCCCCAGTCTGCTTATGTAGTTCAATTTTGTCCATGGGGTGTATGTCTTTGGCAAGAACCTCCATGTTGGTTCTTAGATAATCTGAGGTGGACTGAGGCTGCAAAGATGTAGGCATGAAATGGCTCATTATCATTTTGCCTTCGCTCACATCGAAAGCAGACATGAGTCTCTGCTGGTTGCTAGGAGCTAGGTTCAACAAGTGATCATATAGCTGCACTTTTATTGGATCACTCCTCCTTTTTATGTCAATGAATTGCTGTTTTATACTTGACTGTCCTTTTCTTGTTTCACTGGAGGAGCTGACCTCTCCTCCCATTGTCATGTCATGTCCTCGCTGGGATGAGCTGGCCGAAAGTTCTCCACTGGGTGGGCCCATACCCATGGCTTGCCTTACTGCAATGTCCTCCTCTTGGGAGTCATTCAGTCTTTGTCTCTTCTCTCCCCTGATGAAAGATGAGGTGTGGGGGGTCTCTCTATCCCTTTTCCTTGTCACATCCTCCTTTTGTGGTGTTTGGAGGACTGATGTGTCAACATTGGTGTCTGTCCTGGGAGGCACATTTGTTTGAGGCTGCTGCTCGGTACTGCCAGGTTGATCTGTCCCCTTTTCCTGCTGTAAGGGCTGCTCACTGGACTGTGCTTTTTCTTGTTGCTGTCCCAGCTCTTGCTGTTCCATTTCCTCTTGCTGCTGTAGCAAGGTGTCCACTTGTTCCTCTGTCAATACAGGTGGCTGTTCCACCTGTTTACCTTTGTCTTTGCTTGCTGCCTGGGATGTCTTTTCAGTGGTTTGCTGCTGTGCTGCTGCAGATCCAGCAGCTGTTCCACTTTGTCTTCTGTAGGAGTAAGGCACCTGTGCACAAGTTTCCAAGTCAGTTTCCTTTTGTACATTCCTGGCTTCTTTCTCAAGCAGTTCTACCTCAGTGAGTTGTTCTATTAGTGTACCCTCTTCCCAATCTAGTGCATTGGCATACTTTTCTATTTCCGGTTGTCTTTTATGTGCATAGTTGCCCAGTCTGTATCTAATTCTCCTGAGGGAGATACTATGATTGGGGTCATAAGGAATCCACTCAAAACTGGTCTGCAATCTGAGGCCTTCTAGCATGCTGTGTGCCTCTTTCCATCCTTCCTCTTTCTTGTTATACAAGAAGGAACCTAGCTGGCTTCTTACCTTCAGCTGTGACTTTTTGTTTCTACTCTGAAAATGAAGGTAATCTGAGTTCCCAAACTGCCTGAAATACTCCAGGGCAAAAAGCCTCATGGGGACATACCTTGGCAATCTAAATGGGTTCAATTCACAGCCATATATCCTAAGGACTGTGTGGTTCTGGTAGAAGTACCAGTTGCCAATATTGTAGGATTTGTTCAGATGTAAAATCCTCCTCATTTCGTCGGTTAATCTGGGAGGAGGAGTACCTTGCAGAACTGTTAGGGCCGGATGAACAAACAGATCAATGAACTCACAGTATGTATAAGGTGATACTGAGGTAAAATGAAACACAGAGGTCCAGAAAATAACTGATCTTGGGCTTCCTTGGGCATTGAGTGGCCTCAAAGGAACTGAGAAGGTGGCTGGCTGATTGAAAAGGAACAAATGGTAGATATATGAGGAGTATCTGAACAGTCTCTCTCTCTTGAGGTTCATGAACTGATCATGAATCTTCTCTGCAATGTAGGTTGCATAGTCATACTGCACAGCTGGAGGCTTACCCGGGGCAAATATAGACAGCATTGCCAATATGCTGTCATCTACATCTTCCAGCCCCCTGAACCCTAGGACATAGCTAATTAGGTCCACCAGCATTCTGCCCAACTCATTCAGACATTGGTACCCAATGGGAGGGGTTCTGACTGCTTCAGAGCTAGGTGTGAGAAATAGCTGGTTAATCTTCACAATCTGGTCATTAGACAGGTTATTTCCTCTCTTTATCAAATCTTGCATGGAAAGAGGGGTCAGTTTCTTGGCTGTATGGAAATGCAGCATCTGATTTATACTCTCTGGAGTGATCTGAAACAGGACTAGGCCTGTGGGGCTAATGACTGCCCTTTGGCTGGGGTCATAGCACTCCTGGCAACTGTAGATAAGCTCTGGCATGGGATTAACTTGGGGAAGGTTGTATATGGGCAAATTTGATTCCCAAATCCCCAAGATATCTGCTCCACTCAGGTGCTGGGCTCTCAGTTCATTTAGCATCAGGATATTATACTTAGTTCCCATAGGAAACCAGTCCAGCATTTGGTAGTCCATGTCTCCCAGGGGCTTCCATGCCAATTCTTGGTGGGGAGCATTGATAGGCTTGATATTGAGAGCAATGGGGGTCTCCATAGCTTCTGAAGGGGTAAACTATTGCAATCTGACAGGTGAATGGGCAAAAACAGACCGCAGACTGCCCTCAGTGGAAAATAGCTTGATTTTCTGAACTGTCAGAGGGGAATTCACCAGCTAGAAATTGAAATACTGCTGGTAATTGGTAACAGAGCCTCTTTGGGGCCTAAGTGAGCTTCTGGTAGTAGTTCAGAGATATTTAGTAGTGAATTTGCCGGGGAAACGCAGAACTGAGGGGTTTTTAGATGAATTGCAGCTTATTACGGCTCTGCAGGGAATTTTTGGACCTCACAGTGACAATGGTGGAGGTACAACTAGATTCTAACGGTGAAAAGGTCGATCTTATGGTCCTATTATGCCTGTGAGCAGTTTTGAGCTGAATGCAGGTCGTATGGAAGGCAGGGCAGTGTAAATACCTGTAATTCGACGTGCAGAGGTCGTGGCAAGGTGTACTGCAGCTGCTGAAGTGGTCGCTTTAGCTAATTTTGCCGGTTGGCGGAAATCCAGGCAGAAATGGTTGAGCAGAGAGTTCAGACGGAATAACGATGAAATGGTGAAAAAACGCGTAAAATTTGGTTAATATGAGTTTTTTACCCGTTTGGCGCTTTTTTACAATGACGTCAGCATGACGTCATTGGTGGGTCACGGTGATGTGACGTCAGCTGACATCATCAGGGAGGACGTGGCAGAAGACGACCGGTCAAAGGGCGGTGAGGTGGCAGTCCAGTCAGCGGTGAGCTGGACGTGGCAGAAAGGTTAATGGTGGACGGGCGGAAGTGAAACCGTGAGAGTTATGGTTAAGGCTCTAACCGTCACGGTCTCTCGGGGCGGTTAGAGTACGGCGCCCAGGGTGTCAGAGGGAGCTCCGAGATGGTCCATCGGGCGACGCGTGGCGGAGGCGTGACGAGGCGCAACGTCACGTTCTCGGGAGTTAACGTGCGGTTGCGGATGGCGCTCCGATATTGCTGTGGGCCGTCGGATCTGGAAGGCTTGATCCGACGGCTGGCGGAGGTGTGAGGTGCACGGCCGATAATGCGGCGGAAATATTAACCGTCTGTGGGTTTTTGGCATGGTTTTCCAAATGTTTTGATTCTGACCACCCGCGCTTGCATTTGGGAACGTGCTGAAGGCGGAAATTTGATTTTTGTAAGGTTTGCAGAGGGTTTTATAGATCAAAGGGGTTTAGAGAGGGGTTTTACCCATGCAAAGGTATATTTTTGGGGGAAATGATTTGCAGCAAAGGAAAAATAGTGGAGATAGGTTCACCATGGTGGCCAGGTGCCATTATGGTCCCTCTTTGCAGAATTCTCGGCTATTATGCCTAGGGGAGGGAAAATATATATCATTTGGGGTTTTATACACCTTAGTGTTATTATTATTAGGGGTAGGGGTAAAATAGGGGAATTACATAGTAGAGTTAGGAGTTAGTATGAGGGAAGGAGGGGGATTTAGAAAGGGGGTGTTAATGATGGAGTAGAGGGGAAAAAGTGAAGTTAGTGATGCTCTCTGCTGTGAATCCATGAAATTCACCACCTTTTTTGCTGATATGTTCATTGCCTTGGCAAAACATCTTTGACAACTATGTGATGGTGAACATGTCTTTTCTGCAACCACAACTGCCTACCCCACTATTTCACCTAGCATTTTTTGTTTCTCCTTGGAGGGGCACTTGAACTTGCAACCCTCAATTGCCTTTTCTTTTCTTTGGCTTTTTCCTTTTTTACTCTATCTGCTTCTACCCTTATCTCTTCCAAGGTCCCAGATTAGACTTTTGGGAACCTTTGTTTCTCTACCTGAACTACTTGTCTGCCAAGATTAAGCTGTTTGGACAGACTTCTTTCTCTATTCTACAACTCAAAATTGAAACATGGCATGATCCAGCTTGAACTGTTGAATCATCCACAAAATTTGTAATAAGGTCCTCAATATTTGAAGTATTTCACACACCTCTGATTTCCTAGAAATATGGGATCTTTGTAGTAACAAAGCAGAGCATATTTGGATTTTCAATAATCAATCATGAAATATGAAACCTATTACTATAGGTATCCAACACATACAATGATGTATCTAGATTATATACAACTGATCTTCAATAATAAATGGCATAATAGAAAAACCTTAGATACTCAATTCATTCCATACATTAGACATAAAATCAAATATTTATCAAACACAAGGCTTACTTACAAGACGAAATGCATGAACATTCCTTTGTTGATCCAAGATAACATCTCCAATGCCAAGAAATAGCTCCAATATGCCAAAATATACCATAGAGTCACATCTCCAGAAGAATTCAGGAGGTAAAAATCACTATGAGGGTTGAATTTATGTCACAAGTGATGATGATGAAATACAATGATCCTATCCTCTATTTATATGAGGAGGATGACTACAAATTAGCCTATTAACACCCCTAAAAAAAGTTTGATGCCACAATGTAGTTAGGTTACAAGTCAACCCACTAACTTTATGAAATATGTTCTAATTAGCCTACATGTGTGAGCCGTAAGCTCTCTAGGGTTGACATCATCTAATGAAAGTGATCCAAATGGCATGTACAAGGCTGATGGGTTGTCCAAGGTGGTGTAGAATCATGTCAAGTCCATGATTTAAGGGTTGGCCCTCAAATCCACCTCATTTCCTCCTATGGGGTCCCAAGATCAAGCTGAGGCACCACAAAGTGGCCTCCATGTGTCTCCAACTGCTCAAAGTGGCCTCCTATGCTCTAGTGTTGAGGGCTTCTTAGGTGAAATAAGCCCTCCCTAGTACCTCATGGTGAGACCATCCTCATTTGGGCTCTGAATCAATTGTCATCCATCAATTGGTGTCAATTACAGCCTGGAGGCATGTTGGGTTCAACTAAGTCATCCTAAAGAATCATCGAATCTAGTACAAAGTGATCCAACGTCTTGGGTGTAGGAGGTGTCCTTGGACATGTGTTATTTGATGTTGCTCTTAGGAGGCCCAAGAGTCTCAATGCTTCATCTATTTGTGCCAATATACTTTTGTAGAGGACTTTGGTACCCATGGATCAGGGGTTTAAGACCTAGGTTGTTGAACCACCTAACAACATGAATTCTAGTGAAAGCAATCAATGATAGGGGATAGTGATCATTAGTGCATCTAAGTGAACCAAACTTGAATGTCATGGGCTATTTAATACTTCAAACAAGGATCCCCTTCCAAAATCAAGACCGTAATCTCGCAATGGTGTTTTCTCCCTAGATAGGTGTGGCTAAAGTTTAACCCTATTAGGTTTTTCTAGCCCCTAAAGGGAAGAAGTGTTTCCCTAATCCACCCTTCAATTGATAGGTGTTAGTGAATATAATGATGGTAATGAAGGGGATAAGGCTTCATGTTCAAGTTCCATGGTCAAAGGGACCAGCTGATGGGGGTGTCCACATCCTGAGTGTATAGATGTGAAGAGGGAGAAATCGTGGATGCATGAATTACCAACTCGGCCTTTATTTTTCCACCCCTCTTGTGTGCCCTTTACTTGTTCTTGATTTTTCTTTGTATTGATGCTTATATCTCAAGGTTTAGAGCTTGCTTTGAATGATGTAAGAGTTGTGTTAGCCCTTAATGATTAGTGAGTTTATTGTTCATCGGGGTTGGGACATCCAAGAGTTCCTTCCATTGATGTGATCGAGCAACGAATGCTTAGGAACTGGGTGATGGCCATATGGGAGACATAGAGCTCATGCTATGCTTTTCCCACATGCTAAAATTTATGTGGCCATGATATGCTCTTTATGTTTCTTTTATCTGCATAAACCTCCTAGGGAAAAGTTTCTAGGCCCTACCCAAGTATGTGGACATATGAGTGCCAAATCCCAAAGAACCAATGACATGTTGAACCTGAGTATTAGAGGTGAGATATGGGATTGTAATGTAAGATGGAAGGTGTTAAGTATGGCATATTAGAAGATGGAACCACACTATCTCAGTCAAGGCTTCCCAAGTAGTGCCCCTCCTATACCCATTGGGCCTTAAGGGAGGTCCCACTAGATTAGGATCAAAGAATAACCCCCCAAGTAAGGTGAGAGAACAAGATCATGGTCAAAGCTCATTATTCTTCTAGATCACCCCTTAATCCATACTAAATGCCCAAAAACAAACAAGTATAAGTGCCCAATTGCCAAATGACCAAAGTACCCTTTGAGTGGAAACCGACCTTCATCCATGTATTCACGTCAGATGGGTGAGAAGCAAATGGCTGATGCAAGTGGTGGAGATGTATGGCGTATCATTAGCTAGTGGTGGCTGTCAGTGGCTATTGGTTGTCGGCTGATTGACTAGCTTTCAGTTGTAGGAGAAATTTTTTCTCCTATGGGGTTATCCATTTTGGTGGGTAACATTTGGATCCAACCCAGGGAAATGAGCTCACCATAGAGCGCATGATCCATTAGCTCAAATGGGGAGTTCATGAGATCTCCAACATCCTTGGGCGCATGCACCTATAACCTACACATTCCAATCAACTTGTTTGGGAGGATGTGCATTGGAGGTAGGGTATCACCCGTGTTTTTATGAAGATAATAAATCTGTACAGAAAATAAAATCTATAATAAATGTAATCTACTCTAGCATGAGACACGAAATGAAATGCAAAATATTAGAATGCTCACCCAACATGCGATGCAACTAAACTGCTATGCATGCTATATATATATATATATATATGTCTACATTATTTCTAGGAAAATACTCTTTCAAGAGTTGACCATTTACTAGCAATGGGAGGAGCTCTCATTCCAAGGTTTCAAGATGATATGTATTGATGCTAGCAATGTCAAGTATTATGTATGGGAAAATCCATAGATTATCAAGTTTATTATGCATGTTGGGCTTCTCTCTTTTCTTGTCCCATAAAAGGACCATGGTTCTAGGTTCAAAATCTTGGGGTTTGGCCTCCTTATCAAAAGTATTCTTAACCCTTTCCTAGTTCTTACCAACTTGGTCAAGGGCCTTGCACTCTGACTCATCCATTTCGACAATTTGGTTAATTCTTGATTGTATGACATCTTGTTGGTTCGAGAATGCTTCAAGGCACTCAAGTACAAGTAAATTCAATTGGATAGGTAACTTCACTACCGCCCCATGCACAAGTTGGAAAGGACTATAACCTATGGAGGCCTTCATAGTTATGTGGTTAGCCCATAAAGCATACTTAATTTTACTATCCCAACTCCTCTTATTATTTCCTATGATTTTCTTAATAATTTTCATAAGGTTTTTTTGCTTGACTCAGCTTGTTTGTTTCCTTGAGGATGGTAATTTGAAGAGTGGGCCAACATTATTCCATAATTGCAACACATTGATGCAAGGGGCATAGAATTGAATGCTTTAGCATTGGTAGTGATGATTTTGGCAAGGACACCGAATCTTGTGATAATGTGTTCTTCAAGGAAATCAATCAACACTAGATCATTTGCTTTCTTAGTAGGAATATAGCCTCAACCCACTTAATTAGGTAGTCAGTGGTTGTAAGAATCCATTTGTGACCATTACTAGAGTTTTCGTTGAATACCTTATGAAATCAAGGTCCCATTGTTGTAATGGGGATTCAATAACAACACTCTTTAGTGGTAAGACAAGGAGTTTCTACTTGCCTGTGAATAGTTGGCACGATTGGAAGGTCCTAACAAAGTTAAACGTATCAACAAAAATAATGGGCCAATAGTAACCAGCCCTATGTGTTTTGTGCACAACAGTTCTAGCAGAATAATGCCCACCAAAAGACCCTGCGTGAAAATAATTTAATAAGTTTCTCAGCTTCATCTTTGTTAACACAACGAAGATTAACTCCATCAAGGCTCATCCAACCAAGACCATCTCGGGTCAAGTAATATATAGCAACCTTTAACCTAAGAGCTCTCCTTTTATGATCTACCAATCCAGGAGGGGCGAACAAATTCTTAGGGTAGTATATCATAGATGAGTACCATTCATCTCCTTCTAATTCTATGGATGTGGCACAAATTTTTCTCCCTCACCAATTTGGAAAGATGTCATTTCCTTTAGTTAGCATCTTAGCTAGGCCTTGGCTCTTGAGGATCTCTTTAGGATGGATCTCCAAGTCATATTCTTGGATTTTAGAAACCCACTTTCTTCTTGATCCCAAACATTTGTTTTGTGTGCTGCCCCCTCTAATTAATCTCACCCAGTGGCTACACTTGTTTTGCAATTTTGTCTAAGGCATGTAAATTTTGATGTTTTGGGTGCTTAACTTAGGAGAAGTGGGTTAGGGTGACCCAACTTGATTAAGATTGCTAAGGAGGGTCCCAACATAGGAGAAAGAGGGAAATATAAGTGAGATGCAGAGGATTTCATCGGTGCATCAAGAAACAGTAAAAGGGAGTGAAAACAGCCAGATAGATATCAGACATTAGTAGCTCAGGACGGGGAGTGTGCCAGTTTTCAGGAGGCTGCTCAACATCAGGTTTGGTTGCATGCGCTGGTGGAGGAATACAACTCCATAATGGTGAACGATGTCTGGGAGGTAGTGCCAAGGCCTCAAGACAAATAGGTGGTAGGTTTGAGATGGATCTACAAGATTAAATATGCTGCAAACGACAGTGTGGAAAAATACAAAGCCAGGTTTGTGGCTAAGGGGTATGCTTAGAAGGAAGGAATTGACTACGAAAAAACGTTTGCCCCAATAGCCAGGTATACATCTATTAGAACCGTGATATCTCTTGCAGCACAGATGGGATAGGAGATTCATCAGATGGATGTCAAGACGACTTTTCTGAACGGGGTGATAGAAGAAGAAGTATACATTGAACAGCCAAAAGGCTTTGAGACACATGAGAAGAAGTCTCATGTATGCAGACTGAAGAAAGCCTTGTATGGGCTGAAACAAGCACCTAGGGCATGGTATGGTTGAATTGATGGCTACTTGTAGAAGATGGGATTTGTCAAGAGTGACGCAGATCCAAATCTCTGCTATTTGGTTGTAGAGAATGAGTCTCTAATCCTAGTATTATATGTGGATGATCTCTTCTTGATAGGATCGTCCAGGCTCATCGGAGACTGCAAGAAGAATCTAGCCACATAATTTGACATGAAGGATTTGGGACAAATACATTATTTCCTGGGGTTGGAAGTTTGGCAGCAAAAGGGGGAGATCTTCCTTGGGCAAGGGAGATATGCTATAGAAATTCTGAAGAGATTCAGGATGGAGGATTGTAGACCTATGTCTACTCCAATGATAACCAACTGGAAGAAAATTGATGCATCAGAGGACAAGGATGTTGATCCCACCTTATACAGGCAGCTCATAGGGTCCCTGATGTATCCGGTCAATACGAGGTCAGACATTTGTTACGTTGTCAACACCCTTTTCAGTTCGTGGTGGAACCAAAGAGGGCGCACTGGGCAATAGCCAAACATGTTCTTAGATATTTACAAGGAATAGTCGATTATGGACTCTTGTACACCAGGAGTAAGGATATTAGATTGAGTGGATTCACTGACGCAGATTGGGTTGGAAGTTCAGTGGATCGGAAAAGTATCTCTGGGTACTGTTTCAACATTGGATTAGGAATGGCTTCCTGGTGCAGTAGGAAAAATAAATCCGTAGCCCTGAGCTTAGCTGAAGCAAAGTATATGGCCACAAGCACAGCTTCGTGCAAAGCTATATGGCTTAGAAAACTACTTGTGAACCTATTCAGAAGAAAGATGGAGGCGACGAGGATCATGTGTGATAATCAGAGTTGCATCAAGCTCTATGAGAATCCAGTATTTCATGATCGGTCAAAGCATATTGATATTTAGTGTCACTTTGTCAGAGAGTGTGTCTAACAAGGAGCTGTATAGTTGAGCTACACTCCTACAGGAGAACAGGTGGAAGATATCCTCACCAAGGCCCTTGGAAGAACCAAGTTTGATTATTTTAGGGAGAAGATGGGGATGATAAGGAATCCATTTTAGTAGAAGAAATGGGTATGATGTTGCAGTGTAGTAGCAGTTAGCAATAGCACGATGCGGCATAATGAGAAGAGGTTGCAGTGCAGATGCAATGTTGGGAAGAAGGACCAACCACAACATGGATGCAGAGGGAGCTACAATACAGATGTAGTAGTGGTAGTGATAGAGCCATGGGCAGTAGTAAAGGATGCAGCAGTGCAGAGGATGTTGGGCGGGGAAGCTCAGCATCAGCACATGTACCGGTGCCGTATAACTGGAGTGATGCTCAGTGAGGAGTATTACTAGAGCACAGTCCTCGCTAAGAGGGAGTGTTGATTTGGGGTAGAATCGGATGTGATCTAGCCATGAAAATTGGTGGAGAGGCTAAAGCACATGAGATCTCCAAAACCCAGAAATCGTTTTGGAAAAATCCATCCAGATGAAGAGTTATTAAAATAATTAATATTTTTAATGAGTTCCTAAGTCTAAACTTAGGGAAATAAAAATATTAATGGGTATTTATAAAGATAAGGATGAGAAGCTTCCAAAAGATAAGGATCAAATCTATTTTAATCTTAGCCGTTTATTAGGGAATTAATCTCGGCGATTGATTCATTAACAAGAAAAGTATAAAAGGATACTTGAGGGTCAGATGGAGATATATTGAGGGAGACCAGTTAGTTCGATTCCTCGAGCAGGGTTAGTTGAGAAATTTGAACTAGAGGTTTGGACAGAAGCAAGAGGTAGCAAGTATGGAATAGAGAGTCGAGAACAACACTAGAAGATCAATGCAGAGGGTGAGAGGCAGACGCAGAGGCAGCGGGACTGTGCAGTAACTGGAGGGCCTGCGTGGGTGATGCAGAGAGGCCCAGTGCTGACGCAGAGAGGCCCAGTGCTGACGCAGAGGGTCTAGGAGTTGCGTAGAGGCCAACAAGCCTGACGCTGAGGCTGAGAGAAGTGCTGGGGAATTTATCTCTGTTGGGTAAGCCAGTTTGGCACCTAGTTGTACTGAAGCATAGTTGATTAATAAAGTCCTCCTCCGCTGCACCGGTTTTCTCGCATTGGGTTTTTCTGGGGACAATTGTCCAAAATATATGTGTCTATGTGTTTTGATTCTTGTGCATGTATTTGTTTCTGGATTATGGTGTGATATCTGCAGCAGAATTTATTTTAATGTTTACTGAAGGGTTTTAGTAAATAAATTATTGGAAAATAAGTAGGAAAAATATATCAGTTGTTTTAGAGATAGAATTTTCACAGGACACAGTGTTAGATGATGCTTGGTGGGAGAAGGTAGATCTACTTATTCAGATCATGGACCCTATCATTTCTTTGCTTCAATTTGCTGATATAGACCAACCCATCCTAGGAGAGGTTTATAAGGGATGGAATTCCATGATTGAGTTTTTGAGGAGCATTATTTTATAGAGTGAGTGACCCGAGTATGAGACATCATCAAAGGCCTTCTTCGCCACTATACAAGATATTCTTGTCCACATATGGGACAATAATTACGCACCTTTACATTTTTTGGCTCACTCTTTGAACCCAAAATACTATAGCCATGAGTGACTGAATGGTAGACCTTCCCGCAGATTCCCTCCTCATATGGATGTTGAAATCTCACAAGGGAGGAAAGTTGTATTCAAGAGGGTTTTTTAGGATCAAGCATCCCTTGATATGGTGTAGGATGCCTTTGTAGAGTTTTCCACTGGCATTGGTCGATTTGCAAGATATGATTTGATTAGAGACAGGGGGGCTAAGAAGCCCTATTCTTGGTGGGCAAATTATGGGGCAACAAGCCCTCCTCCACAACAATTAGCCATGAGGCTCCTTTCTTAGGTGACTTCATCCTCTTGTTGCAAGAGGAATTGGAGCACATATGGGAATTTGTATAGTGTCAAGAAGAGCAAGCTTGAGCAGTCCAGGGCAAAGACAATGGTGTATGTGCACACCAACCTTCATCTTATTTATAGGCAGAGGGATGAGTGGTTGAAGGGAAAGACAAAGATGTGGGATGTCTTTCTAGATGATATGGGTCTGGACGACAGTGTTGAGTTGGCATTGGCCAACTTGGATCTCAATGATCCAGTGCTAGAGCCTGTCACATTTGATGATGGCGATATTGTAAAGGGGTCATCCTCCACACCAGCAGATGCAATGATGACTTTGGATACAGGGGAGGAGGATGCAATAGAGGAGATCAGTGGTGACCATGATGATGAGGACAGTGATGCTGATTTTGATGATGACTATGAGGATTGATGACTCATGAGTTATGAGATACCTAGCCTTGAGCCTTGTACACTTGTAGTTGTAATTGTTTTGTATTTGCTATTTCTATTTTCCATTGGCATTGCACTACCTATGTAAACATTAACACATTTTATAATTTTATTTTGATGACTTACTGAGAAAACTACAGTATCTTTATCTTACTAGCTTGTCTTTCTCCTATTGGATCATTGATGAATTGAATGTGTATTATAATTTATGATTTATCATTTATGTCGCAATTGTATTTTTATGCACAATGTTACTTTGTAAAACTTACATCTAGATGAAGATCTATGTTTGAATCAATGAATTTGTATCATGAATGAGAATTTGTGTAAGAAATATGTTAAAATTGGCAACTAGGGCCAAACTCCATGTGGTTCATCTTATTTATGGCCGCTGATATTTTTCTTGGACTCCTCTCGTCAAGAGGTGTAGGATTGATCTAAAGATCATCCGATTCCGATAAATATTCATGGAGATATGAATTTATTTGTGTTATGGGACAATTCGTCAAGGTCAGCTAGCAACTAAATTGTCCCCACTTGTGCTCCACGTTTTGGTATAAATACACGTGCCTTGCAAGTCATTTGTACACACAACTCTCTTGAGATTTCTTCTTCTCCACTTGTTTTGGGTTTTTAGTGGAAAGAAGAATCTCCAAGGGAAAAACGCAGTCCTAGAGGATGATGCCCTAGCTGCAGAGGGTGATCTAACTGCAGTCCAAGAGAGGAGATCTGGCCATAGTAAAGAGGCTCCTTCACAACCTAAACCTGCTCCTATATGCTGCCCTAATCTACCCTAATATGCTGCCTAAAGGATGCCTTAATCCGCTGTCATGAGGAGGCCTTAAATGTGCCCTAGCTGCAGATCTAAGGAAGGGTTACAGCTGATGCAAAATGTGCCCTAGCCGCAGGTATCATCACAGCAAAAGAGACTTCTAACGCAGACCTAAAACACAGTCATCTTAGCTAGCTGTTAGGCCGAGTTTGAGGGCTAAACGCATGATGATTGTGACATGTTTTGAGGACCGAATGTTGTTGTGCTAGGCCGCAGGCCATAGCACCACAGTTGGGCTTGCGTAGGGCAGCAAAGGGCTGTCATATGCCCTAAGGCAGCAACGCAGCTAGGGAGGGGTTCTATTAAGGTATGCCGCAGTCCTTCAAAGGTTGTTTGGAAGTCTGTTGGAGAATCGAAGGCTACAACCAAATGAATGTGAGGATAGGTAGGACTGTCTTAACATGAAGGCTGTCCACCTAGTATTAGAATGACTTCCAGTGCAACATATAGAGAGATGTTGCTATGTGAGGATAGGTAGGACTGTATTAACATGAAGGCTGTCCACCTAGTATTAGAATGACTTCCAGTGCACCATATAGAGAATCCTCTTAACAGTGAACTATGCAACAAATGATAAGATATGGTAGTGTTGGAGCAGCATGGTGTGGAATGCTGCTACAGCATGACAGACATCATAAAGAAGTGTAGTGCAACATGTTGTGTGTTGGGTAACAAAGCACAACACTGTGATAAAAGGAGTGTCAACATGATGAAGGCAACATGGTGTAGTATGGAGCAGCAATAGTACAACAGTGCAAGTAAATAGGACAGCTGTGGCATCACAACAAGTGAAGCAAAGTAAATAGGACAGCTGTGACATGGCAGCAAAGACACATGGACAGCAGCAAGCATGGACAACTGCAAGCATGGTGAAGCATGGACAGCATGGCAAGCATGGTGCAGCATGGCAAGCCTGGACATCATGGATAGCAGTGGCAAGCATGGTGCTGCAAGCACATGAGACATGTTGTATGACAACATGTTTATGACACATGGGACAACAGTGCAGCAGTATGATGGGTACAGCATGGTCATAAGGTCCAACATTGTGATGGTGGGTGCCGCATGGTGCAACACGGTGAGGTGCAGCATGATGACGAGATGCAGCACAATGATAGGTGAAGGAGTCACCTTGGAGAATCAGTTGAAGCAACATGTCTTCAACTGATCTCATGTATCATTTTCTTAGAGATGATCTATGCTCTTATCTAGATAAGTCAAAGTGTTGACTTGTGTTGTAAATGTACTATCTCTCTCTCCCTCTCTCTCTCTCCGCTGAACTATTGAAGAAGATATAAGAAAAATTGATCAAGGGTTTCCCGACATTGGGGTTTGTCCCTGGCTAGTGCCACATCCTGTGTCCTCTTGTTTTGGCTTGTCTTCTGCGATCTATGTTTATGTTCTATTTGTAGTTTACTTTAATGCTAATGTGATTGCTAATATGGAAAAGATATTGAGCTAACTATGAAAATTGAAATAAATTGGTCTTAGCATAGAACATACCTAAAATTAATAAAATATCTAATTTTTGATATACATATATATAAAATAAAATAATATATAACGTATCCGAACTTGTCCAGTTACTAGGGGTCAACGTGCCCGTATTCGACACTTGAATCCCCGTATCCATCGAATCCCGAATCCCCGTGTCAGGTGACTTAGATTATTTACAATGTGAATGAAAAATGGCAATAAGAGGGTGCATAAGAAAGTTAAAAAAAAATGAAGCTTGCTGTCCAAATATGGAGAAAACCCATGCATTGGTTCATGGACATGAAAATTATAGCAAATGGAAAAAAAGCAAAGAAGCAAAATGTTGGTAGGCAAAGAGGCAAGCAAGCATAACCCTAAATTTATGAAAAAAATCATTAACATAGGGGTTTTTAAGAACATACCTGTTAATGGAAGAAATGAAGTTTGTCTTACTGATCTTCAATCCTCGATCCACAATTTTTTTTAGTTAGTGGTGAAACGTTTGTTTGATCCTCAATCCCTCCTTGAAATCCACCACAAAGCTCTTCCCCTTCCTTCTCCAAGACTAAGAAACCAAAATGAGCAAATAAAACTACCAAAATCGCTTTTCTAGCCGCGGCCCAGCCTACCCAGCAATATTTGATGTCGTAGCACAATATTTTGTTGAAATATCGTGATATTTTTAGGCAAGAAAATATTGTGATATTTCAGCTTGCCAAAAATATCACGATACTTCCGAATATCCTCGATATTTCAGAAATATTATCAACATTGCTCCCAACATTTGATGGCTTGCCTAAGATCTGAGCCAGGGTGTGCGTTGAGAAGCTGGATGACTATTTCCAGCTTAACCAGGTGATAGAGGTGGAGGTAATCAAGATTTCCACTCTACATATAGAGGGAGAGGCCCATGACTAGTGGTTCCATGGGTTGACCACTATGGGGAATGCAAGAGTTACAGCCTAGGAGGATTTCACATGGAGGGTGCTGGAATGCTTTGAGATGAGAGACTCGGAGGAGCACTTTGGAGAGTTGACATGGCTTAAGCAGACTGGTAGTGCAGAGACATATATCTTTGAGTTTCTGAGGATATATGTGATGGTGCCAGATTTTTCGCAAGTCAAGAGGGTCTTTTTGTTTTTGGAGGGGTTAGCAAAGCCACTGAGGGGCTTGGTGAGATCCAATAGGCCAGCCACTTTGCAGGATGCAGTAGGTAGAGCTAGGGACTTGCAGGTTCTCTTCCCAGGACCAAAGTGCAGATAATCACCAGACCTGTATTCCAGCAGAGGGGAAAGGACACTAGACCCCCACCACAGTGAGATGCTCAGGGATGTGGATAGCTAGATGAGGAGGCTTGGAGAGGCCTACATAGGAGGAAGTTGTGCTTCACTTGTTAGGAGCCATGGGAACCAGGACATAGGTGTACCAAAGGCAAGGCACGCGTCATAGAGGTGTTTTTTGACAGTGAGCCAGAGTATGATGCAAAGCAGGAGATAGGCGTTGGTGAGGATGAGCCTCAGGTGATAGAAGGAGGAGGTGGAGGCCTACCACCCCCACCAGGAGGAGTCCCTTTCTTGCCTACAGTAGGGATTATCGCTTTACTTCTGGGAGTGTTGAAGTACGTTACTTTGAGGATCAGGGTCACAGTGTAGGGGCAATGTGTTTCAGTGCTAGAAGACAATGGGGCCACCCACAATTTCGTAGATGCCCAGATGGTTGAGAGGAGGGGCATACACAGAGTCCTTTGAGGTATTCTTGGTTTTGGTGTCAAGAGAATGTACCATGAAGTCTACTAGATATGTTTCCAGGATGACAGTGTTGATGGGGAACTATTCTATGATGGACCATTTCTTTGTGGTTGATCTGCTGGACATCAACGTAGTGTTTGGTGTGTAGTGGCTATACTCCCTTGGGTGCATCACCACTGGGTAATAGAAGTTGGAGATGGAGTTCGCGAGGCTTGACAGGAAGGTGGTTTTGTTGAGAGGCATGCACTCATACCCCCCACAGATAGTGTCAGTGCATAGGATGGAGGCAGACTTGAGGCATGGGGATATAGAGTGGGTCGTGGAGCTGAGTGTTGAAATTTCTAAGTCTAACCTGTTAGAAATTCCTCCTACACTATTTGGTTTATTTCACCTACCTGTTCAATTTCTTAACAAGTTATTTAACCATATAAATACTGAAAATAAACACAAATGCAATCTCAACCATCTACAGATCATCAACTAAAAGAAATAGACAAACACACAAGGGACACCGTTATTTTTGGACAATCATCCCCGGGAAAACCCAACTTGGGAAAACCCGCGCAACAATTCTGAGGGTTTTATTATTAAGCAGCTTTCCTTGAGTACAATTGGGTGCCAAACTGGCTCACCCGATAGAGAAATCAATCTGGTTGTAATACCTCTCTTCGAAAGCAGATATTCAGCAAGTCCGCTCCATGAAAATCTCTTCAACGCCTCTTTGAGGCTTTACGTTAGCCCTCCTGGCCTCTGCGTCAGCCTGGAACCCTTTGCATCAGCCTAGAACCCTCTGCGTCAACCTTTTGATGCTCTGCGCTGGCTCTCTGGCCCTCTGTGTCACTCACGCAGGCCCTGGTAGCCTCTGCGCAATCCTTCTGGCCCTCTGCGTGACTCTTGCTGGCTCTGCGTAGCCTCCTCTGCCTGTGCGTTGGTCCATCGACACTGTCTCTGCCTCTCTTCTATGCACTCACTGTCCCTCGCTGCAACTTTGATCACTTGTTCGAATTTTCTTAGCAAACCCCGCTCCAGAAAATCGAACTGATTGATCAATCTTGGTGTATCTCCAACTGACCCTCAAGCCTCCTCTTATAATTTTTATATTGAGTCTTCAACGACTGAGATTAAATCTCTAATAAACGGCTAAGATTAGATTTGGCTTGATCCATGTCATTTAAAACCTTCTCACCTAGTTTTATATTAATACCAATTAATATTTTAATTTTCCTAAGTTTAGACATAGGAACTCATTAAAAATATTAATTATTTCAATATCTCTCTAACTGGGTGGAATTTCCCCAAACCATTTCTAGGTCTTGGAGATCTCATGCTCTTTAGCCTCTCCACCAATTTTCATGGCTAGAGCACATCCGATGCTACCCCAAATCAACACTCGCTCTTATCGAGGAATGTGCTCTAGTAATGCTCCACCACTGAACATCAGCCTGATTATCCGGCACCAGTACCTGTGTTGATGTTTGGCCTGTTGCCCAACATCCTATGCACTGTTGCCTCTTGTAATGCTGCCCATGGCTCTACCATTTCCATTGCTACATTTGTACCACAGCTCCCTCTGCATCTATGCTGCTGCTCATCCTTTCTCCTTACACTACATCTGCAATGTAGCCTTCTCTCATCATGTTGCATTGTGCTGCTTATAGCACTACCACTGCTACTGCTGCACTGCAACTTAGTTACTGAGACATTGGTAACTGATCTACCCAACTACTGACATCCTTGTTAGGCTAGAAGCCCTCTTGATGCTGAAGCTCCCTTGCCGTCTATCCTGTGCTCCCTTTGTTGCCTTTGTGCTGCTGCAACAACTCTATGCCTCTCGCACTGCTGAAAGCACCTTTGTGTCTTTCTACATTGCTGCAACCTCCTCTGTGCCTCTCGCACAGCTGCAACCCCCATTGCGCTGCTACAGATCCCTGTACTCTAGAAATGTTCTGACACTTCATTCGCATCTTGCTTCTACCGACATCCATCATCCTGCTATTGTCTCTCGGGGCTCCCGTAGCCGGATATGATCCTAGAGTTTGGGTACCTCAAGGATCTTGCCCCTCATCTCCTGTAGTCCTCCTCACTACAGTTCGGTGTCACCCCACCTCTTCTCTAGAGGTGCATGAGCACTCATGGCACAGTCGTCATCAGTCTCCATTTCCTTCTTCACCTTAGCCGGCATTGCCTTGGTGTCAGAAGCCTCTCCCTTATTTTTCTTCCTGGGACACTGGGTTGCATAATGGCCCAACTCCCCATAATGGAAGCACTTTATCTTGGAGATGTCCTTCTTCTTCCTCTTCCCTTGCTGTCCCGTAGATGCCAGAGACACATCCTCTTCCTCCTTTTTATTGATTCGACCTCCTTTGTTGCTACTTCCCTCCTTGGTCAGCCGTCTGATCTCTTCTTGGTGAAGAGCTGCCCACAATTCTTGCCATCCTAGAAGAGTCACTCTACCCAAAATGCTTTGGACGAATGTTTCCCACTCCTCGGAGACTACGTTCAAGGCAGTCCTCACCATTAACTCCTGATCCGGTGTGGCCCCTATGGAAGTAAGTTGGTCCCAAATCTCTTGCAACCTGCTAAGTAATAGATCTATCTGCTCCCCCTTCTGCATCTGATACAATTGCAACAAATTCTCCAGTAGCATCTTCCTCTGCATGGAAGTGCCTTGATACAATGTCGTCAAGGTATCCCACATCTCCCTTGCTGTATTCTTCTTCGCAATATGTTGAACTACATGATCCTTGACCCCATCAAGGATTATGCACTTTGCCTTGGCTATTGCATCCTCATACTTTTTTTTATCAGCTGGGTCGACTGGGATAGCTACGGTTCTCAAGGCGAAGGCCTTGATGTGATGTCTATCTAGAACAGACAGGATCCTGGCCTTCCAGATGACAAAGTTGGATGCTCCATCCAGCCTGTCCTTATCCCTTAGTCTGTTCATTGCCATCTTTGCTCTTCTCTTCGACTCCCTCTAAGTCTCTACTTCCCTCTTGTAATTTCTCTCTTAGACTCCCTTTGAGTCTCGATTTCTCTCCTGGAAATCCTCTTGCCAACTGTTGAACCACTCCTCTCTGATCCCTTTGCTCCTGCAATACTGATCTGGATTTCTTGGCTAGAAATACTCCTAGGTAATGACTCTCTCTACCTTGGTTCTGTCTCGTTAGGTATTGTTCTGCTTTGACAGCAACAACACCCCACTAGCTTCACAATCCACAATCTGCCCACAACTCCCTAGGCCTCAGCAGCTGAAGAAATTGAGCCTCTTGGCTCTGCGCAATCCCGACAGTGGCTGAATCGCTCCTCTGGCCAACTGCGTCACTCTTACTTGGCTGAGCAGGATGACGTGGCTCTTCGTGAGCCTCTTTTGCCTTTCACTGCTTCTGCGCTGACCCTTTCTTTGGCTCGAAATGATGACGCAGGCCCTCTGCGTCACTCCTTCTCTGCTGCTTTCTGCTTAGGAACAACTTCTGTCTCTCAGGACAATTGTTTCTGCTGCAAATTCTCTGATTTCAGCTGGTGCCTTCAGCTCTCCTGTGATCTGCAATGCTCTGATACCATGTTGAAATTTCTAAGTCTAACCCGTTAGAAATTCTTCCTGCACTATCTGGTTTATTTCACCTACTTTTTCAATTTCTTAACAAGTTATTTAACCTTATAAATATTGAAAATAAACACAAACGCAGTCTCAACCATCTACATATCATCAATTGAAAGAAATAGACAAACACACAAGGGACACCGTTATTTTTGGACAATTGTCCCCAGAAAAACCCAACTTGGGAAAACCGGTGCAGCAGTTCTTAAGGTTTTATTATTAAGCAACTTTTCTTGAGTACAACTGGGTGCCAAACTGGCTCACCCGATAGAGAAATCAATCTGGTTGTAATACCTCTCTTCGGAAGTAGATATTCAGCAAGTCTACTCCATGAAAATCTCTCCAACGCCTCTCTGAGCCTCTGCGTCAACCCTCTTGGCCTCTGTGTTAGCCTGGAACCCTCTGCATTAGCCTTCTAGTGTTGTGGGCTGGCTCTCTGGCCCTTTGCATCACTCACACAGGCCCTAGTAACCTTTGCATAATCCTTCTGGCCCTCTGCGTGGCTCGTGCTGGCTCTGCGTAGCCTCCTCTGCCTCTACGTTGGTCCTTCGACACCGTCTCTACCTCTCTGCTATGCACTCACTGCCCCTCGCTGCAACTCTGATCACTTGTTCGAATTTTCTCAGCAAACCTTGCTCTAGAAAATTGAACTGACTGATCAATCTTGGTGTATCTCCAACTGACCCTTAAGCCTCCTCTTATACTTTTTCTATTGAGTCTTCAACAACCGAGATTAAATCTCTAATCAATGACTAAGATTAGATTTGGCTTGATCCCTGTCATTTAGAAACTTCTCACCCAGTTTTATATTAATACCCATTAATATTTTATTTTCCTAAGTTTAGACTTAGGAACTCCATTAAAAATATTAATTATTTTAATATCTCTCTAACTGGGTGGAATTTCCCCAAATCATTTATGGGTTTTGGAGATCTCATGTGCTTTAGCCTCTCCACCAATTTTCATGGCTAGAGCACATCTAATGCTACCCCAAATCAACACTGAGAATATCAAACGTAGGGGGGAAGCCCCAACCACAACATCTGGACATCCAAGCCATTCTAGACACGTAGCCAATAGTGTTTGGAGACATTCTACCAGGATGACCACCTAATAGGGGTTTTGAGTGTGAAAGTTCTATCTATTTCAGCTACTGGAGATTATTCTTCTAACTCAGAGATTAATTCTGTAGTTTATTTACTACGACAAATAACAAGTAAAATCACAACTGCAATTTTCACTATACAAATACTACGGAAAATAAAATGCTAGAAACTGAGAATATCTAGCACACACAATAACATTGACACAGTTATTTTTAGACAATTGTCCCTGGAAAAACCCAACTTGTGAAAACCGGTGCAGCGGATGAGGATTTTATTAATGTTTAGCAGCAAATTTGAGTACAATAATTTAGATGCCCAGCTAGAAATCTAATCTGAATAAAACAATGGCAAAAGTATTGTGAGAATTTTCTCACCCCATGACTATTTTCTGCCTCCAAAATAGCTTCCCCAACCTCTACGTGAGATTTCTGCGTCAGCCTCTACCCAATCCCTACATTGGTCCTATGAAGATTCCGACCTTCCTTCCTTTGGTTCTTTCGAGAACTGAAAACTTTCTCCCGGAATGTTGTTTCTCTCCTGCTCCACTTGCTACTCACCCTCTAGCTCTATCTTCTTTGCTGAGTGTTGATTTCTGGTAGCATCGGATGTGCTCTAAGTCTCAAAATTTGCGGGGAGGCTTAGACACATGCATTCTCCAATACTCATAAATCATTTTGGGAAACTCCACATGGAGACAATTTTATTAAAATAATTAATTTTTTAATGGGACCCTAAGTCTAAACTTAGGAAATTAAAATAATTAATGGGTATTAATGTAAACTGTGGGTGTAATTTCTAGAAGAATACGAGGATCAAGCCAAAATGATCTAAGCCATTGATTAGAAGTTAATCTGGGCCGTTGTGTGAAAGTTTATGAATTTAACACATCAGAAACCCCTACTGCAATTACTGGTTTACAATCTCCTACTTGTTCTTTGCATTAACAAGTCATTTAATTTCATAAACATCGATGTAAACACTATTGCAGCCTACACAAATATACAGATCATGAACTGAAATAAACTGAGACAATAACACAAGGGACATGGTTATTTCTGGACAATCATCCCTGGAAAAACCCAATTTGGGAAAACCAATGCAGCATATAGAGGGTTTATATTATTAAGTAGATTTCGTGAATACAACTAGGGTGCCCGAAATGGCTCACCCAACAGAGAATATCCTTGACAGTAATACCTCTATCCGGAGACATATTTTGGAAAATCAGCAATCGGATGATCAAATCGCACAGTGACTCCTGATGTTCCCTATGTTGGACAGCGAAAGCTGCTCCAAGCACTGCTCTGGAACTGCATCACTCCAGGAGCTACGTCACCCTCTCCCGACTCAGAATCTGCCGATCTGCTCCCAGTCTGCCCCATAAAATCTCCACAGCGCTGCCTCTGAGACCCAGCGTCAGCGTTCTGCGTCCTCTGCGTCAGCCCTTCTAGGGCCTGTGCTGTCTCTCCAGGCACTGTGCTGCTTCTCTGTTATGTATTCTTCAGCCTCGGATGAAAATCCCTTGCTGAACTGCCCCTCACTGCAACTCTGATTACTAACTCGATTTCCTCAGCAAACCTCGCCCCAGAAAATCGAATTCTTTGATCACTTGGTGTGTCTCCAATTGACCCTCAAGCCTCCTATTATACTTTTCCTGTTGATGAATCAATGACTGAGATTAATTCCATAATCAATGGGTAAGATTAAAACAAACTTGATCCTCGTCACTTAGAACCTTCTCACCCATATTTTTATTAATAACCATTAATATTTTTATTTTCCTAAGTTTAGACTTAGAACCCATTAAAAATATTAATTATTTTAATAACTCTTCATTTTGGTGGAATTTCTCCATGCGATTTCTGGGTTCTGGGGATCTCATGTGTTCTAGCCCCTCCACAAAATTTCGGAGCTAGAGCACATCTGATGCTACCCAAAATCAACACTCCCTCTTAGCGAGGAATGTGCTTTAGCAATACTTCCCCATAGAAGCATACATTGATCCACTGCATCGGTCCTCTGTGCTGCTGATGCTTGGCCTGCTACCCTTCATCCACTGCACCACTGCTTCCTGTACTGCTTCCCATGACTCTGCCACTGCCACTGCTACATCTGTACTGCAACTCCCTCTCAAAATGCTACATCATGTTTCCCATAGCACTGCCGCTGCTAATTGTTGCACTGCAACTCAGTTGCTGAGAAGTAAGCAACTGAAACTTCACCCAAACACTGACATCTTGATTAGTATGGATGCCTCGTGATCCTGAAGCTACCTCTGATGCCAATCTGTGTTGACTCTCTGCTCCCACTGCGCTACTGCAAACTGCTTTGTGCCTCTCGCACTACTATAACATCCACTACGCTGCCTCATACTTTGGCACTTTAGCTCTACCACTGTCGCCCCATCACGCCTCGCTCCAACCGACACCCGTCATTATGCTACTATCGTTAAGGGCTCCCATAGCCGTATGTGACCCAAGAGTTTGGGCACCTCAAGGATCCTACCCCCATGTAGTACTCTTGACTACAACTTGATGTCGCCCCACCTCTTCTCCAAAGCCGCATGAGAACTCATGGCACAATCGTCATCGTCGCCTTCCTTGTCAACTTTCGTTGGAGCAGCCTTTGATTCAGAAGCTTCCCCCTTGCCCTTCTTCCGGGGGCACTAAGTGTCATAATGTCCCAGTTCCCCACAATTGAAGCATCTGACCTTGGTGACGTCTTTCTTCTTCCTCTTGTGTAGCCCCTGCTGTCCCGCTGATGCGAGAGCTGTATCCTCCTCCTCCTCCTCCTTGATTCGAACTCCCTTACCGCTACTCCCTGCCTTGGTCAATCTCCTGAGCTCTTCTAGTCGAAGAGATGCCCACATCTCCTCCCAACTGGGGAGAGTTGCTTTGCCCAAAATGCTTATGACAGACGTCTCCCACTCCTCGGAGACTACATTTAGGGCAGTCCTGACAATGAACTCTGGACCCAGTGTAGACCCCATGGAAGTAAGCTAATTGTGAATCCCTCGCAACCTGAGAAGGAAGAGATCTATCTCCTCTCCTTTCTGCATCTGATACTGTCTCAGCTGATTTTCTAATAGCATCTCCCATTGTACGGAAGAGCCCTGATACAAGGTGGTCAGGGTCTCCCACATCTCCCTTGTTGTGTTCTTCTTAGCAATGTGTGGTACTACATGATCTTTGACCCTGTCTAGGATCATGCACTTGGCCTTAGCCTGGGCCTCCTCGTATTTCTTCAATGGATCAACGTCGATCGGTTCAACAACAACCTTCAAGGCATAGTCCTTGATGCGATGTTTGTCTAGGATTGTCAGGATCCTGGCCTTCCAGATGACAAAATTGGATGCTCCGTCCAATCTGTCCTGATCCCTCAACCCATTCATTACGATCTAGCTCCTCTTATCTAGACTCCCTTTGAGTCCTGATTTCCCTCTCGAAAATCCTCCGGCCAACCGTCAAAACACTCCTCTCTAATACTCCTTTTTCATAGCAACCCGAATCTAGATTTATTGGCTAGAAATCTGTCGAGGTAGTGCTTCCCTCTACCTTGGTTCAGTCTCCTTAGACAATATTCTACACAGACATAAATAGCATCCCACCAACTCCTCAAATCAAAGTCTGTACAACTCCCTTAGCCCTGGCAACTCGAAGAATCTGAGCCATTCAGGCTCTGTGCAATCTCTGCATGGGCTGAATTTGCTCCTCCCAGCCAACTGCGTCAATCCCTCCCGGCTCAGAAAGATGACGTGGCTCTGCGTGAGCCTGATCTACCCTTCGCTGCCTCTGCGCTGGCCTTGATGGCTAATTCAGCTACTGCGTGGGCTCCTCTCGGCTACTTCATCTTCCTCTCCCAACTCAGAACGCTGACGTAAGCATTGCGTGAGCCTCTGCGTCACCTCTTCTGCACTGTGTCATTCCTCCTTCTGCCTCTTCGGCTCTGGAACAACGCTATCTCTCGGGACAACTGCTTCTCTGCTGCAAACTCTCAGATTTCTTGGCTGGTGTCTTCATTCACCTTTGATATGCAATCACTTTGATACCATGTGAAAGTTTCTAAATCTAACACATTAGAAACTGTTAAAATTGGCAACTAAGGCCAAACTCCATGTGGATCACCTTATTTATGGCTTATGATATTTTTCCTAGATTCCTCTCATTGAGAGGTGTAGGATTGATCTAAAGATCATCCGATTCCGATAAGTATTTATGGAGATATGAATTTATTTTGATTATTGACAAATTGTCAAGGTCGGCCAGCAAACTTATGTAGGCTCAGAAGCCCAACAATCATTTCTATTCAACCTCAACATTTGCATATAAATACAAGGAGAATTCTCCTCATTTAGACAATTCAATTCACTCATCTTCTCTCTCTCTCTCTCCTACGCATAAAAGGAGCCTCTCTCTCTCTCACACGTGTGGCTGAAAGGAAGACGTCCTAGGGCAAGGAAGACACAGAAAGAAGGACGCTAGGGTAGCAGGTCATCTCTTTGACCAGCGTTGACCTTCCAAAAGTGCAGATTGGGTGTGGTTGCCTCTCCTAGGCAGGCCACATTTTTTGGCACGAAAATCAAGGTGATTTGACCTCCGGTTTGATCGGTGTTGACTGCCCTAGTTTATGGCTGCAAGTTGACTTCAGAAATATGCAAATTGACTGAACTTTTGGGGCTGTTCAAGGGCTGTTTCTTCAGGTTGTTTGAGGACAAGTTCATCGGAAATTGACCAAGTATTTTAGAGGTCAATCTTAGCTAGTTTGACCAAGTTTTACGTTGTTGATCTAGGGTTTACTGTTGCTGATATAAAATCACAGAATTCAGATTTTGTACTATTTCTCTCTACTGAACTATTGAAGATTTGATCAAAGGGTTTCCCCGCATTGGGGTTTGTCCTTAGCTAGCCGCCACATCTTGTGTCTCTTGTCTTGGCTTGTTTTCTGTTGATCATTTAATGTTCTATCTGCACTTTACTTAATGTATATGTGATTGCAAATCTGTGGCTAATAAGAAGAAAAATAAGTAAATTGCTCTAAGCATAGAACATACCATAATTTAACATGGTATTAGAACTGAGGTGAAGACAAAGCCCAAGCAAGAGCAATAGAAAGAGCAATCACCAAAGAGAAGGTTGGCAAGGCTATCTTAAAAAGAAATCATGGGGTCCTCAACACACTTCCCTGCTGAAGACAAACTCTGTGAGAAGTCTGACTATCACGGATGGAAGATGTCTCTCGATCTAACATTGGAAGAGCAAGAAGTGTTGGACCATGTGAGAGGCGGGATTGTTGAGCCTCCATCAAATGCATCCGCTGTTGCTAGGAACAAATGGACCAAGGGAGAAGTCAAAGCAAGGAAGATCATCCAGGATTCTATCAACAAGTGCTTGGTGGCCTATGTTTTCGAGCTGAACACTTCCAAGGAAATCTACTATAGACTGGTGAGTTTATTTAAAGTTAATGATGCAAATCAAGTCTTGTTTATTAGAAATAAGCTGAAGGAAATTAAGAAAGGCAAAGATGAGAGTATGCCAGAATATTTCTTAAGGATCACCGAGATCAAGAACGATCTCCTATCTATTGGGGAAGTAATTCCTGATAGGGAAATGACACTCACAACTCTTGGAGGACTGCCATCTGAATGGTATATATTCAGGACTACTCTTCTCAACAATAACGTAATTCCTGGATTGTGAGGCATTAATGGCCAGATGCATTCAAGAAGAAACGAGGATGGAAGAGTAAGAAATTCCCATACTTAAAGGTCATCCCTCTGCCTTTTCTTCTCATACTAAAAGAAGAAACAATTCCAGGGCTAAATTCAAAGGAAAGGCTAGACCAAAGGGTGGAAGAAAAGGACGATGTTACAATTGCAATAAAACGGGTCACTATGCAAGGGAGTGTCCTGATAAAAGGGACTCACACCGGGACGATGATCAAAATCCCTCTCATGGCAATCAAAGGAATGGCAGGTCAAATGGCAGAGGCAAAAGAAGTGCCAGACATCAAGGAAGAGGACAACCATTCAAGAAGGCAAGAAATTCCAGGTATGAATCTAACACTGTTAACAATAAGCAAGATGAATATTATCTACCAGCAGCTCTATCTACTACTGCTTCCTCGGACTCGCTGGGAAATTGGCTTATTGATAGTGGTGCCTCAAGGCATGTCACTAGTTACAAAGAAGCTCTCTATAATCTGATAGAGAAGGAAACCAACCTGGAAATTGTTCTTGGAGATAATTCAAATTATCCCGTGAAAGGCATAGGAAATGTCACTCTTTAATTGAATCAGGGTAATACCATCCATTTACAAGATGTATTATATGTACCTGACCTCAAAAAGAACCTGGTGTCCATTTCGACAATGGAAGACAAAGGCTACAAGGTGACCTTCAGCGATGGCAAGGTATGTGCATGGAAAAAGAACTTTAAAGATGCTTTTACTCTTGGGTTTCAAGTTGATTCATTATATCAGGTCGGTGGAAGTCCGCTGGGTGTCATGTCTTGTGACACATTTCTTTAGTCCGAACTATGGCATCGGAGGTTTGCTCACCTTCATTATAAAGCTCTACTCGATGTAAGAAAAATGGTGACTGGGATGCCCGAGTTCAGATTAGAGCAAGAAGGTGTATGTCCAGGATGTGCCGAAGGGAAGCTCAAAAGGGGACCATTCCCCTCAAGCCAAAGCAAGACCTTCGATATATTGCAGTTGGTTCACTCAAACATATCCGGTATAATACATGTGAACTCCTTGGGAGGATATTTATATTACCTCACTTTTACAGATGATTATTCTCGCAAGACTTGGATATACTTCTTGAAAAAGAAGGATGCAGTGTTTTCCTGGTTTCGGCACTTCAAAGCCTTGATTGAGAATCAAACCGAAAAGAAGATCAAGATCTTAGGGATTGATAATGGGACTGAATATGAATCCAATGAGTTTCATGACTTTTGCAAAGAGGCTGGCATTAAGAGGGAGACTACTACACCATATGCTCCTGAAAAGAATGGTGTGGCGGAAAGGAAGAATCGTACAATTGTGGAAAATGTCCGTGCTATGCTCCATGATCAAGGACTTCTGAAGTTTCTATGGGCCGAAGCTGCAAATACCGCTGTATATGTACAAAACAAATGCCCTCATCAAGCATTGGGTTCCAAGACTCCCGAAGAAATGTTCATTGGTAAGAAACCTGATGTATCTCATTTTAGAATTTTTGGAAGCCCTGCATATTTTCATGTGCCTAAAGAAAAAAGGAATAAATTGGGTGCATCTGGAAAGAAAGGAATCTTCGTGGGCTATAGCGAAAATACTAAAGGCAATAGAATCTATGTAGCTGGTCAAAGAGAAGTCGAGATTATTCATGATGTCACCTTTGACGAAGATATGGCTCTTAGCAAGGTAGACAATCTTCCTACTTTAAGGGGATCTAAAGAAGCTGACAGCGGGGAACTGAAGGAAAAAGAAGATGAGACGATGTCCGATGTGGAAGAACCTATGGATCCTATTGATCCTCCTCTACAAGAGCCTTCCTCTTCTAGGAAGAGGCTTTCATGGCTTAGGGGGACACTTGATGATGCTAAAGGACACATTGCACCCCGAGGAACCTTCCATGAAAGTAAGAAGCCGAACAGGTATCAAGGATACCTGACCATCATGAGCACGATCATCCAAAATGAAACTTCATCATTCACAAATGTCATCAAGCATGAAGGATGGAAGGATGCTATGACCGAGGAATATGAGTCCATTATGAAAAACGATGTTTGGGATGTGGTCCCCAAACCCCAGTGCAAAGTAGTTGTCACTTCAAAATGGCTTTACAAGATAAAGCATGCAGTTGATGGAAGTGCGGAAAAGTATAAGGCTCGTTTTGTCGCTCGTGGCTTCTCTCAGAAGGAAGGTATAGACTATGACCAGATATTTTCACATGTTGCTCGATATACCACCATCCGCTCGATCATAGCCCTTGCTGCTTCGCAAGGATGGAACCTACATCAAATGGATGTTAAGACTGCATTCTTACATGGTTCGATCAAAGAGGAGGTCTATGTGGAGCAACCCGAAGGATTTGAGATTTATGATCGAGAATCTCATGTGTGCAGGTTGAAGAAGGCCCTCTATGGGCTAAAGCAAGCACCCCGAGCATGGTATGAGAGGATTGATAGCTACTTGATGAAGCTAGGATTCATTAGGAGTGGAGCCGACCCTAACCTTTACTTTAAGGTTATAGATGACAAGCCTCTCATACTGGTGCTATATGTTGATGACCTCTTTCTAACAGGTGCAGACCCTCTCATTCACGAATGTAAGAGGGAGCTGGCTTCTGAGTTCGAGATGAAAGACCTAGGACTTATGCACTATTTCCTAGGACTGGAAGTCTGGCAGAAACCAGGAGAGATTTTCCTATCTCAAGGAAAATATGTGGTGAAGATATTGGAGAGATTCAGCATGGTGGACTGCAAGCCCGTAACTACCCCGATGGAGCTTGACTTCAAGAAGTTAAGCGGTAGTGCTACCGGACCTATTTTACGAAATGCTACCGAGTACTATCAACTCGTCAGAGCATTAATGTTCTTGGTGAACTCCCATCCGAATATATGCTTTGCAGTCAACACATTGAGTCAACATATGGTTGAGCTTCACTACTCACATTGGATTGGTGCCAAGAATTTGTTGAGATATCTTCGTGGCACAATCACTCATGGGTTGAGGTACACTGCCGGAGATGTGAGACTACTTGTGTATACTAATGCTGATTGGGCAGGCAGTGTGGCAGAGTACATTGCTACTAGCATGGCCTCCTGTGAGGCAGTTTGGTTGCGAAAGCTCTTCAGTGAGCTGTTTGGATTTACATTGGATACCATCGTGATTCTGTGTGACAACCAGAGTGGGATCCATTTATCAGAGAATCTCATATTTCATGATCGCTCCAAGCATATCGATATCAGGTACCACTATATTCGAGATATGGTGCAGCGAGGAGCAATAAGGCTCCAACATATCGGTACAGATGAACAGGTCGACGACATTTTGACAAAGCCCCTAGGAAAGGTCAAATTCCTGACTTTCCGAGAACGACTTGGTGTCGTTTAGAGACCCCCTTATGCGGGTCGAGTATGATGTATTGAGCTCTGGGAGCTCCAAGGGGGCACGGGGTACTTCTTGGAGTGACATGTGACCACAGGACGACTCAGCATCCCCTGGTGGTGCACTATGTACAAGGTAAAGGTTCAACCTTCCCCTGTGACACCCCGTGGCGACTGTGGAACATGATGATTAGTTTTCCTGTGGGCCAGGATGATTCGTTATCCGTGGTGACTATGGAGCAGGATGATTAGTTCTCCTGTAGGTCAGGATGATTAGTTCTCCATGGCATCCACTGGACAGGATGATTTGTTCTCCTATGGACAAGATGATTAGTTCTCCTGTCGAGGCATCCTACCCATGCAGTCTGGGACTCATGGGAAGTACCTCTCATCTAATCAATGAGTAGGGAAATGAGGATAGGGACCATAGTAGTACTATCGATGGACGCATCGTTGTATCTACCGTACTCCCTATGCTAGGATGACCTCCATTGTTCTGGGATCAGTGAGAGTGGTTCACACTCTGAGACTGACTTCGGGTCAGTGGAGGATGGTATGATACATCCTCGATCATTTCTTCTTCTTCATAGTTCGAGCAGAGCAGAGTGGGGTCAAGCTGTACAGGACAGTGCATTTGATGGATGGATAGTAGCAACGGTTTGACAGATTGCAGATGAAGTTCTCCCTAGTTGAGAGGGAGTGTTAAAATTGGCAACTAGGGCCAAACTCCATGTGGATCACCTTATTTATGGCTTATGATATTTTTCCTAGATTCCTCTCATTGAGAGGTGTAGGATTGATCTAAAGATCATCCGATTCCGATAAGTATTTATGGAGATATGAATTTATTTTGATTATGGACAAATTGTCAAGGTCGGCCAACAAACTTATGTAGGCTCAGAAGCCCAATAGTCATGTCTATTCAACCTCAACGTTTGCATATAAATACAAGGAGCATTCTCCTCATTTGGACAATTCAATTCACTCATCTTCTCTCTCTCTCCTACGCATAAAAGGAGCCTCTCTCTCTCTCTCACACATGTGGCTGAAAGGAAGACATCCTAGGGCAAGGAAGACATCCTAGTGCAAGGAAGACGCAGAAAAAAGGACGCTAGGGCAGAAAGTCATCTCTTTGACCAGTGTTGACCTTCCAGAAGTTTGGATTGGGTGTGGTTGCCTCTCCTAGATAGGCCACAATTTTTGGCATGAAAATTGAGGTGATCTGACCTCTGGTTTGACTAGTGTTGACTGCCCTAGTTTAGGGCTGTAGGTTGACTTTAGAAATCTGCAAATTGAGTGAACTATTGGGGCTGTTCAATGGTTGTTTCTTTAGGCTATTCGAGGACAAGTTGATCGGAAATTGACCAAGTATTTTAGAGGTCAATTTCAGCTAGTTTGACCAAGTTTGACTTTGCTGATCTAGGGTTTGCTGCCGCTGATATAAAATTACAGAATTCATATTTTGTACTATTTCTCTCTGCTGAACTATTGATGATAAAAGAAGATTTGATCAAAGGGTTTCCCCGCATTGGGGTTTGTCCCTGGCTAGCCACCACATCTTGTGTCTCTTGTCTTGACTTGTTTTCTATTGATCATTTAATGTTCTATCTACACTTTACTTAATGTATATGTGATTGCTAATCTATGGCTAATAAGAAGAAAAATAAGTAAACTTCTCTAAGCATAGAACATACCATAATTTAACAAAAACCCCTACTACAATTACTGGTTTACAATCTCCTACTTGTTCTTTGCATTAACAAGTTATTTAATTTCATAAACATTGATGTAAATACTATTGCATCCTACACAAATATATAGATCATGAACTGAAATAAACTAAGACAATAACACAAGGGACACCGTTATTTTTGGACAATCATCCCTGGAAAAACCCAATTCGGGAAAACCAGTGCAGCATATAGAGGGTTTGTATTATTAAGCAAATTTCGTGAATACAACTAAGGTGTCAAAAATGGCTCACCCAATAGAGAATATCCTCGACAATAGCACCTCTATCCAGAGACAAATATTCCAGAAAATCAACAATCGGATGATCAAACCCCATAATGACTACGACTGTTCCCTATTCTAGACAGCGAAAGCTGCTCCAAGCACTGCTCTAGAACCGTGTCACTCCTCTAGGAGCTGCGTCAGCCTCTCCTGGCTCAAAATATGTTGATCTGCTCCCAGTCTGCCCAACAAAATCTCCCCAGCACTGTTTTTGAGGCCCAACGTCAGCCTCCACGGCTTCTGCATCACCTATGTTAGCCTTCTGCGTCCTCTGCGTCAGCTCTTCGGCCTATGCGTCAACCCTTTTAGGCCCTGTGCTCTCTCCCGGCACTGCGTTGCTTCTCTGCTATGTATTCTTCAACCTCAGATGAAAATCCCTTGATGAACTGCCCCTCACTGCAACTCTGATCACTAACTCGATTTCCTTAGCAAACGTCGCCCCAGATTACGAATTCTTTGATCACTTGGCGTGTCTCCAACTGACCCTCAAGTCGCCTCTTATACTTTTCCTGTTGATGAATCCATGACTGAGATTAAGTCCCTAATCAATGGATAAGATTAAAGTAGGTTTGATCCTCGTCACTTAGAACCTTCTCACCCATAATTTTATTAATACCCATTAATATTTTTATTTTCCTAAGTTTAGACTTAGGAACTCATTAAAAATAATAATTATTTTAATAACTAATCATCCGGGTGGAATTTCTCTATACAATTTTTGGGTTCTGGAGATCTCATGTGTTCTAGCATCTCCACAAAATTTTGGAGCTAGAGCACATCCGATGCTACCCAAAATCAACACGTTGGTTGTCCAACAGAAAAATATAAGAAGAGGCTTGTGGGGCACTTGGAGAACACACAGAGGGGAGATCAAAAGTTCAATTTTCAGAAGCAGAGCAGTTGGCGGAGAGATTTTCGATAGTGATCTTTTGCAGAGAGAGGCAGGGATAGTATTCGAAGGGAAATATTTCCTGGTCGGAGAATACTTAGCAGAGAAGGAAGAGAGAGATCCAGTAGTGGCAGCACAGAGCTAGAGAGGCTGACGTAGGGCCACGCAAAGGCAACACAGAAGCCAAGAGGGAATTCGAAAATCAGCTGAAGGAATTGTCTGCAGAAGTCGAAAGCCGGGGTGTGAGTCCAGGAGGTGAAAATCAAATTTCCTGAGCAGCAGATTGATCAGCTAAAGGGGTGACGCTGTCCCCATAGGGTGTGATGTTGGGCTGACGCAGTGACTTCGTAGAGGCAACCAGGGGCAGTTCATTCAGTGGCTGGATTAGCCTGGATTTCCAGTGATAGTGTGAGGTAACCTCACTTATCTTTCTGCCATTGATATTCTCTATAACTGGATTTCCGGGAAGGCATCCATAGATTGTATTCAGAAATTACTACTGCTTAATAATAAAACCCTTAGCTGCTGCACCGGTTTTCCCACACTAGGTTTTTCCGGGGACATTTGTCCAAAAATAACTGTGTAGATGTGTTGTGTATTTCTTTCTTGTTCAATTTCTTGTTTCCTTATTTTATTTAAATGGTGAAGGTTGCAATGTATTCATTTTAGTGTTTACTGTAGAAAACATTAAATAATTTGGTTCAGTGATTAACAAATAGGAGAAACGTAATCAGTTGCTGCAGTAGGAATTTGGGCATCCAAATTTTCACATGGTATCAGATTTGAAGGTGAAACAATAGAGTGTCGGAAGAGCCCAGAATTGAAGGAGGAAGGGAGTTGAAAATTCTTGCAGAGGAAGCAATTCAAATCCCCTAAAGGTTCATGCAATCAGGTCAGGAGGGTAAGATTTTCGTGGTAAATCTCTCTCTGAGTGAGTCGACACAGTGGTAGGATTTCCAAATCGAGATTTGTCAGTGACATAGGGAGCAACACAACAAAAGATTCAGCGAAGAGGGGTTCTGGTGGGACGCAGTTTTATACAAGCAGTTGCTGGGCAGAAAGACATCAGAGGGAAGAGAGAGACACGGTTGAGGGAATTCTTCCTCAGAGGACTTCCAGCCAAGGAGTCTGAATTCTCACTTGCTGAGCAACAGCAGCAGAGAGGAGGTCATTCGACATTTTGATTGTCAGAGATGGCAGCCAGTGGACTGAGAGATCAGGATAGGTTGGATGGGGCATCCAACTATATGATTTGGAAGGCAAGGATGTCATGCCTTCTGGATGAGCATTTTCTCAAAGTCTACGTCGACAGTGTGGTAGCTAAACCTGTGGATCCAGATCCGCTCAAGAAGTACAAGGGAGAAATGGCGAAGACAAAGAGAATGATCCTCGACGGAGTGAAGGATCATATATTCTATCACATTGCTGGTAGAAACATTGCCAAGGAGATGTGGGATGCATTGTTGAAGCTATATCAGGGATCTTTTGAGTAGCAGAAGATGTACTTGGAGAAAAATATGAGATCTATGCAAATGCAGAAGGAGGAATGCATTGATCCATTCCTTGCAAAGCTTCTGGAGACCCGAGATTTGTTGGCAGCTGCGGGGTCAACACCTCAAGGTTCCGAGATGGTAAGAATGGCCCTAAATTTAGTATTTGAGGAGTGGAAAGTCTTTGTATAGAGCATCCTGGGCAGGGCGACTTTGCCAAACTGGGATGAAATGTGAGCAACTCTTAAGCAAGAGGAGCTGAGGAGAGACTTGGTCAAGTGTAAACTTGACCGAAGCAGTAGCAGTGGGTTGAAGCCCAAGTAGGAGGAAGAGAATGCAGTCCTCGCATCCAAGGGGGACAACAGGAGCAACGGAAGAAGAAGAAAGATGTTTCAAAGATCAAATGCTTTAGGTGCTGTGAATTCAGTCACTACGCAACATAGTGTCCTCTCAGGAAGAAGGACAAAGATAAGAAGCATGATCTGAAAGTTGCAGTTGTGAAGATCGAGGAGTTCGCCGTGATAGCCCAGGGATCTCTAAGAGGGAGGTGGGGTGATATAGAGTTGTAGTTCGAAAGGACTGCAGATGGGCAGGATCCTTGAGGAGCCCACCTCTCGGATCAATTCCTTGCTACGGGAGCCCAGATCAGTAGTAGTAGGATGGACCAGTGTCAGTTGGTGCAGAGGAGTGCTAGAGTGACAGTTGCAGTGGCTAGTAGCGCCAGAGACTGAGCAGCGCAGAGCAGAGTTGGCAGCAGTGCAGATGGCACAGAGCAGAGGTCAGCAACAACGCAGAGGCTTTAGAGGGTTAGCATAGAGACTAGCAGCAGTCAGAACTCCAGCAACGAGATGCAACATTCCAAACACCAGTTTAGTAATCGGGGATGCTTTTCCATTGCTGATGCAGTAGCAGCAATAGTTGGAGAAGGTTGCAGTGTAGACGCAGCTGGCACTGGCAGTGCCAGTGGCAACATGGATGCAGAATTGAGAGGGAGTTGCAGTACGGATGTAGTGTTGACAGTGGCAGGGTCAACAACAGCAAAGATGCAATATTTGCGCAGTAGTTGGTGGATAGGATGTCAGACATCAGCAGCGCAGAAGGAGATGTTACAAAACAGAGTGATGCTTCAGCAGGTTGCATTGCTAGAGCACATTCCTCGCTAAGAGGGAGTGTTGATTTCTGGTAGCATCAGATGTGTTCTAGGTCTCAAAATTTGTAGGGAGGCTTAAACACATGCATTCTCCAATACCTAGAAAACATTTTGGGAAATTCCACTTGGACACAATTTTATTAAAATAATTAATTATATTTAATGGGACCCTAAGTCTAAACTTAGGAAATTAAAATAATTAATGGGTATTAATCTAAACTATGGGTGTAACTTCTACTAGAAGACGAGGATCAAGCCAAAAGGATCTAAGCCATTGATTAGAAGTTAATATGGGTTGTTGGTTGTCCAACAGAAATATATAAGAAGAGGCTTGAGGGGTACTTGGAAAACACACAGAGGGGAGACCAGAAGTTTGATTTTTTGAAGCAGAGCAATTGCTGGGGAGATTTTCGATAGTGATCTTTTGCAAAGAGAGGCAGGGATAGTATTCGAAGGGAAATATTTCCCAGTCGGAGAATACTTAGCAGAGAAGGCAGAGAGAGATGGAGCAGTGGTAGCGCAAAGCTAGAGAGGCTGACGCAGGGCCACACAGGGCCATGCAGAGGTAGGACAGAAGCCAAGAGGGAATTCGAAAATCATGGGTTCTTGAATGACAAAGGAGGCTCATCTAGGGCCTATAGGATCTAGTGTGATGGCCATGATGATGGGGTAGAGCTCATGTATTGGCTTTTGCCCACGTGATAAATGTGTTTGTCTCAGTCATATTTTGCATTTTGTGGTACATCTTCCCATTGAATATGGCCAATTATTCTTTTACTTTTCTTTTCAGCTGCATCAACCTCCAGGGCATCATTCCAGCGCTGACCCAAGGTGTGGGAAAGGGGAAGGGGAAGGCTAACCCTATGTGGACCCAGTGGAGATATGTGGACCTAGGTGGGATAAATGATGAATGGGGTTATAATGAGTGGAAGCGGAGTGATATAATGTGGATGAGGGAGTAGGACCACTCAACCAAAATCAGGGTTTCCCATGTAGCACCATCCCTAAATCCCAAAGGTCAGTAAAAGAGATCCCACGGGACTAAGATCCAAGGTTAACATCCAAAAGAGGTCTAGGGGAAAAGAGGAAAGACCTAGTCCACTCTTTGCACCGAATCCCCCCATTAATCCATGCCCAAAGGTATCCATGATAAGCAAACTACAATACTCAATTACCAAATGACAAGGCATACCTTTAGGTTCGGGAGGTCCATCTTCAAACATACGATCATAACAGATGGGTGAGGGACCACATGGTTCGCTCAGGTGGCGGAGAAATGGCACAAGCTAGTTGGTGGCTGCAAGGGGCTACTGGCAGAGGGCCATCTTGGAGAAAAAATTTCTCCTAGGGATATCCCCCACAAAATGGTGGGTAACATCTGGCTGCAACTGGGACATGATCTCTTGAAGAAGTGGATGAAGCTACTCGAACTCCAACAATCTCTTGGTTACCGTAGACCTGTTACCTGCACATATAATAGATGAAAAACATGGGGCAACATGCTTTCTTAGTGTCTCATGATCGCACATGCTTGGATTAGTCCCATAAAATCGACTCATAAAAGTAAACTTTCAAATGCTTTTTTAAAATATAAATGCAACGAATCTATAATGAGAAATATCATATGATATTAGTTTTAATGCAAAATCGACATGCAATGCATCCTACTCTACCATGCATATGGTACAATGTTAAGTCTCAAGGAAAGGGGTGATATGACTTAACTTGACCGGCTCAGGCCAAAGTTTGTCGCTGAGTCTAGCCATATAATAATAGTCCTCCCCAACTTTTTCATGAATCTTGATAGGCATTGGGTCTCTATCAACCAAGACCAAGTCCTCGGCCTTATATTCCTTTTTAGGTTTCCATTTTTTAAATATAAATGCAACAAATCTATCATGAGAAATATCATATGATATTAGTTCTAATGCAAAATCAACATGCAATGCATCCTACTCTACCATGCATATGGTACAATGTCACGTCTCAAGGAAAGGGGTGATATGACTGAACTTGACCGGCTCAAACCAAAGTTTGTCGTTTAGTCTAGCCATATAATAATAGTTCTCCCCAACTTTTTCATGAATCTTGATAGGCATTGGGTCTCTATCAACCAAGACCAAGTCCCCGACCTTATATTCCTTTTTAGGCTTCCACTTTTTACTCGTCTTGTGATTTGGTTGTTTGAGAATGCAAACTTCTTGTGATGGGAAAATAGGAGAAGGCTTCTCGATTTCATGTGTTTAATAGTATGGGATTGGTCCAGGCTTGATCACATGAGAAAGGTAGGTAGGCTCTCTATAGAGGACAAAAGGGGTACCATCGGTTTGTGGGATAGTAGCATATGACAAGTCCATTTGGAGATGGCCTCCAACTATGGCTCCCCACTTCCTAGATAAGAGCATCCCCCATACATCAGGGACATCTATGACCACAACATCCATGAGAAGTGATATATCAGGGTTCCAATCCAAAGAGACCTTTACGTCTTTTATAAGACCTTCCACCTCTACAGGCTTAGAGTTAAAAAACCACATACCTTTTTGTATGAGCGAGTGATGTTGAGACCTAATTGGTTCATAATCTTTAAAGGCATGATGTTTACAGAAGCCCCTGAGTCTAACATACAATTGTGTAAGAGGAGGTCATTGATAGCCAAAGTGAGCATAAATGGTTCATACCCAGGGTTTCGATCAGGAATATGAATGTTTTGTCCTCTTTAGGTGGTTCCTTAGAGGTTGTAGGGTCTTTATTATTGTCCTTTCATGAATATTGGACCCCTTTGAACCTTCCTTTGCTATCAGTATTAAGAATGGATTCTTCCTTTTCCTCTTTAAGGATGACCTCACTAATGGGAGGGTCTGTGTATGAACCTCCCAACAAAATATTGAAAATGTCAGATTATACAAGGTTAGCTTGCTCATCTATTTCTTCATCATCACTTCCCCCTTCTACACTTCTCTCATATTTGGAAGATGAGTCTTGCTCAACTGCGTTAGTTGGAACCAAAGTGTTTGGGATTTGAGATGAGATCGACTTATCCTCTTCATTTTTCTTTTTGGGAAAGGGTTTTCCTTTTGGAATATAACTAGATTTTTGGGCCCTTTCCAAAGTAGTTATTTTATTCATGATAACCCTGTCACATGAGTTGACTTGTTCACTAAACTCCATTTTCTTAAGGATGGCCAAGAGGGTTTCTTCGTGTTGATCTTTAGATTTTTCCGTCTTGACTTCAATTTTATCTCTAGGGTGGTCAGTGACATCCACTTTCGAGATTTGTAAGTTTTCTTCAACTTCCATTGCTATCTCTTTGGCTTCAGCCAAAGTGGAAGGCTTCTTGTCCCTTAATGCATAGGTCAAGTGACCACCCACGACTTTTAAGAATTTGTCAAGGATGTTAGCTTCAAAGGGTTTCAAATGATTGGGGATATCCTTGACTACCCTATCAAATTTTTGAATGAACTCCCGAATGTCTTCCCTTCCCTTAGTTATTTGATAGAATTTTTCAATGTGAAAGGTTCCTTGGGCATTGACATCCCCAAATTACGTAATGGTGTTTGACTGGAAGCAGACTCTTGCCTCCATGGCATCCAAGTACAATGATTTGGAACCAATTTCAACCTCCTTCTGAAGCATGAGCAACATTGTTCTAATTTGGAGAGGACCACTGATGTAGTTTTGAATGTTCTATCTATTCAACTCCAAATCTTCCTTGGTGGCAATCTATCTTAGCTGCTCCAAGAACTCTTCGTTCTCCTGCTTGACCTAGTTCCTGGGTTTAGACTCGGTGAGCGAACCAACTGATGGGATCTTGTTTGCATTCAACAAGACATCCAAATGGTTGTATAACCGTACATATGAGGCCCGAATACTACCAATGAAAGAGGCAAGTTTCCTGTTGTTTTGAATCAACATTCAGACCTTTGATTTCTCCAACACTTCCTGTGGCTTCACTTTCATTCCCATGTTAAGTGGTGCTCCTTTGTGTCGCATTGTCCATTCATGCAAATGCCATGACAACTTGTATATTCTTGAGAGTTTTAACGAAGTCTTTGCTCTGCTCTTGCAAGCCATGTAGGCAGACAACTGCCTTATGTACGGTAATGAGCTCCTCATAGAGGTCGCACATGGTCTCTCCAAGTGTTGATACTTCAGCAAGTATCATTGTTCTCATCTCCTAAAAGTGGACCCGTGTGAAAGCTACATTCTGTGCTGCTACGCAAAGTTGTTCTGCCTCTTGCTTGGTAGCCTGTAAATCCTGTGCCAATTGCTTATTCTCAGCCATCAAATACTGAGTGTTTGATCTTGCTGCACCTGCGAAGGCCAAGTTGGCTTCGACAATGGCATTTGGATTCTTCCTAGTGTCCGCCACTATCACCCTTTCTCTAATGAATGCAAGCGATGTGAGGCCATCTGGAAAATTCTTTCTTTGTGTTTGCACAATATTCTTCTGTATTTCATCATATGACAGATTGTACAAGCCCATTACCGGATCATCATCAAGAGGAACAATTTCCCCTTCCTTGGTTGGAGCTAACTCTACTGCTGGAGGTGGTGGAGATTGAACTGTGACTTGCGGTGCGCTTGGCATCAGGTCGACATCTTCATTCTGCGGCTCCAATTCTACCTCCATGTCATTGATCTCAATTAGTTCTTTAATCTGCTGAGCAAGCTCCTTGTCCTGCATCTATTTGCTCTTTTCCTCTATTGTTGTCTGGTTCTATTCCCACTCTTTGTGAAAATTTGGTAGCCCAAATTTCTACTGCAGCAACTGATTAAGTTCCTTCTCTTTGTTAATTACTAAACAAATTATTTACTGCTTCCTACGAAAAATATCGAAACTAATACACTGCAACCTTCACCAAATAAAATTATATGCAGAAACAAGTAACTGAGCAAGAAAGAAATACACAACACATTACACAATTATTTTTGGACAAATGTCCCCGACAAAACCGAATGTGGGAAAACCAATGTAGTTGCTAAGGGTTTGTATTATTAAGAAGTAGTTTTCTGAATACAATCTCTAGATGCGTTGCTGGCTATCCAATACAATGAATATGACTGACAGAAGATTAGTGAGAAATACCTCACACTATCACTGGCGATCTCGAATGATCCAGCCACAAAATGGCTTGTCCCTTGCTGCCTCAGCGTAGTCACTGCGTATGCCCAACTTCACAACTTCTAGGGACAACGTCACCCCTTTTGCTGATCAATTTGCCTCTAAGACTTTGATTTTGTCCTCTCGATCTCACATCCCGACTTCCGACCTTAGAAATCGACCTCTCCAGCAAAAATACGGATCTCCTCAAAGCTCTGTGTTGTCTCTGCGTCTATAGTATCCTTGTCGGCAATATGACACACTACATGATCCCTCACTCCATCGAGGATCAATCGTTTGGCCTTTGCCATTTCGACCTTGTACTTCTTGAGCGGATCCGGATCTGTAGGTACAATTACCACACTGTCAACGTATGTTTTGAGATCGTGCTCATCCAGAAGGCATAAGATCCTTGCCTTACATATCAGATAGTTGGATGCACCCTCCAATCATCCTGATTTCGCAACCCATTAGCTAACATCTATGCCAACGAAATGTCCAACTGCCTCCTCTCTCCTCTGCACTGTTGTTGGGCTGGCCTATGCACTCCCTGTTGGAGTTAGTAGATCTGTTGCTCCTTGTTGCTGCTCAGCAAATGAGAATTCAGACTTCTTGGCTGGAAGTCCTTAAAGGAAGAATTCCCACAACAATGTCTCTCTTCTTCCTTCTGTCATTTTTCTGCCACAACAATTGCTGCAAAAAATTACGTCACACCAGAAACCTCCTCTTCGCTGAAGCTTTTGTGCTGCACCCTTTGACACTGGAAAAATTCGATCTGGAAGTCTTACCTCTCAGACGACTCACTTAGAGAGAGCCCTTCCTCAAAAAATTTGCCCTCCTGGCCTAGACTGCGCAATCCCTCTGGGGATTCGATTTGATGCCTACAGAACACTTCGACCCACCTTCTCTTCAGCGTTGGGTTCTTCCGGATCTGCTCTCCTTCTTCACCTGCACTTCTAATACCAAGTGAAAATTTGGTAGCTCAAATTTCTACTGCAACAACTGATTAAGTTCCTTCTATTTGTTAATTACTGAACAAATTATTTACTGGTTCCTACAACAAATATCGAAACTAATAAACTACAACCTTCACCAATTAAGATTATATGCAAGTAACTGAGCAAGAAACAAATACATAATTATTTTTGGACAAATGTCCCTAGAAAAACCCAATGTGGGAAACCCGGTGTAGCAACTGAGGGTTTGTATTATTAAGCAGTGGTTTTTTGAATACAATCTCTGGATGCCTTGTTGGCTATCCAGTATAGTGAATATCACTGAGAGAAGATTAGTGAGAAATACCTCACACTATCACTGGTGATCTCGACTAATCCAGCCAGAGAATGGCTTGTCCCTTGCTATCTTTGCGCAGTCACTGCAAAGGCCCAGCGTCACAGCTTCTAGGGACAACGTCACCCTTTCTGTTGTTCGATTTGCCTCGAAGACTTCGATTCTGTCCTCCCAGTCTCACAACCCAGATTTCGGCTTTAGAAATCGACCTCTCCAGCAAAAATACGTATCTCCTCAAGCCTTTGCGCTGCCTCTGCGTCAGCCTGCGCTGCCCAGTGTAGCCTTTGTGCTGCAGCCTGCCTCTGCGTCAGCCTGCGCTGCCCAGTGTAGCCTTTTTGCTGCCTCTCCCAGATCTCTCTCTACCTCCTCTGCTGAGTATTCCCAGATCGAGAGAAATCTCCAACCGAAACTATCCCTCCCCCTCACTGCAAGAAATCACTACGAATCTCACTGGCAACTGCGGCGCTACTCTCTTCATAAATTCAATCTCTGATCTTCCACTCGATGTGTTTTCCAAATGCCCATCAAACCTCCTCTTATAATCCTTCTGTTGAGAGCCAACGACACATATTAGATTCTAATCAATGGCTCAGATCATTTTGGCTTGATCCTCGTCTTCTTCTAGAGGTTTCACACACAGTTTGATTAATACCCTTTAATTATTTTAATTTCCTAAGTTTAGACTTAGGCACCCATTAAAAATAATTAATTATTTTAATAAAACTGTCTCCTGGTGGTGTTGGCATTACGATACAGGTGTTGTCCTTGATGGAAACTCACATATATGATACCAAGAAATGAATCAGTGATGTATGATGGCAGGTCACAGTGCAACAGGTCAATTCAGAGGTAACAACAAAGGATTACAGATCAGACTCCAGAGATTGAAGAAAGAGAATGTTTTAAGAAGTATACGTTGGTTCACCTAATCGAAGTCGCGTATACAAGCGGGTACACAGAAAACAAAAAGCATATATGTATGCACGCACTTTCATAGAAGGAAAAACAGGTATGGGATGGAAAACTAAGATTAAAGAACACTAGGGGTTCCTACCATGGTATTGACCAATGGTAATGAGCGCGGCAAAGAATATTGATACCATCAAAGAATACCAACAGCATAACTATGGTTTTGGTCCGAGGTATTGAAAAAGGATCTAAGTATATAAGAAGGAGAAGATCAAAGGGCTAAGTGTGCAAGCAATGAATATCTTATGAAGAGTTAGATCAAAAGAAAATATGCATGTTATGGGTTTCTGGTGCTTTGCTTGATCTGAACTAAGTATGCACCTAAGTGTTTGATAATGGATGAGATTTAATGATGGATCGAGATCATAAGACTTGAAAAGAATTATCATTATGTAGTCTGATAATGGATAGTCTAGATTTGATTGCTAACACATGTTTTATCCTTTATATGCTATGATTTGAGTATATGTGAAGTCTGGAATAGTTGCGAAGTTATAAGTATTTATTTGCAGATCTATAGACTGGTTTGCCTTGGTGAAGACGTGTATACACACTGGTTCGGCACTTTTAAGTAGCGTATACATTCTGAAATATGATGTTTGAAGTTGAAGTTGGTTCTGGTTGTTGATGTAGAGTTCTAGGTTCAGCTCTGTGTTCACATGATAATGATCTAAATGTTCAGATTGATTGATTGTGATTTGCTTCAGAGTCGATGGGGTTTAGTGATTGGTTGTATTGTAGTGGTGACTAATTTTGAGTTTCAATGTTACTGATGGGTCCAGTATGAATATTGGATGAAACATGGCCTTCATATTGTATTGTTGTGTGCCATGAGTATCCAATCTGAAAATTTATGAAACGTGGTGCCGGGAGGAAGAGAAAAGGTCATAGCCTTCTGTAGGCTGTCGCCTATGTATTGGTAAACATATTAGCGAGTACAAGAGCCAAGGGGTTGGAGCTTCCTTCCAGTAGCAGCTGGAGAACAAGTGAAGGTTGGAGCCTTCTGTAGGCTGATGCCTACGTACTGGTACAAGAGCTAGGGGGTTGTAGCTCCCTTCCAATAGAAGCTGGAGAACGAGAGAAGGTTGTAGCCTTCTACAGGCGGGTGCCTATGTACTGGTATGAGTCTGCACCAGTACAAGATTGTAAATAGATTTTCTTTATATTAAAAGAAGACAGAGACGACAACAGCAGGAGGTTTTTCTCTCGCATTGGGTTTCCACCTTAAATCTTGGTATTCATGTGTGTTGCTTATGTGTGATGGTTTATTCTGTTATTACTACACTACTAATGCACTGATTAAAGATCAACATATGATGAATTAACTGAATCATAAGTTCACTGGATATACGGAGGTTTCCTTAAGAACAGTTGCATGCACATGCGAGTTCCCTTCACTGAAGTAGTGTATATAAATCTGACGATGAAATGAACAAGTTACTGATTTGTAAATACTGATTCACCCCCCCCAGTTTTTTTCCCAACAATTGGTATCAGAGCAGGTCTAATGGCAGAAGGTTGATCGCTTGAAGGAGATCCGTAGAGACAATGGGAAAGAAGCAAAAGAAGAAAGAAACTCAAAAGAAGAAGACAGCTCAAAGCAACAGTGACAGTGTTAGAGACGATTGGCTATCAGGTGGAAGCAAATATTCAGATTCAGAATCACCTCAGAATGAAGATGAACAAGCAAAAGAATTATTAGGTACTGATCTTTGCCCTCTGGTGATCCCTTTCTCAGTTATATTGAAGATAGGGAATGTGTGGGAAACCTAATGAAGGCAGAAGTTAAAAGGCTCTTAGATAAAGTTAGAGATCAACAAGATCTGTTTAACAAAAGGGCGTGTACCTTCAAAGAAGAAGTTACCCAATTAGATCAGTTGCAGGAAGGAAACAAATCAAGGAAGCAGTACAAGGAAAAGGAAGATCAATGTCAAAGGCTGCAAGATGAAGTGAAATCATTGAGAAATGAAGAGAATGAAAATGATACAACAACCATGGAACTTAAAGAAGGAACCAGTTACTATGAAGGTCTTGAAGCTGAGGTCATCTCTCTAAAAGAAGATCTTGAAAATTCAAATAAGCAGAATGAAAAACTATGTCAATCATTTGAAGAAAAAGAAAATGAGATTCTCAAATTAAGACAACAAGTGGAAGAAGGAAGAAAGGTTGAAGAAATCATAAAGAAGCAATAATTGGAAAAGGAAGAGCAATATCAGGTTGAGGTAAATATCTTAAAACATAAATTAGAAGAAAAGGATAAACTGTTACGATTTCAAGATAGTACTAAGATTTTGGATAACATTCTTAGTAGTCAAAGGTCTCCTACCATCAAAACTGGTCTTGGTTTTCATGAAACAGTTGAAGGTGAATCTAGCTCACAAGATGAGGCAAGGAACTCTAATGCAAATTTTGAAATGCTCAACCAGGATATAAGAGGTCAACCCCATCAACCAAGGAAATAAAGGATTCAAAGAAAATCATTTACTCCTAACTATGGAAGTGTTAATCAAATGAATATTGTTGAATGTTTTAGATGTCATAATTTTGGACATGTTGCAACTAGATGCAAAAGTAGAATGTTTCAAGCTAATAACCATCTCACAAAAACATCATCAGCTTCCAGGTACTTTAAGGGATATTGTTTTTCTTGCAATATGTTTGTTCACAAAGCCATTGATTGCTATAGAGGGAATATGAAACATACAAGATGTTATGCTTGTAACAAGTTTGGGCGTATAGCAAAAGAATGCAGGAGTAAATTTCGGCTAACATACCAAAAGGAGCAAACATCATCACACTCCAAGGTATGGAAGAAAAATAAATTACTGTCAGAAAGATGTGGCATAGCTTAGTGTACAGACATAACAGACTCAGGGGGAGCTGAAAGTGTGAAACTTTAGTATTCCAATTCACATACAGAGTTATTATGAAGACAAGTCGCGTATATACGCAAGTTAGAAGCTGCACAATCGCGTATATGTTGGTTTGATGAAGAAGCAGTGGGATAGACTCTGGAAAAGGGATATGATATTGTTCAGTCACTTATCAATTATCTTTTTTGTTCTGATTGATGATGATTATAGTTTGTTGGTGATATGTAGAAGTGCTTTTGGCTCTCATAAGTTGTTGATGACTTGATGAATAACTGGTTGATGATGATTCCTTGATAATTCTTACTGACAAATGCAATGATCAGATTTGACAGTGAACAGTTGGAACAGGTTCAGGGGCAGCATAATTTATGCTTCTAATAATGCATTGTTTGCATTATGTTTTGATTTAGAAGACCTTGGCACATTATGATGCTTATGTTGCTGAAATGTTGGATCAAATTATGCTGAAGATAGAGGTGGCCTATGATGAAATCTCAGATGATACTTATATTGCTTGATCCACATAGTTGTTTTGATTCAGATTTAACTCTTTTGATGATGGACATATATAGGCTGTTGATCTTGATATTGCTGAGAGATGCTTATGGTGTAGATCATATATGGTGTATGATAGTCGCTGATGACTCTCATAGTCTTGTTTAGATCGTTGGTCTTTGTTATAAATGTCATGTATATCATTTGATGTAAAGGTCATGTAAAGACCTATGATGTAATAATTGTTATATTCAGTCATGTAAGGACTTTTGAGATCATGTCAAATTTTGTATATCCCCACTTGGTTGGGTGATTGATGTATGTATGGTTCATTGGGGATAGGAAGGTTATACTCACATAGTTGAGTTATAGAGTCATGTTATTCTTTTAAAAATTATCTCTGCAGACTCTGCATGTGCTAAGGGGGAGCATGGAGATTATAGTGCATCTCAACATATACTAAGGGGGAGAATATCTTGGTCTGCCCTTTGCCCTTGATGTCAAAGGGGGAGAGTATCTTGGTGTTGTTTGATATATCTAATAGGTTCAGCAACTTGATGTAATAAACACCAATATGGTTGCCATCAAGTCCAAAGGGGGAGATTGTTGGCATTATGATACAGGTGTTGTCCTTGATGGAAACTCACATATATGATACCCAGAAATGAATCAATGATGTATGATGGCAGTTCACAATGCAACAGGTCAATTCAGAGGTAACAACAAAGGATTACAAATAAGACTCCAGAGATTGAAGAAAGAGAATGTTTTAAGAAGTATACGTTGGTTCACCTAATCGAAGTCACGTATATAAATGGGTACACAGAACAAAAAGAGCTTATACGTATGCATGAGCTTTCACTTTCATAGAAGGACAAGCGCGTATGGGATGGAAAGCTAAGATTAAATAATACTAGGGGTTCCTACAATGGTATTGACCAATGGTAATGAGCACGGCAAAGAATATTGATACCATCAAAGAATACCAGCAGCACAACTATGGTTTTGGTTTGAGGTATTGAAAAAGGATTTAAGTATATAAGAAGGAGAAGATCAAAGGCTAAGTGTGCAAGCAATGAATATCTTATGAAGTATGAACCTAAGTGTTTGATGATGGATGAGATCTAACGATGGATAAGAATCCTAAGACTTGAAATGAATTATCATTATGTGGTTTGATAATCCATAGTCTAGATCTGATTGCTAACACATGTTTTATCCTTTATGTGCTATGATATGAGTATATGTGAAGTCTGGAATAGCTGCCAAGGTATAATTATTTATCTGAAGATCTATACGTTGGTTCGCCTTGGTGGAGACACGTACACATGCTAGTTCGGCACTTCTAAGTAGCGTATACATTCTGAAATATGATGTTTGAAGTTGCAGTTGGTTTTGGTTGTTGATGCAGAGTTTTGGGTTCAGCTCTACGCTTTGGTGACAATGATCTGATTGTTCAGATTGATTGATTGTGATTTGCTTCAGAGTTGATGGGTTCAGTGATTGGTTGTATTGTAGTGGTGATTGATTTTGAGCTTCAATGTTACTGATGGGTCCAGTATGAAAATTGGATCAAACGTGGCCTTCATATTGTATTGTTGTGTATCAGGAGTATCTAGTTTGAAAATTTATGAAACGTGGTCCTTGGAGGAAGAGAGAAGTTCGTAGCCTTCTGTAGGCCGGTGCCTACATACTAGTAAACATATTGGCCAGTACAAGAGACAGGGGGTTGGAGCTTCCTTCTAGTAGCAGCTGGAGAATGAGTGAAGGTTGGAGCCTTCTGTAGGCCGATGCTTACATACCAGTAAACATATTGGCTAGTACAAGAGCTAGGGGGTTGTAGCTCCCTTCCAGTAGAAGCTGGAGAATGAGAGAAGGTTGTAGCCTTCTGCAAGTGGGTGCCTGCGTACTGGTATGAGTCTTCACAAGTACAAGATTGTAAGCAAATTTTCTTTATATTAAAAGAAGACAGAGATGACAGCAGCAGGAGGTTTTTCTCTCGCATTGGGTTTCCACCTTAAATCTTGGTATTCATGTGTGTTGCTTATGTGTGATGGTTTATTCTGTTATTACTACACTACTGATGCATTGATTAAAGATCAACATATCATGAATTAATTGAATCATAAGTTCACTGGATATACACTGGTTTCTTTAAGAACAGTTGCATGCACATGCAAGTTCCCTTCACTGAAGTAGCATATATAAATCTGATGATGAAATGAAAAAGTTATTGATTTGTAAATACTGATTCACCCCCCCACCCCCCTCAGTTTTTTTCCCAACAATTGTTATCAGAGCGGGTCCTTTGGCAGAAGCTTGATTGCTTGAAGGAGATCCATAGAGACAATAGGAAAGAAGCAAAAGAAGAAAGAAACTCAAAAGAAGAAGACAGCTCAAAGCAACAGTGGCAGTGTTAGAGACGATTGGCTGTCAGGTGGAAGTAAATATTCAGATTCAGAATCACCTCAGAATGAAGATGAACAAGCAAAAGAATTATCAGATACTGATTCTTTGTCCTCTGGTGATCCCTTTCTCTGTTATATTGAAGATAGTGAATGTGTGAGAGATCTAATGAAGGCAGAAGTTAAAAGGCTCTCAGATAAAGTTAGAGATCAACAAGATCTATTTAACAAAAGGGAGTGTACCTTCAAAGAAGAAGTTACCAGATTAGCTCAGTTGGAGGAAGGAAACAAAGCAAGGAATCAGTACAAGGAAAAGGAAGATCAATGTCAAACGCTGCAAGATGAAGTGACATCATTGAGAAATGAAGAGAATGAAAATGATACAACAACCAAGGATCTTAAAGAAAGAACCAGTTACTGTGAAGGTCTTGAAGCTGAGGTCATCTCTCTATAAGAAGATCTTGAAAATTCAAATAAGTAGAATGAAAAATTACTTCAAGCATTTGAAGAAAAAGAAAATGAGATTCTCAAATTAAGACAACAAGTGGAAGAAGGAAGAAAGGTTGAAGAAATCATGAAGAAGCAATATTTGGAAAAAGAAAAGCAATATCAGGTTGAAGTAAATATCTTAAAAGGTAAGTTAGAAGAAAAGGATAAACTTATGATTTCAAGATAGTACTAAGATATTGGATGATATTCTTAGTAGTCAAAGGTCTCCTACTATCAAAATTGGTCTTGGTTTTCATGAAACTGTTGAAGGTGAATCTAGCTCACAAGATGAGGCAAGGAACTCTAATGCAAATTCTAAAATGCTCAACCAGGATATAAGAGGTCTACCCTATCAACAACCAAGGAAATAAAGTATTCAAAGAAAATCATTTACTCCTAACTATGGAAGTGTTAATCAAATGAATATTGTTGAATGTTTTAGATGTCATAATTTTGGACATGTTGCAACCAGATGCAGAAGTAGAATGTTTCAAGCTAATAACCGTCTCATAGAAAGATCATCAGCTTCCAGGTACTTTAAGGGATATTGTTTTTCTTGCAATATGTTTGGTCACAAAGCCATTGATTGCTATAGAAGGAATATGAAACATATAAGATGTTATGCTTGTAACAAGTTTGGGCATATAGCAAAAGAATGCAGGAGCAAATTTCAGCGAACATACCAAAAGGAGAAAACATCATCACACTCCAAGGTATGGAAGAAGAAGAAATTACAGTCAGAAAGATGTGGCATAGCTTAGTATACAGACATAACAAACTCAAGGGGAGCTGAAAGTGTGAAACTTCAGTATTCCAATTCTCATACAGAGTTATTATGAAGACAGGTCGCGTATATACGTGAGTTAGAAGCTGCACAATTGCGTATATGTTGGTTTGATGAAGAAGAAGTGGGACAAAATCAGGAAAAGGGGTCTAATATTGTTCAGTCACTTATCAATTATCTTTTATATTCTGATTGATGATGATTATAGTCTGTTCAGTGTTGATGATATATAGAAGTGCTTTTGGCCCTCATATGTTGTTGATGACTTGATGAATAACTGGTTGATGACGATGCCTTGATAATTCTTATTGACAAATGCAATGATCAGATCTGATAGTGAACAATTGGAACAGGTTTAGGGGGAGCATATGCTATGCTTCTAACAATACATTGTTGGCATTATGTTTTGCTTTAGAAGACCTTGGTACATTATAATTCTTATGTTGCTGAAATGTTACATCATACTATGCTGAAGACAGAGGTGGCCTATGATGAAATCTCAGATGATACTTATATTGCTTGATCCACATAGTTGTTTTGATTCAGATAACTCTTTTGATGATGGACATATACAGGTTGTTGATCTTCATGCTGCTGACATATGCTTATGGTGCAAATCATATATGGTGTATGATAGTGGTTGATGACTATCATAGTCTTGTCTAGATTGTTGGTCTTTGTTATAAATGTCATGTATATCATTTGATGTAAAGGTCATGTAAATACCTATGATGTAATAATTGTTATATTCAGTCATGTAAGGACTTTTGAGATCATGTCAAATTTTGTATATCCCCACTAGGTTGGGTGATTGATGTATGTATGAGTCATTGGTGATAGGAAGGTCATACTCACATAGTTGAGTTATAGAGTCATGTTATTCTTTTAAAAATTATTTCTGCAGACTCTGCATGTGCTAAGGGGGAGCATGGAGAGTATAGTGCATCTCAACATATACTAAGGGGGAGAATATCTTGGTCCGCCCTTTGCCCTTGATGTCAAAGGGGGTGAGTATCTTGGTGTTGTTTGATATATCTAACAGGTTCTACAACTTGATGTAATAAACACCAATATGGTTTTCATCAAGTCCAAAGGGGGAGATTGTTGGCATTATGATACAGGTGTTGTCCTTGATGGAAACTCACATATATGATACCCAGAAATGAATCAGTGATGTATGATGGTAGTTCATAGTGCAACAGGTCAATTCAGAGGTAATAACAAAGGATTACAGATCAGACTCTAGAGATTGAAGAAAGAGAATGTTTTAAGAAGTATACGCTGGTTCACCTAGTCGAAGTCGCATATACAAGCGGGTACACAGAACAAAAAGAGCGTATACGTATGCACACACTTTCACAGAAGGAAAAGCGCATATGGGATGGAAAACTAAGATTAAAGAATACTAGGGGTTCCTACGATGGTATTGACCCATGGTAATGAGCACAGAAAAGAATGTTGATACCATCAAAGAATACCAACAACATAACTATGGTTTTGGTCTGAGTTATTGAAAAAGGATCTAAGAATATAAGAAGGAGAAGATCAAAGGGCTAAGTGTGCAAGCAATGAATATCTTATGAATATTTACATCAAAAGCAAATATGCATGTTATGGGTTTCTGGTGCTTTTCTTAAGTGTTTGATGATGGATGATATCTAATGATGGATCAGGACCATAAGACTTGAAATGAATTATCATTATGTGGTTTGATAATGGATAGTCTAGATCTGATTGCTAACACATGTTTTATCCTTTATGTGCTATGATATGAGTATATATGAAGTTTGGAATAGCTGCGAAGTTATAAGTATTTATCTGCAGATCTATATCCTAGTTCGCCTTGGTGAAGGCACATATGCACGCTGGTTCAGCGCTTCTAAGTAGCGTATACATTCTGAAATATGATGTTTGAAGTTGTAGTTGGTTCTGGTAGTTGATGCGGAGTTCTGGGTTCAGCTTTTTGTTCTGGTGACAATGATTTGATTGTTTAGATTGATTGATTGTGATTTGCTTCGGAGTTGATGGGTTTTAGTGATTGGTTGTATTGTAGTGGTGACTGATTTTGAGCTTCAATGTTACTGATGGGTCCAGTATGAAAATTGGATCAAACGTGGCCTTCATATTGTATTGTTGTGTATCAGGAGTATCTAGTCTGAAAATTTATGAAACGTGGTCCCTGGAGGAAGAGAGAAATTCGTAGGCTTCTGTAGGCCGGCACCTACATACTGGTAAACATATTGGCTAGTATAAGAGACAGGGGGTTGGAGCTTCCTTCCAGTAGTAGTTGGAGAACAAGTGAAGGTTGGAGCCTTCTGTCACTGATGCCTATGTACGGGTAAACATATTGGCTAGTATAAGAGCTAGGGTGTTGTAGCTCCCTTTTTGTAGACGCTGGAGAACGAGGGAAGGTTGTAGCCTCCTGCAGGTGGGAGCCTGCGTACTGGTATCAGTCTGCACCAGTACAAGATTGTAAGCAAATTTTCTTTATATTAAAAGAGGACAAAGACGACAATAGCAGGTGGTTTTTCTCCCACATTGGGTTTCCACCTTAAATTTTGGTGTTCATGTGTGTTGCTTATGTGTGATGGTTTATTCTATTATTACTGCACTACTAATGCATTGATTAAAGATCAACATATGATGAATTAACTGAATCATAAGTTCACTAGATATACACTGGTTTCGTTAAGAAGAGTTGCGTGCACACGTGAGTTCCCTTAACTGAAGTAGTGTATATAAATCTGATGATGAAATGAAAAAGTTATTGATTTGTAAATACTGATTCACGCCCCCCTTTTAGTATTTTTCCCAATAGGTGGAATTTCCCAAAACGATTTCTGGGTATTGTGGAGTGCATGTGTCCAAGGCTCCCTGCAAATTTTGAGCCTTAGAGCACATCTGATGCTACCAGAAATCAATGCTCTCCAGCTTCCTTCTGCGTTGTTTCTACTGCTATTATGCATTGCCTTTCTTCTTCTCCCTGCTTGTTCTCTTCCTCCATTCCGCTTTTTGCAACCTCTATTTCCTCTGTCTCACTTACTAAAATTGCTTTCATAACAATAGTATCCACTTTCATCTTGTGGATTCTTTCCTTCCTTGGACTGTATGCTGATGACATATGCACATGGGAAGGTTGGATACCGGCATACAATCCTGTGTAATCCCAACTGTAAACACTGATGTAAACCTATTGGTCCTCTAGATCATCTTTGAAGCTCCTTGCTGAAAAGATTCCTTAAGCTTGTGCCATGTTAGATCTAAATCCTTTTCTACAAACAGTTGAGTGTCCACATACACTAGCAAGTCCACTGACGTTTGCTCAAATGCTTCCCTAGTACTGCTCTCAGTGCTATATTTTGAAGCAACTTTCTTGGGTGCCATGGTAACAATGATTACTGGAGAGAAGTGCTCAACAACTGTGGTATTTGTCAGACAAAAAAGGCACTCATGGAAAGCAAACATTAGCTTTTGCAAATCTAACTTCAAAGCATGATCAAGCAACAAACTGGGCAACTAGTGAGAGTGATTGCGCAGTTTCCATGAACAAGTGAGGGGCACTAGTTATGGGCACTGCGCATTCTGCAGGCCCAACAGCTAAGGGTGCAGCCTGGGGCTTGAGACTACGTAATGCGCAATTCAGCCTGGGTAGAGATTGGGAGAGACTGCACATTGTGCAGTTTCAGTAGCCGAGGGTAGCAAACTGATCCTTGGAACTATGCAATGCGCAGTTGGGCCAGCCCGTATTGCACACTACAAAGTATCAGAGGTTAAGATCTCAGCTTGAGCCTTAGGATTGCGTAGTGCCTAGATGGGCCAGGTGAAAACTGGTTAAGGAATGTGCAAATTTTTTCGTCAAAGTGTGGGAAACAAGCAGATATGAGTGATGATGTGAGCTTGAGTGTGGATCTGTCTAAGTACAGATAAATCAATGTGAATCAAGTGAAGAAACTCAAGAAACAGAAGGAAAAACAAATATGCAAGGAGAGTTGCTGAAACGACGACCATCGGTGCAAAAACAAGAAAACCAATGCGACACTTGTGAAAGGAAAACAACAAACTAAAACAACACTTCTACAAGCTAAAATATGTTGAAACGCCAACAACCATGAAGAGAAACAAGAAAAACAACACTCACACAAGGGCAACGACAAAAAGCGACAAAAAAAGTGGAAAAAAGCGATAAAAGAAAAACTCACCTGGCAAAGCGACGACAACTCCTCTGAAGGTTCCGTAATCTCCTCGAGAATGCTAGAGCTCCAAGATCGAATATTTGAAAATTGCTAACTAGAATCCTATTGTAGAAACTGGAAATTATTCTCCTAATTGTTAATTTAATTTAACAATTTATTTACTGTTTGCTACAACAAATACTGAATGAATCACACTGCAATCTACACAAATAAAACTGTTGAAGAAGAAATGCTAGCGCACACATATAAAAATAACATAGTTATTTTTGGACAGAAGTCCCCAGAAAAACCCAACTTGGGAAAATCGGTGCAGTAGCTGAGGGTTTTCTTATTAAGCAGCAGTGAAATAATCCGAGTACAATCTGGATGCCGAATACTGGCAATGTTGCAGAGAAAATAATAGCCAAAATCTAGTGAGGAATTTTCCTCACCCCACAGGCAATCTCCCGATAGAACTTACCTTCAGAATGCAGCCCCTCTGAGCCTATGTGTCAGCCTCTGCGCTACTCTATGTAGCTCGCTAGACGTCTAGCCTCGGAGTGGACTCTAATGAAGTCGGTCTGCTTTCAGATGACTAGAAATACGCTTTTTCGGCACTCTAGAATTCTTTCCCGGCCTCTGGAACTGAAGAACGTTAATCTCTCTCAGCAAATTGACTTTGCCTCTAGAGGCTATTGCACTACCCCAACGTCAGCCTCTTTGCAAATGCACTCACTGGATCTAGAATCCTTCCTTCGACTTCACTGTCTCTTCCCCTCTCTCACTGCTTCTATCTTAGGCTCTCTCCGGCAACTGACTTCTGCTACTTTGGAAATCGATCTGCTCACGAAATCGAACCGCTCAAGTGTCTTTGTTGGGTGTGGAGCTTGATTATATTCTGTATTCAAAGGTATTGCCGCATTGGATCCCAGTTCGTAATGGGGTGGCAATGTCGCCCGTAAAATATTCACTGTAGTGGGGGGTCCAGGGGGGGCAACTGCGACCTTTGGGAGCCCCCTCTGGCGGGGGGATCGGGGGCAGCACCCCCGAAGCTAAGAATAGATGTAAAATCGCCTTGTAAAATTTTGTAATTTCGTAGTCATTCTGGGTCGTTCATTAGGTGGAGATCTGACGGTAGAAGTTAAGTTTAACTTAGGGTTTTTTGTCCTAGAAGGCAACCCCTTGCTATATATGAGGGAATTGTATTGCGTCTATGTATATCTATGTTCTGAGTAAGGAAGAGAGAGGAGATTGAGAGTGAAAAGGGAATTACAATGGATCTACTGTAGGTTGTATCTTTTGAGTCTTCAGTTTGCTGGATAATATAAAAGGAAGTACAGGCTGTTTCTCCATGGACGTAGCCCAAACTGGGTGAACCACGTATATCTGTGTCTCTCTTGTTTTATGTGGTTTCTGTGTTTATATTTCTGCAATATTTTGTGTTCCATTGTTCTGTAATATATAATTCTCTAACAACTGGTATCAGAGCCGAAGGTCTTTTTGTTGGCTGATAAACTCGCAAGAGGGAAGGGTTCCTAGTTCGAGTGGGAGCAATGGCGGAATATGGTAGGTTTAGGGTTGAAAAATTTAACGCCCAAAACTACCAGCTGTGGAAGATGTAGATGGAAGATTATTTGTACCAAAGAGATCTATACCAACCATTGAGCGGAAAGACAAAGAAGCCGACGAGTATGACAGACACAAAATGGGATATTCTCGACTGAAAAGCACTTGGAACAATATGGCTGTGCCTAGCGGTGTCAGTAGTGTTTAATATTTCAAAGGAAAACCCTCAGCCTCAAATAAGGTATTTTTTATGAAGCGTTTATTTAATATGAAGATGTCAGAAGGTGGATCTATTGCTGATCATTTAAATGAGTTTAATACAGTTACCAGTCAGTTAAGTTCTATAGGGGTAACTTTTGGTGATGAAGTTAGGGCTCTGTTATTTCTGTGCTCATTGCCAGAAAGTTGGAATGGTTTAGTTATGGCCATTAGTCACTCTGTCTCTGGAAAAGTCAACACTGCCCTAAAATCAGTCAACGCTGCCCTAAATAGAAAATGCATCCTTCTTCTTGCACGTGTGAGAGAAGATGCTCCTTCGCTGGTCCAATAAGATGAGGAGAGAGAAGATGAGTTGAGATGAGATGAGTTGATAATGACTCAACCTCACTGGTAGTTATATGATGTGCTACGAATGTATGCCACACATTTAGTTGCTGGCCCACCTTGACAATTTGTCAAGTAAATACAAATAAATTCATATCTCCATAAATACTTGTTGGAATCGGATGTCGTTAGATCAATCCTACACCTCTCGACGAAAGGAATCAAGGAAAAATATCATTGGCCATAAATAAGATGATCCACATGGAGTTTGGCCCTAGTTGCCAATTTTAACACTCCCTCTCAACTAGGGAGAACTCCATTTGCTACTCAATTTGACCATCGGTACTATCTTTGCCATCAAATGCACTGACCTGCACTGCTCGGATCTGCTCTGCTGAACTATGAAGAAGAAGAAATGATCGAGGATGTATCATGCCATCCTCCACTGACCCGAAGTCAGTCTCAGAGCGTGTCATACCACTCTCACTGATCCCAGATCAGTATCATTGATCCCAGATCAATGGAGGTCATCCTAGCATAGGGAGTACGGTAGATAAAACGATGCGTCCATCGATAGTACTACTAATGGTCCCTAACCCCATTTCCCTACTCATTGATCAGATGAGAGGTACTTCCCATGAGTCCCAAACTGCATGGGTAGGATGCCTTGACCGAAGAACTAATAATCATGTCCCAAAGTTGCCACGGGGTATCACAGGGGAAGGTTAAACCTTTCACCTTGTACATAACACGCCACTAGGGGAGGGTGAGTTGCCCTGTGGTTGTATGTCGCTCCAAGAAGTACCCCGCACCCCCTTGGAGCTCCTAGAGTTCAATATATGCATCATACACGACCCTCATAAGAGGGTTTCTCAACGACACCAAGTCGTTTTCGGAAAGCCAAGAATTTGACCTTTCCTAGGGGCTTCGTCAAAATGTCGACAACCTGCTCATCTGTACCGATATGTTGGAGCCTTATTGCTCCCCGCTGCACCATATCCCAGATATAGTGGTACCTGATATTGATATTCTTGGAGCAATCATGAAACACGGGATTCTCTGATAAACAAATCCTGCTCTGGTTGTCACACAAGATCATAGTAGATCCAATGTAAATCCAAATAGCTCACTGAAGAGCTTTCGTAACCAGACTTCCTCACAAGAGGCCATACTCACAGCAATGTACTATGCCTCAGCGGTGCTCAAAGCCACCAACTTCTGCTTCCTGCTCATCCAGGATATCGAGGTAGATCCCAAAGAGAAACAACACCCAGAAGTGCTCTTTCGATCCACCACACTGCTTGCCCAATCAGCATCGGTATATCCATGTAGTCTCACATCTCCGACAGTGTATCTCAACCCATGAGTGATTGTGCCACGAAGGTATCTCAACAGATTCTTGGCACCAATCCAATATGTGTGGTGAGGCTCAACCATATGTTGACTCAACGTGTTGACTGCAAAACATATATTCGGACGGGAGTTCACCATGAACATCAATGCTCCGATGAATTGAAGATACTTGGTAGCTTTTTGTAAAATAGGTCAGCAACACTACCGCTTAACTTCTTGAAGTCAAGCTCCATCGGGGTAGTCACGAGCTTGCAGTCCACCATACCGAATCTCTCCAATATCTTCACCACATATTTTCCTTGAGATAGGAAAATCTCCCTTGGCTTCTGCCAAACTTCCAATCCTAGGAGATAGTGCATTAGTCTGAGGTCTTTCATCTCAAACTCAGAAGCCAACTCCCTCTTACATTTGTGAATGAGAGGGTCTGCACATGTTAGAAAGAGGTCGTGAATATACAACACCAGTATGAGGGGTTTGTCATCTTCAACCTTAAAGTAAAGGTTAGGGTCGGCTTCACTCCTAGTGAATCCCAGCTTCATCAAGTAGCTATTGATCCTCTCATACCATGCTCGAGGTGCTTGCTTCAACCCATATAGGGCTTTCTTCAACCTGCACACATGAGATTCCAAATCATGAATCTCAAATCCTTTGGGTTGTTCCACATAGACTTCCTCTTTGATTGAACCATGCAAGAATGCGGTCTTGACATCCATCTAATGTAGGTTCCATCCTTGCGAAGCAGCGAGAGCTATGATCGAGCGGATGGTGGTATATTAGGCAACGGGTGCAAATATCTCGTCATAGTCTATACCTTCCTTCTAAGAGAAGCTATGAGTGACAAAACGAGCCTTATACTTTTCAGCACTTCCATCAGCTCCATGCTTTATTTTGTAAAGCCATTTGGAAGTGACCACTGCTTTGTCTTGGGGTCTGGGGACCACATCCCAGACATTGTTTTTCATGATGGACACATATTCCTCAGTCATAGCATCCTTCCATACTTGATGCTTGACAGCTTCTGCAAATGATGAAGGCTCATTTTGGATGATCGTGCTCATGATGGTCAAGTATCCCTGATACCTGGCCGACTTCTTACTTTCACGGAAAGTCCCTCTGGGTGCAATGTGTCCTTCGGCATCATCAAGTGTCCCCCTGAGCCATGAAGGCCTCTTCCTAGAAGAGGAAGGCTCTTGTAGAGGGGGATCAATAGGATCCATAAGTTCTTCCACATCGGACATCGTCTTATCTTCCTTTTCCTACGGTTTCCTAGTGTCAGCGTCTTTAGGTTCCCTTAGAGTAGGAAGATTATCAACTTTGCTAAGAGCCATATCTTTGTCAAAGGTGACATCATGGCTAATCTCGACTTCCCTTTGACTAGCCACAGATTCTATAGCCCTTAGTATTTTCTCTATAGCCCATGAATATTCCTTTCTTTCCAGATGTGCCCAATTTATTCCTTTTCTCTTTCAACACATGAAAATATACAAGACTTCCAAAAATTCTAAAATGAGATACATCAGGTTTCTTACCAGTGAATATTTCTTCGAGAGTCTTGGAACCCAACGCTTGATGAGGGCATCAGTTTTGCACATATACGGCGGTATTCGCAGCTTCGACCCATAGAAACTTCGGAAGCCTTTGATCATGGAGCATAGCACAGATAGCTTCCACAATCGTACAATTCTTCCTTTCTGCCACACCATTCTGCTCAGGAGTATATGGTGTTGTAGTCTCCCTCTTAATGCCAGCCTCTTTGCAAAAGCCATGGAACTCATTGGATTCATACTCAGTCCCATTATCAGTCCTTAAGATCTTGATCTTCTTTTCGGTTTGATTCTTGATCAAGGCTTTGAAATGACGAAACTAGGAGAACACTTCATCCTTCTTTTTCAAGAAGTATATCCAAGTTTTGCGACAATAATCATCTGTAAAAGTGAGGTAATATAAATATCCTCCCAAGGAGTTCACAGGCATCATACCAGATATGTCTGAGTGAACCAAATGCAATATATTGGAGGTCTTGCTATGGCTTGAGGGGAATGGTCCCCTTTTGAGCTTTCCTTTGGCACATCCCGGACATACACCTTCTTGCTCTACTTTGAACTCGGGCATCCATGTCATCATTTGTCTTACATCGGGTAGAGCTTTATAATGAAGGTGAGCAAACCTCTGATGCCATGTTTGGATTGAAGAGATGTGTCACAAGACATGACACCCAGCAGACTTCCTCTGACCTGATATAATGAATCAACTCGAAACCCAAGAGTGAAAGCATCTTTAAAATTTTTTTCCATACACCTACCTTGCCATCGATGAAGGCCACCTTGTAGCCTTTGTCTTCCATTGCCGAAATAGACACCAGGTTCTTTTTGAGATCAGGTACATATAGGACTTCTTGCAAATGAATTTTATTACCTTGATTCAATTGAAGAGTGACATTCCCTACACCTTTCACGGGATATTTTGAATTGTCCCCAAGAACAATTTCCAGGTTGGTGTCCTTCTCTATTAGATTAGAGAGAGCTTCTTTGTAACCAGTGAAGTGCCTTGAGGCACCACTATCAATAAGCCAATTTCCCAGTGAGTCCAGGCGAGCAGTAGTAGAGAGGGCCACTGGTAGATAGTATTCATCTTGCTTATTGTTAACAACGTTAGATTCATACCTGGAGTTTCTTGCATTCTTGGAGGGTTGACCACTTCCTTGATTTCCGACATTCATCTTTCCTTTGCCATTGAACCTGCCATTCCTTTGATTGCCTCGAGAGTGATTTTGGTCATCGTCATGATGTGAGTCCCTTTTATCAGGCACTCCCTCGCATAGTGGCCCATTTTGTTGCAGTTGTAACATCGTCCTTTTCTTCCACCCTTCGGTTCGGCCTTTCCTTTGGATTTAGCCCTAGAATTGTTTCTCCTTTTAGCATGAGAGGAGAATGCAGCAGGATTGCCTCTAAGTGCAGGCATTTCCTGCTCTTCCATCCTAGTTTCTTCTTGAATGCATCTTTCCATCAGTTCCTCAAATCTTGGGATTACATTATTGTTGAGAAGAGTGGTTCTGAATATATACCATTTAGATGGGAGCCCTCCGAGAGTTGTGATGGTCATTTCCCTGTTAGGAACAACTTCCCCAATTGATAGGAGATCATTCTTGATCTCGGTGATCCTTAAGAAATATGATTGCATACTCTCATCTTTGCCCTTCTTAATTTCCTTCAGCGTATTTCTAGGGAACAAAACTTGATTTGCATCATTAACTTTAAATAAGCTTACCAGTCTATCGTAGATTTCCTTGGAGGTGGTCAGCTTGGAAACATAGGCCACCAGGCGTTTGTTGATAGAGTCCCGAATGATCTTCTTTGCTTTGACTTCTCCCCTGGTCCCCTTGTTCCTAGCAGTAGTAGATGCGTTTGATGGAGGCTCAATGATTCTACCTCTCACATGGTCCAACACTTCCTCCTCTTCTAATGTCAGATCGAGAGACATCTTCCATCCATGATAGTCATACTTCTCATGGAGCTTGTCTTCAGCTGGGAAGTGTGATGAGGACCCCATGAAGTCTTCGAGATTGCTTCAACAGCCTTCGGTGATCGCTCTTTCTTGGGCTTTGTCTTCACCTAAGCTCTGATACCATATTAATTTATGGTATGTTCTATGCTTAGAGCAGTTTACTTCAATTCTTCTTATTAGCCACTGTTTAGCAATCACATAAACATAAAGTAAAATGCTGATAGAACATTAATAGATCGACAGAAAACAAGCCAAGACAAGAGACACAAGATGTGGCGGCTAGCCAAGGACAAACCCCAATGCAGGGAAACCCTTTGATCAATTCTTCTTTAATCTTCAATAGTTCAGCAGAGAGAAATAGTACAATTCAGAAATCTGTAATTTTATAACAGCAGCAACAAACCCTAAATCAACAAAGTCAAACTTGGTCAAACAACCCCGGATTGACTTCTAGTCAACCTTGAAGAACTCGGTCTTCAACAGCAAACTTCGGTAGCCCAAAACAACCCTTGGTCAACAGTCAAAACAACAGTCAAAGATCAGCAGTCTGCGGTCAGCCCTAACCAGTCAATGCTGGTCAACGTTTTGGTCAACACTGGTCAACACAACACCCAAACAGCCTGCGCAGGTCAGCCCTTTGTCAATGCTTCACAAAACAGCCCAACACTTGGTCAACGCAACCTAGAAATTCAACGCAACCCATAAAGTCAACGCTGCCCAGAAAGTCAATGTTGCCCTAAAATCAGTCAATGCTGCCCTAAACAGAAAATGTGTCCTTCTTCTTGCACGTGTGAGAGAAGATGCTCTTTTGCTGGCCCAATAAGATGAGGAGAGAGAAGATGAGTTGATAATGACTCAACCTCACTCGTACTTATATGATGTGCTGGGCATGTGTGTCACACATTTAGCTGCTGACCCATCTTGACAATTTGTCAAGTAAATACAAATAAATTCATATCTCCATAAATACTTGTCAGAATCAGATCATCGTTAGATCAATCCTACACCTATCGAAGAGAGGAATCAGGGAAAAATATTAGCTGCCATAAATAATATGACCCACATGGAGTTTGGTGCTAGTTGAAAATTTTAACAGAAGGGGACGGAGGGTCACTTGGAACAACAACTTCATCCGTTGCGGATTTAGAATCTCCAATACCGAGGTATGCTGGGAGAGCTTCAAAAGATTCAAACTCGTGCGGATTTTCAGAAATGTGAACAAGATATAGGAATCTGTCTACCAAGAAAGACCAATCAACATCATCTTCTAGAAATTCAAAGCATAAATGAATAAAACGATCATGAAAATCTTGGATAGATTCATTAGGTGCCTTTCGCAAATTCATAATTTTCTTGCACAGAGTTTTACAATCATACATATCAAAAGCATGAAACAACTTTGTGACAAGGTGTTTGAAAGAGTGTATGGAGTCATTAGGCAATGTGTTACACCATTCTCGTACACGCCCTTCGAACGTGAGAATGAACAACCTACAACCAACATCCTCACAATGGATATTGCTTTGTGCAGAAATAATGAAAATCAATGGTGTGCTCAAATAAGGTTGTTTCACCCTTGCCATTGAATTTCACATTTGACAAGATATCAATAATTATCGACGACACTTTCAGATTTGTGTGTCTAGAAAAACATGTTCGGGTTATGATTTGGGGAGAAGTCATTAAGTGAGTGCAAAAATTCAAAACAGACTTCAAGGGCTCAGCTTGTAATCTGGCCCTCCTTCTAGTGTCAGAAATGTTGACAGTGCTTGACCTGTTAACATTAAAGGAGATCTCCCCGATATGAAGTCACAACTAGACCTCACACTGTTTGGAGTAGGAGTACTAGCAATGGGTGATAATGTTATGCCTTGATTGTGAAAACGCGCAGACTGAAGTACGGTAACTTTGGTGAGAGCAAGTGTGTGACCTTGCAGAAAGTCAAGTGCGATGCATGAAGGTTCTAACATATGAAGGGAAAAGGAAGTGCGCCCCTTGGAAGCTTGTAATAGTACGCAACTTGAAAGGAACACACGAGCATAATGACATCACGAGCTAACATGCGAAATAGTCCACAAGTTAAGGTGATGAATTAATACAACAACACACATTCAACAAGATTCATACAAATGCAAACGAAATAGTTCATAAGCATAAGCGTAAGTTAAATAACATACATTGCAAATACAACAAGAATAGTCCTACTATATTCACAACATATGCATGAAAGTGTGCCGGCTCTGAGTTTTATTATAAGTGAAAGTTCCATTCATACATACATCATTGACGGACCACTAGCCCCAATAGTGGAACATTAAAGTCAAGAACACTTGCTCCTTCAAAGAAGTATACTCGCTCTACACTATGGAGAAGCCAAGGATCTTCACAAGACTCCCAAGCTCTTCCTAAGCCTAAGCCTAGCCAAATGCTTGGCTCCTAAAAGCCCTTTACATGAGTTATGATGTTGTATTTATAGCAAGAGGGGTTGACTCTTCAACTCCCCTTTGTGACCTTTGGACTACCCTCATGACTCTTCAACTTCTTTACAAAATGACTCATTACATTACATCATGACTCTTCATATTCCAATATTGACACTTGGAATTTTACTCATAACATAATTACAAATAATATTACAATTTACCCCTGTATCCATATAAGACAAAATAAGGTAGAGACAACTTGACAGCATAACAAGACAAAACACTATAACAAGACAACATAACAAGACATAACCTGTATCCATGCTGCTGCTGGTCCTTCCTCCAAACACTGCATTTGCACTACAACCCTCTCTCCTCATGTTGCATTGTGCTGCCCATAGCACTACTACTGCCACTGCTGCATTGCAACTTAGTTACTGAGATGATGGTAACTGATCTACGCAGCTACTCAAATCCTTGTCAGGCTAGAAACCCTCCTGATACTGAAGCTCCCCCTGCTGCTATCATGTGCTCCCTCTACTACCTCTGCGCTGTCACAACAACTCTGTGCCTCTCGCACTACTGCAACTCTCACTGTGTTGCTACAGATCCCTGCACTCTAGCACTCTTTGCCACTTCATCCGCATTCGCCTCTACTGACCTCTGCCATCCTGCTACTGTCACTTCGAGCCTCCCGTAGCTGGATATGATCCAAGAGTTTGGGTACCTCAAGGATCCTGCTCTTCATTTCCTGTAGTCCTCATAACTACAGCTCAATGTCAGCCCACCTCTTCTCTAGAGGTACATGAGCACTCATGGCACAATCGTCATCATTCTCGACTTCATTTTCCGCTTTTTCTAGCGCTGCCTTAGAGTCAGAAGCCTCTCCCTTATTCTTCTTCTTGGGACATTGACTTGCATGGTGGCTCATCTCCCCACAGTTGAAGCACTTAATCTTGGAGAGGTTCTTTTTCTTCCTCTTCCCTTGCTGCCCTGCAGATGCCAGAGTTGCATCCTCTTCCTTCTCTTTCTTGACCCGTGCTCCTTTGCCACTACTTCCCGCCTTGGTCAGCGGTTTGATCTCTTCTTGGCGAAGAGCTGCCCACAATTCTTCCCATCTTGGAAGATTCGCTTTGCCCAAAATTCTTTGGATGAACGTCTCCCACTCCTCGGAGACTGTGTTCAGGGCAGTCCTCACCATTAACTCTTGATTTGGCGTGGCCCCTATGGAAGTCAGTTGGTCCTGGATCTCCTGCAACTTGCTGAGGAAGTGATCTATCTGCTCCCCTTTCTGCATCTGATACGACTACAATTGATTCTCCAGTAGCATCTTCCTCTACACGAAAGTGCCTTGATACAACGTCGTCAAAGTGTCCCACATTTCCTTTGCTGTATTCTTCTCAACAATATGCTGCACTACATGATCCTTGACCACATCAAGGATTATGCATTTCGCCATGGCCATCGCATCCTCATATCTTTTGTTATTAGCCGAGTCAATTGGGATACCCACGGTTCTCAAGGCGAAGGCCTTGACGCGATGTCTATCCAAAACAAACAAGATCATGGCCTTCTAGATGACAAAGTTGGACGCCCCGTTCAGCCTGTCCTGATCCCTCAGTCCATTCATTGCCATTTCTGCTCTTCTTTTCAACTCCTCTGAGTGTCTACTTCTCTCCTGCAAGTTCTCTCTTCGAATCCTTCTAAGTCTCTACGTCCCTTCTAGAAGTTCTTCTGCCAGCAATCGAATCGCACCTCACTGATCCCCTTTGCTCCTGCAACACTAATATGGATTTCTTGGCTAGAAATCCGCCTAGTTAGTGACTCCATCTAGCTTGATTCTGTTCTGTTAGGTACTGTTCTGCCTTGACAACAAGAGCACCCCACCAGCTTCACACTCCACAATCTGCCCACAGCTTCCTATTCCCCAACAACTGAAGAATTGAGCCTCTAGGCTCTGCGCAATCCCGACAGTGGCTGAATCGCTCCACTAGCTAACTGGGTCAGTCCTACTTGGCTGAGAAAGATGACGTGGCTCTTTGTGAGCCTCTTCTGCGCTCTCACTGCTTCTTTGTTGGTCCCTTCTCTGGCTCAAACTGATGACGCAAGCCCTCTGTATCACCCCTTCTCTGCTGCTTTCTGCTTAGGAACAACTTCTGTCACTCGAGATAGTTGTTTCTACTGCAAATTCTCTGATTCAGCTGGTACCTTTAGCTCTCCTGTGATCTGCAATGCTCTGATACCATGTTGAAATTTCTAGGTCTAACCCGTTAGAAATTTTCCTACACTATCTGGTTTATTTCACCTACTTGTTTAATTACTGAACATGTTATTTAACCATATAAATACTGAAATAAGCACAATGCAGTCTCAACCATCTACAGATCATCAACTGAAAGAAATAGACAAACACACAAGGGACACCGTTATTTTTGGACAATCGTCCCCAGGAAAACCCAACTTGGGAAACCCAGTGCAGTAGTTCTGAGGGTTTTATTATTAAGAAGATTTTTTTGAGTACAAATGGGTGCCAAACTAGCTCACCTGACATAGAAAATAATCTGGCAGTAATACCTCTCTTCGGAAGTAGATATTCTGAAAGTCTGCTCCACGAAACTCTCTCCAGCACCTCTCTGAGGCATTGCATCAACCTTCCTGGCCTTTGTGTCAGCCTGAAACCCTCTGCGTTAGCCCTTTGATGCTCTTCGCATCCTTTCTGCCCCCCTGTGTCACTTTTGCAACCTCTGCGTCACTTATGCAGGCCCTCTGGGCCTCTCCGCAGTCACTGTTGGCCTCTACGTGGCTCCTGCTGGCTCTACGTCTGCCTCTCTGCCTCTGCGCTGGTCCTTTCGACACTATCTCTACCTCTCTGCTATGCACTCATGGCCCCTCACTACAACTCTGATCACTGGTTTGATTTCTCTTAGCAAACCCCGCTCTAGAAAATCGCACTGACAGATCACTCTGGTGTATCTCCAACTGACCCTCAAGCCTCTTCTTATACTTTTTATGTTGATTCTTCAACGGCCGAGATTACATCTCTAATCAACGACTAAGATTAGATTTGGCTTGATCCATGTCATTTAGAACCTTCTAACCCAGTTTTATATTAATACTCATTAATATTTTTATTTTCCTAAGTTTAGACTTAGGAACCCATTAAAAATATTAATTATTTTAATATCTCCTTCTCCGGGTAGAATTTCCCCAAACCATTTTTGGGTCTTGAAGATCTCATGTGCTTTAGCCTCTCCACCAATTTTCATGGTTAGAGCACATCTGATGCTACCCCAAATCAACAGAGACTGCCTCGAATTTCAGCCTCTAGCTAGAACTGCACAAACCCTCTCGGGTTTCGAAATGTTGCGTCCTGCAGCTTTTTCGAACTCCCTCTTTTGCTCTGTGTTGGGTCTCTTGTACTGTTCTTTCTTGCTTCACGTGCAATGCTCTGATACCTTGTGAAAATTTGAGAATCCCACCCAAGTCACCTACTGTAACAACTGATTGAACTTCTCCTATTTGTTAATTATTGAAACAAATTATTTACTCTTTCCTACAACAGATATCAAAGCTAACCCATTGCAACCTTGATTTAATAAATTAATTTGCCCAAAACAATAACAAAACAAATAGAGAAAGATGCACTAGTGACAATATTTTTTGGACAAATGTCCCCGGGAAAAACCAATGCGGGAAAACCGGTGCAGCAGCTCTGAGGGTTTTATATTATTAAGTAGTAGTTTCTGAATACAACTCTGGATGCCCTTCCGACAATCTAGTTATAGAGAAAAATAAACTGGTAGAAAAACTTAGAGAGATTAGCTTACTCTACTCGGAAATTCTGACAGCTAAACCAACTGGCCCCGACTATCTCTGCGCTGGCCCTGCATCAGCCTTAACAGGCTCTGCGTCAACCCAACTGGGAAACATCTGCCCTCTGGAGTGGTTTCCAGCCCTCTCGGCTCAGAAATCTCAGCTCCCTAACAAATTTCAGATTTCTTCACTGGAAGAGTGCGTTGCCTATGCGTGAGCCCTTCTGGTTCTGCGTCAGCTCTGTGTGGGCCCTTCTTGCCCAACGTCAACCCCTCCTGTGTCTGTGCTGTGTTGATTTCAGGTAGTATCGGATGTGCTCTAGACCTCAAAATTTGCAGGAAGGCTTAGACACGTGCATTCTCCAATACCCAGAAATCGTTTTGGGAAATTTCACCCGTAAATAGTTTTATTAAAATAATTAATTATTTGTAATGGGACCCTAAGTCTAAACTTACGAAATTAAAATAATAATGGGTATTAATCTAAACTGTGGATGGAATTTCTAGAAGAAGGCAGAGATCAAGTAAAATGATCCTAACCATTGATTAGAATCTAATCTAGGTCTTGTTGATCAATGGGAGGATTTTAAGAGGAGACTTGATAGGCACTTGGAGAACACACCAGAGGCAGAGACTCAATTACCCGAGTAAGATCGATTTTCTCACTGGTCGATGTTCAGCAAGAGAAAATCGAATCAGAGGGAGATTTGCAGGTGAGAAAGAGAGAGAGGGCATCAACATATTCAGAGAGTGCAAGGCAACAATACGCAGAGCAAGAACGGGGTGACGTAGATAGAGACAGTTTGACGCAGAGCCTGCGTGGGCAACTTGACGTTGAGCCAGGGAGAGCAGTTTGATGCAAAGAGGATCAGAAGGATTTTGGGGAGGAAGAAGTGCTTCACCTGGGGTAGAACTTGGTCAATAAGTGTCTGTAAAATTTCTCATTTTTATTTTGCTGACTGTAATTTGTACATGAGAATTTGCTGAAGAATAATAAACCCTCATCTACTACACTGGTTTTCCCACATTGGGTTTTTCCGGGGACAATTGTCCAAAAATAATTGTCATTGTGAATGTATTTGTGCCAGTATTTTTTCTTAAATTTACTTTCTGCAATGTTTTAATTAAGAAGGCTGCAATAGAATATATTTCAATATTTACCATAACAATACTGTGGAAAAATGATTTCCTAAGTAATAAGTAGAAGAAATAATATTAATCACTACAACAGGATTTCTATTTAGAAATTTTCACATGGTATTAGGGCTAAAGGAAAGCAGAATAAAAAAGTTGGAGGACCCAGCATTGAAAGGAGAAGGGAATTCGAAATTCCTACAGGGGCAGAAATTTGAATCTCGGAGAGGATTGCGCGGTTCAAGCCAAGGAAATTGGATTTTGTGGGAAAACTCTCTCTGAGTGAGTCGAAGGGAGGTAAGTCTTTCCAATCGAAAATCGAAATTTTTTAGTGGTAGAAGGAACATCGCAAAAGAACATTCAACAAGGAGGGTTGTCTCAGTTGGGACACAGTTTTTCCTGCAACAGTTGCTGGGACAGGATAGCATTAGAAATTGGCACAATATGGATACTCAAAGTGTCTCAGAATTATCTACCAGATTAGATGAAGAATTTGTATGCCTAGGAAATTCAGCGTCAGCAAAGGTTTGGTACATTGATAGCGGGGCTTCATCTCATATGACTGGAGTATGAGAACATTTCTCGAACTATCAAGAAGAAAAAATGGACTTCCAAATAACTATGGGAAACAGAACAAAATGTACTCCAATAGGGAGAGGCACCATAACATTTCAGACAGAAGCAGGAACCAACATCTAAGCCACCAATGTTCTGCATGTAGGATTAGGAATGAACCTGATTTCAGTGTCCCAGTTACAAGACAAGGGATAAGATGTATACTTCATGGGAAATAAATTATACATCAAGCATCCATGGTGGAAGAAGATAAAGCAAATTGGTGTTTGAAGCAACAAGTTGTATAGGTTGCAGCTCGAATCACCAATGACACTAATAGACAACAACTGTAATGGTGAGAAGGAGGGAAATGAATTATGGCACAGACGAATGGGGCACTTACACCATGGAGCACTGAGGATGCTCAAAGAGACTGTTACAAGGGTACCAGTCCTAAGTAGTGAACATGATGACCTATGCAGAGGATGTGTGTTAGGAAAGGACGTGAAAGAAACCTTTTCCAGAAGTAACAAAAGAGAAGAATGTGTATTAGGATAAATACACTCAGATATCTGCGGTCCTATGTCCACAAGGGCTCTTAGTGGTGGTGAATACTTCGTCACCTTTATCGATGATCACTCCAGAAAAACCTCGATCTATTTATTAAAGACCAAGGATGAGGTCTTTGATCATTTCCGAGAGTTGAAACTTGAAAGCTCTTGTTGAAAATATGACAGGGAAAAAGATAAAAGATATTGCATTTAGATAATGGTGGAGAATATACAGTCAAAGACTTCACAGATTTCTGTGCAAAGGACGGCATCAAAAGAGAGTGGACAACTCCATATAATTCGGAGCAAAATGGAGTAGCAAAATAGAAAAACAAAACTATTGCTGGGGCAGCCAAGGCTATGTTGTATGATCAGGATCTACTAGGTATCTATGGGCAAAATCTTGCAACCTAGCAGTATATATCTAGAATAGAACCCCGCATAGAGCATTGGGGAAGAGAACGCTCGAACGAGTTTTCACAGGGAAAAGTCAGAATTCATTCATCTTAGGATATTCAGAACCGTGGCTTATTGTCACATTCCAAACGAGAACTGCAATAAACTGAATCAGACTACATAAAAGGGGCATCTCGTAGGATACAGCGAGACCTCAAAGGCATATAGAATCTACATTCCTGGTAGTAGGGAGATTGTAGTAAGACGGGATGCAAAGTTCATGGAGGACAGAGCTTTCAAGAAATATCATGAGATGCCTGCAAAAGATCAATCAGGAGATGTTCCATTAGTCCAAGAGTAGCAGGGGCAGCAAGGAGGACAGGCAGAAGGACATACACCCGGATCGAGTACAATGACCAGCGTTAGTATCTTCTCAGAAGGAGGAAATGCAGATGATTATCAACAGACGGAATGACAGGATTAGGAGGAAGAGCTGGTTGAGCCTCCCACCACCAGTGGTAGAACCAACAAACAAGTATGACAAACAATGAGGGACGTAAAGGAGTTTGTTGGAGCTCCTAGAGCCGAGATGAGGCAACATAGACAACCAGATAGATACCAGGCATTGGTAGCTCAGGTTGAAGAACACTCTAGCTTTCAGGAAGCTGTTTAACACCAAGTATGGGTGGATGCCATGGTTGAAGAATACAACTCCATCATGACGAATGATGCCTGGGAAGTAGTACCTAGACCAAAAGATAGATCAATTGTAGGATCACAATGGATCTACAAGATCAAGTATGTCGCAGATGGCAGTATAGAGAAGTACAAGGAAAGGTTCGTGGAAAAGTGGTATGCTCAGAAAGAAGGAATAGACTATGAAGAGACCTTCGCCCCAGTTGCTCGATACACCTTTGTCAGATCTGTTATATCCCTAGCAGCTCAAATGGGATGGGAGATTCACCAGATGGATGTCAAGACAACATTCTTGAACAAAGTGATAGAAGAGGTGTATATAGAACAGGCCGAAGGCTTCAAAACTCATGAGAAGAAAACTCATGTTTGCAGGTTAAAGAAAGCCATGTACGGCTCAAGCAAGCACCCAGAGCATGGTATTGTTGGATTGATAGTTACTTGCAGTAGTTGGGATTTGTCAAGAGTGATGTTGATCCCAATCTCTACTATTTGTTGATAGAGAATGAGCCGCTTATTCTGGTATTGTATGTAAATGACCTGTTCCTAATTGAGTCATCCAGGCTCATCCAGGATTGCAAGAAGAATCTTGAAGCCAAATTCGACATGAAGGACTTGGGATTGATGCATTATTTTCTAGGGTTGGATGTTTGGCAGAAGAATGGGGAGATTTTCCTTGGACAAGGAAGGTGTGCTATAGAAATTCTGAAGAGATTCAAAATGCAGTATTTCTGACCCATGGCTACTCCCATGATCACCAACTGGAAGAAAATAGATGCATCAGAAAACAAGGAAGTAGATCCCACCTTTTATAGGCAGCTCATTGGGTCGCTTTTGTATCTGGTCAACACTAGGCCACACATTTGTTTTGCTGTCAAAACTCTTAGTCAGTTCATGGTGGTGCATTGGGCAATAACAAGGCACATTCTTAGGTATGTACACAAAACAGTCGATGTGGGTTGAAGTACTTTCGAGGGGAGGACATCCGTTTGAATGGGTTCACTGATGCAGATTGGGAGGTAATTCAGTAGACCAAAAAAGTACCTTAGGGGCTTCAGTGTTAGATCAGGGGTGATATCTTGGTGCAGCAAGAAGCAAAAATTGGTAGCACTGAGCTCAACAGAAGCAGAATATATGGCAACTAGCACAACTACGTGCGAAACCATATGGCTCAGAAAATTGCTTGTGAGCTTATTCAGAAAAAGGATAGAAGCGACCAAGGTTTACTGCGATAATCAAAATTGTGTCAAACCCTCTGAGAATCAAGTATTTCAAGATCGTTCGAAACATATAGATATCCATTGTCACTTTATAAGAGACCGTGTTCAGCGTGGGGTAGTACAGCTACAATATGTCCCCACAGGAGAGCAAGTGGCCAATATACTTGTTGACCACTACGTGTCAACTACCCTTAGCAGTGCACCCCCTTTTTTCTCAAAAGGGATAGCGCTTAATCGACATGTCCGTGCCATTCGACAGTCATCGTCGACCTGATTATGTTATGTTGTAAACCCAGTCTGCATGTGTGAATTGTAAATAATATTAGCAGAGTTGAGTCATGTATGTAAATTGCCTAGGTGGACCTAATTTTCTAGTGATAATCTACATTCCAGAAAGCTTTTTGTCTCACCGATCCATGATTGGCAGAGTTTTCCTTCAGCCTAACCCCAATGCTGGAATCAATTTTGTCATTAAAATCTTAGGGGAATCCTAGTGTGCTTCGAGTCTATGTAAAAGTAATTTGGAAATAATTCTAACTATTTGGTTAGGATTATTACAAATTGCTTGATCTGCTAGATTATATTTGGTCGCAGAACTGGGTGGTCTATGAGGCTCTATGTCAAATGGGTTTCCCCCTTGAGATGTAAAGTTGTAAAAGTCATGATGTAAAGTGTCTTGAGGGTTAGAAAATGTTTTAATCCCCTCATAATTCCTAAGTCCTAAGTCCTAGGTCGTAAGTGATTTTTCCAAAGGCTAAGTTTGAGGATCCAAAAATTAAAAAATTAAAAATAAAAATAAAAAAATAAAAACTAAAAGATATAAATAATAAAAATAAATTAAAAATAACTAAAAAAAAAATTAAAAATAATAATAATAATAAATTAAAAAAATAATAAAAAATTAAATTAAATTAAATTAAAAAAAAAAATTAAAAAATTAAAAAAAAAAAATTAAAATAAAATAAAATAATAAAATAATAATAAGTCAAATTTTTGAGTAAAGAAATGCAAATTTTAATTGTTTAATATATTAAAATGCATTTAAAAATTCGACGGATGAGATTAAAAGAAATCTTGATTCTCATCAACGGTCGAGATTAGTTTGACATGGATCTCTCGAACTAGCCGTTGGGAATTTTTCCTTTAAATAGGGTTTTAGCGGTCATTTGAGATTGGATTTGATCTGAGAGTCGAGTGCTACAGAAAGCTCCCTTGTAGTCATTTTTTGTGCAATAAAGAAAGACTTTGGGGTTGAAAATCTTGCTGGTGTTACTCTTCTAGAAATGCTGTAAGATTGTTTTATTTTTCTGCATAATTTTGTTTTCAGCCATTGATGATAGCTTAATGAAGATTGATCTAGGCACAAGTATCTTGTCTGATCTCTGGGGTTTGAATGATAGTTTAGATTCTGAAATATAATGGCAAGTATATCCATTTAATCTGGATTTCACTATTGTTTTCTCCCTCTATGTTAATGGTTGGTTTTAAGTTGTGCAGAAGATCCTTTTTTTTAGATTACCGGGCATTAGGGGAAGTTCTCGGCTGAACCAGCCAACTCCCGGGTTGTGTTTTCTGAAAGAGCCCAGCCAGTTCTTGATCCCGAGCTTATCATTTGAAATTTTTTTATGAATGCATGAAGGGTTTTCTGAAGTATCTCACATTAAAATTAAATTTTGATAATATTACTGTGATTATTGACACATATGGCTGCTTAAGAGTCGAAAATCTATAAATACTGTAATTATTTAGTTGATTTAGGGTTTTCAGTTTTGTTTCTTGCACATATTATTTTTGGGTGTTCTGTTTTTGCCATTGCAGGTTGCAGGTATAGGTTTTAAAAGTTTTTCAGAGTCTCCACCAAGCAATCTGAAGTGGGTTGATTTAAATTTTTTTTTTACAATTTCTGAAGTAATTCAAGGGTTTTCTGCTGCTGCCTGGAGGGTTTCTTTTTTGAAGAAGGATTCTGAAATTTTGTTTCAAGTGTGCATTATTCAAACTACAGCACTGTCCATTCACCCTTCAGTTCTCCTACGCTGGGCATCCTTCCACACTGCTGCGTTTTCGCTGCAAAATTTCCAGAATCGCATTTTCTACCTGTTCATTTCCACACAAACGTTGCATCCTTCTCCTTGCTACCACTACCCTGCACACATCGAGCAGTAAAAAAATAAAAAAAAAATCGATTTTTGCTTCCACATCCCTCACGCCCCTCTGCCTGCGTATTCCATTGTTTTTCACTGCACCCTTCTGCCATCCTCACACTAGCCATCACCCTCTTCACGCAAAGTCAGTCCTGGAAACACTATGCATCTCCCTCCTCAGCCGACGCTTTCCCTATCACCTGCACACAGTAATAAAACGAATTTTATTTACCACACTACCTACGATATTTCCACACTCCATAACCCTCACGCGTCCATCATTACTGCTGTCCAAACCTGCGCAGTTTTTTCATCCTCAATGCCTGAAAACACTGAATACCAACGCCTTCACGCTGCTCTCCTCCATTGAGCTCCATCTTCCTTGATGTCGACTTCCACTGCGGCTGTCCTTTCGATTTCGTCTGGTCATTCTCATCCACAGACTTGCAAAACACAACAGCAAAAAATTCGATTTTCTGTATGCGTATGGGTAAGTTAGCATAGGTATAGCGTATATTTCTTTGTTTTATATAGTTTCATTTCAGTTAGAATTAAATTTTTCTTTTTAATTTTAGTTTAGGATTTATTAAATTTTGTTTCAGTTTTTAGATTTACGTGGTTATTTAAAGTATTTAATCTTTCATATTTTAATTGCTGGAATATCGTTAAGCCATTGATCATTTATCGATTATCTCACATTTGGCAAAAGTTAACCTTTGTTTGAGTTATTTGATGGTAAATGATTGTTAATGAGCTCATATTTCTGCAAGCATTTAATAAATAATCATTCAATCATTAACTCCATAAGGCACTGGTCTATTAACTTAATAAAATCAAATAAGTGCTTGTTTTCCATCGTGTCTCCCAACCCAACTGGTCCACAGTTGGTCATCCATTGTCCCATAGAGTCTACCCCCCTTAGCTGTGGGAGACAGGCTTAAATGGAGAGATCGGGGATCAGGGTGGCAGCCCCTGGTCTGAGCGTTGTTGTAAAAATCTGTGCGACAACAATACTCACAAAGGCTCTCGGAAGAACTAAGTTCACTCAATTCTGCGAGCAGATGGATATGGTTGAAAATCTATTTCAGTAGCAACAGTAGTTTGCGGTGAAGGGACAGTTGGCAGTGGCAGTGCCAACAACAACACAAATGCAGACATTAAGAGGGAGTTGTAGTACAGATGTAGCATTGGAAGTAGAAGTGTCAAAGGCAACAATACACTTGCAGCAGTAGCGCAATAGTTGTTGGACAACATGTCAGACATCAATAGCGTAGAGGACGATGCTTCAAAGTCAGAGCAGTGTGCAGTAGCAATATATCGCTAGAGCACATTCCTCGCTAAGAGGGAGTGTTGATTTGGGGTAGCATGAGATGTGCTCCAAGCCTCAATATTTGCAGGAAGGCTTAGACACATGCATTCTCCAATACCCAGAAATCGTTTTGGGAAATTTCACGTGTAAACAATTTTATTAAAATAATTAATTATTTTTAATGGGACCCTAAGTCTAAACTTAGGAAATTAAAATAATAATGGGTATTAATCTAAGTTGTGGATGGAATTTCTAGAAGAAGGCAGAGATCAAGTCAAATGATCCTAATCATTGATTAGAATCTAATATAGGTCATGTTGATCAATGGGAGGATTATAAGAGAAGACTTGATAGGCACTTGGAGAACACACCAAAGGCAGATACTCAGTTACTCGAGTAAGATCGTTTTTCTCACTAATCGAAGTTCGGCAAGAGAAAATCGAATCAGAGGGAGATTTTCAGGTGAGAAAGAGAGAGAGGGCATCAACATATTCAGAGAGTGCAAGGCAACAATACGCAAAGCAAGAATAGGGTGACGCAGATAGAGACAATTTAACGCAGAGCCTGCGTGGGCAGCATGACGCTGAGCCAGGGAGAGAAGTTTGACGCAGAGAGGATCAGAAGGATTCTTGGGAGGAAGAAGTGCTTCACCTGGGGTAGAACTTGGTCAATAAGTGTCTGTAAAATTTCTCATTCCTATTTTCCTGACTGTAATTTGTACATGAGAATTTGCTGAAGAATAATAAAACCCTCATCTACTACACCGGTTTTCCCACATTGGGTTTTTCTGGGGACGATTGTCCAAAAATAACTGTCATTGTGATTGTATTTGTGCCAGTGTTTTTTCTTACATTTACTTTCTACAATGTTCTAATTAAGAACACTGCAATAGAATATATTTCGATATTTACTGTAACAATATTGTGGAAAAATGATTTCTGAAGTAATAAGTAGAAGAAATAATATTAATCGTTGTAGTAGGATTTCTATTTAGAAATTTTCACATGGTATTAGAGCTAAAGGAACGCAGAATAAAAAAGTTGGAGGACCCAGCATTGAAAGGAGAAGGGAATTCGAAATTCCTACAGGGGCAGAAATTTGAATCTCCCAGAGGATTGCGTAGCTCAAGCCAAGGAGATTGGATTTCGCGGGAAAACTCTCTCTGAGTGAGTTGACAGAGTGGTAGTCTTTCCAATCGAAATCCAAAATTTTTTAGTGGTAGAAGGAACATCGCAAAAGAACATTCAACAAGGAGGGTTGTCTCAGTTGGGACGTAGTTTTTCATCCAACAGTTGCTGGGACAGGATAGTGTCAAAAATTGGCACAATATGGATACTCAAAGTGTCTCTGATTTATCTACCTGATTAGATGAAGAATTTGTATGCCTAGAAAATTCAGCATCAGTGGATGTTTGGTACATTGATAGTGGGGCTTCATCTCATATGACTGGAGTACGAGAACATATCTCAAACTATCAAGAAGAACAAATGGACTTCCAAATAACTATGGGAAACAAAACGAAATGTACTCCAGTGGGGAGAGGCACCATAACATTTCAGACAGAAGCAGAGACCAACATCTGAGCCACCAATGTTCTACATGTGCCAGGATTAGGAATGAACATGATTTCAGTGTCCTAGTTAAAAGACAAGGGATAAGATGTATACTTCATGGGAAATAAATTATACATCAAGCATCCAAGCTGGAAAAAGATAAAGCAAATTGGTGTTTGAAGCAACAAGTTGTATAGGTTACAGCTTGAATCACCAATGACACTGATAGACAACAACTATAATGGTGAGAAGGAGCGAAATGAATTATGGCATAGACGAATGGGGCACTTACAACATGGAGCACTGAGGATGCTTAAAGAGACTGTTACAAGGGTATTAGTCCTTAGTAGTGAACATGATGACTTATGCAGAGGATGTGTGTTAGGAAAGGACGTGAAAGCAACCTTTTCCAGAAGTAACAATAGAGCAGAATGTGTATAGGATTAATACACTCAAATATCTACGGTCCTATGTCCACAAGGGCTCTTAGTGGTGGCGAATACTTCGTCACCTTTATCGATGATCACTCCAGAAAAACCTGGATCTATTTCTTAAAGACCAAGGATGAGGTCTTTGATCATTTCCGAGAGTTGAAAGCTCTTGTTGAAAATATGACAGGGAAAAAGATAAAAGATATTGCATTTAGATAATGGTGGAGAATATACAGACAAAGACTTCACAGATTTCTGTGCAAAGGAAAGCATCAAAAGAGAGTGGACAACTCCATATAATCTGGAGCATAATGGAGTAGCAAAATAGAAAAATAGAACTATTGCTGGGGCAGCCAAAGCTATGTTGTATGATCAGGATCTACCTAGGTATCTATGGGCAAAATCTTGCAACCTAGCAGTATATATCTAGAATAGAACCCCGCATAGAGCATTGGGGAAGAGAACGCCCAAACGAGTTTTCACAGGAAAAAGTCGGAATTCATTCATCTTAGGATATTCAGAACCGTGGCTTATTGTCACATTCCAGACGAGAACTACAATAAACTGAATCAGTCTACATAAAAGGGGTATCTCGTAGGATACAACGATACCTCAAGGGCATATAGAATCTACATTCCTGGTAGCAGGAAGATTGTAGAAAGACGGGATGCAAAGTTCATGGAGGTCAGAGCTTTCAAGAAATATCGTGAGATACCTGCAAAAGATCAATCAGGAGATGTTCTATTAGTCCAAGAGCAGCAGGGGCAGCAAGGAGGACAGGCAGGAGGACATACACCCAGATCAAGTACAGTGACCAGCATTAGTGTCTCCTCAAAAGGAGGAAAAGCAGATGATTCTCAACAGATGGAACAATAGGATCAGGAGGAAGCACTGGTTGAGCGTCCCACCATCAGTGGTAGAACCAACAGAGAAGTATGATAGATAATGAGGGACACAAAGGAGTTTGTTGGAGCTCCTAGAGCCAAGAAGAGGCAGCGTAGACAACCAGATAGATATCAGGCATTGGTAGCTCAGGTTGAAGAACACTCTAGCTTTTAGGAAGCTGTTTAACACAAAGTATGGGTGGATGCCATGGTTGAAGAATACAACTCCATCATGACAAATGATGTCTGGGAAGTAGTACCTAGACCAGAAGATAGATCAGTTGTAGGAGCACAATGGATCTACAAGATCAACTATGCTACAGATGGCAGTATAGAGAAGTACAAGGAAAGGTTCATGGCAAAGTGGTATGCTTAAAAAGAAGGAATAGACTATGAAGAGACCTTTGCCCCAGTTGCTCGATACACCTCTGTCAGATCTGTTATATCCCTAGCAGCTCAAATGGGATGGGAGATTCACCAGATGGATGTCAAGACAACATTCTTGAACAAAGTGATAGAAGAGGAGGTGTATATAGAATAGGCCGAAGGCTTCAAAACTCATGAGAAGAAAACTCATGTTTACAGGTTAAAGAAAGCCTTGTACGGCTCAAGCAAGCACCCAGAGCATGGTATTGTCGGATTGATAGTTACTTGCAGCAGTTGGGATTTGTCAAGAGTGATGTTGATCGCAATCTCTACTATTTGTTGATAGAGAATGAGCCGCTTATTATGGTATTGTATGTAAATGATCTATTCCTAACTGAGTCATCTAGGCTCATCCAAGATTGCAAGAAGAATCTTGAAGCCGAATTCAACATGAAGGACTTGGGATTGATGCATTATTTTCTAGGGTTGGATGTTTGGCAAGAGAATGGGGAGATTTTCTTTGGACAAGGAAGGTGTGCTACAGAAATTCTGAAGAGATTCAAAATGCAAGATTGCTGACCCATGGCTACTCCCATGATCACCAACTCGAAGAAAATAGATGCATCAGAAGACAAGGAAGTAGATCCCACCTTTTACAGGCAGCTCATTGGGTCGCTTTTGTATCTGGTCAACACTAGGCCAGACATTTGTTTTGCTGTCAAAACTCTTAGTCAGTTCATGGTGGAACCAAATAGGGTGCATTGGGCAGCAACAAGGCACATTCTTAGGTATGTAAATGGAACAGTCGGTGTGGGTTGAAGTACTTTCGAGGGGAGGACATCCGTTTGAATGGGTTCACTGATGCAGATTGGGCAGGTAATTCAGTAGACCAAAAAAGTACCTCAAGGGCTTCAGTGTTAGATCAGGGATGATATCTTGGTGCAGCAAGAAGCAAAAATTGGTAGCACTGAGCTCAACAGAAGTAGAATATATGGCAACCAGCACAACTACGTGCGAAACCATATGGCTCAGAAAATTGCTTGTGAGCTTATTCAGAAAAAGGATAGAAGTGACCAAGGTTTACTGCGATAATAAAAATTGTATCAAACCCTCTGAGAATCAAGTATTTCAAGATCAGTCGAAACATATAGATATCCGTTGTCACTTTATCAGAGACCGTGTTCAGCGTGGGGTAGTACAGCTACAATATGTCCCCACAGGAGAGCAAGTGGCCGATCTACTCACAAAGGCTCTCGGAAGGGCTAAGTTCCCTTAGTTCAGCGAGCAGATGGATATGGTTGAAAATCCGTATCAGTAGCAGCAATAGTTTGCAGTGAAGGGACAGTTGGAAGTGGCAGTGCCAACAAAAACACAAATGCAGACATTAAGAGGGAGTTGTAGTACAGATGTAGCATTGGAAGTAGAAGTGTCAAACGCAGCAATACACTTGCAGTAGCAGCGCAATAGTTGTTGGACAACATGTCAGACATCAACAGCGTAGAGGACGATGCTTCAGAGTCGGAGCAGTATGCAGTAGCAATATATTGCTAGAGCACGTTCCTCGCTAAGAGGGAGCGTTGATTTGGGGTAGCATCAGATGTGCTCTAGGCCTCAATATTTGCAAGAAGGCTTAGACACATGCATTCTCCAATACCCAGAAATCGTTTTGGGAAATTCCACCCGGAAACAGTTTTATTAAAATACTTAATTATTTTTAATGGGACCCTAAGTCTAAACTTAGGAAATTAAAATAATTAATGGGTATTAATATAAACTGTGGATGGAATTTCTAGAAGAAGGTAGAGATCAAGTCAAATGATCCTAACCATTGATTAGAATCTAATATGGGCCATTGATTGATCAACGAGAGGATTATAAGAGGAGATTTGATGGGCACTTGGAAAACACACCAGAGGCAGATACCCACTTACCCGAATAAGATCGATTTTCTCACTGGTCGAAGTTTGGCAATGGAAAATCTTATCAGAGGGAGAGTTGTAGGTGAGAAAGAGAGAGAGGGCATCATCATATTCAGAGAGTGCAAGGTAGCAAGACACAAAGCAGGAATAGGGTGACGAAGAAAGAGGTAGCGTAGAGGCAATTTGACACAGAGCCTGCGTGGGCATCTTGATGCTGAGCCAAGGAGAGAAGTTTGACGTAGAGAGGATAAGAAGTATTCCGGGGAGGAAGATGTGCTTCAACTAGGGTAGAACTTGGTCAAGAAGTGTCTGTAAAATTTCTCATTCCTATTTTGCTAGCTGTAATTTGTACATGAGAATTTGTTGAAGAATAATAAAACCCTCATCTACTACACCAATTTTCCCACATTGGGTTTTTTTGGGGACGATTGTCCAAAAATAACTGTCTCATTTTGATTGTATTTGTGCCAGTGTTTTTTCTTACATTTACTTTCTACAATGTTTTAGTTGTGAAGGCTGTTGTAATATTCCTAATTAGCCATGGCTAATTGGAATATTCGATTTTGCCCAATTTTTGCCTTCTATAGTTATTTATAAATCAAAAGTGAGGACGGGGGACATAACTCACTTTAAGAATAAAAAGTCACTTCCTAGTAGCACAATGTTGTGACTTAAGGAGGAGCCAAGGGGGCCAAAAGGGGGGACACAGAAATGGGGCCCACGCAGACACATGGAGGGACTGCGCAAGAGGGAAGAACACATGGCAAGAGGGGAATCACATAGGAGGAGGTGAGCCTAGGGATTGCGAGAGGCAGAGGCTATAAAATAGAGAAGAGCCCCCTTATTTTGGATCATTCAGTTATGTGCATTTTGAGCTAGTCATTTCGACTTCTGAGCACACTGGCTGTTTAGCTGGTCTGCAGCACTGTTTAGTGCATTGAGTGTCTCCGTTCGGAGATCTCACCCTTAGCCCCGGGGGACTTCGAGTGCCTGCTCGGGAAAGGTATTTCCTTTGGTGTTTCAGCAGTAGTTTCATCAGCATTCCAACAGTAGTTTTAGCAGCATTTTGGAGGACTGCGCAGCACTGGGAGAGGGACGTAGTTCAGTCTGGCTGCTGATGGGGTTAGGGTTTGCAGGAGGATTTATGCTATGTGAATGAGCAGGGGACCAACCCTTGCCTATCAGAGGATTTTTGGCATAGTTTTCAGGTGGAGTTTCAGGGAGGATTCAGAGGGGTTTCAGAGATAGCGCAGAGCCTTGGAGGAACTGCGCAGATCCCCAGGAGGGTTATTTTCGGGGGTCGGCCATTCCAGGAAAGCTTTTTGGGTTTTTCTGGGTTTCTTGAGTAGAGCCTGAATCCAACGTTTCAGCTTGTTCCGAGGAGGGGAGCAGCCCCAAATCATCATTTGTTTCTTAGCAACAACAACAGCACAACAACAGCATCCACGCAGAGAGGCCATTCTTGTCATTCTGGGAGTATTTCTTCACTTGCTTTGTGCAAGTCAAGGTGCCATCTGTCTGATCACCTCTTGTACTCATTTTATTGCTTAATATAATAAAATGGCTTAGCACTTTCTCGTTGCATTTCCTATATCTGCTTATATTTTCGGTTTACATTATTATATGTTGTTTCACTGTCATTTTATCACTTCTGGATTATTATATCATTTGCATATATTTGGTTGGAGTTTTTGCTGGGGTTTGTGGTATATTCCGGGTTAGGAATATTACAATGGTATCAGAGCATAGATCTGGCTCAGCTTGTGGAGCTAGTAATCTATGACACCGGGGGAAAAACCCTACATCTGTTACAGAGGTAGGAGATACAGAGAGACTGAACGTAGGTTGGAGAATACATACGGAGAGGGACACTGTGTTCCTGTGGCAGACATAGAACAGGAGGAACCTGTGGTAGATGCAGAACGGAGAGAGCCAGTAGTGGACGCAGAGCAGATGGCAGATGAGGACGGGGAGAGATTTGTGGACATGCTCCTCAAATCTGTGCAGGATCTGTCGAGGTAGATTGAGGTGATGGGGCAGAGATTCATGGCAGTAGAGGCCAGACAGCATGAGAGCCCACAAGTTTTCCAGATTGGTGAGGGATCAGGTGCATCCCATCACTTGCCAGAGCAGTGTGATACGGCGCAGCAGGTGGCCTCACATGCCCCTACATGCTCTACCATGCCCACTTTCTTAGGAGCAGACACAGGAGCCGTAGCTCAGCAGGAGGCAGAGCCCGGACATATGGGCGATTATTTTGTAGAGTACCAGGCCTATGGGCAGGAGTTCAGGGAAGCCCTCTCATTCAGAGATTTTGTTCAGCTCTAGTGGGATAAAAGATCCCGCGACCATCACAGAGGGTACCGGCATTACCATGATGGCGACACCCACCGTGCAGCGAGTAGATTCCACTTGCCTACGTTTGATGGCTCATCAAACAGTTCGACAAGGTCTTGGGTGGAGAAGCTGGACATCTATTTCCAGCTTAACCGGATGTCCGAGGCAGAGGCCATCAAGGTGGCGACATTACATTTGGATGGTGAGGCCTAGGATTGGTGGTTCCATGGGATGGTTACACTCGGGCATTCCACAGTGATGACATATGTTGATTTTACCAGGAGACTGACGGAGCGATATGATCGGAGGGATCCAGAGCAGCATTTTGTTGAGCTGACGAGGCTCAAACAAATAGGGAGCCCAGAGACCTACATTGCAGATTTCTTGACGGTTCCATGATGGTGCCAGACCTATCCACAGCACGAAGGGTCTATATGTATGTCGAGGGGTTAGCAGAGCCACTTCGGGGTTTAGTCCGATCCGCTAAACCAGCCACACTCCAGGATGCTATCAGCAGGACCCAGGACTTATAGGATGTCTTACCCAGGACCCGGACACCTTACCCCCAGAGACAGACTTTCCAGTCTAAGGGGAAGGATGTGAGGATTCCTCCTCCAAAGGGGAATCCAGGACGAGTACAACTTGACGACGATGCCAGGAGGGAGCTGAAGAAGAAGCGGTTGTGCTTCACCTATCAGGAGCCATGGGCACCAGGACATAGATGTGCTGCTGGCAAAGCACATTTTATTGAGGTCTTCTCTGAGAGCAGTGGAGAAGAGAATGACGAGGAGGATGTGGAGGCAAGAGATAGCCATGCCATACAGGGGCCTTTGCCACCTCCACCAGCAGCAGCAGGTGGTGCATCTTTTGCACCCACCGAAGGGGCCCTTGCAGCGTTGCGAGGAGTTCCCAAGTATTTGACGCTACGCGTACGAGGGACATTATGTGGCCAGCGCGTATCAGTTTTGGTTAACAGTGGGGCAACCCACAACTTCATCAATGCACAGATGGTTGAGCGGAGAGGTATTCAGACAGAGAGCTTTGATAGGTTTTCAGTATTGGTCCCAAGAGATCAGACCATGACGTGTGCTCGTTATGTTCCAGAGCTTTCAGTGATGATGGGCACCTACACATTGACTGACCACTTTTTCATGGTCGATATTCCTCCGTTCCGGCAACCAACATGATACTGGGTGTTCATTGGCTTATTACTCTAGGGAAGGTCATGATGGATTGGAAGACCCTAGAGATGGAGTGCGATGATGAGAAGATAGGGAGGCATGAGAAGATACGAGGACAGCACACATATCCGCCTCAGACTGTGTCGGCTCATCGAATGGAGGCAGTGTTCCAGAAGGGAGACATAGAGTGGGCAGTGGAGTTGCGTGCATCAGAGGCAGGGACTACAGGGCAGACGGTACATCCGGAGATCCAGTCCATCCTTGATCGGTATGCCATAGTATTTGGAGAGATTCCACTAGGACAGCCATCGGATCGGGGGTTTGAGCACACTATCGAGCTTGAGCAGGGCATCCAGGCAGTGATAACCACCCCCTATAGGCACCCCAAGGCCTATCAGGACGAGATTGAGCGGGCTACCCAGGAGTTGCTGGCTCTTGGACACATTGGACCGAGCACGAGTCCTTTTTCTTCTTCTGTGGTGTTGGTGAAGAAGAAGGACGGTACATTAAGGATGTGCATTGACTACAGGGCTGTGAACAAGAAGACCCTGAAGAACAGGTACTCCATACCCAGGATCTATGAGTTAATGGACGAGTTGAGGGGAGCACGATTCTTCTCAAAGATTGATTTGAGATCTGGGTACCATCAGATTCACGTGAGGGAACAGGACATTCCCAAGACCGCCTTCAGGTGTCAATATGGGCACTTTGAGTTCTTGGTGATGCCTTTTGGGCTAACCAACACCCCTGCTACATTTCAGTCCTGCATGAATCACATCTTCCGTAGTCACCTGAGGAAGTTTGTGTTGGTATTCTTTGATGACATTCTCATTTACAGCAGGACTTGGGAGGAGCATCTCCGGCACATTGAGATGGTATTGCATATCTTACAGGAGCAGCAGTTCTATGCCAAACTCTCCAAGTGTGAGTTTGGGTTGACGGAGATGTTGTATCTGGGACACATCATAGGAGTGGATGGAGTGAGAGTCCACGGGGAGAAGATTAGGGCCATCAGAGAATGGCCGGAGCCGAGAAATGTGACGGAACTTCGAGGATTCATTGGCATTTGTACTTACTACCGGAAGTTCGTCAAAGGTTTCTCACAGCTTGTTGCACCCCTGACAGATTTGACGAGGAAGGGGGCTTTTAGTTGGTCAGATACAGTGCAACGAGCCTTTGACAGGCTCAAGGAGGTTATGAGCAGCTGCCCAGTGCTTGCGTTGCCAGATTTTACACAGCCTTTTGTTTTGGAGTGTGATGCGTCGGGAGAGGGGATCGACGCAGTGTTGATGCAGGGAGGTCACCCTATAGCCTTTGAGAGCCGGAAGCTCCTTCCGCATGAGAGGTTGTATTCTATATACGACAAGGAGATGCTGGCCATCATGCATGCATTGGCTAAGTACCGACAGTATTTGGTGGGTAACAGGTTCAGGGTGAGGACTGATCACAACAGCCTCAAGTTCTTTTTGGAGCAGAAGCAGCTACAGGAGAGGCAGCAGAAGTGGATCAGCAAGATCCAAGCATATGACTTTAACATTGAGTATGTCAAGGGTAAGAACAACGTGGTAGCAGATGCCTTTTCACGTAGACCAGCCACGTTGTATCTTATGAGCTTGGATACAGACTGGAGGGCTCGACTCTTAGTAGAGTACTCCAAGGACAGGTTTGCATGTGAGGTTCTAGATGGGCAGGTGACAGATGACAGGTACAAGGTGGTCGATGAGATCATCTATTACAGGGACCGGATCTTCTTGACTGAGGGGTCTCAGCTCAAGAAGAAGATACTCCAGGCATCACATGACTCACCGTTGGCAGGACATCAGGGGTTTACCAAAACCTATAGGGCCATTAGGAAGAGGTGCTCATGGAAGGGCCTTAAGGAGGATGTACTCCGGCACATTCGGGAGTGTGATGTTTGCCAGAGGAACAAGGGAGAGATGAGCCATCCCGCTGGATTATTGCAGCCTCTTCCCATTCCGGAGGGGAAATGGGAGAGTATTGCGATGGACTTTATCACAGGGTTGCCCATGGTACAGGGCAAGGATTGCATCTTTGTCGTCGTTGACCGACTGACAAAGTACGCACACTTCAGGTGTCAACATGGGCACTTTGAGTTCTTGGTGATGCCTTTTGGGCTAACCAACACCCCTGCTACATTTCAGTCCTGCATGAATCACATCTTCCGTAGTCACCTGAGGAAGTTTGTGTTGGTATTCTTTGATGACATTCTCATTTACAGAGGACTTGGGAGGAGCATCTCCGGCACATTGAGATGGTATTGCATATCTTACAGGAGCAGCAGTTCTATGCCAAACTCTCCAATTGTGAGTTTGGATTGACGGAGATGTTGTATCTGGGACACATCATAGGAGTGGATGGAGTGAGAGTCCACGGGGAAAAGATTAGGGCCATCAGAGAATGTCCGGAGCCGAGAAATGTGACGGAACTTCGAGGATTCATTGGCATTTGTACTTACTACCGGAAGTTCGTCAAAGGTTTCTCACAGCTTGTTGCACCCCTGACAGATTTGACGAGGAAGGGGGCTTTTAGTTGGTCAGATACAGTGCAACGAGCCTTTGACAGGCTCAAGGAGGTTATGAGCAGCTGCCCAGTGCTTGCGTTGCCAGATTTTACACAACCTTTTGTTTTGGAGTGTGATGCGTCGGGAGAGGGGATCGGCGCAGTGTTGATGCAGGGAGGTCACCCTATAGCCTTTGAGAGCCGGAAGCTCCTTCCGCATGAGAGGTTGTATTCTATATACGATAAGGAGATGTTGGCCATCATGCATGCATTGGCTAAGTACCGACAGTATTTGGTGGGTAACAGGTTCAGGGTGAGGACTGATCACAACAGCGTCAAGTTCTTTTTGGAGCAGAAGCAGCTACAGGAGAGGCAGCAGAAGTGGATCAGCAAGATCTAAGCATATGACTTTAACATTGAGTATGTCAAGGGTAAGAACAACGTGGTAGCAGATGCCTTTTCACGTAGACCAGCCACGTTGTATCTTATGAGCTTGGATACAGACTGGAGGGCTCGACTCTTAGTAGAGTACTCCAAGGACAGGTTTGCATGTGAGTTTCTGGATGGGCAGGTGGCAGATGACAGGTACAAGGTGGTCGATGAGATCATCTATTACAGGGACCGGATCTTCTTGACTGAGGGGTCTCAGCTCAAGAAGAAGATACTCCAGGCATCACATGATTCACCGTTGGCAGGACATCAGGGGTTTACCAAAACCTATAGGGCCATTAGGAAGAGGTGCTCATGGAAGGGCCTTAAGGAGGATGTACTCCGGCACATTCGAGAGTGTGATGTTTGCCAGAGGAACAAGGGAGAGATGAGCCATCCCGCTGGATTATTGCAGCCTCTTCCCATTCCGGAGGGGAAATGGGAGAGTATTTCGATGGACTTCATCACAGGGTTGCCCATGGTACAGGGCAAGGATTGCATCTTTGTCGTCGTTGACCGACTGACAAAGTACGCACACTTTTTTGCCATATCCGCACACTATACAGCAGCACAGGTGGCCGAGCTGTTCTTTAGAGAGATCTTTAGGCTACATGGTCTTCCTAAGACCATCGTCAGTGATAGGGACAGCCATTTCATGGGCGGGTTTTGGCAGGAGCTTTTCTGGTTGGTGGGGACGGAGTTGACACTGAGTACCAGTTATCACCCACAGACGGATGGGCAGACAGAGATAGTTAACAAGTGGCTAGAGGGCTACTTGCGTAACTATGTCAGTGGGCAGCAACGAGCATGGTTGAGGTGGCTGCATCTAGGGGAGTACTGCTACAATACTTCACATCACATGTCCATTGGTATGTCACCATTCTATGCTTTATATGGGTATCATCCTTTATCTTTTGCTGACGTGATGTTTGGTGATAGCAAGGCTCCCAGAGCCAAGATATGGATCCAAGAGAGTCAGGATATTCTTCGAGCTCTCAAGGATAACATGGCTACAACACAGAACCAACAGAAGTTGTATGCCGACAGGGGTCGGGTGGAGAGACAGTTCGAGGTAGGGGACATGGTCTACCTACGGTTACAGCCATACCGACAGTCGTCACTAAAGCAGAAGGGGGCTGAGAAGCTTAAGCCCCGCTTTTATGGGTCGTACAGGGTGATACGCAGGGTTGGATAGGTTGCATATGAGTTGGAGCTGCCCCAAGGCAGCAAGATTCATAACGTTTTCCATGTATCATGCCTGAAAAAGGCATTGGGGCAGCAGGTGATAGTGACAGATGAGCTACCACCCATGGATGCCGACGGGCATTTGGTATTGCAGCTAGAGGCTATCATTGATACTAGGGAGAGGTAGCTACGGAGAAAGATGGTCCGGGAATTCTTGGTGAGGTGGAAGAATTTGTCAGATGAGGATGCCACTTGGGAGAGTGAGAAGATCTTGTAGCACCCATCACTTCAGTTGCTTGAGGACAAGCAACATTTTGCTGGGGGAGACTGTAATATTCCTAATTAGCCATGGCTAATTGGAATATTCGATTTTGCCCAATTTTTTCCTTCTATAGTTATTTTCAAATCAAAAGTGAGGACGGGGGACATAACTCACTTTAAGAACAAAAATTCACTTCCTAGTAGCACAACGTTGTGACTTAAGGAGGAGCCAAGGGGGCCAAAAGGGGGAACGCAGAAATGGGGCCCATGTAGACACATGGAGGGACTGCGCAAGAGGGAAGAACACATGGCAAGAGGGGAATCACGGAGGAGGAGGTGAGCCTAGGGATTGTGAGAGGCAGAGGCTATAAAATAGAGAAGAGCCCCCTCATTTTGGATCATTCAGTTATGTGCATTTTGAGCTAGTCGTTTCGACTTTTGAGCACGTTGGCTATTTAGCTGGTCTGCAGCACTGTTTAGTGCATTGAGTGTCTCCGTTCAGAGATCTCACCCTTAGCCCCAGGGGACTTCGAGTGCCTACTCGGGCAAGGTATTTCCTTTGGTGTTTCAGCAGTAGTTTCATCAGCATTCTAGCAGTAGTTTTAGCAGCATTTTGGAGGACTGCGCAGCACTGGGAGAGGGACGCAATTCAGTATGGCAGCTGATGGGGATTGGGGTTTGCAGGAGGATTTATGCTGTGTGAATGAGCAGGGGACCAGCCCTTGCCAATCAGAGGATTTTTGGCACAGTTTTCAAGTGGAGTTTCAGGCAGGATTTAAAGAGGTTTTAGAGACAGCGCAGAGCCTTGGAGGAACTGCGCAGATCCCCAGGAGGGTTATTTTCGGGGGTCGGACATTCCAGGAAATCTTTCTGGGTTTTTCTGGGTTTCTTGAGTAGAGCCCGAATCCAAAGTTTCAGCTTTTTCCGAGGAGGGGAGCAGCCCCAAATCATCATTTGTTTCTTAGCAGCAACAACAACACAATAGCAGCATCCATGCAGAGAGGCCATTCTTGTCATTCTGAGAGTATTTCTTCACTTGCCTTGTGCAAGTCGAGGTGCCATCTGTCTGATCACCTCTTGTACTCATTTTATTGCTCAGTATAATAAAATGGCTTAGCACTTTCTCGCTGCATTTCTTGTATCTGCTTATATTTCCGGTTTACATTATTATATGTTGTTTCACTGTCATTTTATCACTTCTGGGTTATTATATCATTTGCATATATTTGGTTGGAGTTTTTGCTGGGGTTTGTGGTATATTCCGGGTTAGGAATATTACAGCTGCAGTAGAATATATTTCGATATTTGCCGTAATAATACTATGGATAACTTATTTCTGAATTAATAAGTAGAAGAAATAATATTAATCACCGCAGTAGGATATCTAGTTAGAAATTTTCACATGCTACCTCCTCTTGGTGTCTCTCTGCCTCTCTGCTGCTGATCATGGGTCCCGGAGAAGATACTCCAACCCAACTATCCCTGCCCCTCATTGCAAAAGCTCACTATCAAAAATCTCCCAACCGCTACTTTGATTCAGAAAATCAATTCTTTGAACTCTCTCTATGTATCTTCCAAGTGACCCTCAAGCCTCCTTAAATAATCTCCTCGTTGACATTCAACGATCTAGATTAGAAGTTAATCAATGGCTAAGATCATTTCTGCTTGATCCTCGCCTTCTTCTAGAATTTACACCCAAAATTTAAATTAATACCCTTTAATTATTTTATTTTCCTAAGTTCAGACTTAGGGTCCCATTAAAAATAATTAATTATTTTAGTACAACTGTTTTTGGGTGGAATTTCCTCAAACGATTATTGGGTTCTTTAGAATACATGTGCCTAAGCCTCCTTACAAAATTTGAGACTTCACATCCGATGCTACCAGAAATCACCAGTGGGCCCAGTTCAACTTTCCCCCACCAACTTCGCTCTAATGAGAACGTACTCCAAATGTGGGCTGTAATTCTCTATGGGGTGGCCCCCGTGCTCCACCAGAACCGCAATATTTTCCTTCCTTCTTATTGTTCAGGCCCCCACTTAATCCCAAAATTCATGTGGGACCTCTAAATTCACATCTCATAAGTGCAAACATGAAATAAGACAAAATTGGGAAGATTGATATTTCCCTTAGTAATATTGCTAAGCAAGGATATCACACTCAGTGTGTGCTCTTCTTCCTCTCGACGCTATCTCTGCTTTATAAATTGCTGCAAAACTACTACGTCCAACTAGATATCTGCTCCGCAAAAAATATTGGCTGCTCCCTCTGCCTCTGCAAACCCTCGATCTGGAGAGATCGAATTTTTCTGCCCCTCTCTTAGAAGAATCGATTTCTCCTCAAAAATTCGACCTCTTGGCCAAGGTGACTGCATTGCCTTTGGGGTTTTGAACTGTTGCCCCTCAATGAACAGTAAAACTCCCTCTTCGCTACTGAGCACTCCGGCTGATCATCTGTGCTCTGATACTATGTGAAAAATTGGAAACCTGATTCCTATTGCAGCAACTAGAAATAATTATCCTAATTGTTAAATTAACTCTTAACAATTTATTTATTGTGTACTACAACAAATATTGAATCAATCACAATGCAATCTACACAAATACACTGCAAAAGAAATAAACACTGGAAGAAATACTAGCACACACACATAAAATGACACAGTTATTTTGGACCAATGTCCCAGGAAAAACCCAACTCGGGAAACCGGTGCAACAACTGAGGGTTTTATTATTATGGAGCAATGAAATAATCTGAGTATAACTGGATTTTGAAATTGGCAATTCTACTGAGAAATATTGGCAAAGATTTAGTGAGGAATTTTCCTCACCCCACAAGCAATCTCCTGGCACAACTTGCCTTCAAAATTTTAGCCCTCTGAGCCTCTGCGTCAGCCTCTACGCTACTCTGCGTAGCTAGCTGGACAACTAGCCTCGGACTAGACTCTGATGAAGTCATTATGCCTTTTGCTGACCAGAAAGACACTTCTCTGACACTCTAGGACTCCTCCCCGGTGTCTAGAACTGAAAATGTCAATCTCTCCAGTAGTTCGACTTTGTCTCTAGAGGCTGTTGTGCTACTCTATGTCAGCCTCTCTGTGCCTCATTTGCTTCTCTGCAAATGCACTCATCGGATAAGGAAATCTTCCTCCAGCTTCACTGTCCCTTCCCCTCAATCACTGGTTCGATTTCACTAGCTCTCTCTCCGACAACTAACTTCTACTATTCTAGAAATCGATCTGCTCATGAAATCAAACTGCTGAAGTGTGCTCTCCAAGCTCCATCGACTTTCTTCTTATAATCCTCTGTTGAGACTTCAATGACCAAGATTAGATCTTAATCTATGGCTAGGTTTAACTAAAAGTTGATCTGCGTGAGCTTTTAGAAGATTCACACCTATGTTGCAGGAAACGTTGCCCCCAGGTCCGTTTCCACCAGGAAACAAAACGGAAACGTGGAAACGCGTATCGTACGGCCTGGAAACGAGTTTTCGGCCTGGGGAAACGTGGCCAGTACGGTCGGAAACGAGTTTCCAGGCCGTATGACGGAGTTTCCACTTCATATTGCGATTTTTCTTTTCTTGTTTTTTTTTTTGTTTTCTTAGTTCTAATTTTTTATTGGGTGAATAAAATATCTTGTGGATGCTTCTAGATGCCTCTCTCAAGTTATAAAAAGACTCTTGCCTCATTCCCTCATCACACAATTGAGCAAGTCGTTTCTCTTGGAGATGAACGATTTTAGCAAAGGAGAAAAGAGGAAGAGAGCAGTGGTATTTTGTCTTTATAGTTCTTGCAACCTCATAGTCTTTATTGTACTTGCAACCTCATATATATAATAAAGGTTGATTTTGGATATTCCGATATTGCTATTTTCATTATGTGATCATTCATGAGTAAATGTGATGTAAATTTAATCATAATGTTTAAACTTTAAATGTAATAAATTATAATGTATCATGTATGCTTTATGATTGCACATAACATTTCTTAAATGTCCTAAATTCTAATATATATATATATCACGTTTCCCCGTTTCCAAAATTTGGGGGGGTTACGTTTCGTACCCGTGCCCATTTCGGAAACTCATACCCGTTTCCCCATTTCAGGGAACTTAGATTCACACCATAACTTAATTAGTTCTGATTAATTAGTCATATTCCCTAAGTTTAGACTTGGGAAATATTTAAAAAACGACTAATAATCTAATTAAGTAATTTCTAAGTAGAATTTCCAGAAACGATTTATGGGTTTTTGAGATCTCATGTATTCTAGCCTCTTCACAAAATTACGTGGCTAGAACACATCCGATGCTACAAAAACCTAACATTTTTGGTTTATTTGAGGGGAGTCTGAAATTAATTTGGCCAAGCAATCTAGAGGGCTCAAATAGGGGTTTATTTCTAGCTAGCAGTTGCATATTTTCATGGCCAACACAAAAGCTTGAGGAAGAAGCACTTCATAGCATCATAGCAACATTTCTCTCACTTGGGGGTTTGTCTTGCTTGCTTTGGCAAGTCTAGGTGCACATATTCCATACATTTGTACTCTCCTCTTTGATAATAAAATAGCTCAGCTTGCAACAATTTTTTGGCTGAATTGTTGGTGTTTAATTGTTTGTTAAATTTTTGTGTATGCATGGTAGAATTTGCTTGTTTATCACATTATTTTCTATTAAGAATATTAGAATTGAAAGTATCAAAAAGGATACTGAACACACCGCTTCAATCTAAGTTTCCTAAGTAATGCCCCTCATATGACCCTAAAGCCTTAGGGAGGTCCCACTAGAGTAGGGCTAAATATTAACCCTTTGGTAAGGTGAGAGAACAAGCTTACAGACAAGATCATTTAGTGATCCAGATCACCCCTTTATCCATACTAAATGGCCAAAACATTAAGTAAAAGCACTTGATTACAAAATGATCAAAGTACCTGTTGAATGATAGCCCACCTTTATCCAAGAGGAATGTTGGATGGTGAGAGGTGTATGAATGGTACATATGGCGGAGGAAACCAGCATATCATCATCAATGAGCAAATATGTAGGGATGTTGGCTAGTTGGATATTCAAAATAGGAGAAAAAGTTCTTTCCTATAGGGTTACCCATTTTGGTGGGTAACACTAACATTCTAGAAACGAAGTCAAGACATGTGATAGACAATGTTAATCTCCCAAATAAAATTTGTTAATAAAGAAACTCTTCAACAATATATTCGTAATTACCCACAATCTCATCAGCATAACCTTTGTTAAGATCTATAAGCCTATTTATAATTTATTGGCCCTCTTACCCCTTTGATCCTTGCATGTGAGATAAGTGGCTTTACAGGCATGCATTATCTTTTAACATTTCATCCTTATAAAAGATAATTGCGTTATGACAATAAATACCTCACCAAACATAGCTTAGCTAAAACCCTAATGACTAACATAATGTACAAACAACAACCATAAATTATAGAGTACATACAGCCTTCATGATTAACATAAAGTACGAATGAATACATGATTACATTATATGAAAATGTCTAACATAATGTATATTACCTTTAGGAATCACAACACTCCAGTAAATATGTAATTTAGATCCTATACTATTGTTAATGGGATCTCAAATTTATTAGCATTTATGTCTTACTGTATTGCCAATGTTCTGTGTCTGCAGAGATCTATCTTACAACCAGTTTTCAGGAGCTCTTCCAACATGGCTAAGCGACGACAATTTGAATGTGTATGCAAAGACGAGTAATTTCATTAGTTGAATTTCCAAACTTATGATTGGAAATTTGATATAGCTCTTCCACTCTAGCCTTGTTTTCTCTCTTTGTATATCATCACCCATCTTTATTTCCATCATTGTTATAATTAGAGTCTTCCTTCTTTTCTAGTAAATTTCAGTATCTATTGTTGGGTTTGATAATCAAAAATATTTTTCCTATCAACCACATTGTACAAATTATAATATGCAATATCATGGCATGCAGGAATCTGGTAGGAAATTACTTCACAACAAATGAAATAGATAATAGGTAGGCATGCCCTCTTTCTGTTCATATTTTCTTAGAGAGCAAGGGAGGGAAAAGTTTGAGATAAAACTTAATATTGAACATATTATTTTATTTCAAGAAAAAGTTTTTGAATTTCATAGACTACACAAAAGTTATCCGTCTAATATCTATTCAGGATGCGAGCAACTGGGCATGAATCTGAAAGCTCTGTACCAATAGCTTGGATTTTTATCTGTTTTACATATTTCAGAATATTAAGTGATGTTTCTTTTGTGAATAATCATTGTAATTGTTGATTATCAACAACTTTGCTATTACAGATTTTCTCAGGGAGGGTTAGATTGCCTCCAACGGACCTTTCCTTGCAATAAAAGAAATCCACTTTGTGAGTGATTCTAGTTGTGTCCTTTTTAACCACATTTAGCTGCATTTTCCAAAGGGTTCTCTGTTTTCTTCCCATGTGATAGCTTGTATATAGGACCCTACGCTTGCCAAGTGGGGGATAACTATTCATAGAGATGGGGTTTTTATTTATGAGACTAACAAATTTAAGGTTTTCTTTTTCATTTTCAATTTAGTATGTTTTAGTATGCATTTTTCCTTAATTATAAAATTAATTCACTATACTGTAAGACAGATTATAATCCAAAGGAATCAATGTGGTATGATACCATTCCCATTGTCTATTCAATTTTTGATCTTCTTGTTGGTCTCTATTGACAAGATTCAGTAATGAGCTCTTTGCAGAATAAATTTTTCTATAACCCTATCCTTGTCTCATATGTTCACCCATTAAAGTTGATAGCAGATACCAAACTAAAACTGCCCTAAATGATTCTCACACGAGAACCTCCAATTTGGCCATTTATCTGAGATGCTTTTCTGAAACTTCATCACTCTGTTGTATGCTGTACATAGGCTGATAGCTAGCCATCATCGTCCTTGGGATCATCTTTTAAAATATTGCTATTATTTCGAAATGACACAAATTCATAATGACTTAAATTTGAACCAGAATAAAAACATAGACAATGCTACAGTACAGTACGTTGAACATCACTCAATAGATACTTTGAGTTTTCTTACAGGCTCCGAGAGAGTGGTATTAAAGACTCTTAAGAATTTGTTCAGCCATGAAGTCCAGGCTAGGGCTCATCTTAAAGTGACATGGTTATAGTCTAAGTTACTGTGTTTACCGAAGTTGATCCTTTAAGTTCGAATTCGGTGAATTGCATGTGCGGCTGAATAAATTTGTTAGAAGTTTGGCGTTAGGTGCATTTAAATTCAAATTCGATTAAATTTGTTTAAATTCAGATTTAATTCATTTAAACTCAAATTTAGAATTTTCATATTTCCTAAAATTTAATAATAAATTTTATCCATTTTTTTGCAATGATGATATTTTCTCAAACTTCATGGTTGATGAACATGAACACAAACCTGAAGTAGGTGACTTAGGTTATATGTTGGTATTGCAGAGATAACTAGCTATGAGTCAAATAACCTATCTTTGGATTAATTGAACTCATCATTGGATAAAATATTGGCAGTAGTCATCATGTCACAAAATGAGAAAATTATAATAAAATTAAACAAATACAAAATTTGAAGTTAAAATATTTGGAAAAATTTTGAAGTTTCACCAATTTGAAATGAAAAAAAAAAATAGGAAAGTTGGAAATCTTTTTCAACATCAGTTGTACTATTTTTATTTTATTTTTTAAAATTGTTTTAATATTTATATAAGAAAAAAGAAATATAATAGATAGGTATGTATAAAGATATTTACATTTGAAAAAACAATAGAATTTGAATAGGCCGTTATATCCAACCCCTTGGCAACTTTGATCAATAGAAATTCTTTAGCTAACAACTACATACCAATGTTGATAACATAGCTGATTTTTTGGTCATGATTTTTGGCCAGCTAGTTTTTCAGCCCAAAAGAATCATGTTTTTTTCTTTAAGCGATTTTTTCCAATTTTTTCCAATTTTGAAAATAATGAATAAAATTTGTATTCTTTAATGTTCGCCATAGTTTGTGGATAGATGTTTTCTAGACCGTCACTGATTTTTTGTCGGTGCTGGTGTTTTCAACACTACTACATACATACATCTTCCTTCATAATGGAAAAAATGCAAACAAATAGCTAACCTCATTCTTAAAAACATATTTGCACTAAAGTTTATGGAGAACAAGGCTGAAATTCTCAAGTATTGCAAACACCACTAAGAGAAGAGTGGACTAAATATCTACAACCACCCAATAACACTGCTCTCCAATGCAACTTCCTATACAAAATTGTTTCATGCTTAGATGGGACAAACTCCCAACAAACCTTGCAAAAGAACAATCCCAATGAGGTGCTTCACAATTTCCAGTGAAGGGAAAATCCCATCCAAGAGACCACTTTTGACCGGTTTTGCCTCTGTAAATGCTTAGCCATGGAAACACCTAGAGTTTGTGTGAAAATTCCTATCCTCAAGGAACCCGTACTGTAGAAAAAATGAATTTACTTCTCCTACTTGATTTTAATATACATTATCAAGTTATTTTATGAATGTTGAAGTAAATTACTTCTGCAGCCTACACTTATTTAAATTTGATTACATGAAACAGAAAACTGAGCAAAGAACAAGATACATAGGACAGTATTTTTGGACAAATTAGTCCCCAGAAAAACCCAATGCAGGAAAACCAGTGCAACAATTTTGAAGGTTTTCTGTTATTAAGTAGTAATCCTAAATACATTGCTGGATGCCCTCCTGACAATCTAGTGATAGAGAAAATATAATGGCTGAAAACTGAGTGAGATTACCTCACTTCATCTTGCAGATTCTGGTTTATCTGGCAACAGAATTGGGTAACCCTGGCTATCTTTGCGCTGGCCTTGCGTAGGCCTTGCATCAGCGTCTGTGCTATCTCTTCTGCTTCTCGAACTTCTGTGTCAACCTCTCCCAGTTGTTGCGACAGTTCTAGCTTTCTGCGTGAGGGCAACTTCTTCTTTGCGCTAGCTCTGCGTCAGGCCTGCGTGGGCCCAGACTGGCCTAGCGTCAGTCCCTCTAGATGCTGTGCTGCCTCCACTAGTGTCTCTCCATTTCTATGTCCAATATTCCTGAACTATCCCCGCCCCTTTGTTGCAGAATGATCACTCACTTCAAATTTATCAACTTCCTAGCCCCAGAAATCGAACTCTAGATCAATTCGTTCTCTTCGTGTGTGTATCTAAATGAACCCCAAGCCTCCTTCTTATACTTTTCTCGTTGAGACTTCAACGACCGAGATTAAGTCTCTAATCAATGACTGAGATTAAAACTTGACTTGATTCGCTTTCTAGAACATTCTCACCCATATTTTGATTAATACTTTAATGTTCCTAAGTTTAGACTTAGGAACCCCATTAAAAATATTAATTGTTGAAATTTGATGACTAAAAAAACGTTTCCTACAATCCCAACCTAGTTTAAATTTCATCTTATCACTCTCATTCAGTTAAATGCCCTTTCCCATAAACATACATTCAACATATAGATGGACATGAAATTTTCAGATTAAAACACATGGGACTGTCAACAAATGCTGAAAATAAATATGGACCTAACCAGAGCAGCAAAACACATAAAAATACACTTATTTTTGGTCAACTTAGACCCAGGCAAATCCGCTTCAATCTTCTCCTAGGAAAACCTGTTAGAGAGTTCTTCAAATTTTTTTATCTTTCAAGTTTAGGAAAAATACATTTGCAGACAAAACAAAACAACAAAATACAACTTATCTCTTCAACCCAAAACTCCTTGAAAACCTTTCCCACTTTGCCTTGATTTTTGTGCCCACTTGACGCTGAAAATATATACTATACAGACTGTACTGTATGGATTTCCGTACCACTGTACGGGCTGTACAGATTTTTTTTCAATTTTTTTCCTTTCAAAAACTTCTTTTGAATGGCATGCAGCTCACAACATTCAAAGTTGTTCGTACTATACCTTATGTTGTCTTCTATGCTATGATTTCCATGCCCAACTTTGCCCGGAAATCACTCATTCAGCGTGCTGCCACAAATTTCTCTTTCAGAACTTTTCTCCAGCTCTCAGCCTCCTTTCTCCAATCAGCTCATGAAGAATGAATCTCTCTTTTCTTTTCTCCCTTTTCTTTCCTTACATGACTTTTGGGCAACCCTAAAATCTAATGGCTCAGATTCATTTAGATCAAGGGATGAGAACAAATGTGCATTTAATTCTCACTTTCTATTTTTTAACACACCCATTAAATAAAGTACCCACACTGTACGTTATGTCTAAAGTCACTTTTCACTTTATAATTTAACATTGAATTTACCACTTATAAAGTCACTTTCACTTTATAAAGTCACACTTAGAAGAAAAATTATTTTGGACACTTTTCCCTAGGTAGAGAATAACCCATGGGAAACCACTTGTCCAAGGTACATTAAAAATCAACATTAATTATTTTAATAAGATACAATCCGAGTGGAATTTCACCAAACGGTTTCTGGGTTCTTTAGAAGTCACGTGCCTTAGCCTCTCCACCAATTTTCATGGCTAGAACACATCTGATGCTGCTAAAAACTAACACTCCCTCTTAGCAAGGAGTGTGCTCTAGCCTCTAGCAATAATGTCCAACTGCATGCTGCTCTGTCTCTAAAGCATCTCCTTTCCGCACTATTGTTGCCACCAACACTGTGTTGTTGTTGCTACTATACTACTGCCCATGACACTACCACTATCATTGTTGCATCTGTACTACAGCTCCCTCTGCATCTGTTGGTAAAACTGCCCCTGCTAGCTCTACACTACGTCATTTTCCAATTGTTGTTGTTCAACAACGAAAAAGGATCCGAAATTTCTGAACTAACTATGTTCAGCATAATACCATGTGAATGTTGGAATCTGACTGCTACTAGTCTCTGACCCTCTGAATCTTCTGTGTTGTTGTTGACTTCTACACTGTGCCATCTGCACTACTGCCAACCTTGCTCTGCAACTGATCAGTTTCTAGTCTCAGGCTACTGCATCTGTCTCTCCAACCAACCCACTGCATCATCTGACACTAAGTCCATCTCGCTACTAGTGAATCTCGGGCTCTTGTAGCAAGGAATTGATCCAAGAGGTGGACTCCTCAAGGATTCTGCCCACATGTAGTCCTACCAACTACAGTTCGATATCGCCCCATTTTCCTCCTGGAGATGCATGGGCACTCATGGCAAACTCATCTTCGTCAATTTTTGCTAGAGCAGCCTTAGGGTCATGTTTCTCATCCTTATCCTTTTTCTTCAAAGAACACTAGGATGCAAAGTGGCCCATCTCGCCACATTTGAAACGTTTCACCTTTGAAATGTCCTTCTGCTTCGACTTCTGTTGTCCCTTTGATGCTAGAGATGTGTTCTCCTCCTTGGTCTTCATGCCACTCCCACTGCTGCCATTGAGGTTGACCTTAATCAGATCCCTCCTTAATTCTTCCTGTTGAAGGGCTACCCACATCTCCTCCAATGAAGGTAGTCTTTCCCTACCCTATATACTTTGGATGAAGACTTGCCATTCATCCGAGACTCCATTCAGGGTCGTCCTTAGCATCGCAGTAGACTGAGGAGTAGAACCCACTCCAGCAAGCGGCTCTCTGGTGTCCTGAAGACGTTGAAGATAGGAGTTAACACCTTCTCCCTTATGCATCAATGTCCGCTGCAATTATTGTTCTTAGTACATCTTTCGCTATTCAGAAGAACCTTCATACAGTGAAGACAAAGCTTCCCACATTTCTCGGGTTGTATCTTTGCCCTGCAAGTGTGAGACCACATGATCTCAAACTCCATCAAGTATGAACCTCTTCGCCTTCCCCTACTTGGCCTTGTACTTCTTCTTTTGATCATTTTCAGCGGGAACATCCACAACACTCTTGAAGTAGGCTTCGAGATCGTATTCCTCCAAAACAACTAAGATTCTGGTCTTCCATATGACATAGTTGGAAGCTCCTTCCAACCTATCCTGATCTCTGAACCCATGTGATGCCATCTCACCCAAACTGTCGAATTGACTCCTCTAATCACTGCTCAGCACTACTGCTCGGAAAGTGAGAAATTCAAACTTTCGGTGAGAAAAGTCCTTTGAGGAGAAAATTCCCCTTCTATGTGTCTTTTCTCTTTTTTTAGGGATTTATGCCTCAATAGAAACTACGCCCTTCAAGCACTGCGCTGAGGCTTTGTGTCACTCTCTCTGCCTCTGCAAGCTCACTATCCAGAAATCTTACCTCTCTATCGACTCTCTCAGAGAGAGATTTCCTCGGAATCTCTACTTTCCGAAGAAGGACTGCGCAATCCCTTCAAGGGGATTCGAATTGCTTCCAAATGCAATTGTTGGCCTCTCTGCTCAGTGCTAGATCTTCTCTTCCTATTTCAAAATTAATGCTCTGATACCATGTGAAAATTCCTATCCTCAAGGAACCCCTACTGCAGAAAAATTGAATTTACTTCTCCTACTTGATTTTAATATACATTATCAAGTTATTTTCTAAATACTGAAGTAAGTTACTTCTATAGCCTACACTTCTTTAAATTTGATTACATGAAATAGAAAATTGAGCAAAGAGCAAGATACATATGACACAGTTAATTTTGGATAAAATAGTCCCCGGAAAAACCCAATGCGGGAAAACTAGTGCAGTAGCTCTGAGGGTTTTCTATTATTAAGCAATAATTTTGAATACAATGTTGGATGCCCTCCCGACAATCCAGTGACAGAGAAAATATAATGGCAGAAAACTGAGTGAGTTTACCTCACTTCACCTCGCAGATTCCGGCTGATCCGACAACAGAACTGGCTAACCCTGGCTATCTTTGCATTGGCCCTTTGTAGGCCCTTCGTTTCGTTAGCCTTACAGGCTCCGCGTCAACTTCTGCACTATCTCTTTTGCATCTAGAACTTCTACGTCAACCGCTCTCGGCCGACAGTTCCCCGATAGTTCTAGCTTTCTCTGTGAGGGCATCTTCTGCTCTACGCTGGCCCTTCTGGCTCTGCGTCAAGCCTGCATGGCCCCAAACTGACCCAACATCAGTCCCTCTAGATGTTGTGTTTCCTCCACTAGTGTCTCTCGGCCTCTCTGTCCAGTATTCCCGAACCATCCCTGCCCCTCTGCTGCAAAATGATCACTCAGTTTGAATTTTTCAGCTTCCTAGCTCAGAAATCGAACTCTAGATCAATTCGTTCTCTACGTGTGTGTATCTAAATGAACCCCAAGCCTCCTTATATTTTTCACGTTGAGACTTCAGTTGCCGAGATTAAGTCTCTAATCAACAACTAAGATTAAAACTTGACTTGATTCGCTTTCTAGAACATTCTCACCCATATTTTGATTAATACCCATTAATACTTTAATTTTCCTAAATTTAGACTTAGGAACCCCATTAAAAATATTAATTATTTTAATAAAATACAATCCAGGTGGAATTTCACCAAACGGTTTCTGGGTTCTTTAGAACTCATGTGCCTTAGACTCTCCACCAATTTTCATGGCTAGAGCACATCTGATGCTACCAAAAACTAACAGTTTTTAGTTGACCCAAACCAACCACACATTATGCAATCTCCCAATCCACCATCTCTTCTCATCAGTAGAAACCCACCATTTATTAAGAATAGTGGTGAGCTCATGACATCATCGAGGAAGAGAGCACAACCTCTAGAATCACATTGGACCAAGGGTTGCCCAAAGCTCCACTCCCATTATTTCCAAAAGGCACCAACCTTCTAGGCATGTCTAGATTCATTTTGAACAAGTCTTCGTATGGAATAAGACCGATAATCTCCATAATAGTATGTTGTTCTATTGAAGACAAGGAAATCTCATGGGTAATGGATCTTTGGTCCTTCCAAGAGTGAGCACTATGATCCCACATATCCTTCCAATAAAAAGTATTCTTCTTACTTAGATGCAACCTCTAAAAATGGGGAATGTATGCAATACATGTTCCTTGCACTTTCCAACTCCAAATTGGTCTTCTGGCCAAATCCCACCCCCTTGAATACTTGACATCTTCCATTGCAATGAGCTACCTTCCTTTGTGCTACCCAAATACTTCTAATTTTAAAAGGGCTTGAGATATGTAAGCTATGAGGAGCTGAAATTATGTTACACAATCCAAAATATCCCCTAATCCTACCAATGTGTTGTGCCATGATAAGACAACATCGCAATAATACATAACAAGGAGAGCATTCCTCCAAAAAATGGGCTACACATTTCACAACCAAGATGCTACAATAAGTTGTGCGAAAATTCCTTCAAAAAACAACAAATGGAATTTATTCTTCTAACTGATTAATTATGCAGTTTATTTCCTACAACAAACAACGAATAAATCACACCACAATTTCTTCACAATAAAAATGTCGAGGAAAATAAAACAAGAACTAAGAAAATAGAGCACACATAAAAATATGGCACCGATATTTTTGGACAAATGTTGGCGAAAAAATCCAGTGGGAAAACCAATGCAGCAAATGAGGGTTTTACTATTATTATGCAACAGTTAATTTTCTAAGTACAATCTGGGTGCCAAACTGGCAATCCTCAACAAATAATATAGCCAAAATTATTAACGGAAATTTTCCCTTCTCCACAAGCAATTCGGCTGCAAACTGGCTATCCAAGACCCTTGTCCAAGCCCTACATAGATGTTATGCAGCGTGTATCTCACACTACTTGAATCTACCTTTGATCAAGACGTCCTTCTTGTTGCTATTGCTAGAAGTGATTCTCCGACCCTGTGGAAAATTATCTCGGCCTTGGACACTTGAATCAACATCCTTCCCAGTCAAATCGAACTGCCCTTTGAAGCTTCTTGTGTAGTCCCCGTGCAGCCTCTAGTGGAATAACTCAACCGCTTGCTGTTGCCTCTCCGAAACTGGAAACTCCTCCATAATTCACTTCTGTTTCTCCCTCTCAATCCTGCGTCCCTTCTAGCTCAAACTCCTTTTCCCTACTCGACCTCTACAGCTAGATAGCTCGATCTGCCAAGGAATTCGACTTCTCAAGTGTGTCTTGTCCATCCCCATTGAGTTTGCTCTTATAATATCTTGTTGGTGAACCAACGACCATGATTAGATCCCCATCAACGGCTAAGATCATCTCAAACTCAATCCATGTGAGTTTCTAGAGCATTCTCACCTTTCTCAATCAATTATTGTTAATTAATAAATTTTCCTAAGTTAGACTTAAGAATTATTTAATTATTGATCGTTTAACTTAATTGAGCTTACTCTCGGTGTTTTATGCCAAAACCTTTTATGGGTTTTGGAGATCTTGTTTTCATTAACCTCTCTAACAAAAGTCGAGACTAAAACACCTGTCTGATGCTACAAAAACTAACACTCCCTCTTAGCGAGGAAGGTGTTCTATTGTCTCATAACATCTCCTCATATGTTGCTGATGTTTGACAACTGTGACAACTTGCTACTGCCCACCAAGCCATTGCGCATACTTTGATTCATTTACCACTCTATAATTGAACCATACTGCATCTGCGTTGTTCCTGACACTGCACTGTACAACCTATACTACTGCCAACTCTGCTTTGCATTTCCATTGATCTCATGCTACTGCTGCTACAATTACTGCAATTGAGAACTAAACTTTGAATCAACTGTGTCCCTGTATTGCAACTATCTCCTGAGTCTTTGATTGCTACTAGTCTCTGCACTTTCCGTTGAGTAATTGTTTGCGCTACAACTGCTCTGTGCTCCTCAGCATCTAACTGCAACTAGCTCTACAATTGTCTCTCAATATCTAAATGCGCCATGATGAACACTAATCCATCTGCTACTGAATATTGTGGGACCCTATAGCAAGGGTGATGATCCATACGAGGAGTAAACTGCAACTGTTGTTGCTCCTCTATGGACCTCGCCCAAATCTCCGCAACTCTGGAGTCTAGAGCTCAATGTCTTCCCACCTCTCTCCTAGAGGTATAGCTACATGCAAAGCGAATTCATCCTCCAACCTAGAAGACAAATTGTTGATCTCAACTGAAGTTGCAGCCTGTTCCTACTTCTCCTTCTTGTCCTTCTTCCTCTTCGGACACTAGGTACTATAGTGTTGATTTGGGTTAGCATCGGATGTGCTCTAGCCATAAAAATTGGTGGAGAGGCTAAAGCACATGAGATCTCAAAGACCTAGAAATAGTTTGGATAGATTGTACCCAGTTTGGGAGATGTTAAAACAATTAATATTTTTAATGGAGTTCCTAAGTTTAAACTTAGGAAAAATAAAATATTAATGGGTATTAATATAAAACTGGGTTAGAAGGTTCCAAAAGTCATGGATCAAGTCAATCTAATCTTAGCCGTTGATTAGAGATTTAATCTCGGTCATCGAAGGACCAACAAGAAAAGTATAAGAAGAGGCTTGAGGGTCAGTTGGAGAACTCACCAGAGTGATCAGTCATTCATTTTGCAAGAGCGGGGTTGCTAAGCAAAGTTGAATCAGTGATCAGCAACGAGGGGTAGTGAGTATGAGGTAGAGAGGCAGAGACAGTACTAAGAGACCAACACAGAAGTAGAGAGAGCAAGAGCAGCAGCCAGTTCAGGCCACGCAGAGCCCAACAGAGACAACGCAGAGGCCAGAGGGACTGTGTCATTGACGGAGAGGCTGCTGGAGTGATGCAAAGGGTCCCAGAGGCTGCGCAATGCCTCGGAGGGTTGACACAGAGGGTCCTGAGGCTGATGCAGGTCAGCAGGAGGTTGACGCAGAGGCCAGAAGGGCCAGTGCTGAGCTTCAGTTGTGCCGGAGAGGGTTTCATGGGACAGGTTTTTTGAGTACCTATTTCCAAATATAGAGGTATTTCTTTCGTGTATTTTTCTTTGTCGGGTGAGCCGGTTAGGCACCTTATTGTACTCAGAAATACTACATAATAATATAACCCTTAGAATAGCTGCGCCAGTTTCCCGCATTGGGGTTTTCCAGGGACATTGTCCAAAAATAACGATGTCACTTGTGTGTTTGTTTTCTTTCAGCTAATGATCTGTAGATGTTGTGACTCTGTTGTGTTTATTTAGGTATTTAAATGTTTTAAATAACTTGTTCAGAATTTACAAGTAGAAGAAATAAACCAATAGAATACAGATTAATTTTCTAACTAGTAGACTTAGAAAATTCAACATGGTATTAGAGCGTGGTTGCAGATCACAGGAAAGCTGAAGGCATCAGCTAAGCAGAGCATTTGCAGCAGAATCAGCTGTCCCGAGTGACAGTAGTTGATCCTTGCAGAAGCAATAGAGGAAGGGTTGACGCAGAGGGACTACGTCATCAGTCCGGGCTAGAGAGAGGTCGACGCAGAGGCTAAGGAGGGCAGAAACAGGGTCACGCAGAGGACAGAAGGGCTGACACAGTTGGCTGAGGGAGCTGTTTTGCCGGTGCTGGTATTGTGCAGAGCCTAGAGGCTCAGTCCTTCAGTTGCTGGGGCGAAGAAAGGTATGGGCGGTTTGCAGGAGCGAAGCTGGTTGGGTACTATGTTCAGAACAGTACCTAACAAGGCAAGACCAAGGTAGAGGGAGTTGTTGCTGAGGCAGATTTCTAGGCAAGGAATCTAGATCAATGTTGTATTTGCACAGAGGATCGGAGAGGGGAAATTTGACGTTGGCAAAAAGATTTCTAGGAGGGAAATCGGTACTCAAAGGGAGTCCAGAAGAGAACTTCCAGACGGGAAGTAGAGAGACTCAGCACGAGTCGAATAGAGGACTTCTAGGAGAGAAGCAGAGGGACTCAGAGGAGTTGACAGAAGAGCAGAGAGATACCCGTGAATGGGCTAAGAGATCAGGACAGGCTGGATGGAGTGTCCAACTTTGTGGTCTGGAAGGCCAGGATCTTTTCCATTCTAGACAGACATCATATCAAGGGCTTCGCGTTGAGAGTAATGGCTATCCGAGTTGACCTAGTAGCTAATGAAAGGTACGAGGAGGCAATGGCTAAGGAAAAGTGTATCATCCTTGATTGGGTCAAGGATCATGTGGTCCAACATATTTGCCGAGAAGAAAACAACAAAGGAGATGTGGGACACTTTGAAGACATTGTACCAGCATACTTCTGTGTAGAGGAAGATGCTCTTTGAGAATTAGCTAAGGTCATACCAGATGCAGAAGGGAGAGTAGATAGATCACTTCCTCAGCAGGTTGGAGTTGATCCAGGACCAACTGACTTCCATAGGGGCCACGCTGGATCAGGAGTTGATGGTAAGGACTGCACTTAATGCAATCTCTGAGGAGTGGGAGACATTTATCCAAAGCATACTGGGCAAGGTGAGTCTTCCAGATTGGGAAGAACTATGGGCGGCTCTTCGTCAAGAAGAGATTAGACGGCTAACCAAGACGGGAGGGAGCAACAAAGGAGTCTGGATCAAGAAGGAAGAGGAAGAGGATGCAGCTTTGGCATCTGCGAAAAAGCAGGAGAAGAGGAAGAAGGACCTCTCCAAGGTCAAGTGCTTCTATTGTGGGGCACTAGGTCACTATGTGAACCAATGACCAAGGAAGAAGAGTAAGGGAGAGGCTTCTAACTCAAAGGCAGCGCCAACGAAGGCAGAGAAAGAAGCCGAGGAGGATGACGATTGTGCCATGAGTGCTCATGTGCCACTTGAGAAGAAGTGGGGAGACATCGAGTTGTAGTCAGGAAGACTACAGGCGATGAGGGACAGGATCCTTGAGGTACCCAACCTCTTGGATTATACCTTGCTACGGGAGCCCCGAAGAGAGAGTAGCAGCATTGGCAGATGTCAGTAGAGACGAATGGGGATGAAGCGGCAGAGAGTGCTACAATGCAGGAGTCCCCGGGCAGTGCGAGGCTAGCAAGTTGCAATAGTGCGAGAGGCATGGGAGTGTTGCACCAGTGCAGGATGGCACAAAGAGGTGTGCAATGGTGCGAGATGCAGGGAGTTGTTGCAGCAGCGCAGAGGTTAGTAGAGGGAAAACTTGTTAGCAGCAGAGGGAGCTTCAGCATCGGGAGTGTTTCTAGCCTGACAAGGATGTCAGAAGTTGTTGAAGTTTCTAGGTTTACTTAGTTTAGAAACCCTTCATGCACTTTACCTAATTTATTCCTACCTATTTGTTATTTTTTCCTTAACAAGTTATTTACAAAGTAAATACTGAAAATAAACACCAGTGCATGCTCAACATATTACAGATCAACAACTAAAAGAAACAAGAACAAACACACCACATGACACCATTATTTTTGGACCAATGTCCCCGGAAAAACCCAATGCGGGAAAACCGGTGCAGCTATCTAAGGGTTTTCTTATTAAGCAATATCAGAGTACAATTTGGGTGTCGTAATTGGCCTACCCAACAGAGAATTTCCTTAGCAACTATACCTCACAGTTTGAGAGAAATCTCCTAGTTGAAACCCCGGAAAACCCTTTTGGCAGCTCCTCAGCACAAAAATCCTCCTGCAACCCCAGCGTCTGCCCAATCTGGACTGCGTCAGCCCCTCTCTATCTCACGCTGGCCCTGCGTCAACACAGGAGGCCCTGCGTCAGCTTTCTGGGCCTCTGCGTCAGACACACTGCCCTCTCTGGTGCTCTGCGCTGCACTTGGCTGCCTCTACGTGGCCCTGCATGAGCCCTTGCTGGCTCTGTGTCACTCTCCTTGGCTGCTGCGTTTCTCTCTCAGCACAATCTCTGCCTTCTATGTTTCTCTGTACTCAATGCCTCTCAGCTACTCTCCCGATCACTAATTCTATCTCTCTTAGCAAGCCTCGCTCTAGAGAATAGAATGACTGATCATCTGGTGTACTTCTCCAAGTGACCCTCAAGCCTCCTCTTATACTTTTCCTATTGACATATCAACGGCTGAGATTAAGTCCCTAATCAATGACTAAGATTAGATCTGGCTTGATCCATTCCTTTTTGGACCATTCTAACACAGATTCATATTAATACACATTAATATTTTATTTTCCCTAAGTTTAGACTTAGGGACTCCATTAAAAATATTAATTATTTTAATATCTCCTGATCTGTTTAGAATCTACCCAAACCCTTTCCGGGTATTGGAGATCTCATGTGCCCCAACCTCTCCACCAAATTTCGTGGCTAGAGCACATCCGATGCTACCCCAAATCAACACTCCCTCTTAGCAAGGACTGTGCTCTAGCAATACTCCTCACTGAGTATTACTCTGATCATGCGGCATCGGTACCTGTGCTGATGCTAGGCCTTCCTGCCCAACATCTTCTGCACTGCTGCCTCCTGTATTGCTTCCCATGGTTCTGCCACTGCTACTCTACATCTGTACGACAGCTCCCTCTACATCTATGCTGCTGCTGGTCCTTCCTCCCAACACTGCATCTGCACTGCACCTCCTCTCATCATGTTGCATCGTGTTGCTCACTGTTGCACTGCAACTCAGTTACTGAGAAGTAAGTAACTGATCCTCCAACTGATCTCCCTTTTGGGCTAGAAACATTCACTGATGCTGAAGCTCCCTCTGCCACTGACAAGTGCTCCCTCTCTCTGACTTCTGTGCTGCTGCAACAACTCCCTACATCTTGCACCATTGCACACCTCTCTGTTCCTTCCTGCACTGGTGCAACACTTCTGTGCCTCTCGCACTACTGCAACCTGCTAGCTCTACATTGTCCTGGGACTCCTGCACTGTAGCTCTCTCGGTCACTCCATCCGCATCCATCTCTACCCACCCAGCTAGTCATGCTACTCCTCGTCGGAGCTCCCGTAGTAAGGTTTAATCCAAGAGGCTGGGTACCTCAAAGATTCTACCCCTCATCGCCTGTAGTCCGCATGACTACAACTCGATGTCTCCCCACTTCTGCTCATGTGGTGCGTGTGCACTCATGGCACAATCATCATCTGTCAAAACTTCCTTCTTTGCCCGTGCTGGCGTTGCCTTAGTCTCGAAAGACTCTCTCTTACTCTTCTTCCTTGGGCACTAGGTCGCATAATGACCCATCTCCCCATAGTGGAAGCACTTGATCTTGGAGAGATCCTTCTTCTTTCACTTCTCCTGCTTTCCCCCAGATGCTAGGGCCACATCCTCCTCCTCCTCCTTGACCTTGATCCCTTTGTTGCTTCCACCTGTCTTCGATTGCCGTCTGATCTCTTCGTGGAGAAGAGCTGCCCACATCTCATCCCAAGGTAGGAGAGTCCCTCTGCCCAGGGTGCTCTGGACAAACACTTCCCACTCTTCTGAGACAACATTTAGGGTTGTCCTCACCATAAGCTCCTGATCCGGAGTCGCTTCTATAACACTCAAATCATCTCGGATCTCATTCACTCCTTTGAGGAAGGTGTCAATTGATTGACCCTTCTTCATCTGATACGACCTCATCTGGTTCTCGAGTGGCATTCTTCTCTGCACAGAAGTATGCTGGTACAGGTTCTTGAGAGCCTCCCACAGCTCAACTGCCATTTCCTTCTCAGTTATATGTGGTACCACATGTCCCTTGGCCCCATCAAGGATAATGCACTTGGCCCTTGCCATCGCCTCCTCGTACTTGTCATTCTCATTTGGGTCGACTAGGATAGCTATAACCTTCAAGGCGAAGTTCTTGACACGATCGCTGTCAAGCACTGATAAGATTCTGGCCTTCCAAACTGCGAAGTTCGATGCTCCGTCCAATCTATCCTGGTCTCTTACCTCGTGTAGTGCCATGGCACTCCTCTACTTCCCTCCTGGAAGTTCTCTGTTTGACTCCTCTGAGTCTATACTTCCCATCTAGAATTTCTCTTCTGGACTCCCTCTGAGTCCTTATTTCCCTCCTGGAAATCCTCCTGCCACTTGTCGAGATGCCCCCTACTCTGATCATCTTGTGCAACTGCATTGTTGATCCAGGTTCCTCAGCTAGAAACCCTCGATAACAACTCCTCTAGCCTTGCTCTGTCAGGTACTGTTCTAACTACAGTACCTCACCAACTCCACTTTGCAATATTCCTGCAGCCTTCTAGACCCCAGCAACTGCCTCTCTATGAACTGCGTCAGCCCTTCTCTGCCCCACTCTGGCTCTGCATCACCCTGGATGGGTATGCGTCAGCCCTGGGATGCCCTGCGTCAGCCCTCTGTCCCTCTGCGTCAACAACGCTGGCCTCTTAGAGGCTCTGCGTAGTTACCGACTTCTTCTGCGTGACTCTGGCTGGCTTTGCGTCACACTTCCTGGCTTTTGCGCTGCTAGAAACAACTTCTGTCACCTCGGGACAGCGGTTTTCTGCTCCTATTGCTCTGCTCAATTGATGTCTCTTAGTCCTCCTGTGATTTGCGATCACGCTCTGATACCGTGTTGAAGTTTCTAAGTTTACTTAGTTTAGAAACCCTTCATGCACTTTATCTAATTTATTCCTACCTACTTGTTATTTTTTCCTTAACAAGTTATTTACAAAGTAAATACTGGAAATAAACACCAGTGCATGCTCAACATATTACATATCAGCAACTAAAAAAAACAAGAACAAACACACCACATGACACCATTATTTTTGGACCATTGTCACTAGAAAAACCCAATGCGGGAAAACCGGTGCAACTCAAAGGGTTTTCTTATTAAGTAATATCAGAGTACAATCTGGGTGCCGTAACTAGCCTACCCAACAGAGAATTTCCTTGGCAGCTATACCTCACAGTTTAAGAGAAATCTCCTGGCTGAAACCCCGGAAAACTCTTCTGGAAGTTCCTCAGCACAAAACTGCTCCTGCAACCCCAGCGTCTGCCCAATCTGGACTGCGTCAGCCCCCCTATGTATCACGCTGGCCCTGTGTTAGCCCCAGGAGGCCTTGCGTCAGCTTTCTGGGCCTCTGCATCAGACACGTTGGCCTTTTTGGTGCTCTGCGCAGCACTTGGCTGCCTCTGCGTGAGCCCTTGCTGGCTCTGCATCACTCTCCTTGGTTGTTGCGCTGCTCTCCCGACACAATCTCTGCCTTCTCTATTTCTCTATACTCAATGCCCCTCAGCTGCTCTCCCGATCACTAATTCTATCTCTCTTAGCAAGCTCTACTCTAGAGAATAGAATGACTGATCATCTGGTGTACTTCTCCAAGTGACCCTCAAGCCTCCTCTTATACTTTTCCTGTTGACATATCAACGGCCAAGATTAAGTCCCTAATCAATGGCTAAGATTAGATCTAGCTTGATCCATGTTTTTTTGAACCATTCTAACACAGATTCATATTAATACACATTAATATTTTATTTTCCTTAAGTTTAGACTTAGGGACTCCATTAAAAATATTAATTATTTTAATATCTTTTGATCTGTTTAGAATCTGCCCAAACCCTTTCTGGGTATTGGAGATCTCATGTGCCCCGACCTCTCCACCAAATTTCGTGGCTAGAGCACATCCGATGCTACCCCAAATCAACAAAAGTTGGGTGGATCAATTACTTACTCTTCAGTAATTGAGTTATAGTGCAGTAGCACGATGCAGCATGATGAGAGGGGGATGCAGTGTTGCGAGTATGGACCAGCAACAACATGGATGCAAAGGGAGATATCGTACGAATGAAGCAGATGCAATGGCAGGACCATTGGCAGCAGTATAGGATGCAGCAGTGCAGAGGATGTTGGGCGGGGAGGCCTAGCATCAGCACAGGTATCGGTGCCATATAATTAGAGTGATGCTCAGTGTGGAGTATTTACTAGAGCACAGTCCTTGCTAAGAGGGAGTGTTGATTTGGTGTAGCATCGAATGTGCTCTAGCCATAAAAATTGGTGGAGAGGCTAAAGCGCATGAGATATCCAAGACCTAGAAATGGTTCGGAGAGATTGTACCCAGTTTGAGAGATATTAAAATAATTAATATTTTTAATGGAGTTCCTAAGTCTAAACCTAGGAAAAATAAAATACTCATGGGTATTAATATAAAAATGGGTTAGAAAGTTCCAAAAGTCATGGATCAAGCCAAATCTAATCTTAGCCGTTGATTAGAGATTTAATCTCAATCGTTGAAGGACCAACAAGAAAAGTATAAGAAGAGGCTTGAGGGTTAGTTGGAGAACACACCAGAGTGATCAGTCATTCATTTTGCTAGAGCAGGGTTGCTAAGTAAAGTTGAATCAATGATCAACAGTGAGGGGAAGTGAGTACGAGGCAAAGAGGCAGAGACAGTACTGAGATACCAACGCAAAAATAGAGAGAGTGAGAGCAGCAGCTAGTTCAGGCCACGCAGAGCCGAGCAGAGAGCGCAAAGGCCAGAGGAACTACGTCATCCACGCAAAGGTTGCTGGAGTGACGTAGAGGGTCCTAGAGGCTACGCAGTGCCTCAGAGGGCCGACACAGAGGGTCCTAGGGCTGACGCAGGTCAGCAGGAGGCTGACGTAGAGGCCAGAAGGGCCAGCACTAAGCTTCATTTGTGTCAAAGAGGGTTTCGTGGGATAGGTTTTCTAAATACCTATTTCTAAATATAGAGGTATTGCTTTCGTGTATTTTTCTCTATCGGGTGAGCCGGTTAGGCACCCTGTTGTGCTCAGAAAGACTGCATAGTAATATAACCCTCAAAATAGCTGCACTGGTTTTCCCACATTGGGTTTTTCCGAGGACATTTGTCCAAAAATAACGGTGTCACTTGTGTGTTTGTTTTCTTTCAGTTGATGATCTGTAGATGTTGTGACTATATTGTGTTTATTTCAGTATTTAAATTTTTTAAATAAATTGCTCAAAATTTACAAGTAGAAGTAATGAACCAGCAGAATACAGATTAATTTTCTAATGGATAGACTTAGAAAATTTAACATATAGTGGCAAAACTCACCACATCTGAAGCACTTGATCTTTGACAAATTTGTGTTCTTCTTTTCTCCTCCCTGTGAGTCTTGTCCTTGACTGGGACCTTTCTTTGCCTTCCCCTTTGATGCTAGGTCTACATTCCCCTCTTCCTTCAGACCCTTTAATCTTTTGCTACTGCTATCGATGATATTTCTCTCAATTAGATCAAGCCTCATCTCTTCCTGTGTGAAATCAGCCCACAATCGATCGCAACCAGTTAAATTATCTCAACCATTGATACCTTGGATGAAAGTAGTCCACTCCAAGGTGAAACCATTGAGAGTTGTACGCACTAGCTCACTCTCTTGAGGTGCTTCTCCAACTGCTGCAAGCTCATCTTAGGCATTCTAAATTCAAGTGAGATAAGGAGTGACTCCTTCACCCTTATGCATCTTGGTGGTCCTCAACTTCTCTTTCAAGAACATCTTCCAGTTCTCAGAAGGATTTTGGAAAAGCGTGGTGATTGCATCCCACATTTCTTTGGTTGTATTCTTGGTCACTAAATGTGAGACTATATGATGTCGAACTCCATCGAGGATTAACTGCTTCACCTTGGCCATCATGTTATTGTAATTCTTCAGTTGCTACGAGTATGTAGGTACAACTACAACTCTCTCTGCATAAGTCTCCAGTTCATGCTCATCTAGCAAGAAAGACATTCTGGCTTTCTAGATAAAATAATTTGAGGCTCCATCTAGCCTACCCTAATCTCAGAGTCCTGCTAAAGCCATTTCTGCAAAACTCAAAATTGTGAAAATAAATAGGAATCTCCTCCTTTTTCCTACTTGGTTTCCTACTATGCTACACACACTCCTTCCTGGAATGCGCAATTTTGCTTGCTACTACTGCCTTCTTCTTTTGGAAATCACGAATTTCCTCATGGAACTAGATCCGGAAACCCTCTGAGAAATTCCTCAGTGTGTGCTTTTTCTCTTCATGGCCCAATGTTGATCTATTACTGAAAAAAATACTACAAAATCACTGTGCCTAGATTTGGTCAATGAAATATCTAATTTTCTCATTGAAACTACTTCCTAGCAATACCACTGTCTGTTGGAACTGCCACTGGGCTATTCGAACTTTTGTTGTACCTGCAACTAGAAATCAAACCCCTACCCAACAATTTGCACTTCCTGGCTAGACCTCTATGCAAATCTAGAAATTTTTCCTAGATACTCCCTCTGAAGCTGCAAAATTTCGCCTTCGATACTAAGCTCTTGATTTATTTTCAAAATAGCTCTGATACCATGTGAAAATTCCTTGAAAAAGCAGAAACTGGAATTTATTCTTCTAACTAATTAATCATGCAATTTAGTTGTTATGGCAAACAACAAATAAATCACACTGCAATTTCTTCACGATAAAAATGTTGCGGAAAATAAAATAGGAACTAAGAAAATAGAGCACACACGTAAAAATATGACACCATTATTTTTGGACAAATGTCCCCGGAAAAATCCAGTGTGGGCAAACCGATGCAGAATATGAGGGTTTTATTATTATTATGTAGCAGTGAATATTTTGAGTACAATTTGAATGCCAAATAGGAAATCCTTAGCAAATAGTCTAGCCAAAATTATTAAGGGAATTTTTCCCTTCTCCACAAGCAAACTGGTTGCAAAATGGCCACTCAAAATGGCTATCCAAGACCCCTGTGCAAATGTTGTGCAATGTGTAACTCGCACTTCCTAAATCTTCCTTTGATCAAGACGTCCTGCTTGCTGCTGCTGTTGGAAGTGATTCTCCAACCCTCTGAAAAATGATCCCAGCCTTCGGCACTTATTTCGGCCTACTCCTCAGTCAAATCAAACTCCCTCTAAAGTTGCTTGCGTGGTTCTTGTGCAACATCCAGTGGAATAACTCAACCTTTTGTTGTTGCCTCTTTGGAACTGGAAACTCATCTGAAATTCACTTATGCTACTCCCTCTCACTCCCGTGTCCCATCTAGCTCAAAATCTTATTCCTCGCTCGACCTATGTAGTTGGATAGCTCAATCTGCTAAGGAACTCGACTTCTCAAGTGTGTCTTCTCAATCCCCATCAATTTTCTCTTATAATTTCTCATTGGTGCCAACGGCCATGATTAGATCCCCATGAATGGCTAAGATCATCTCAAACTCAATCCATGTGAGTTTCTAGAGCATTCTCATCTATCTCAATCAATTGTTGTAAATTAATCAATTTTCCTAAGTTAGACTTAGGAGATATTTAGTTATTGATCAATTAACTTAATTGAGTTGTCTCGGTGTGTTTTCTCCAGAAGCCTTTTCTTGGTTTTGGAGATCTTATGTTCCTTAGCCTCTCTGACCAAAGTTGAGACTAGAACACCTGTCTGATGCTACAAAAAATAACTCTCCCTCTTAGAAAGGAAGGTGTTCTACTACCTCATAACATCTCCTCATATGTTATTAATGTTTGACAACTATGACAACTTGCCACTGTGATCAGGTTCTCAAAATTTAGCTCAAGATTCAAAGTTGTCGGATCAGTGTGGAACCTGAACGACCACATAGTGCTTGTCATCTTGAATCTGGCACAACCTGTTTTTTGTGAAACGGATACTGTATGCTCCCAGAATCATATTATGTTCGCTTTCCCAAACAGGCGAATTTTTGCAACATGTGACAGCCTAGTCAGCAGTCTGTATTGCTAACTGTGTAGGCTGAGGTGGCAGGTTTGATTGGTAAACGGGCCTTCGGCAAAGTGGCATGATCTCATTGGGTGCAGTTGGCAGTTTTTGATTGGGTGGTTGGTGGCCAACCACAGGCTAACACGTGGCCTAGCTAGAGGCTGCCACATGGCAACCCGAGGGCCACCAAAATTTTGGGCCAAGGTCCGGGCAGCAGCAGCAGGGGTCTAACCCATGATCACCAAGCAATAAGCCAAGCCAACTAGCAAAACGCCATCGGAGAAGTTCTTAACCATATAGTCCATGACATATATTTAAAATTGATGTGCACGCCATTCCGGGGGAAAGGGCCATCCCTTTGATGTGCTTCCACATGTGACCACCAATGAAGCGGTGTGGAGGCTCGGCCGGCAAGGGTGGGCTGTTCGCCTTAGCCCCGGTCACATGGCCCCCATATAGCCACAAATTTCGGATTATAGGCGTTAGAGGACATTTAAAGTGTTCGACAATTGTGCCCTGAAATCGGCGGAAATGGTGCCTGGTTAACAGAAATCCGGGCGAAATTGTAGGACGATGTTGGGTTTTGGGGAATTTGCGGTGCGATTAGCAGAAAGACTTGGGGAAGCCATAACTTCTTCAGTTTTTGACCAAATCAGGAGCAGAAAGAGGCTACACAAGCATTTGTGGGCATTCTGGAGCCATTGGAACAAGTTTCAGAGCTTTTTAAGCATTTTAAGTTGACGTATTCACACTTTTGAGCATAATAGAGAGGGCCAAGCCATTAGAAGCTGGACCAATGAGACGTAGCCCAAGAGGGGTGAACTCCTTCTTCATGTGCTGTTGTGATACTGTATTTGGTGATGTTCATGTATGTTATATGTTGTCATTCGGTCATTTGTTTATGTTAATTTGTACATAAAAGTTACATAAACGCACTCAAAAAATCATGTTTTAAGCTTGCAGTTAACTACATGAATCCTTAAGCACTTTTAACATATTCTGAAAAGGAATTTAGCACAACAAAACTAATTTTCCCAATCAGATCAAGTTTGGTATCAGAGCTCTTGGTTTTCTTTGTGCAAGAAGGATTTAACTGTTTGCAAGTGAATGTCATGCTTACAAGGTTGAAGCTCAAGAGAGGAGAAGGGAAGCTGGTTGAAAGCCCTGAAGTTGGGTCAAGGAGAAGGAGTGCAAGGTTGCCACAATCTCCACCACCAGTTCTTCCTCAAGTTGCATTTGAGGCTTTAGTGAGCATGTCTCATGAAAGAGAGCCTACAAACATGACAGAGGATGAGAAGGTATTTAGGAAGGCTTTCTTTGATATGACAGAGATGGTGAAGGTCCTCAATGAAGAGAGGAATACTAGACTGTAGGGTGAAAGCTCCAAGCCTCCAAAAGGAAAAGGTTCTTAAAGAGAAGGTAATGGAAATGGAGGTAAACCTCTGCCCTCTCCACCATCTTCTTCATCTTCATCTTCGCAGGCATATTCACCCTTTTCCACTAATACAACCCTTACTCATCCTCATCAACATACTTCAAAAGGAACTGGTAAATCACCCTTGTTAAAACTTGATTTTAAATTTGAATTGCCCATGTATAATGGTGAAGTGAATGTAGAGAAGCTTGACAATTGGGTTTGTCAGTTGGAGGTCTATTGCAAAATTCAAAACCTCCAAGATGATGACATAAAGATTCAGCAAGCTTCCTTGAGGCTAAAGGGTGCAGCACTAGTATGGTGGGAATCAAAGACCCAAGAAGAGATAAAAAAGCACAGTAAGATCTCAATTTCTTGGTCTGATTTCATTGCTGCAATTAAAAGACAATTTTACCGTCTAGCATATATGCAAACAGGCATCGTGATTTGGCAGAACTTTAGAAAACTTAAAGGTCAAAATGTGCAAGATTACACCCAAGAATTTAGAAAAAGGTCTTTAATGTTAGGTGTAGATTTGCAATCACAAGAAACTTTGTTGAAGTATATAGGGGTTTACACAGTTACCTTAGGAATAGTATCCTTATGTTTAATCCCAATAATCTAGATGAGGAGTGTGTGCAAACCACTCATCTTGAAGCAAGAGGAAAAAACACTCCAGAAGATGATAGTAAAAAGCCATTTAAGGGTAAAGGAAAAAAAAGGGGTTTCAAAGGGCAGGGAAAGGAAAATGCATCCATTAAGAAGGAATGAGAGAATTAACATGCAAGCATTGTTCCAAAGAGGGTCACAATGAAGCTCATTGTTGGAAGCTTCATCCCGAGATGAAACCAAAGAAATTCAACAACAAGGGAAAACAAAAGACAGCTGCAACCACTCAATAGGATTTGGGATACGATTGGGGTGATGAAACTAAAATTACAACCATGGGTATGAAAGGAAAATAATCCATTGCTAGCATTAGTACTTCAAGTTTACACAATGAAACTCCAAATAAATAGAAGAGGATATAACTTTTTCACATAAGGGTAATCTCAAAACATAGCAAAATTGATACTCTTTTTGATAGTGGCTCTCAAGCCAATCTGATCTTTGAAAACATTGTCAAAAGTTTAAACTTGGAAACCATTCCACATCATAAGCCATATCCATTAATATGGGTGTGTGACAATGCACAATTGCAAGTAACTAGAAAGTGTAAACTGAAATTCACCATTACTGCAAATTTCATAGAAGAAGTGAAGCTTGATGTTGTGCCATTAGACATGTGGTATAGTTTTGGGCAGCCCGTACATCTATGACAGAAAAGCTATCTTCCATAGACATGAAAACAAATACCATTTGTTCAAAGATGGAGTAGAATACATTGTGAGAGCCCATAGCAAGAAACTAAATCTTTCACTTGTTAATGCAGGACAAATGAAAAGACTAGTGAATTCTAGCAAGAATTTTGTGTTTCTAATGATCAAACCCAAAAATGATATTGATAATGAAGTTTTTCAAGGTTGTGACCCAAGATTGAAATCTGAATTGGTTGATGTTGTTAACCAATATGACGAGATGTTTCAGGAACCAAAAGTATTGCCTCCCAAGAGAGGAATCCAACATGAGATACAGTTGCAGCAAGATAGTCCTCTTTCTAACATTGGCATGTACAGGATGTCAGTGATGGAAAGTTCAAAAAGTAAAAAGAAAATTCAAGAGTTGTTAGATAAAGGGGATCATCAGGCCAAGTTCCTTGCCATGTGGGTCACCTATTGTTTTGGTGCCAAAGAAGGATGGAACATGACACGTGTGTGGACTTCCATGCATTGAACAAGATTACGGTAAAGAACTTTTACCCACTGCATAGAATAGATTATTTACTTGATCAATTGAAATATGCAAAGTATTTTACTAAGTTGGACTTAAGGAGTGGCTACCATCAAATTAGAATTGCTGAAGGAGACATTTGGAAGACAACACTCAAAACAAAACAAGGTTTGTTTGAATGGCTAGTTATGCCTTTTGGTTTATGTAATGCTCCTGCTACCTTCACGCATGTGATGAATGATGTGTTGAGGCCATTTCTTGATGAGTTTGTTATAGTCTACTTAGATGACATCTTAATTTTCAGTGAATCTCGTGATGAACATGTCATCCATGTGAGAAAAGTACTTGATGTCTTTAAGAAAAAACAACTGTATTTAAAGATGTCAAAGTGTGAGTTTGGAAAAACTTATTTAGTTTACTTGGGTCATATTGTTCGAGGAGGTAAGTTGAAAATAGATCCGTCCAAGGTTGATGTCATTTTGAATTGGCCAAGGGCCAAGACAGTTAATGAGGTAAGAAGTTTTTTGGGAGCAGTCCAATATTGGAGGAAATTTATTGCTAACTTTTCTTCTATAGCAGCTCCTTTGCATGCATTAACTAGTGTGAAAAAGGTTTTTCAATGGGGAGGCAAATAGCAAAAGGCCTTTGATGCATTGAAGGAAAAGATCAGTTCAGCTCCAGTACTTGCACTTCCAGACTTGAGACAGTCATTTGAGGTCCACACTAATTCTAGTGACTACGCCATGAGTGCATTTCTCATGCAACATGGTAAGCCTCTCTGTTTTCATTTGGAAACTTTCAATGGTGCAGTGATTAATTATCCTACATATGACAATAAATTGTATGCATTGGTGCAAAGTATGAAAAAGTGGAAACACTACTAGATGGTTAAGGAAACAATCATTCACACTGATCGTCAGCTATTGCAATACTTGCAATCTCAATCTAAGTTGCAGCATTCAAGGCATTTCCGATGGATGGGTTTTCTTCAATAATTCCACTTGGTAATAAGGTATAAGAAAGGTATCTACAATAAAGTCGTTGATATGTTTTCTAGGACTTTTATTAGTGCAACTACTTTACTCAAGCATAACTCTGTTTTGCATTAAAGTTATATTGAGAAGTATGCATTAGACAATGACTTTCAGGATGTTTATGCAAGCTTGAGTCAATGTAACCAAGTAGAGGAATTGGATTATCATTTGCATGATAACTTGTTGTACCATCTTGGTAAGCTTTGTATTCCACAGGGAGAAAGAGTCAACATCATAAGAGAGGCACATACTCCTCTTATTGCTGGTCATTTCGGTGTAAATAAGACGGTGGCACATCCACAGAGGTATTGTTATTGGTCTCGTATGCTTGAATGTGTGTCACGTTTTATTAAAGGATGTTCATTATGTGCAGTCAGTAAGCCTAGCAATAGAAAGTTAGGATTGTACACACCACTTTTGGTTCCTTCACGACCATGGGAGAGTGTTTCTATGGATTTTGTAGGAGGTCTTCCATTGTCAAAAAAAGGTCATGATTATTTGTATGTAGTTGTGGCTCGGTTTAGCAAAATGTGTATTTTGATGCCATGTAGAAAGAAAATTACAGCTGAACAAACTGCTCAGTTATTCTTTCAAAACGTATGGGTGCATTTTGGATTTCCCACATCCATTGTTAGTGATCGAGATTCTCGCTTTGTCGAGAATTTTTGGTCAAGCTTGTGGGGATTAATGGACACCAAATTGAAAAAGAGTACAACATTTCATCTGCAAACACATGTGTTGATTTGGGGTAGCATCGGATGTGCTCTAGCCACGAAAATTGGTGGAGAGGCTAAAGCACATGAGATCTCCAAGACCCAGAAATGGTTTGGGAAGAATTTAATCAGTTTGGGAGATATTAAAATAATTAATATTTTTAATGGAGTTCCTAAGTCTAAACTTAGGAAAAATAAAATATTAATGTGAATTGATATAAAACTGAGTTAGAATGGTTCAAAAGTCATGGATCAAGACAGATCTAATCTTAGCCCCTGATTAGAGACTTAATCTCGGCCATTAAATCATCAATGAGAAAATTATAAGAAGAGGCTTGAAGGTCAGTTGGAGAACACACCGAGTCGATCAAGAATTTGATTTTCTGGGGTAAGGCTTGTTGAGGAAATCGAAAGAGTGATCTGAGTTGCAGCTGAGGGGCAGTGAATACAGTAGCAAAGAGGCAGAGAGAGTACCGGGAACATTAGTGCAGAAATCGGGAGAGGGTTGACGCAGAGCTAGCTAGAGGCCACACAAAGGCAGGCAGGAGTTGCGCAGAGCCTGAGCAGGGCCAACGTGGGAGCCGCAGAGGCTCCAGAGGCTGATGCAGAGCCGGAAGAGACTGACGTTGGGCCAGAGACGCTGACGCAGACCCTAGGGGCTGACGTTGGGACTTTTTGTGGGGCAAATTGGAGCTGGAGAGATGGATAGGGTGACACAGTCCCTATCTGGGTGACGCAGAGCAACAAAAGTGCTGCAGTGTTGCTATGGGATTGTTCATCTGGTGATTTAGCTGAAATATCTATCTCCGAGTGAGAGGTACTACTGCCGAGGGCATTCTCTATTGGGTGAGCCATTTTTGGGACCTAGGTTATATTCTGAAAACTACATAATAATAAAACCCTTTGAATAGTTACACCGGTTTTCCCACATTGGGTTTTTCCAGGGACATCAGTCCAAAACTAACGGTGTCACTTGTGTGCTTGTTTCCTTTAGTTGATGATCTGTATGTGTTGAGACTGTACCTGTATTTATTTTCAATATTTACATGGTAAATAAATTGTTAATTAACAAAACAAGTAGGAAGAAATAAATCAGATAGTACAGGAAGAATTTCTAATGGGTTAAACTTAGAAATTCCAACATGGTATCAAAGGGTAGTTGCAGATCACAGGATAACGGAAGGCATCAATAGAGCCGAGCAGTAGCAACAAAAACAACTGCCGCGAGTGACAGAAGTTGTTCCTAGCAAAAAGCAGTAAGGAAGGGGTGACGCAGAAGTGCCTACATCATCAGTTCGAGCCAGGAGGAGGATCAGCACTGAGGCAGAGAGGAGCAGACCTGACTTATGCAGTGCCCAATCATATTTCTCAATCAGGAAGGATCGACGTTGTGGCCAGGAGGTGCAGATTTTGCTGGTGTCGGGATTGCGCAGAGCCTAGAGGCTCTAACCTTCAAATTGCTAGGGCATAGGAGGCTGTGAGTAAGTTGCGGAGCAAAGCTGGTGGGGTACTGTGGTCAGAACAATACCTAACAAGGCAAGACCAAGAAGAAGGGAGTTATTGCCAAGGGTTTCTAGCCAAGAAATCTGGATTAGTGGTGCAACTGCACTAACAATCGGAGTGGGGCATCTCGACATTGGTAGAGGGATTTCTAGAAGAGAAATCAAGGATCAGAGGGAGTCACACAGAAGACTTCCAAGAGGGAAGTAGAGAGACTCGAAAGAGTCGAAAGAGGAGCAACGAAATGGCAGTGAATAGGCTAAGAGATCAAGATAGACTGAACGAAGCTTCGAACTTCGTAGTCTGGAAGGCCAGGATCTTGTCCATTCTAGACAGGGATCATCTCAAGCACTTCGCCTTGAAAACGATAGCGATCCCAGTTGATCAAGAAGTTATATCAACATATTTCCATGCAGAGGAAGATGTTATTAAAAAATTAGTTGAGGTCATACCAGATGCAGAAGGGGGAGCAGATAGATCACTTCCTCGGTCGATTGACGGAGATCCAGGATTAGCGGACTTCCATAGGGGCCACGCCGGATGAGGAGATGTTGGTGAGGACCGCATTGAATGCAGTCTGAGAGGATTGGGAGGTATTTGTCTAGAGCTTGATGGGCAGGTTGACCTTTCCAGATTGGGAGGAACTCTGGGCGGCCCTTCGTTAAGAAGAGATCAGAAGATTGACCAAGGCGAGAAGCAGCAGCAAGGGGATCAAAATCAAGGAGGAAGAGGAGGATGTTTCCCTAGCATTTGCGGGAAAGCGGGAGAAACAAAAGAAGAAGGACCTCTCCAAGGTCAAATGCTTCCACTGTGGGAAACTGGGTCACTATGCGAGCTAGTGTCTAAGGAAGAAGAGTAAGGGAGAGGCCTTTGAAACCAAGGCTGCCCCGGCGAGGACGTAGAAAGAAGTGGAGACAGATGATGACTGTGCCATGAGTGCTCATGCGCCACTTGAGAGAAAGTGGGGAGACATTGAGCTGTAGTCAGACGGGCTACAGGCGATGAGTGGCAGGATCCTCGAGGTACCAAACCTCTTGGATTATACCTTGCTACGGGAGCCCCGAAGAGGAGTAGCAAGACTGGCGGATGTCGGTAGAGACGGATGCAGATGGAGCGTGTTGTTGCATAGATTGTCTGGGCAACACGACAACGCTCAGACCGGTGGCTGTCACCCTAATCCCCGATCTCTCTGTTTAAGCAGTCTCCTGAGGCTAAGGGGGGTAGACCCTATGGGATAAAGGAAGACCAACTGTGGACCAGTTGGGTTGGAAGACACAGCAAGGCAATTTAGCACCTGATTGATTTTAAAGTACTAGTGCCTTATGGAGTTAATGATTAAATGATTATTTATTAAATGTTGCAGAAATATGAACCTTGTAAACAATCATTTATCATCAAATATCCCAAGCAATACAAGCTATTCAATAAACTCACAACGCTTTAATAATGATCCAGCAATTAAATTTGTAAAGATTGAATGCTTTAAACAACCATACAATTTAAATGCTAACCAATTACCACTTTCATATAGCTAACTTCAATAAAAATTTAAGTGCATTCAACTATAGATAAGTGGAACATAGATACCACAAAAGTCACCAAAAGAAATGAATTTTCAATTTTTAGTTAAACTTTTTTCTTTTTTAATTTTTATATTTTTATAAAATTCTGAGCTTAAAATAAAACAAAAATAAAATTTTAAATCTAAACTAAAGTCTAATCTAAAACCTAAAAGGGACCTTTTTATATTTTTTTGAGATTTTTGTATTTGTTTACTTTTATAAAATTTTAAGATTAAAACCAAACAAAGTCTAAATAAATAAAACTTAAATATAAATAAAAATCTAAACTATAAAACAAAATAAAAAAGCCTAAGGATTACTTTTTTGTGATTTTGGGAATTTATTTATTTATTTTATTTATTTATCAAATTTAAACTTAAATAAGTCTAAAATGAAACTAAAACCTTTTATGATTTTTTATTTTTATCATTTTTTATAGTTCTAAAACTAAACTAAACTAAAACAAAGATTTAATTTCTAAAACAAAAATCCAAAATATCTAAAACCAAAACCTAGCCAAAATCTAAAATTTAAAATTTTTATGATTTTTTTTTTTAATTTTTAATTTTTAATTTCTAAATTTAGATTCTAAATAAAACTCAAAATTAAAATCTAATTCTAAAATCAAACCCTAAACTAAACTATGCTCTAAACTAAAAATAAAACTTAAAACTAATCTAAATCTAAAAAAAAAATGAAAAAGTAACCACTCACCTGATCATACGTATATAAAATCTAAATAAATAAAACTAAAACAATAATTGTAATTCTAAAACTAAAACTAAAATCTAAATAAATAAGAAAACTAACGCTAACTTAAATCCTAAAGAGATAATACATTCATAAATCGAAATCCAAATTTTGTTGAGCGTTCGATGTGTGCAGGCCTGGACGTTTGACGGTGGAGAGGAGATTCCTTGATGCAGGTAGACAGCGTTGAGGGCACGGAGGAGATAGAGCTGCGGGAAGGATAAGACGCTTAGAGAGCTGCGTGGAGATGGAAAAGACGCAGCCATAGGAAAAAAGCAGAGTGGAGGGTTTGGCAGCGTGAAGCAGGCAACGGATTTGAAGAGGAACTCACACGGAGAAAAGAGGGAAGCACGCAGGTTTGGATGCAGGAAATGGAGGACGTAATGGGGCACGATGGCAGGAACGGATCTGCAACATTTTGGCAGCGACGAAAGGGAACGCTTGGAGTATTGATGAACTGCGTGAGAGATGAGGGCTTTAAGTCTTGTTTGTAGGTGCAGGAATTTGCAATGGTGGAGATGCTGCGGGATTGGAAGCGTGAAGACTACGTGGAGGATGAGGGAATACGATGATAGAGCTACGGATATAATGCAAGAACAGGGGAATGACTACGCAAGATAGCTGTGAGGGAGAGCTAGGGCAACATGCTGCCGGTTATGGGTGAAAAATGCCTGAGCGATGGCTGCTAGAAGAGTCGTGTAAGGAGGACTAGTTTTGGCAGCGTAGATTTGAAGAGATCTGTAGGTAGAGACTGGCCAGATCTTCGAGGGAGCAGAAAAGCGAGGGGCGTAATGGAATAGTGCAGTGAAATGAAGCTGCGTTTTGACAGAGTAGGCAAAAAAAAAAATCGATCTTGGGCAGCAGAGAAACTTAAACTAGAGGTAACAAACCCGTAATCCAAAAACTTAATCAAAATTTTAAATCTTTCCTGCTCCAGATTGCCTACTGAAATTTTTTTAAAATCTGTACCTGCAACCTGCAATGGCAAAAAATAGAACACCCAAAAATAATATATGCAAGGATTAAACCTAAAAAGAAACCCAAAAACCAGTTAAAGAATTACAATATTTACAGATTAACGACTCTAAACAGCCAGATTTATCAATATGCCACAGAAATATTTTCAGAATTTTAGATTTACTATGAGATTCTTCAAAAAACCCTCATGCATTCAGAAGAAAAACTCGAATGATAAGCCCGGGATTAAAACTGGTTGGGCTCTTTCAGAAAACGCAATCCGGGAGTTGGTTGGTTCAACCGAGAACTTCCCTGAATGCCCGGTAATCTAAAAAAAAAGGATTTCTTGCACAGCTTAAAATCAACCATTAACATAGAGGGAGAAAATAATAGTGAAATTTAGATCAAATGGAGATACCTGCCATTATATTTCAGAAATTAAACTATCATTCAAACCCCAAAGATCAGACAAGATACATGTGTCTAAATCAATCTTCATCAAGCTATCATCAATCGCTGAAAATAAAATTATGCAGAAAAATAAAACATCTTACAACATTTCTAGAAGAGTAACACCAGCAAAATTTTCAACCCCAAAGTCTTTCTTTATTGCACAAAAAATGACTACAAGAGAGCTTCTTTAGCACAAAACTCACAGATCCCATGATCTCAAATGACCCCTAACACCTTATTTAAAGCAAAAATTCCCAACGGCTAGTTCGAGTGATCCATGTCAAACTAATCTCGACCATTGATGAGGATCAAAATCCCTTTTAATCTCATCCGTTGAAATTTTAAATGCATTTTAATATATTAAAAAAATTAAAATCTTGCATTTATTTCTTCAAAATTTTGACTTATTATTATTTTATTATTTTATTTCATTTTTCAAACTTTTATTTATCTTTTTTAATTTATTTTTAAATTTTATTTTAATTTATTTATTTTTTTAATTATTTATTTATTTTCTTTTAATTTTTTAATTTTATTATTATTATTTATTATTTATTTATTTATTATTTATTATTTTTGGATCCTCGAGCTTAACCTTTTAAAAAAAACACCTAGGACCTAGGACTTAGGACTTATGAGGGGATAAAACATTTTCTAACCCTCAAGACACTTTACATCTCAAAGGGGAAAACCCATTTGACATAGACCCTCATAGACCACCCAGTTCTACGACACAACTATAATCTAGCAGATCAAGCAATTTGTAATAACCTAACCAAATAGTTAAAATTATTTCCAAATTACTTTTACATAGACTCGAAGCACACTAGGATTCCCCTATGATTCTAATGACAAAATCCATTCCGGCTTTGGGGTTAGGCTAAAGGGAAACTCTGCCGATCATGGATCGGTGAGACAAAAAACCTTCCGGAACGTAGATTATCACTAGAAAATTAGGTTTGCCTAGGCAATTTTAAATACATGATTCAGATCTGCTAAGATTATTTACAATTTACACATGTAGACTGAGTCTACAACATAACATGATCGGGCTGATGATGATAGTCGAATGGCATGGATACGTCAATCAAGCGCTATCCCTTTTGCAAAAAAGGGGGTTTACTGCTATGGGTAGTTGACACGTAGTGGTCAACATCTAGCTCTACTTGGGGACACGTTGCTGCACTGTAGGAATGTGAGAATCCAGAATTTGCATCCACGCAACACACAACAAAACATAAGTAGCGTCCATCCAAAAATCATCATATAACGTTAAGCACAGGAAAGATATAAGCTCTTCATTTATTAACTATCTAATAACATGAAAAGTAAATCTAATCCTAAAACAAAAATGAAAATGCTGAAAAAACAAGGAGTAGGGTTTGAAATACAGAGGATGCCCCATGGCATCAGATGTGTTCAATATAGTGTATACTGAACATTTGCCTGCTTTCAGGCAAATCTATCGGCTGCTTCTTGGATGTGCCATGTCCAATTCTGCATACGGTAGGACTTTTTCCTATCCGAAAATCAAGTTGCTCACGGCCGTCTGATGCATCAAATCTTCTTCTCGTTTTCTTTTTCTTGCACTTTTTCTTCGTGGCAGGCTGTGTCACTAATGACGTGGAACTTTCTGCTTCAAAGCTCTCAGATGAAGTATGTAAGATATGCGTGACATGTCTTTCTTCATTCTGCATCTGCCCTGCCAAGGATGATGGATCAATCTCACAGGTGCCATGAGTTATAACTTGATCTTCTATAACTGGTGGATTAACCGTGTGAGCATCAACCTTATTATTAATTTTCCTTTTATCCAGGTCACCTTCAATTATCCACTTTTCAATGGAACAAAGGACCTCATAATAAGTTGGAGCTTGTTGCAACAGATAAGGAGGCTCCTGATCTATTGACGTTCCCTAGTTTCTTTCATCCTTTGACCATTCTTGATATTTCTGAACCTGTATTTTAATGCCATCTATCTGACTAGAGTGTTCAACATTTATAGCACTGATTTCCCTAGCATGGTCTTTTTCCATGGTCAATAACTTATTTTGAAGACATATCTGATTAGCTTCCATATCTTTTATTACTTTATTGTCCTTTTCCTTTATGGTCATCAAGCAATGCTGCATAGAGTTTATTTCTTTCTTATGATTTGCTTGCATGGTCATCATATTTTCCTTTAACCCTGATAACTTGCTTTGCATAAAACTAATTTCTTGTCAGCATTAGTTTTCATGGCCTCAATTTCCTTAGCATGTTGATTTTGCATGTCGGTTATGTAATTAGAGTGTTTAAATTTTCATGATCTCCATCTCCTTATTACGTTTTTCCAGGTGGGTGCATAAAGTTCTCACATTATTGGCGTAGTTAGTTTGATTGATCTCCATATTTTTTACCAGCCGCATTAGCTCTTGTATACTTTGCTTCTGATCTTCCTTTTCATTGTCAACACTATTTTTACAATTTGTCCCTGCTTTCCACTATCATGGATTTGATCTGCAATGGTACATGTGGATGGCACATTCTGATATGAAGAATTGTCTTGAAATATTTCATCTTTCATAAGATTACTTTCATTCTGTTGCACAATTTTAGGGGCACAAGGTGAGCTATCTTGATAACCATATCTATCTTTAAAAGCATTGACAATGTCTTGTAAAGAAGTGAAAAAATCTTTAGGACAATTATTAAACCAATTCAAGCATCACCCTCTAAAGAAAGGACAAATAGATGCATTTTGACATCTTCATGATTATATTGAGGAAGTCTGCAATATGATCATTATACGAGTAAACTTGCTTAAATTCTTTCTAACAGCGACTGAATCACCACCTGAGAACAAAGGTAATTTAGAAATGGCCACTTCCGAAACATCATGGAGATCATCAGTAAAATGACATGGGGTAAATGTATAATCCATGATGAATAATGAGGGACCAAATGGATGATAGAAAGAGATCTCTGCTCAAGAAAATCAAGAGATGAAAGAAGTGGAGTTGCCACTTAAATAATGAATCTAATTCTAGGATCCAAAAAGCAACCAACAAACAGATATGAGGGAGGCTTCTGTCTGGGAAAAATAAAATAAATGAAGTCGCCACCCAAACAAGAAACGAACTAAAGAGTAGGTGCTGATTAAATGATATGACGAAAGATAAGGCGATGAAAAGATCAAATGACGCCCAAGAATGTTGGCTATTTGACAGGCTAATGAATGGCGGAAAAGACGAGATGATGCCAAAAAATGTTGACTTTGCCTGCTCAAATGAAAAGATGAGAAAGATGAAAGAATGATGAATGTCAAATAAACCAAGGACAGAAAAAACTCTATCCCTGGCAATGGCGCCAAAAAATGTTGTTGCACAGACTGTTTGGGTAGCGCGACAACGCTCAGACCGGGTGCTGTCACCCCGATCCCCAATTTCTCCGTTTAAGCCGTCTCTCGAGGCTAAGGGGGGTAGACCCTGTGGGATAAAGGAAGACCAACTGTGGACCAGTTGGGTTTGGAAACACAGCAAGGCATTTTAGCACTTGATTGATTTTAAAGTACCAATGCCTTATGGAGTTAATGATTATTTATTAAATGTTGCAGAAATATGAACCTTGTAAAACAATCATTTATCATCAAATATCCCAAGCAATACAAGCTATTCAATAAACTCACAACGCTTTAATAATGATCCAGCGATTAAATTTCTAAAGATTGAATGCTTTAAACAACCATACAATTTAAATGCTAGCCAATTACTACTTTCATATAGCTAACTTCAATAAACATTTAAGTGCATTCAACTATAGAGAAGTGGAACATAGATACCACAAAAGTCACCAAAAGAAATGAATTTTCAATTTTTAGTTAAACTACTTTTTTTTTGTTTAAATTCTAAGCTTAAAATAAAACAAAAATAAAATTTTAAATCTAAACTAAAGTCTAATCTAAAACCTAAAAGGGAACTTTTTATATTTTTTTGAGATTTTTGTATTTTTTTTATTTTTATAAAATTTTAAGATTAAAACAAAATAAAAAAGCCTAAGGATTACTTTTTTATGTTTTTGGGAATTTTTTTTTTTCTTAATCAAATTTAAACTTAAATAAGTCTAAAATGAAACTAAAACCTTTTATGATTTTTTATTTTTATTATTTTTTATAGTTCTAAAGCTAAACTAAACTAAAACAAAGATTTAATTTCTAAAACTAAAATCTAAAATATCTAAAACCAAAACCTAGCCAAAATCTAAAATTTAAATTTATTTATTTATTTATTTTTATTTTTTTCTAAATTTAGATTCTAAATAAAACTCAAAATTAAAATCTATTTCTATAATCAAACCCTAAACTAAACTATGCTCTAAACTAAAAATAAAACTTAAAACTAATCTAAATCTAAAAAAAAATGAAAAAGCAACTGCTCACTTGATCATACATATATAAAATCTAAATAAATAAAACTAAAAAAATAATTGTAATTCTAAAACTAAAACTAAAATCTAAATAAAAAAAAAAACTAACGCTAACTTAAATCCTAAAGAGATAATACATTCATAAATTGAAATCCAAATTTTGCTGAGCATTCGATGTGTGCAGGCCTGGACGTTTGACGGCAGAGAGGAGATTCCTTGATGCAGGTAGACAGTGTTGAGGGCACGGAGGAGATAGAGCCATGGGAAGGATAAGACGCTTAGAGAGCTGCGTGGAGATGGAAAAGACGCAGCCACAGGAAAAGCGCAGAGTGAAGGGTTTGGCAGCATGAAGCAGGCAGCGAATTTGAAGAGGAACTCACGTGGAGAAAAGAGGGAAGTACACAGGTTTGGACGCAGGAAATGGAGGACGTAATGGGGCATGATGGCAAGAACGGATCTGCAACGTTTTGGTAGCGACGGAAGGGAACGCTTGGAGTATTGATGAACTGCATCAGAGATGAGGGCTTTAAGTCTTGTTTGCAGGTGCGGGAATTTGCAATGGTGGAGATGCTGCGGGATCGGAAGCATGAAGATTGCGTGGAGGATGAGGGAATATGATGATAGAGCTGCGGATTTAATGCAAGAACAGGGGAATGACTGCGCAAGATAGTCGTGAGGGAGAGCTAGGGCAACACGCTGGCGGTTATGGGTGAAAAATGCCTAAGCGATGGCTGCTGGAAGAGCCGTGTAAGGAAGACTAGTTCTGGCAGCGTAGATTTGAAGAGATCTGTAGGTAGAGATTGGCCAGATCTTCGAGGGAGCAGAAAAGCGAGGGGCGTAATGGAATAGTGCAGTGAAATGAAGTTGTGTTTCGACGGAGTAGGCAAAAAAAAAAAATCGATCTTGGGCAGCAAAGAAACTTAAATTGGAGGTAACAGACCCGTAATCTAGAAACTTAATCAAAATTTTAAATCTTTCCTGCTCCAGATTGCCTGTTGAAATTTTTTCAAAATCTGTACCTGCACCCTGCAATGGGAAAAAATAGAACACCCAAAAATAATATATGCAAGGATTAAACCTAAAAAGAAACCCAAAAACCAGCTAAAGAATTACAGTATTTACAGATTAACGACTCTACACAGCCAAATTTATCAATATGCCACAGAAATATTTTCAGAATTTTAGATTTACTATGAGATTCTTCAAAAAACCCTCATGCATTCACAAGAAAAACTCGAATGATAAGCCCAGGATTAAAACTGGCTGGGCTTTTTCAGAAAACGCAATCCGGGAGTTGGCTGGTTCAGCCGAGAACTTCCCCGAACGCCCGGTAATCTAAGCAAAAAGGATTTCCTACACAGCTTAAAATCAACCATTAACATAGAGAGAGAAAATGACAATGAAATTTAAATCAAATGGAGATACCTGCCATTATATTTCAGAAATTAAACTATCATTCAAACCCTAGAGATCAGACAAGATACATGTGCCTCAATCAATCTTCATCAAGTTATCATCAATGGCTGAAAATAAAATTAGGCAGAAAAATAAAACATCTTACAGCATTTCCAGAAGAGTAACACCAGCAAGATTTTCAACTCCAAAGTCTTTCTTTATTGCACAAAAAATGACTACAAGAGAGCTTTCTTTAGCACAAGACTCACAGATCCCATGATCTCAAATGACCCCTAACACCCTATTTAAAGGAAAAGTTCCCAACGGCTAGTTCGAGTGATCCATGTCAAACTAATCTCGACCGTTGATGAGGATCAAAATCCCTTTTAATCTCATTCGTCGAAATTTTAAATGCATTTTAATATATTAAAAAAATTAAAATTTTGCATTTATTTCCTCAAAATTTTGACTTGTTATTATTTTATTATTTTATTTTATTTTTCAAATTTTTATTTATCTTTTTTAATTTATTTTTAAATTTTATTTTTATTTATTTATTTTTATTTTTTAGTTATTTTTTATTTATTTTTTATTATTATTTTTTAATTTTTTAATTTTATTATTATTATTATTTTTATTTTTATTTATTTTTTTATTATTTTTTATTTTTTATGTTTGGATCCTCGAACTTAGCCTTTGGAAAAAAACACCTAGGACCTAGGACTTAGGACTTATGAGGGGATAAAACATTTTCTAACCCTCAAGACACTTTACATCTTAAGGGGGAAAACCCATTTGACATAGACCCTCACAGACCACCCAGTTCTGCGACACAACTATAATCTAATAGATCAAGCAATTTGTAATAACCTAACCAAATAGTTAGAATTATTTCCGAATTACTTTTACATAGACTCGAAGCACACTAGGATTCCCCTAAGATTCTAATGACAAAATCCATTCCGGCTTTGGGGTTAGGCTGAAGGAAAACTCTGCCGATCATGGATTGGTGAGACAAAAAACCTTCCGGAACGTAAATTATCACTAGAAAATTAGGTTTGCCTAAGCAATTTTACATACATGATTCAGATCTGCTAAGATTATTTACAATTTACACATGCAGACTGGGTTTACAACATAACATGATCGGGCTGATGATAATAGTCGAATGGCACAGACACGTCGATCAAACGCTATCCCTTTTGTGAAAAAGGGGGTGTACTGCTATGGGTAGTTGACACGTAGTGGTCAATAGAGCGACAGAGATCGCTATAGTGCAGGAGTCCCAGGACAACGTGAGGCAACAATGCGAGATGCATGGAGTTGTTGCAGCAACGCAGAGGTCAGAGAGGGAGCACTTGTTAGCGACAGAGGGAGCTTCAACATCGAGAGTGTTTCTAACCTAACATAGATGTCAGAGTTGGGAGATCAGTTACTTACTTCTCAGTAACTGAGTTGCAGTGCAGTAGTTAGCAGTGCCAGTGCTATGGGCAGCGCGATGTAGCATGATGAGAGGGGATGCAGTGCAGATGCAACAGTGGCAGTGGCAGGGCCATGGGCAGCAACACAGATGCAGAGGGAGTTGTCATACGGATGCAACTGTGGCAGTGGCAGGGCCATAGGTAGCAGTACATGATGCAACAGTGCAGAAGATGTTGGGCGGCAAGCCTAGCATCAGCACATGGACCAATGTTGGATGATTAGGGTGATACTCAGTAAGGAGTATTACTAGAGCACAGTCCTCGCTAAGAGGGAGTGTTGATTTGGGGTAGAATCGGACGTGCTCTAGCCACGAAAATTGGTGGGGAGGCTAAAGCACATGAGATCTCTAAGACCCAGAAATGGTTTGGGCAGAATCTAACCAGTTTGGGAGATATTAAAATAATTAATATTTTTAATGGAGTTGCTAAGTCTAAACATAGGAAAAATGAAATATTAATGTGAATTAATATAGAACTGAGTTAGAATGGTCCAAAAGTCATGGATCAAGATAGATCTAATCTTAGCCCTTGATTAAGGACTTAATCAGCCGTTGAATCGCTAACGAGAAAAGTATAAGAAGAGGCTTGAGGGTCAGTTGGAGAACACACCGAGTTGATCAAGAATTCGATTTTCTGGGGCAGTGAATATAGTAGTAGAGACGTAGAGAGAGTACCAGGAGCATCAATGCAGAAGCCAAGAGAGGGTTGACGCAGAGCCAGCTAGAGGCCACACAGAGGCAGCGAGAGGCTATGCAGAGGCAGCCAGAAGCTGCGCAGAGCCTAAGGAGGGCCATCGTGGGAGACGCAGAGGCTCTAGAGGCTGACGCTAGGCCAGATAGGCTAACGATGGGCCAGAGAGGCTGACGTTCAGAGATTTTGTGGGGCAGATTGGAGCTAGAGAGCTGGATAGGGTGATGCAGTCCCTATCTAGGTGACACAGAGCAGCAAAATTGTTGCAGTGTTGTTGTGGGATCGTTCATCTGGTGATTTAGCCGGAATATCCGTCTCTGATTGAGAGGTACTACTGTTGAGGGCATTCTCTGTTGGGTGAGCCATTTCTGGCACCCAGGTTGTATTCTGAAAACTGCATAATAATAAAACCCTCTGAATAGCTGCACCGGTTTTTCCGAGGACATTAGTCCATAAATAACAATGTCACTTGTGTGCTTGTTTCCTTCAGTTGATGATCTGTATGTGTTGATATTGTACTTGTATTTATTTTCAGTATTTACATGGTAAATAACTTGTTAATTAACAGAACAAGTAGGAATAAATAAATCAGATAGTACAGGAATAATTTCTAACGAGTTAAACTTAGAAATTCGAACAAGATGATCAAACAGAGGTGGTGAACAGAATAGTGATACATCTTCTTCGTGGGTATTGCAGCAAGCATCCTAAGTTGTGGGATGAACATTTGCACTACATTCAACATGCTTACAACTAGGCCAAGCACTCTTCAACTCAAACATCGCCATTTGAAACATGTTTGGGATACTTGGCTAAGTCTCATTTGGATTTCATTTTTGGAAAGGATGTTGCTATTGATGGTCGTAGTGACAAAGACAAAGCAAGAAGGTTCATTGAACGAATGCAATTGGTACACTAAAGAGCTCAAGAATAGCTGGAAAAGAGCCAAGGCAAGTACAAAGCAAGGCACGACAAGCATCATGTAGGTCACAAGTTCCAAGTTGGTGATGAAGTTTGGCTTCACATTAGCAAAGAGAGGCTCCAAGGAGAAGGTAAAAAACTGAAACCAATTAGATATGGTTCATTCAGAATTCTAGAAAAGATCGGTAACAATGCCTTCAGGTTGGATTTGCCTTCATATATGCAAATTTATGTTGTTGTTAATTTTGAGAATTTAAGGTTGTATGAGCCTCCTTTGATTGAAGATCATGGAAAAAATGTCCAAATTCCTTCCATTGAGGATTTTTCTCTTGAATACCTTGATGAACTACAATAAGACACCATGCTTGATAGAAGAACAAGGTCTTCAAAATGAGGGAATGTGGATTACCTTCGAGTGGGGCTCAAAGGAACAAATCCTTCAAAAGCCAAATGGATCGAGATTGGAAAGGTGAGGGAACTATACCCTCACCTTTTGGACAACTGAAAGTGAATTTCTGGGGTCCAAAAGTGTTGATTTGGGGTAGCATCGGATATGCTCTAGCCATGAAAATTGGTGGAGAGGCTAAAGAACATGAGATCTCCAAAACCCAAAAATGGTTTGGGCAGATTCTAACTGGTTTGGGAGATATTAAAATAATTAATATTTTTAATAGAGTTCCTGAGTCTAAACTTAGGAAAAATAAAATATTAATGGGTATTAATATAAAACTGGATTAGAATGTTCTAAAGGATAAGGATCAAGCCAAATCTAATCTTAGCCATTGATTAGAGATTTAATCTCGGTCGTTGAAGGACCAACAAGAAAAGTATAAGACAAGGCTTGAGGGTCAGTTGGAGAATACATCAGAGTGATTAGTCATTCATTTTGCTAGAGCGGGGTTGCTAAGCAAAGTTGAATCAGTGATCAACAGCGAGGGGCAGTGAGTACGAGGCAGAGAGGTAGAAATAATACTGAGAGACCAACGCAGAAGCAGAGAGAGTGAGAGTAGCAGCCAGTTCAGGCCACACAGAGCCTAGCAAAGACAGCGTAGAGGCCAGAGGGACTGCGTCATCCACACAGAGGCTGTTGGAGTGACACAGAGGGTCCCAAAGGCTGCGCAGTGCCTCAGAGGGCTAACGTAGAGGGTCCTGGGGTTGACGCAAAGGCGAGAAGGGCCGACACTGAGCTTCAGTTGTGCCGGAGAGGGTTTTGTGGGAAATGTTTTCTGAATACCTGTTTCTAAATATAGAGGTGTTGCTGCTGTGTATTTTTCTCTGTCGAGTGAGTTGGTTAGGCACTCTGTTGTACTCAAAAAGACTGCATAATAATATAACCCTCAAAATGCACTGGTTTTCCCGCATTGGGTTTATCCGGGGACATTTGTCCAAAAATAACGATGTCACTTGTGTGCTTGTTTTCTTTCAGTTGTTGATCTGTAGATGTTGTGATTGTATTGTGTTTATTTGGGTATTTAAATGTACTAAATAACTTGTTTGAATTTAAACAAGTAGAAGAAATAAACCAGCAGAATACACATTAATTTTCTAATGGATAGACTTAGAAAATTCAACATGGTATCAAAGCGTGGTTGCAAATTGCAGGAGAGCTGAAGGCATTAGCTAAGTAGAGCATTTGCAGCAGAATCAACTATCCCGAGTGATAGTAGCTGATCCTTGCAGAAGCGACAGAGGAAGGGTTGACGCAGAGGGACTGCGTCATTAGTTCGGGCCAGAGAGAGGCCAACACAGAGGCTGAGAAGGGCAGAAACTGGCTCACGCAGAGGCCAGGAGAACTGACGCAGTTGGTTGAGGGAGCTGTTTTTCCAGTGCCGAGATTGTGCAGAGCCAAGAGGCTCAGTCCTTCAGTTGCTGGGGCGAAGTAGGCTATAGGTAGTTTGCGGGAGCAAAGTTGGTGGTGTACTGTGGTCAGAACAATACCTAACAGGGAAAGACTAAGGTAGAGGGAGTTGTTGCCGAGGTGGATTTCTAGCCAAGGAATCTGAATCAGTGTTGCAGTTGCACAGACGATCGGAGAGGGAAAACTTGATGGCTGGCAGAAGGATTTCCAGGAGGGAAATCGGGATTCATAGGGAGTCCAGAAGAGAACTTCCAGACGAGAACTAGAGAGGCTCAACAAGAGTTGAACCGAGAACTTCCAGACGGGAAGTAGAGAGACTCAGCAGGAGTCGAACAGAGGACTTCCAGGAGGGAAGTAGAGAGAATCAGAGGAGTCAAAAGAAGAGTAGTGAGATGGTTGTGAATGCGCTGAGAGATCAGGACAGGCTGGACGGAGTGTCCAACTTTGTGGTCTGGAAGGCCAAGATCTTGTCCATTCTAGACAAACATCGTATCAAGGGCTTTGCCTTGAGAGTAATGGCTATCCCAGTTGATCCGGTAGCTAATGAAAGGTACGAGGAGGCAATGGCTAAGGCAAAGTGCATCATCCTTGATGGGGTCAAGGATCATGTGGTCCAACATATTGCCGAGAAGGAAACGGAAAAGGAGATGTGGGACACTTTGAAGACATTGTACCAACATACTTTTGTGCAGAGGAAGATGCTCCTTGAGAATCAGCTAAGATCATACCAGATGTAGAAGGGAGAGCAGATAGATCACTTCCTCAGCAAGTTGCAGGAGATCCAGGACCAACTGACTTCCATAGGGGCCACCAGATCAGGAGTTGATGGTAAGGACCACACTTAACGCAGTCTATGAGGAGTGGGAGATATTTGTCCAAAGCATATTGGGCAGGGCGAGTCTTCTAGATTGGGAAGAACTGTGGGCGACTCTTTGTCAAGAGGAGATCAGACGGCTAACCAAGACGGTAGGTAGCAGCAAAGGAGTCCTGATCAAGAAGGAAGAGGAAAAGGATGCAGCTCTAGCATCTGCGGGAAAACACGAGAGAGGAAGAAGAAGGACCCCTCCAAGGTCAATTGCTTCCATTTTGGGGAACTTGGTCACTATGCGAACCAATGTCCGAGGAAGAAGAGTAAGGGAGAGGCTTCTGACTCGAAGGCAGCGCCAGCGAAGGTGGAGAAAGAAGTCGAGGAGGATGACTTTTGTGCCATGAGTGCTCGTGTGCTACTTGAGAAGAAGTGGGGAGACATCGAGCTGTAGTCAGGAAGACTATAGGCGATGAGGGGCAGGATCCTTGAGGTACCCAACCTCTTGGATTATACCTTGCTACGGGAGCCCCGAAGAGGAGTAGCAGGACTGGAAAACGTGGGTAGAGACGAATGCGGATGATGCGGTAGAGGGTGCTACAGTGCAGATGTCCCTGGGCAGCGCGAGACTGGCAGGCTGCAATAGTGTGAGAGGCATGAGAGTGTTACAATGGTGCAGGATGACATAGAGAGGGTTGCAACGGTGCGAGATGCAAAGAGTTGTTGCAACAACGCAGAGGTCAGTAGAGGGAGCACTTCTTAGCAGCAAAGCGAGCTTCAGCATCAAAAGTGTTTTTAGCCTGACAGGGATGTCAAACATTAGGTGGATCAGTTACTTACTTCTCAGTAACTGAGTTGTAGTGCAATAGCACGATGCAGCATGATGAGAGGGGGATGTAGTGCGGATGCAGTGTTGGGAGTATGGACCAGCAATAGCACGGATGCAGAGGGAGCTGTCGTACAGATGCAGCAGTGGTAGTGGGAGGGCCATGGGAAATAGTACAGGATGCAACAGTGCAGAGGTGTTGGGAAGGGAGGCCTAACATCAGCACAGGTACCAGTGCCGGATGATCAGTGTGATACTCAGTCAGGAGTATTACTAGAGCACAGTCCTCGCTAAGAGGGAGTGTTGATTTTGGGTAGCATTAGATGTGCTCTTGCCATGAAAATTGGTGGAGAGGCTAAATCACATGAGATCTCCAAGACCCAAAAAGGGTTTGGGCAGATTCTAACCGGTTTGGGAGATATTAAAATAATTAATATTTTTAATGGAGTTCCTAAGTCTAAACTTAGTAAAAATAAAATATTAATGGGTATTAATATAAAACTGGTTTAGAGTGTTCCAAAGGATAAGGATCAAGCTAAATCTAATCTTAGCCATTGATTAGAGATTTAATCTCAGCCGTTGAAGGACCAACGAGAAAAGTATAAGAAGAGGCTTGAGGGTTAGTTGGAGAATACACGAGTGATTAGTCATTCATTTTGCTAGAGCAGGGTTGCTAAGCAAAGTTGAATCAGTGATCAACAGCAAGGGGCAGTGAGTACGAGGCAGAGAGGCAGAGACAGTACTGAGAGACCAGCACAAAAGCAAAGAGAGCAAGAGCAGTAGCCAGTTCAGGCCACGTGGAGCCCAACAAAGACAGCATAGAGGCCAGAGGGACTGCGTCATCCACGCAGAAGCTGTTGGAGTGACGCGGAGGGTCCCAGAGGCTGCGCAGTGGCTAAGAGGGCTGACGTAGAGGGTCCTGGGGCTAACGTGGGTCAGCAGGAGGCTGATGCAAAGGCCTGAAGGACCATCGCTGAGCTTCAGTTGTGCCAGAGAGGGTTTCGTGGGACAGGTTTTCTAAATACTTGTTTCCAAATATAGAGATATTTTTGCTGTGTATTTTTCTCTGTCGAGTGAGCCGGTTAGGCACCCTATTGTACTTAGAAAGACTGCATAATAATATAACCCTTAGAATAGCTGCATCGGTTTTCTCGAATTAGGTTTTCTCGAGGACATTTGTCCAAAAATAATGGTGTCACTTGTGTGCTTGTTTTCTTTCAATTGTTGATCTGTAGATATTGTGACTATATTGTGTTTATTTTGGTATTTAAATGTACTAAATAACTTGTTCAAATTTAAACAAGTAGAAGAAATAAACCAGTAGAATACAGATTAATTTTCTAACGGATAGACTTAGAAAGGAACAAATCCTTCAAAAGCCAAATGGATCAAAATTGGAAAGGTGAGGGAACTATACCCTCACCTTCTGGACAACTGAAAGTGATCTTTTGGGGTCCAAAAGGCTTCCAGTGGGGAGGATTGATCAGGTGCTCAAAATTCAAAGTTGTCGAATTGGTGTGGAACCTAAATGACTGCGTAGTGCTCGTCATCCTGAATTCGACGCAACTCATTTTGCGCAAAACAAACACCGTATGCTCCCAGAATCATGTTCTGTTCACTTTCCCAAACAGGTGAATTTTTGCAAAATGTGACAGCTCAGTCAGCAATGCGTACTACTGATGTTGCGCTGACTATGCAAGCTGAGGTGGCAGGTTTGACTGGTCAACGGGCCTTCGACGAATCATATTGTTCCAAGTGGCATGATCTCATTGGGTGCAGTTGGCGGTTTTTGATTGGGTGGTTGGTGGCCAACCACGAGCTAACATGTGGCCCAGCCAAACACTGCCATGTGGCAGCCCGAGGGCCACCAAAATTTTGGGTCAAGATCCAGGTAGCAGCAGCGGGGGTCGAACCCACGACCACCAAGCAACAAGCCAAGGCAACTACCAACACGCCATCGGAGAAGATCTTAACCATATAGTCTGTGGCATATATTTAAAATTAATGTGCATGCCATTCTGGGGGAAAGGGTCAGCACATAGGGGCCATCCCTTGGACGCACATCCACATGTGACCACCAACAAAGTGGTGTGGGGGCCCAGCTGAAGGGGGCGGACCATTGGCCTTAGCCTCGGGCATGTGGCCCCCATATGGCCATGAATTTTGGATTATAGGCGTTAGAGGACATTTAAAGTATCCGAAAATTTCACCCCAAAATCAGCGGAAACGGTGCCCGGTTAGCAGAAATCCAGGGGAAATTGTAGGACGGTGTCGGTTTTTGGGGAATTTATGGTGCGATTAGCAAAAAGACTTGGGGAAGCCATTACTTCTTTAGTTTTTTACCAAGTCAGGCACAGAAAGAGGCTACATAGGCATTTGTGGGCATACTGAAGCCATTGGAATAGGTTTCAGAGCTTTCTGAGCATTGTAAACTGATGTATTCACACTTTTGAGCATAATAGAGAGGGCCAAGCCATTGGAAGCTGGACCAAGGAGATGTAGCCCAGGAGGGGTAAACTCCTTCCTCATGTGCTGTTGCGATACTATTTTTTGTGATGTTCATGTCAGTTATACGTTGTTGTTCAATCATTTGTTTATGTCAATTTGTACATAAAATTTACATAAAAACACTCAAAAATTCATGTTTTAAACTTGCAATTAACCTCATGAATCCTTAAGCACTTTTAACATATTCTGAGAAGGAATTTAGCACAACAAAACTGATTTTCCCAATCATATCACATTGCCCAACAAGCCACTGTGCATACTCTGATTCATTGTCCACTCTGTAGTTGAACCATACTACATCTTCGTTGTTACTAGCACTGCACTGTACTACTTATACTGTTGCCAACTCTGATCTATGCTGCCATTGATATCATGCTGCTGCTGCTGCAACTACTGCAACTGAGAAATAAACTCTAAATCAATTATGTCCCTGTGTTGCAACTGTCTCCCGAGTCTTTGACTGATACTATTCTCTGCACTATCCACTGAGTAATTGGCTGCACTACAAATGCTCTACGCCCCTCAACATTTGACTGCAACTAGCTTTGCAACTGTCCCTTAATATCTGATTACACCATGCTGAAAATTGATCCATCTGATACTAAATATTTTCGGCCCTTATAGCAAGGGTGATGATCCATATGAGGAGTAAACAACAACTATTACTACTCCTTTATGAACCATGCCCAAATCTTTGCAACTCTGGAGTCTAGAGTTCAATGTCTAGGCACCTCTCTCCTAGAGGTATAGTTGGATACAAAACGAATTTATCCTCCAACCTAGAAGAAAAATTGTCGATCTCAATCGAAGTTGTAGCCTACTCTTGCTTCTCCTTCTTGTCCTTCTTCCTCTTCGAACACTGGGTTCTGTAGTAACCAAACTCACCACATCTTAAGCACTTGATCTTCGACATATATTTCTTCTTCTTTTCTCCTCCCTGTGAGCCTTGTGCCTGACTAGGACCTTTCTTTGCCTTCCCCTTTCATGCAAGGGCTAAGTTCTCCTCTTCCTTTGTACGCTTTGGTCCTTTTCTACTGTTGTCGTTGATGTTTCTCTCAACTAGAGCAAGCCTCATGTCTTCCTGCATGAAATTAGCCCACAGTTGATCCCAACCAGGTTTATTATCTCGTCCAGTGATACCTTGGACGAAAGTAGTCCACTCCATGGTGAAACCATTGAGAGCTATATGCACTAGCTCACTCTCTTTAGGTGCTTCTCCAATTACTGCAAGATCATCTTAGACATTCTTAATTCGAGTGAGATAAGGAGTGACTCCTTGAACCTTAATGGTCCTCAACTTCTTTTTCAAGAACATCTTTTGGTTCTCGGAAGGATTTTGGAAAAGCGTGGCGACTGCATCCCACATTTCTTTGGGTGTATTCATGGTCGCTAAGTGTGAGACTATAAAATCTCAAATTCCATCAAGGATCAACTGCCCTGCCTTGGCCATCTCCTTATTGTAATTCTCTAGCTGCTCCAGGTCTGTAAGTACGGCTACAACTATCTCTACATATGTCTTCATACCATGCTCATCTAGTGGGAAAGACATTCTGACTTTCCAGATACAATAATTTGAGGCTCCATCTATCCTATCCTAATCTCGAAGTCCTACTGAGGACATTTATGTAAAACTCAAAACTAGGAAAATAAATAAGAATCTCCTCCCTTTTCTTGCTCATATTTTTGCTGTGCTACTCACACTCCTTCCTGGAATGCGCAAATTTTCTTGCTAGTACTACCTTCTGCTATTGGAAATCACAAATTACCTCCTAGAACCAGATATGGAAACCCTCTAAGAAATTCCTCTTTGTGCTCTTTTTCTCTTCCTGGCCCGATGCTAATCTACTATTGCAAGAACTGCTATAAAATCACTGTGCCCAGATATGCTCAACAAAATATCTGATTTGCTCACCAGAACTGGTTCTTGGTAATACCACTATTTGTTGGAACTACCACTGGCAATTCAAACTTTTCCTGCATCTACATCTGGTAATTGAACCCCTTCCCAGCAATTCACACTGCTTGGCTAGACCACTGTGCAGATCTAGAAATTTTTCCCAAAGACTCCCTTTGAGGGTGCAAAATTTCTCCTTCGCTGCTGAGCTCCTGATCTGTCTTCAAAGTAGCTCTAATACCATGCGAAAATTCCTTGAAAAGGAAACAACTGGATTTTATTCTTCTAACAGATTAATTATGCAGTTTATTTGCTACGACAAACAATGAATAAATCACACTGCAATTTCTTCACAATAAAAACATTGGGGAAAATAAAACAGGAACTGAGAAAATAGAGAACACATAAAAATATGACACTGTTATTTTTGGACAAATGTCCCCAGAAAAACCGAGTGTGGGAAAATCAGTGCAGCAAATGAGGGTTTTATTATTATTATGCATCAATGATTTCTTTTAGTACAATCTAAATGCCAAATTGGCATTCCTCAACAAATAATATGGCCAAAATTTTTATGGGAATTTTTCCCTTCTCCACAAGAAATCCAGTTGCAAACTGGCCAATCAAACTCGCTATCCAAAACCCTTACGCGGGGCTCTGTGTGGATGTTGTGTAGATTGTAACTTGCACTTCCTGAACTTGCTTATGATCAAGAGGTCATCCCTACTGCTGCTATTGGAAGTGATTCTCTAGCCCTCTGGAAAATTATCTCGCCCTTTGAAACCTTAATCGACCTCCTTGTTAGTCAAATCGAATTGCCCTCTAAAGTTGCCTATGCAGTCCCTGTGAAAACTCTAGTGGAATAACTCGACCTCTTGCTGTTGCCTCTCGAGAACTGAAAACTCCTCTAGAATTCACTTTTGTTTCTCCCTCTCGCTCCTGCACCCCTTCTGGCTCAAACTCTTCTCCCCTTCTTGACCGCTGCAGCTGAATAGCTCAATCTGCCAAGGAACGCAACTTCTCTAGTGTATCTTCTCCATCCCCATTGAGTTTCTCTTATAATCTCTCGTTAGTGAACCAACGACCATGATTAGATCCCCATCAACGGCTAAGATCAACTCAAACTCAATCCATGTGAGTTTCTAGAGCATTCTCACCTTTCTCAATTAATTGTTGTTAATTAATCACTTTTCTTAAGTTAGACTTAGGAAATGTTTAATTATTGATCAATTAATTTAATTGAGTTGTCTCAGGTTGTTTTCTCCCAAAACCTTTGCTAGATTTTGGAGATCTTGTGTTCCTTAGCCTGTCTGACCAAAGTCGAGACTAAAAAAAACTAACAAGTTGTAATGTCAATCAATTGTATACCTTCCTCTTTATCAAGCATAATACATATGCTTGAAGGTATCAAATGAGGGCCCCGAACCCCTTCATACTTGGCCCATAAGTATGATGAAAAACGTTGCTCCATTTTATGAAACTAACCCTTACTCGGAAGCCAACAAGATACATAATAAATATGTGAGGCTTAAAGAATCCTTCTCACTACAATGAGTTTTCTAGCGAAAGGATGCTCTTTTTACTACCAAAATAAGGTGTGTTCTTTTCCCACATTGTGGATGCTCTAAATATCAATCCCACATAACCATTGGAGAGATCCCCATACCAAAAGGAATGCCAAAATATTTCACTACTACACCTGGATGGATGAAGGTACAATCAGGAGGATTGCAATCAATAGGCTCATCTAGAGCAACCAATCAATAATGAGTCCTCCAATCACAAACCATACCTAGAGACCTAGAAAAACATAAACAAGAAATCTCAGGCACCAAACATTAACTCTTGGTCAATTTGTACATATAAAAAAAACATTTGCAAAGTGATTATTCACCATGTCATAAGAATTTAGAAATGAAATGTTAATTTATACAAGTGTCCTCATATATGTAATTTCATTAATCAAAAATAAATTACTACACAATAGGTGAGAGGCATAACATACATATAACCTTTGGAGCCTCATCTTAGCATGCCATGTATCCTTGATCAACAACTCAAGGATGATCACTTTGACAAGGATTTGATGAGGCCAATCTATTCCTAGGGTATACACAACTTCTAGAATAACTTTATTATTCTAGGGAAATCAGCTATCTAGAAGAAGTTTATTATTCTAGAAAAAATATCTATCTAAATAAATTTTAGGAATTTTAGGCTAGCATTCCCCCCTTTGATCATAAAGTTTATCTTTACAAATGCCAATTTCATCTATGTGAATTTTATTTTTCCTAATAGTTTGGTAAAGTAATATGCAATTTGATCTTCATATAGACAATATTTTGGCTTTGATAATGATGTTGTTGATGAGTAGTTTGATGAAGTGATAGTTTATGTCGGCATGCTTAGCTTTTTATGAAATATTGGGTTCTTGGCCATTTTTATTGCCAACTAATTGTCAATCAATAAAGTAGTTGGTTCTTTCTAAATATCATGAAGATCTTTCATAATTCTATGCATCCAAACAATTTTACATGTTGCTTCCCAAGCTGAAATGTATTATGCCTGTGCTAAAAAGTTTCGACTGTAGATTGTTTCTTACAATTCCAATATAGCCAATTGCACCCATATTCATTAAATAACCTGATGTTGATGTTTATCATTGATGTCATCTACAAAATACACATCCAAATATGCATCAAATATAAAGTTGTTGTTTGGCTTATAGAACCCTATTGATCATCATTCCTTGATCAAATTAAAGGTCAATTTTTTCTCTTTTAAATGTGCTAGATGATCCTTGTTACCGCTCAATCTAGCAGAGGTCCTATAAGGGGGTCCTTGAAGGGATACTACTAGACTAAGGGCAGCAATTGGAGCAATAGCCCACTGTCACCTAAGCCAAGGCTCCCTACTCTTTATGGACTTTCATCGATGGGAGGAGACCCGTTATGATGAGGACCAATAAATGGATAGACCAATGATAGGGTGAGGGGTGATCCTAGAAGCATATTCACAAGAAAGCCTCAAATATGTGGCTACTTGCTTTGGAGGCAAGGTTTAAAGCTCTCAAGGAAGGGCTTAAGGGGAATTTCAAGGTTTAGGTTTAGGGTTTGTATCTTGTAATGGAGGTTCCTAGGCCTTGAAATTCTTGTGAAAGCTTGGATTCCCAATGATCCTTGAAGAATTAACCTTGATAATGCATGGGACCACATGGGACCAAGTGGACTCGAGGTTAGGTCAAGGGGATAGGATTTAGCTACCAATGATATACTTGACCTAATTAGGGAGGGGAAAGGAATCAGGGAATGAATTTTCAATGAAAGGAAATGCAAAGATCCTAGTGAGGTTTCTAGCCTAAGGGAAACCAAGGGCAAGAATTGGTCTTTGAGCTAGGGCTTGTGATATCTCAAGATCCTACTGCTGGAATGGCATGAAATTTGGAGGGATTTTTGAGGAAACACCAGCACAAGTTTGGACCAAAACTTGAAGTATTTGGACGGCTAGATTGTGAGATATTTGATGCCCTAGGTGACCTATGGGGCTAGACCTAGAAAAAAGAGGAGAAAGTGAAGAAAAATAGGTTTTAGGGTGATCACCTATGGTAGCCTAGTGCCTAATCCTTTGGGGAGATTACAGTCAAGAATGATTATGAATTCAGATGAATTTTCTTAGTTAAGGAGGCCTTAAAGGTAGCTTAACTCAATGTTGCGAACATCGCAATCGAGATTAAATTAGCGAAGGGGAAAAAATCAGCAAATACAAAAATATTCATTTTTTCCCAATTTTTTCAATATCTAAAGCATCTACAACATAAAATAAATGCATTGACACATAAATATGATAAAAGAACTAATATATATTATGTGTAATATCATTTCTAGTGCTACATCACACATAACAGTGAATCATGTCCTGAATAGTAAGTCCTGAGTCCCAACTCAGCCTCAAAATATCAACAAAAAATATAATAATGTATCTCATATCATGAGTCATAATGTCATATACAATGAAATGAACCAAATAACTAATACTATTGATTTCCTCTGCCCCTCTTGCGAGAAAATGCAATAGCTTTCCCTCTAGATGTAGATGGCGGTGGAGTTGGCAGTGGACTCTGCTGTGCTCTAGAAGCTGAAGAACTAGGAGCTATAGGAGGTAGACCACGTCCTCTACTGGTGACAGGGGTAGCCTGGGTAGGTGTTGTCACCTCCTCCTCCTCCTCCTCCTCCTCTACCCCCTCCATTACCTCCTGCTCTAACCAATCAGCGACTGACTCCATGAGAGGCCTCTCGGTCTCAACCCTCCATGCAGCAGTGGTGCCCATCCCATCTAATGAGATGGCCTCCACATCAAGTGTCCTCTCAAGTTGCCTCACCTATAATTGAAGATTGTAGTAGACATTGACCATGTCATTAAGTTGTTGGGACTCCAACCTGTACAAGAGCCATAAATTAATAAATTATAAATAATAAAATAGTAATTATAAAAAATATATTATTTAATGAATTCAAAAAATTAATTGGAAATTTAGAATATTTTAAGTTTTAACCTATTGCGCTTCTTAGTGTGTATTTTTTCAAATACACTCTAGTTGCGCTCGCATCCTGAGGAGCTACATGTTTGGTTGAGCACTCGAATGGCAAGCCTTCATAGATTGGGTACTCTGCGACCATAGCTTCTCCACCATGCATCTACAACAAATAAGATAAACATAAGAAAAAATAAAATTTAAAAGTTGAAGCAAAGTATGAAGTTATGAACTTGAAGAGATAATGAAATTTGAAACCAACTAAAACATACCTACCATTTTAGTCTTCCTATCAACCACAGCTATGTCAAAGCTAAATGTGTGATCCAAGTGGATGTTGGTGGCCACCCACCTATTCCATTTGGACCCCCACAATTGTCTCTTTCAGTTTTTCAGTTTCCGTAATTGTAGCCCAGTTTACTATTTTTAGTAGTTTTTCGAGTCCTGAACTTCCAGAGCCGTTTTGAGGCCCTAAACGACGTTTTTTGGGAAATCTGGGGGCAGCACAGTGCCCTTCCCAACGTGGTAGTGCTCGGATAGATCTTTCTAATGAGCTATTGTACACGTCAAACGGAGATCGTATGCCAAAGTTACGACCCCGAGAAATTGATGTACCAATTTACCCAAACGGGGCCCACAATTTGGTGTTTCATCTTCTAGGGTTAGGTTTTGGGATGTTAAGGGTTTTCCATTGTTTCTCAACAATAAATAGGCCTTCAAGCCTCATTGTAATACAGTTCAGGGGCATGTAGCCACCATATCTCTTCTTAGAGATAAGCTACCATCGCCCTCGCTGGTTTATTTCCGCTGCATCTCTGTGTTTATGGTTATCTCTATAATTTGTTGCGTTCCTGTTTAAATTGGGATCAGTGGTATATTGGTGGCCACCCACCAAGTCCACTTGGACCTCCACCATTGTTTCTTTCAGCTTTTCAGTTTCCTTAATTGTAGCACAGTTTACTCTTTTTAGCAATTTTTCGGGTTCTAAACTTCCAGAGCCGTTTTGAGGCCCTAAACGACATTTTTTGGGAAAATTGGGAGCAACATGGGTCCATGGACTAATATTTCTCTTCCTAAAGTTGTAGTTCTCAGATAGATCTTTCTAACGAGATATTGTACGCGTCAAACGGAGATCATATGCCAAAGTTACGACCCCGGGAAGTTGATGTACCAATTTACCCAAACGAGGCCCACAGTTTGGCATTTCATCTTCTAAGGTTAGGTTTTTGGATGTTTAGGGTTGTCCATTGTTTCTCAACAATAAATAGGCCTTCGAGCCTCATTGTAACACAGTTCAGAGGCATGTAGCCACCGCATCTTTTCTCAGAGATAAGCTACCATCGCCCTAGCTGTTTATTTCCATTTTCTGTTTATAAGCATATCTCAGTATTTTACATTAATGAAATGAAGTATTATTTCCGCTGCATCTTTGTGTTTATGGTTATCTCTGTAATTTGTTGCGCTCCTGTTTAAATCCGGATCAGTGGTATCAGAGCGGTCTGCTTTTTCTCTGTTTTTCTTTGCATGTCTCCAACGAGGTCGGGATATAAGGAGTTAGGGCTTGAACTGGTCGAACCTTTGCAAGACCAGCCTCGCAAAACCCGACGGCCTCCCATGGCGGATGAAAAGAAAGACGAGGGAGTAGGAGATCCTATCAAAATCTTGCTTGAAGAAGCCCTCGAGCGATAAAGGAACGCGATGATGGACAACTTTGCCCAAATCCTTCAGCGGCTACCCAGGGGCGACGCATTGGTTTCCCACAGCTACTCTGGAAACGCCACACCGTTTAAGGTACAAGTTAATTTTGAAATCCCCATATTCGAGGGTCAGATAGACGCAAATGCCGTCGATAAATGGTTAAATCTGCTAGAGGGTTATTTTTCTGTTCATGATTTTTCCAGTCGGGAAAAGATTATTTTCGCTCTTCTCAAAGCAGCCCCCCACGTCAAGGACTGGTGGGAAACCTACTGCAAGTAGAAGGATGAAAGTATTGGCTCACTATTTTCAGCCGCACCCACCTAGAATTCATTCCGGGATGCCATCAAGGAGCAGTACTACCTTGTCGGAAGCTATGAGGATCAACACATAAAGTGTACCACGCTGCTGTAGGGAAGGGACCAAGACGTGCCGGAGTTTACCAATATTTTCCATACCCTTCGCACAAATTTGGGTATCAAGGATTCGGAGCAGCATTTGATACTCAAATACCATGGCTTCTTGCACAAGTACATCCAGGAAGAAATAGAATTCCTAAACATCTCCTCACTTGGCACGACATACCGATACGCTGTAAAGGTTGAGCAAAAGTTTAAACAGAAGAAGCGAGACTTTGAATCTGCAAATCCGAAGCAAGGGAAAGGTGCCCTCAAACCGCAGAACAAAGGACAAAGCCAAGGCAGGGTGGCCCAAGACAACTCGCCAAAGCTGCAAGCAAAGAACAGTGCCGGGAAGTCGAAAAAGGACAGGGGAAAATGGTGTGAGTTCCATAAGAGCTCCACTCACAACACAAGTGAGTGTCGGGCCAAGCGGTCACTGGTGGCTGAGCTAAAGGTTTCAAAATCAGATGCATGTTCCGACTCTGAGTTAGAACCCGACAAGGGGAATGACAAAGGGAAGCATATTATCGATGTGAAGCCCAATGCCACCGTTGCCACCACGAAGATCCGGAAGGAGGAACCCGAAGATCCAGAGGAGGAGGAGCGTCTCTTCCACTCCCAGATGTGGGTAAAGGGATCCTTACTACTGTTCATTGTCGACAGCGGGAGCCAAAAGAACCTCATTTCGGCAGAGGTCGTGAAGCGGCTGGGCTTACCGACCACAGCACATCCACAACCGTACACCATCAGGTGGCTTCACCAAGGATGAGATCTTTGCGTGAGCCAACAGTGTCGCCTTCCATACAACATCAAGCGCTTCACGGATGAGGTATTGTGTGACATTGCTCCCCTTGAATTTTGTGATGTATTATTAGGATAACCATACTTGTGGAAGTGACATGCTGTGTATGAATCAAGGCCCTGTGCTGTTATTATTACTTTGGGAAATAAGTTGTACAAGATACCGGAGGTAGCACCGCCTACCGCCATCTCTTTGGTTGCTGCAAAACAATGCAGTAAGCTCATTTCCAAAACCGGGAAATTTGTTTTCCTGATGATACAACCTCAAGGAAAGAAGAAGACGGTGGCCACCACCTCCAGACAGGGCCCCTCCGCACGACAACTATAGATGGAAAAGGTCGTGGAGGAGTATGAGGACATCTTCACCTCCCTCGCAGGGGTTCCTTTACACTATCAGGTCAAACACTCCATCGATCTGACCCCAGGCACACCACTGCCTAATGGACCAATCTATCAGCGCTCCGTTCTCGAGAACGATGAAATCAAGAGGCAGATTCAGGAGCTACTACAGAACGGTCACATCCGTCCGAGTTCATCGCCCTGTGGGAGCCCGATCGTGTTGGTATAGAAGAAGGATGGGACTTGGAGACTCTGTATTGACTATCGGGTGCTAAACAAGATCACTGTCCGTAATAGGTATCCGATCCCACGGATCGATAACCTCCTGAACCAACTTAAGGGGGCAAAATATTTTAGCAAGATCGATTTGAAGTCAGGATATCACCAGGTACCAATCGAACCCTCTAATGTGGAAGACTGCCTTCAAAGCCAAGGAGGGCCTTTTCGAATGGTTGGTTATGCCTTTCGGATTGACGAATGCTCCTACAACCTTCATGAGGCTAATGGATGACATCTTGCGGCCATTCACCAACTCATTTGTAGTGGTATACTTGGATGACATCCTGATCTTCAACCAGAATTGGGAAGAGCACCTCCAGCACATCCGACAGGTTCTCCAAACACTCTGGCAACACAAGTTAGTGCCAATTTGGAGAAATGCACTTTTGGCATGACCCGGGTTTAGTATCTGGGATACATTATTGATGAATAGGGGGTGCATGTGGATCCAACCAAGATCCAAGTCATTCAGGATTGGCTCTCTCCAACCACTCTAACGGAGCTCCACAGCTTTCTAGGTCTTGCCAACTTCTACCGTAGGTTCCTGTTGGGATTTTCTCATATCACTTGGCCCTTGCGTCAAGTCACCAAGGGAGGAGCGAAAGAAAAATTCTTTTGGTCTGAATCTCAACAGAAGGCATTCACAGAGTTGAAAGACCGTCTCTGCTCGGCACCAGTGCTCACATTGCTAGACTTGCAACAACCATTTGAGGTCGAGACAGATGCCTCTGACTATACCATTAGGGCAGTCCTTACTCAACACGGGCATCTAGTGGCATATCACAGTGAGACACTTTCAAACACAGTTCAGAAGTATCCCACTTATGACAAAGAGATGTATTCCATTGTCCAGGCCTGCTGACAATGGAAACATTACATTTTGGGGAAGGAAACGGTCATCCACACAGACCACTGACCACTCTAGTTCATACAGACCCAAGGGAAATTACAGAATGATTGCCATCAGAAGTGGTCCACATACCTGCAACAGTTCCATTTGAATATCAAGTATAAGAAGGGCAACACCAATAATGTTGCAGATTGCTTCAGTCGACCACCAATCATGTCATTAACCACCGTGCTCAACTCTTGTGGACACGAGACTTCTGATTGGTCACTTCTCTACAAAACCGACCCAGACTTTGGCCACACATACCAGACACTCTTGGAGGGTCGGCATGTTCTAGATTTTCACCTCCAGGATGCCTTGTTATGCCACCTGGGTCACCTTTGTGTTTCTTCAAGTGAACGTGCCAAGATGATTTGGGAAGCACACTACAGTCGGGGTGTTGGGCATTTCGGGGTCGAGAAAATAGTGGCAGTACTACAGAAGTATTTCTACTGGCTGAATCTTTGACAGGATGTCGAGAAGTACATCAAATCATGCACTGCCTGCGCGATTGCCAAACCGACAGTCAAGAAGCAAGGCCTCTATACCCTCCTGCCTACCCCTAGTCGACCTTGGGAATCCATCTCCATGGATTACATGCCAGGCCTTCCTTCCACTAAGCATGGAAACGACTGTGTTTTTGTGGTCGTCGACAGGTTCTCGAAGATGGCCATTATGGCGGCCTGCAAGAAGAATATCACAGTAGAAGCCACTGCTAAACTCTTCTTTGAACGAGTGTGGGTGCACTTTGGGATCCCACAGTCTATCATCTCAGATCAAGATAGCAGGTTCCTCAGTACATTTTGGTCCAGTCTCTGGTCGATGCTGGACACTAAACTCACTAAGTCCACAGCCTTTCATCCTCAAACTGATGGCCAGACAGAGGTTGTCAACAGGATGATTGTACACATTATGCGCATGTACAACTCAAAGCATCCACGCACATGGGATGAGAGCCTCCCCTATGTTCAGCACAACTACAATCGGGCTCTCCATAGCTCGACTGGTCACAGCCCTTTTCAGGTGGGCTTGGGAATCCAGCCACTATGTCCCATTGATGTGGCCATGCCATTTGCAGCTATTCACGCAGATTCGGCTCATGTCCAGTCCGAAACAAATAAGGCAAACAGCTTCATTGAGCACATCCAACATAATCGCCAGCAAGTCCATGACATTCTAGAGAAATCAAATGCCAAGTACAAGCAACGACATGATCAACATCGTGTGCCACACAAGTTTCAGGTGGGCAACAAAGTCTAGTTGCATTTGCAAAAGGAATGCCTTACAGGAGCCTATTGGAAACTCAGACCACTCCGATATGGTCCTTACACCATTACCAAGGCTGTGGTAGACAATGCATTTGAGCTCAGCATTCCCCCATTCCTTGGCCTGCATCCAGCATTCAATGTGGACCGCCTTCGGCCATACTTTCCACCATTACTAAACACATCCGACATTGCAAAACAGCTCACACCCACAGAGTTAAATCCAAATTGCATGGAACAAGCTGCAATTGATCGAATCATGGACACACAGATCAAGCACACTCGCCAGCAGAACATCCAACTGTATTGAGTTGTTAGAGCAGGCGAACTCCTTCACCAAGGCAAGTGGCTCCCCAGGGACCAAGTTCAGCAGAAGTTTCCTCATATCATGGAGGACCTCAATGCAATGGGGACCACTGCTTCCTAAGGGGGGAGGAATGATCCAGGTGGATATTGGTGGCCACCCACCAAGTCCACTTGGACCCCCACCATTGTTTCTTTCAGCGTTTCAGTTTCCTTAATTGTAGCACAATTTACTATTTTTAGCAGTTTTTCGGGTCCTAAACTTCCGAAGCCATTTTGAGGCCCTAAATGACGTTTTTTGGGAAAACTGGGAACAACATGGGTTCACAGACCGATGTTCCTCTTCCCAAAGTTGTAGCTCTCGGATAGATCTTTCTAACGAGATATTGTATGCGTCAAACGGAGTTCGTATGCCAAAGTTACAACCCTGGGAAATTGATGTACCAATTTACCCAAACGGGGCCCACAATTTGGCGTTTCATATTCTAGGGTTAGGTTTTGGGATGTTAAGGGTTTTCCATTGTTTCTCAACAATAAATAGGCCTTCGAGATTCATTGTAACACAGTTTAGGGGCATGTATCCGCCACATCTCTTCTCAGAGATAAGCTACCATCGCCCTAGCTGGTTTATTTCCATTTCTGTTTATAAGCATATTTTAGTATTTTACATTAATGAAATGAAGTATTATTTCCGTTGCATCTCTATCTTTATGGTTATCTCTGTAATTTGCTGCGTTCCTGTTTAAATCGGGATCAGTGGCACCAAGATGTGTCAAAGTTCACAAACATTTTTCATACCCTTCACACACAGTTGGGTATCAAAGATTCTGATATGCATCTGGTACTCAAATATCGCGGCTGCCTACACAGATACATCCAGGAAGAGATGGAGTCCCTGAACATCTCCTCGCTCTGCACGGCGTACCGATACGCTGTCAAAATCAAGCAAAAGTTCAAACAGAAGAAGTGAGACTTTGGATCTTCAAATCCGAAGCCCAAAGGACAAAGCCAAGGCGGGGTGACCCAAGACAACCCGTCGAAGCCGCAAGAAAAGAACACCACCACGAAGCCAAAGAAGGACACAGGAAAGTGGTGTGAGTTCCACAAGAGTCCCACTCATAACACAAATGAGTGTTGGACCAAGCAGTCGCTAGTGGCCGAGTTGAAGGCTTCAGAATCAGATGCATGTTCCAACCCTGAGTCAGAACCCGACAAGGGGAATGGAAAAGGGAAGCAGATCATTGATACGGAGCCTGGCGTCACTGTTGGAACCACCAAGATCTAAAAGAATGAGCCTGAAGACCCAGAGGAGGGGGACCGTTTTTTCCACTCACAAATGTGGGTGAAGGGTTCACCACTGCAATTCATTGTCAATAGTGGTAGCCAAAAGAACCCCATTTCAACAGAGGTCATGAAGCGGTTGGGCCTACCGACTACACCACACCCGCAGCCATACAATATCGAGTGGCTTCACAAAGGACGAAATCTCAAAGTTCGCCAGCAGTGCCGCCTTCCCTACAGCATCAAGCCCTTCACAGATGAGGTATTGTGTGATGTTACACCTCTGGATGTTTGCGATGTACTATTAGGCCAGCCATACTTGTGGAGGTGACATGCTATGTATCCCTGTTATTATTTCTTTGGATGATTCATTATACAGGATGCCAGAGGTAGCCCCACCTACTGCCACCTCTTTGATCACTGCTAAGAAAGGCAGCAAGCTCATCTCCCAGATTAGGAAATTCATCTGTCTGGTTCACTCCCAAAGTAAGGGGAAGATCGTCACCACATCCATGACCCCCGCGAAGGGTTCCTCCACGCAGCAACAGCAGCAAAGGGATACGGTCATGACAGAACACAGGAACAACTTCTCCTCACCCACAGGGGTACCACAAAAGCTTCAAGTGGGCAACAAATTCTGGTTGCATCTGCAGAAAGAACACCTTACAAGAGCCCATCAGAAGCTCCAACCACTCCGACATGGTCCTAACAACATGAACAAGGCTATGGGAAACAATTCTTTGGAGCACAGCATTCCTTCATTCCTTCGTTTTCACCGAGTGTTCAATGTGGACCGTCATCGACCATGCTTCCCACCATTACTGGACACATCAGAGATTGCAGAATAGCTCACCCGAGAACAAGTTCAGCAGATGGAGGAACTCAACGCAATGGGGACCATTGCTTCCTAAAGGGGGAGGAATGATCCAGGTGGATGTTGGTGGCCACCCACCTATTCCATTTGGACCCCCACAACTGTCTCTTTCAGTTTCCGTAATTGTAGCCCAGTTTACTATTTTTAGCAGTTTTTCGGGTCCTGAACTTCCAGAGCCATTTTGAGGCCCTAAACGACGTTTTTTGGGAAATCTGGGGGCTTTCAACTTGGTGGAACAACACTCTCTCAGTTGGGGAAACCACTTTAGGAGGCCACTTCAATTCGATTTGGTGGGTGGAGAATCAAATCACCTTGGAAGATCTGGCCCTGGGTTGACCCCAAAAGACTTTCTAGTTGAACACTCCGTAATAGGGAGGGTTGGTTATCCCTCTCCCTGAACCGAAGCTATTGCATTGTCTGCCTTTAATGAGGGCATGGAGTTACGTAGACGGAAACTTCTGTCCACTGCTCTACAGCTACTACTCTCAATCAATCGAAGGCCAATAACTGGGCAGGAGGTGTCCAGACCCTTCTAGCGCATCTCCTGCTTGCAAGTACTTCTTGAGAGAATCCTGCTCAAATTATGGCTCTCTCGATCGCTCTGCAATCGGTCTTCAAGCTGTGATATAATGTCACCATTACCAAGACCGGTAGCGAGTAGAATTGGCTAACTCCCATCTTCTTGAATCAACTTCTGGCTAAGCATCCTTCGCCCGGTAGCTTCATTCTGTCTCTCCATCCCTGCCTTGTTCTTGTCCGTTGCCTTCCCAAAGTGGTAGTGCTTGGATAGATCTTTCTAACGAGCTATTGTACACGTAAAATGGAAATCATATGCCAAAGTTACGACCCTGGGAAATTGATGTACCAATTTACCCAAACGGGGCCCACAATTTGGCATTTCATCTTCTAGGGTTAGGTTTTGGGATGTTAAGGTTTTCCATTGTTTCTCAACAATAAATAGGCCTTCGAGCCTCATTGTAACACAGTTCAGGGGCATGTAGCCACCACATCTCTTCTTAGAGATAAGCTACCATCGCCCTAGCTGGTTTATTTCCATTTCTGTTTGTAAGCATATTTTAGTATTTTACATTAATGAAATGAAGTATTACTTCTGTTGCATCTCTGTGTTTATGATTATCTCTGTAATTTGTTGTGTTCTTGTTTAAATCGGGATCAATGTGCCACGTTCCATCTTGTATATCTCCATTTCTTTGGAGATTTTTGCATGTTCTACTGGAGATGGTACCATCCTCTGAACACAAGTAAAGAATCCATCCATGACCTCAGCATCAAATCAGAAACCACTGGAGTAAGAAAATGTGGGATTCAGGTAGATCCCTATAGCATGAATGGGACGATGGAGTGTATTGTTACACCACTCATCAATCACTTCCCATAAGAGGAGTTGATTTCGAAACCCCTCATCCCCCTTATCATCATAGTAGGTCCGAATGGATTCTTTGGCCCTCTCCATGGCCTTAGACAAGCAGCCCATTGTGGGCTTGTCTCCATCAACTAATTGAAGAACCTTTAAAAAAGGTTCAGTAATGTTGCACACCTCTTGCACTCCCGCCCAGAAGCTTTCCTGGTATGAAACTAATCTACATATGGCCTCTCCCTTTGGTTTGCAGCTAAATGCCAAAGTATGCCACTCATCTGAAAGAAACATTCTCTTCACATCCCACATAGAATTCAAGAGGGATTGAAGAGATATGGTATTGGTGGCAAACCGTGTCATTAGGGGATTTTTGAGGTCTAAAATGGGCCTCCTAAGGAAATTATAAAATAATAGTGAAAATAATAAAATAAGATTAGATTACATTATCAAATTTTAGAGGGAAAAAAGAAAAGACTATTTTTTCAACTCGTATTTTCAACTTATCTCCCTATGGGTTTACTCAAATTTCGAGCAGAAACACTAGTTGGATGTAAAATTTGATTCCTCATCCAAGGTGTACCCATGTTGCATTCTTTCGATGGACCTTACTATACGAAAAAGGAAAAATACATGAAAAACATGATTGCAATCACGTTTTTCCATATATATCTCCTTTTTCTTGTAGCAGGGTCTATCGAAAGTATGCAACATAAGTACTCCTTGGATGAGGAATTAAATTTTGCTTCCAACAAGTACTCCCTCTCGAAATTTGAGTAAAACCTTAGTGAGATGAGTTGAAAATACGAGTTGAAAAAAGTAGTTTTATTATTTTATTATTTTTTAATCTTTTTACTCTTTTACTCCAAAAATGGTGAATCATCCCCCATGGTTGACATCATCATCTTGAACTGTATTGGTTCTTACAAAGTTTATTTTGGTTGTACATTTTTCTTAGGAGGGCCATTTTAGACCTCAAAATTCCCCTAATGAATGGCAGGGCGCACCAACTCCTTATTGTTGGTGAATGTTCTCATCAAATGAAGCACAGATGCATGATTATATATAAATTTTGTAATGTTTTTTGATGAGTCAACAATATCCTTGACAAAAAGAATTTTTCCTATGTCCTCCAACATCAAATCAATGCAGTGTGCAGCATAAGGTGTCTATAATAAGGTAGGATGCCTTTCCATAAGCATTTTGCCAACAACAACATAATTTGCAGCATTGTCCGTTATGACTTAGACAACATGTTCTAGACCCAACTCCAAAATGAACACATCCAACAAATCACATAATAATTGTGCATCTTTGATATGTGCATATGCATCAACAGATTTCATAAACATTGTCCCCTTGGGACAATTAACCAAGAAGTTTATAATGCTTCTACCCTTTTGATCGGTCCAACCATCTGACATCACTGTGCATCCCGTGTGTGCCCATGATTCCCTAAACTCCAATCTCTTGGTGTAGTCAACTTTTTCATTTTGAAGAATGCGCCCTCTAAAGTCATCATAAGAAGGGACTTTGTACCATGGGTTAACAACTGCAATAGCATCAGCCGCGGGCTGGAAAAATGGATTGTTCCTTGCAACGCTGAAAGGAATATCAATCCAAAAGAGAAACTTGCTCAACAACTGGTCAGCTTCTTCTTTCTCCCTTTTCTTAATAATTGAAGAGATAGATGGTTCTGAACCAAGTGTGGTTCTAGGAACAAAATATGATGAGGTAGCTACAGGGCTGGTTGTAGATACTGATGCTGAAGTAGAACCAGTACCACTCTCATGTTCACCTCCCAATACTGACACTCTACTCCCAGTCCTTGCAAAGATGATCAAAGATGCCTCATGGGACGATGAATATTTTAAAACTATGAAGGAATGTTTAGAGAAAGAGTCTAAAGGACACAAGTGTGAAGGATATTAACTAAAACAAGATAATTCACTATTGTACAAAAGTAGATTATATGTGTCAAATTTAGTAGAATTATGAAATCTCAAAATGGATGAGCTACATAAAATGCCTTAGCCAAATTGAGATACCAAAAGATGATAACGACCACCCAAAAGTTTTATTTTTCACCTAGACTGAAGAAAGAAATTTATGAATACATTCGAAGGTGTTTGGAATGTCAAGAAGAAAAAGTGGAACATAAGCACCCAATAGGGTTACTACAAACAATACCAATTCCATCATGGAAGTGGGAAATCATTTCTATTGACTTCATCAGTGCATTGCCAGTTATGGTAGCTGTGGATAATTTGAGCAAGGAAACTCACTTTATTCCTATTAAATCCACCCATAAAGAAATTGGCATTGCAATTTTTTTTATAAAAGAAAATTTTAGATTGCATGGCATTCCTAAAGTAATTATATCTTATCAAGATGCCAAGTTCACTTCGAAATTTTGGAAGTCTTTATTTGTAGGTTTTGGAACACAATTAGCATTCAATATATCATATCATCCTCAAACTGATGGATAGACGGAGAGGGTGAATAGAATACTAGAATATATGTTGAGAATGTATGTTATGCATCATCCCAAGAAGTGGGAAAAATACCTACCACTGGTCGAATTTTCTTATAATAATGGATATCAAGAGTCAATTAAGATAAGTACATTTTGAAGCACTGTATGGAAAAAAATTCAATATTCTGATCAACTAGAATAACCAAGTGGATCAAATTACCATTGGACAAAACATCCTAAAAAGGATGGAGCAAGAAGTGATGTGGATTAACTAAAATCTAAAAGTGGCACAAGACCAGAAGAAGAGTTATGCAGATCCAAATAGAACTCACAAGGAATTATGTGTATCTCTAGGTCGTACCCAAAAGAAGTTCCTTAAAAATGGGAACATGTGGCAAGTTGGCCCAATGTTATTGTGGACCTTTTGAGTTCTAGAAAGAGTGGGGCTAGTGCCATACTAACTTGCTCTACCCCCTTTTGTAAAGGCTCGTGATGTGTTTCATGTATCTTTTCTTAAAAAGTATGTATACAATGTTAATCATGTTATTGATTACGTTGTGATATAGGTGGATCCCAAAAGAGAGTTTCAGCCAAAACCCCAATACATACTTGGAAGGAAACCCTATTCTGGAACTAAGCCATTACACAAATCAAAGGTGCAGTGGAAGCATTTTGGAGTAGAAGAGCCAACATGAGAACTAGAGGATGCCATGAAAAATGCATGTTCATTTTTTTATTGTAAATAGTGGTGTTCCTTTAGGGAGGAGGGGATTGTAACACTCCTTTTTAAACCCCCAAGTTTTGTAATTTGTAATTAATATTTATAGTGATGGGGATGGAAAACAGGGATAGCTTGAAAAAATTTATGTGATGCAATATGCATTCTCTTTAATATTTATATATATTGCCAAAATTTGAAAATGAGAGTACCCAACATGGATCCCGAATCTTGAGAGGAAGTTGTAAGAGGGATTTGGGAAGTTTCCTATCTTAATTGAATTAAACGTCCAAATTTTTTACTACCAATAGTTATGGGAAGTAATGGGGAGTGACACTGGATTTCTCTAGTGGTATGGGCTACACACCCATTCTACAAAGTTTTGAATTGACCACGCAGGCCAAGGAGAGATCCTGAATTCTCATTTTCAGAAGTGTGCATGTGGTTAGGTAACAAAGGATTGTCATGAGCAATCAAATATGGTGGTAGTGTGTGAGAGAGATAGAGAACTAGAGAAACCCATGGGAGCATAACAAAACCCCATGTGGGTGTTGGGACTGTTGAGAAATATATAGGGCAATAGTCAGGATGATTTCTCTATTCTTGATAACTGCTTGTGATGTCTTTTTACTTTTTATTTCTTATTAGCTTCTTCTCTTATTATTATGTTTGTTCTTGTCATCAAATAGCTATAAAAACAAGAATAACAATAGTGCACAAGAACACAGGATATAGGTTGCAAGCCAAGGCCAAAACCTCTCTACTTGAGACAAAAACCTATAAATCTCTTCTCTTCTTATAGATTCTTCAATTGAAAAATTCCAAGACCTCTAGACCAAGACCAATACTCTTCCAAGACCAAGTCCAACCTTATTGATGATGTGCTTCCTTTGTCTAAGTCAAACCTAGTCAAATCTCTTCCAACAACACAACTTCGACCCCCAGCTTCAGATTTTTGACCTCTATTGCAGGTCCGAAATTTTTGGCCCCTACAACTGTTACTGCATCCACACATGTGAGCGAAAATTAGCCTTCCAAGGCCTCCCAACAACTTTGCTTGACTTTCTTCCTTGTCTAGGGCTAGAGAGTGACCTAGTAGGCTCCTCTTCTAGCAACTTCGATCTTCTTCTAGCAACTTGAGAATTTTGACCTTGAAGCAATGAACCCTAGCTCTTCTTCTTCGCATGTGTGAGAGAGAATTAGCCCAAAAACTTCTTCCTTCATCCTTCTCCTTCTTCACTACCCTTCTTTCTCTTCTCCTTCGCTTAGATGATGAGAAGTGAATGTGTGTCCATGGGAGGTCGAGATCCTTCCTTTATATAGGCTTCTAAGGTGGACGAAGCTCCTATTCCGACACTTTTAAATACAAGAATAATTCTTTTTACAAGTTACAATGTGCCCAATGGGGTCTTCAACCTATGAAAATGACTCTTTTGACTTCTTTACCTAAGACAAACCCTTGAAGCACTCAATGGGTGCTTGACCTCTAAAATAAAAGACCTAGAGCATGAAACCCATGCTTCAAAATGACAATAATAATTTTTCTTTCATTTTACAAAATATAAGAATCAAAAGTACATTCCATATTTATGAAGACCGAACCTAGTTACACATTTTTCAATACCCCCTCTTAACTAGGGAGATATTCATAAATGGTACATGAACAATCTCAATCTGAAGAGATCTCATAAGAAGAGTCGAATTGGTAACCCATCTATTTAGCATCATATCAAGCAACATTGTCGCATAGCAAGGCCTTGACTAACAACTCTATCTCTCCATAATATCAAAACAAGATGTTGGCGGGACCAATGATTTATTAACACCTTTATCATTGTCTCTCAAGGTACATACCCAACCCGGGTGTTCAAAGGTTATGACATTCCAGGACTATTCTTATCTTGGATTCCCAGTCCTCAAAGAATATCGTTCCTCTACAACTACTCTTATCTTGGATGCCCTACCTCATCCTCAAAGAGTATCAGATGCCAGATGCTTACCCAATCCTCCATTATTTCTTCCCAAGTGAAGACAAGAATGATGTGTCTATCTCTCCCTCTAAACTAGGGAGGATATATCAACTAATCCAAGCTTGTCTCTCAAATACACAAACTTCTTATTAGGAATAGATTTTGTCAAGATGTCAACTACCTATTCATTAGTGGAGATATACAGTAGCTGCAACACACCATCCTGCACCAGCTTTCAAATGTAGTGATACTTATTGTTTATATGATTTGCATTTCCATGAAACACTGGGTCTTTAGACAATCTTATACAGTGGGTTTTGTCATAATGTATCACTGTAGGGTCCATTGGTCCTTCAAACAAGTCAGACAACAACTTCCTCAACCATACAACTTATCTGCTTACTTCACAGGCTGCAATATATTCAGCCCCAACACTACTCAAAGCAAACGATTCTTGCTTTTAGTTCATACATGAGATCATGGAGGGTCCTGGTGGGCTCCAGTATTGTAGCAATAATGCTGCAACTCCTGGAACTCCCTTCTTTAATTTTATCAACCCGGTAGTTCGTAACAAACTTGGAAGCGACGGTGCTGTATGCACAAGTACTAGCTCTTTCCGCAGCTGTCACTTGGTCAGCTGGCACAAGTCCGCTAGGAGCTTAAGCCAACTTCTATGAGCTCTTAGAAGAAGCTTTTTAATTGATGGATGAAAGCTAACTCAAAGGAAGCTAATCTAATTGCGAAAAGAAACTGAAAGCCAAAAAGAAACGCAAACCCTAGCAAACCCTAATTCTACCAGCTAGTCCTACTGATGCAAAGGGGAGCATGGAAACTATTGAGAGAGATGCCATTACTTCTATGGAGGTGAAATACATGTGTCTAGACTACCTTTGTCTAAAGGAAACATCTTTTTGTATTTTGGTTTAAGTTGTTGGAATTATCATGCATGTGCTTTTAACTATTTTTTACTGTGCAGAGGTGGATCAAGGAGGAGAAATGTTTGGAAAAGGTTGGGAAGGTTCAGAGAGGGTCTAAGGAGTCCCTAATACCCTTCCGGAGAGTTTCACAAAGTTTGGCTATCAAGAAACCTCATTTGTGAGCTTCTACAGGAAGTCTGCAGGGGTTCTACAGGATGTTCAGAGATTTCTACAGGATGTTCTGTAATTTTCCACAGGATGTTCTGAAAAGAGGATTTTGGAGAATGGATGGAGGGAAAAAGGTGGAGGAACGAGTATGGAGGTGAGATAGGGGTGTAGGGGAGTTCAAGACTTGGAGGATGGAGTCGAGGAGTGGCGCAGATGGTGAGATTTGTTCAAGGAGGGATGAAACGATGTTGCACAAGAAGATGAGAATCATGGCAAAGTAAGCGAATGGGGCAAATGTAGGGTAAGGGTTCTAAGTGAAGGATGAAACAGGTAGGTTGGATGGAGTATGTGCAGGTAAGGACGGGTAAGAGGTACTCTGCAAGTGGTTTTTCAAACTAAACAAACAAACACTTATAAAACCTATGACCTAGTTATTTTACTCTATTCTGACCTAAGTAACAACAAAAGGAAATGAACAACAGTTTATTCGAAATGAAATCCGTGAACTAACTTATGCCACTAAGAAATCATCAAATGAATCATTTAAACACTACTAATATCAGCATCTACAAAAGAGGATTCCAACACTAAGAATTGCATGGCAAAGCAAGACAACGTTTTTGTTGGCAGCAAAGTCACACTGGTCCCAGCTCATGATTCCACTGAGGGGGAGGTGAGATCCAAAGTGTTTGGTAGCCCTTTTCTGAAGATCTTCCCTATGATTAACCTATCAAGCAAATCTGAACATGAAAAACCTTTTTAATCATCAAAAGCAACCTAAACAACAACACAATATTTTAAATCTAAATAGCAGATTTTATTCTAAGAATGCAGCAAAGACACATGAAAGTAAACAAAGGAGGTACTGGGCACTTGAGATGGGCCCAACCCCAAGAGCTACAGTCTCCTAAGAGAGATTTAGAGCTGGTGCAAAGTTGGATTCATCTTTATTGATCAAAAGAAATGTTACATTCCAAAAACTGTCCACAAGGAGAACTTGAAAATGTGCTGAAAGCAAAGCTAATCTACTGCCTAAAAATCAAACTACAAAATGAATACAAAACGACTAACTACTGGCTACAAAGTGACTAACCACTAGCTAACCAAAATGAGGCCCTAAGCCTTCTTATTTATAAAAATTGAGGACCCTAACAGTCCTCCTAAACTTTAGGGACTCGGCTGCCCAAAACTTGTAGTTAACAGCAATCCTACTTGACTTGCTTGGTTGCCCTTGTGCTAATTGACTTGGTGGCCCTTGAACTCCGAGCTGATGGTGGAGAATTCGAGGTAAGGGCCCATAAATGAAGGGGACACCTTCCTACAAATCCTCTCCCTTGTTCTCCCACGAATTTGGCTGCCACGTGCTCATTAAAACCTTCAATTTTGTCTCCAAATTGACCAAAAAGGCTACACAAAGTACACATTAGACTTGTTGGCATAATGACTAACCCAATTCACTCTATTAGCATAAATATAATCAAAAACATGCAATAAACTAATGAGAATGGTGGATTAAGTCGAATTAGGAGGTTGAATGAGCCCAAATAATTATCCATTTTTGGGGCTCATCATCACCCCCCTACTGAAGGTGTTGCTCATCCTTTGAGCAACCAATCTATCTCCTCATCTTTGATGGCCTTGCGGCCTCCTTGTCATGCCAAGCTTCTGAAGTGATGTCCTCTTCTCTGTCATGAAACCATGTTTTCCTCTTTGCTTCTTTCCACTACTTGCTCCTTTTTCTAGAGAATTCTTAGCTTTGGTATGATTGTGCAAATATATTCAATCTGATGGTGGCAATGGTGGTGAAAGGAGATGAAACCAGTGGAGGATGGAAGAAAAGAGTGGTTTCATGCCTCCTCAACAAACTTCAAGCTTCAAATCCCTCTCCATAATTGATTCTGGCCTGCCCAAAGGCTTCTACAGGATGTTTCTGGTAAAAATACAAAACTTCCTGTAGAAAGTCCTGTAGCTTCCTGTAGAAGGTTGAACCATGACTAAATTGTGCCCGAACCCTGAAAAAAATGAGTGTTCATGGAGGGGATGGATGTGAGGATGCCTGGGAACTTGGTAGGGACCCTTTTGCTTGTGCTGGGAGGCCGTTTTCTCGCTTCTTGTAGAAGCAGTCAGTTGGCTTCCTGTAGAAACAGTTTTCCTTGATTAGGCTTGCTTAGCTGGGGGTGCCTTCTCTTTGACTTGTGTTTTGGTTGCCTTGGGTGTGCCCTTACTTGTTTGGACATTCTCAGTCCTCTCTGCCCGTGTTTGCAATCGTTTCTCCCTTGGTGTTTGTGCCTTCATCCCACCCACAATTTTGGCCTCAGTAGCTTGGCATTTCACTCATTCTTCTTGTTCCTTCTGTGGTGGTATGTCTTGTGTTTCTTTTCCATGTCCTTCCACTGCTCCTCCTATTCTGCTTGTTTGAACTCTTGTGCTTTTCTTGGCCTTAATGCAACAAGCACAGCTGCTGCTTCCCTTGTCAACATTTCAGGGGATTTCTCTTTTTTCTATTCTTTCCCTTCACTTCCTGTAGAAATCTCTATGCCTTCGTGTTGTTCTAACTGCTTTTTTAGCAGTGCATTTTCCTCCTGTAGCTGGGATTTTTGTAATGATTTCAATATGTCTCACCATGGCCAATTGTTCTCTTAATTCCTTTAGCTTGTCCTCCATGTGGTGTTGAGTGTTTTTTTTTTTAAATAAAATGCTCAGGTGAGAAAGCAGGTAGAACTGAAAACAGAGGGATAGCTGAATTTTCACTTTTTTCTGAAACCAAACAAGGAATTTCCCCATGTGCTTCTCCTTACAACATCAAATTGCAATATTTCCCTTTGTTTTAAACTGCTTTTATCCTGAATTTGACTCTCTGCTTTTGAAAAGAAGAATTTTGTTTTTACAGACAGAGTACAAAGATCAAGTTTTCTTCTCAGCACACATACAGATATGCAAATTTAAAATTTTTCATACACAGGCTGGCCTCCACAGCTGCATATATCTTCCCTATAGGAGAAATGTTTTTAAAAACAGGAAACGTGTAGGAGAATCTTGATGCAAAAACAACTGGGAAACCTAGTGCAATACACAGGCAAACGTTTTTCTTCGAATTCACAGGCAGATTTTTTCTCTGATTCCCCAATCTTATGCTGTTCAATTCACCACCTTTTCAAAACATACCATGCATAGAGGAGTTTTTTCGAGCCTGCCTTGTTTTGAGATTTCCAATTCCGACGCAACAGACACGGGTTTCTCTGCTTCAGAAGGATATATTGTATTTCCTGTAGAACATCTTCCTGTAGAACGCTGGCCGGCTTCTGTAGGATGTCTCTGCGCCTTTGAACGATCTTGGTATGTGGGAGAATTTTGAACAAGCCTTAAAACTTGGCGAAGGACGTCAGTTTAACAGAATTCAGAGGCAGAGGATTCAGCCGAAGAGGTTTGCAAGTGTAAATGAACAGCAGTTAACGTGAGTCTTCAGCCGAGCATTCCTTTAATTACTATGTGATTTGTGGTGAGGTGGCAGAGACGTGCGCTGGCCCATGCAAACTGTTAGTCCCCTGCAATGCTTAACTATTTGTTCTCTGCCTGTAATCTCGTCCATCAATCACGCTGAAGTTTAACTGTCCATCACTACCTATTTTCTGATTCCCTCCTGAGATGGCTAAGCGCACGTGTCTCATTCACCCACCGAGCGCTATTGAACTGGATGACAGGTTAACCTTGCTATATTCGTGGCTTAATTCCACCATTCCATTCATTCATGCAGTTTTTAAATTAGATTTGTGCAATAGAAGAACGAGTTTCAGTCACGTACCTGAAGTCAAATGGCTGCTGTGAGGTGCTGAGGCTAGTCATTGCTGCATGCACTGGTTTCTTTGGTTGCATGAGGGCTTGGCTGATGATTTATGGTTGTTTTTTCCTTGTGCAGGTGTCCTCTGGCCGGATCCCAGCTGCAGGAGTTCATTTCCACATTCAAATCTGCACCTTCAAGCTGCTGCCACTGAATTTTCACAGGATCAAAACTTGTTTTCGCCATTGCTCCCAAACGATAGATCGGATCGATCTGAAAATTGCTGAGCATGTTCCTACCATCATGATGCACCTCCCATAGAAAAATTGTGATCAATGGATGCACAGATTTTGAGAAAAATGGAAAATGGCTGAAGATTTCAGAGATCAATTTCTCGGAAACCGTGCATCAGAATCGGCTGAAACTGCTTGGGTAGGCTACTATCACCCATGTGCATCTCCCCATGAAACAGGTTTTGAAACGGATGCACGGATATGGAGAAAATGCAAAAATGGATGAAGGAGATGGAGGTTGATTTCTCGGAAACCGTGCACCGGAATTGGCTGAAACTGCTCAGGCATGTTGCCATCACCCTTGTACAATTCCCCATAAAAGGATTTTTCAAATGGATGCATGGTTTTCAAGTTAGGGCAAAAACAAATTCTGTTCTAGGTATTTGTGCTTCAAGGCATTTTGCAGTTTTGTTACATGGTAAGAAAAATGAACTTGGGCTGTGATGCAGGTATGGAGATGATGGAGGAGGAGTTTGAAGATTGCAAGAGGACTTCTGAACCCTTGAGGAAGCTACCATGTTCGCCAAACCACCTTTTTGAAATCCATTTCTAGCTTCCTACAATTTCTACAGGAACTTCATGTAGAAGCACAATGAGGTGGAAAAATGATGGAGAAAGGCGAGGGATGGACACAGAGGTGCTTGCAGGCCTAACCAACAAATTCCCACCATCAGATTCCCTTTTAAAATTGAATTTGGTTTGTCCAAAGGTTCTACAGGATGTTTCCTGTAGAAATACAGAACTTCCTGTAGAAGGCACAAAAATTCCTTTGTCTTTGCTTTGAGTGATCCTCCTGACCTGCAATGTCCTTCTTGCAACCTGCAATCATCCAATGGAAATTAGGTTTATTTTTATTTTTCTTTTTCTCTTTTTTTTTTTTGAAAAACAACTAGGGCGCCTCATGGAGGTTTTCACCCTAATTGCCTGCCCTGGGCGCCTCCAAGGGAGATTTTCACCCAGAGATCTTATTTTCTTTTCTCTTTTTTCCCAACCCATTGACCGCCTCATGAAGGTTTTCAATCAATGAGCCAATCTAAGGCGCCTCCAAGGAGGTTTTCACCTTATATTTTTATTCTCTTCTTATTTTCATTTTTTCTCTTTTTTTTTCTTTTTTTTTCTCTACCCTACCTTACTTGAAAAGCAAAATCATTTTCAAGTGTAAGAATACTTCCAATGGAGCCATGTGCACATCGAGATTAGAGACAAAATGATGTGGAGGCTCGAAATGCATGCTTGGACAGCTATCCGGATTTCAGAGACCAAATGATCTGACTTTGAAGGGATCAAACATAGTTGAGGAAGAGAGTACCACTGCAACTCAGTGACCGTCTGAAACCATATCTCAATATAGCTCTGATATCCTTGGTCCTTTTGCTGATCTGGATCATTCTTCATGTCACCTTCTATCATGACCTTCTCATCTTCCTTTTTTTGCTGATCTTTCTCTTGAGTACATGGAGGATTTGATGGTAACCATGAGGGAACTCTCTTGATCTCTGATTCTGATCTCTTCTCTTCATCAAGTGCAGCCCATGGTTCTTTGATCCCCTCTCTTGAATCTTCTTTTGCTAGATGTGATCCTTCAATGCTTTCAAGATGATCTCTTTTTTGCAATGCTCTTCCTGAGCTATGGTGAAGATCATTGAGCTCAAGAGGAGTTGTTTGGACATGTTGTGCCTCAGCTTTGCAATTGTGTTGAGCTGCTCCAATGGGCAGGTTTGGGAATGGTGGTACGGGTAGTTGAGTGGAGGTGTGTATTTGAGATGGATGTGGATGGGGTTGTGGTTGGGTAGGCATTTGGGGTTGCCTTGGTGGAGCAGGAGGTGATGGTTGTGGACGAGCAGGTGGTGGAGGAAAAGAAGGGGGAGGAGTGTTGTATTGGGGCCTCCAACCCTGATGAGGTGCATTCCACTGAGGCTGTGGCTGAGCATAAGAGTGAAATGAATGAGCAGCTGGTTGGGCATAATATGGATCTGTGAAGGAACAAGGAGGAGGTGTGAACTAGGAAGGATGAGCAGGGGGACCCCAAGAAGGCATGAGAGTGGCTTGATAGGGGTCATAATAGGTCTCGGATGTCCCTTACAGTTCCTCCTGGTAAGATCTAGGTCCATGTGGCCTCCTTTGGTTCATATAATAGAGTGATTCAGTGGCTCCTTTGGCTCTTTGATATGCAGCTTTAATTCCGGGCAAGGAAGGGCACTGATTCGTAGGATGGTATTCTTCACAGATGAAACACACTTCTAGGGAGTGCATTGGACATTCGTTCCTAGGATGCTTTCTAGTGCACCTGGGACAAAAGATGACCAAAGCCCTCTTGGCTTCCTCTTGCTTCTTTTGGATCCACAGGGTATCCAATTGCATGGCAAGAAACTGCCTCATATCACTCTTGAAATCTTCTATCTGATCTTCAAATTCGTCTTTGGACAAGGGACTGCTCCCAACATTTTTTCTTGTAGCCATTTGCTCCAGAGGAATGGTTTCTTCTTCTTCTTCCCTTGAGGTTCTTCAAATATGTCTTGCTGTCCACCTAAGGGTTCTTTGATCACAGCCATCGAAGAAGAGAGAATGTTGGCTGTGTGAAGCAGTGGGGGTGTTGTGAAATCATTTTTCTGAACTATCTCTACTCCTACAAGGCATGAAAAGAAATCTTTTTGGTTGATTTTTGTATTTTTCTTCTTGTACCTGCAAAACTAAAATAGATTGAACTGCAACTAACTATCTTGTTGAAACGAAAATGTGGAATTGAAATGAAAGCACGAAAGGACTAATCTATTTTGCTCAGATGAAATTGCAGGAATGAAATGCTAGGCTACGCTTGCGAAATTGAAATGCTAATCTATGCTTGCAGAAATGAAATTGCGGAATTGAAATGCTAATCTATGAAAGCGGGAAATTCTAGCCTACTTTTGCAAAAACGAAATTGCATAATGGAAATGAAATAAACTACTTAGCAGAAGGTTGTAGTGGAAAATAGAAGAAAAGCAACAATCACCAATACTTTGATGCTTCCCCGGAAACGGCGCCAAAAAGATGGTGGGCTCCAGTATTGCAGCAATAATGCTGCAACTCCTGGAACTCCCTTCTTTAATTTTATCAACCCGGTAGTTCGTAACAAACTTGGAAGCGACGATGCTGTATGCACAAGTACTAGCTCTTGCCGCAGCTGTCACTTGGTCAGCTGGCACAAGTCCGCTAGGAGCTTAAGCCAACTTCTATGAGCTCTTAGAAGAAGCTTTTTAATTGATGGATGAAAGCTAACTCGAAGGAAGCTAATCTAATTGCGAAAAGAAACTGAAAGCCAAAAAGAAACGCAAACCCTAGCAAACCCTAATTCTACCAGCTAGTCCTACTGATGCAAAGGGGAGCATGCAAACTACTGAGAGAGATGCCATTACTTCTATGAAGGTGAAATACATGTGTCTAGACTACCTTTGTCTAAAGGAAACATCTTTTTGTATTTTTGTTTAAGTTGTTGGAATTATCATGCATGTGCTTTTAACTATTTTTGACTGTGCAGAGGTGGATCAAGGAGGAGAAATGTTTGGAAAAGGTTGGGAAGGTTCAGAGAGGGTCTAAAGAGTCCCTAACACCCTTCCAGAGAGTTTCACAAAGTTTGGCTATCAAGAAACCTCATTTGTGAGCTTCTACAGGAAGTCTGCAGGGGTTCTACAGGATGTTCAGAGATTTCTACAGGATGTTCTGTAATTTTCTACAGGATGTTCTGAAAAGAGGATTTTGGAGAATGGATGGAGGGAAAAAGGTGGAGGAACGAGTATGGAGGTGAAATAGGGGTGTAGGGGAGTTCAAGACTTGGAGGATGGAGTCGAGGAGTGGCGCAGATGGTGAGATTTGTTCAAGGAGGGATGAAACGATGTTGCACAAGAAGATGAGAATCATGGCAAAGTAAGCGAATGAGGCAAATGTAAGGTAAGGGTTCTAAGTGAAGGATGAAACAGGTAGGTTGGATGGAGTATGTGCAGGTAAGGACGAGTAATAGGTACTCTGCAAGTGGTTTTTCAAACTGAACAAACAAACACTTATAAAACCTATGACCTAGTTACTTTACTCTATTCTGACCTAAGTAACAACAAAAGGAAATGAACAGCAGTTTATTCGAAATGAAATGCATGAACTAACTTATGCCACTAAGAAATCATCAACTGAAGCATTTAAACACTACTAATATCAGCATCTACAAAAGAGGATTCCAACACTAAGAATTGCATGGCAAAGCAAGACAGCATTTTTGTTGGCAGCAAAGTCACATTGGTCCCAACTCATGATTCCACTGAGGGGGAGGTGAGATCCAAAGTGTTTGGTAGCCTTTTTCTGAAGATCTTCCCTATGATTAACCTATCAAGCAAATCTGAACATGAAAAACCTTTTTAATCATCAAAAGCAACCTAAACAACAACACTATTTTAAATCTAAATAGCAGATTTTATTCTAAGAATGCAACAAAGACACATGAAAGTAAACAAAGGAGGTACTGGGCACTTGAGATGGGCCCAACCCCAAGAACTACAGCCTCCTAAGAGAGATTTAGAGCTGGTGCAAAGCTGGATTCATCTTTATTGATCAAAAGAAATGTTACATTCCAAAAACTGTCCACAAGGAGAACTTGAAAATGTGCTGAAAGCAAAGCTAATCTACTGCCTAAAAATCGAACTACAAAATGAATACAAAATGACTAACTACTGGCTACAAAGTGACTAACCACTAGCTAACCAAAATGAGGCCCTAAGCCTTCTTATTTATACAAATTGAGGACCCCAACAGTCCTCCTAAACTTTAGGGACTCGGCTGCCCAAAACTTGTAGTTAACAGCAGTCCTACTTGACTTGCTTGGCTGCCCTTGTGCTAATTGACTTGGTGGCCCTTGAACTCCGAGCTGATGGTGGAGAATTCGAAGTAAGGGCCCATAAATGAAGGGGACACCTTCCTACAAATCCTCTCCCTTGTTCTCCCACGAATTTGGCTGCCAAGTGCTCATTAAAACCTTCAATTTTGTCTCCAAATTGACCAAAAAGGCTACACAAAGCACACATTAGACTTGTTGGCATAATGACTAACCCAATTCACTCTATTAGCATAAATATAATAAAAAACATGCAGTAAACTAATGAGAATGGTGGATTAAGTCGAATTAGGAGGTTGAATGAGCCCAAATAATTATCCATTTTTGGGGCTCATCAGGTCCCAAACTAAAACATCCTCCAGTAGTGCTTCTTCCACCCTTCTCACTGCCTCCCTAGTCGGAATCTGTATATCCAATCAAGTGGACATCATTCCTCTTTTCATACGTCAAACAATAGTGGATTGTTCCTTGCAAATACCTGGGTATATGCTTGGCTGCTATCCAATGATCATGCTTCGGCTCAACTTGGAACTGACTAAGAACATTCACTGCAAAACATATGTCTGGTCGAGTATTCACCAAGTACATCAGTGAGCCAATTAATTGTCTATACCTAGTTGGATCCACAGGGCTTGATTCAAAACTTCTTAGCCTCTTCAAGTTTGTGATCACGGGGGTTGTCATAGGTTTGTAATCCATCATGTCAAACCTCTTCAGCATCTCGATCACATACTTTCCTTGACCTAGATAAATCTCATCAGGTCCCTGCCAAACTTCCAATCCCAAATAGTAGTGCATCAGCCCTAGATCCTTCATGTCGAATTCTACTGCTAGTTGCTTCTTGCACTCTTGGATTTGACCTTCCACACTTGTCAAGAGAAGATCATCCACATATAGAAGAATGATAACAGGCTCATTCTTCACAACCTTGATATAGAGATTCAGATCAACAAAACTCTTTGTGAAGCCCAATCTTTGTAGGTATGCATCCATCCTAGCATACCATGCCCTTGGTGCTTGCTTAAGGCCATATAATGCCTTCTTCAACCTGCAAACATAAGCCTCTCTATCTTTGACTTCAAATCCCAAGGGTTGCTCTATATAGACTTCTTCATCAATGGTGCCATTCAGAAATGCAGTCTTGACATCCATTTGGTGGATGTTCCATCCCATCGATGCTACCAAAGAGACCAACGAACGTATAGTTGTATACCTTGTTGTAGGTGCAAATGTCTCTTCATAGTCGATGCCTTCTTGTTGAGAGAAGCCCCTAGCCACAAATATTACTTTATATTTATCAGTACTTCCATTCGCTGCATGTTTAATCTTGTAGAGCCATTTGGATATTACCATAGATGTGTCTTCAGGCCTCGGCATGATCTCCCAAACTCCATTTTTCATTATCAATTGATACTCTTCATTCATGGCATCCTTCCATTCTTGGTGTGTTACATCTTCTTCAAATGTGGATGGTTCTACTTCTATCAATTTTTTCATATATGCTGCATATCTAGAATATCTTTTTGGCTTCTTACTTTCCCTAAATGTGCCTTTGACTGCTCCATGACCTTTTGCATCTAGTAGAGTAGACTTCAACCAAGTCTCTTTCTAGTTTCAGGGATGACCACTGGTTCACTGGGACCTTCATCTTCATGTTTTATTATTCTTCCTCCCTTGCACCTTCCTCTTCAAATATAGGAAGTTTTTCATCATCAGAGTCCATCGAGAGATCCTTGGATTCCTTGAATGCAATAATTTCATCAAATATCACATCTTGACTAACTTCTATTTGGTGTCCTTCTTTTATGTAGATCCTATATTCCTTTGAAGTATTATTGTAGCCAACAAATGTTCCTTCCATGCTTAAAGGATCCAATTTCTTTATCTTGTCTTTTGGTATATGAATATATACAAGACAGCCAAAATTCAGAGATGGTCCACTCTTGGTTTCTTCCCAGTGAATGCTTCTTTGGGAATCATGTTATCTAGTTATCTATGGGGACTTCGATTTTGTATGTACACAACTATCTTAGTAGCTTCACCCCACAAAAAAATTGTCAAATCTTGATCATGTAACATGGCTTTTACACTTTCTTCATTCGATCAATTCTTTTAGTTCTACAACTCCATTTTGTTTGGGATTATATGGGACTATCAGCTCCCTCATAATCCCAGACTCCTTATAGAAGGCTATAATTCCCTTTGATGTGTATTCTCCTCCATTATCAAACCTTAAAATATTGATGCTCCTTTTTGTAGGGTTTTTTGGGATTATATGGGACTATCAGCGTCCTCTTAATCCCAGACTCCTTATAGAAGGCTATAATTCCCTCTGATGTGTATTCTCCTCCATTATCAAACCTTAAAATCTTGATTCTCCTTTCTGTAAGGTTTTCTACTTCAACTTTTAATTCTTGAAATTTGATGAATACTTCATCCTTGGATTTCATTAAATAAACCCAAATTTTCCTTGAATGGTCATCAATTAATGTTACATAGTATAGATGACCTCCAACAGATTTTGGAGTCATAGGACCACAAACATCAGAATGAATGAGATCCAAAATTTCTTTTTACCTTGAAGCACTGCTTCCAAATGGTCTCTTGGTGTTTTTACCCAATGCACATCCCTTGCATACTCCATCATGATCTTCTTTTAATTCAGGGATGCCATTCACCATTGAATTTAGGGTTCGTAAGCTTTTATAGTGAAGATGACCAAATCTTCTATGCCAAAGTTCAGATGGGATAACTTCAATGTGGACAAAGGCTTGAGTGAGGGGAGTTAACAATCTATAAAGTCTTCCTTCACGAATCCCAATCATCCTTGCATCTTCTATGCTTGAGTTTTTATCCCATACTACAACCTTTCCATCTATGAAAACAATTATATCACCCTTATCTTCTAGACATGAAATGGAAAGTAAATTCTTGTGCAAACCTAGAACAAATAGGATATTGTTGAGATGAATATTTCCTCCATTCTCCAGCTCCAACAAGGTTGATCCAATTCCTTTTATAGGGTAGCTCTTATTGTCACCAAGCTCTACGGAGTAAGAGGAATTTCCTTCTGACAATGTTTTTAGATACTAGTGTTAACCATTCATATGTCTCGATGCTCCACTATCGGCTACCCAAATATTCTCATCTTGAAATGTGCCAGTGAGTTTTGAGAATAGTCCTTTGTCCTTTGTAGATGTCTTGGTCACTTCCTTCTTAAGAAAAAATAAGAGATCCCATACTTCTTTGATGCCCTTCCATCCACCATTGTACACTTCTTTAGGAACTTCTTCAATGTAGAAGAGATCTTTATTATGTCCTTAGCCAACCTTAGCTCTAATACCATGTCAAGAAATATATAGGGAAATAGTTAGGATGATCTCTCTATTCTTGATAATTGCTTGTGATGTCTTTTTGCTTTTTCTTTCTTATTAGCTTCTCTTATTATTATTTTTGTTATTATCATCAACCAACTATCAAAACAAGAAGAACAATAGTACACAAGAACATAGGATATAAGCTGCAAGCCAGGGCCAAAACCTCTCCACTTGAGAGGAAAACCCGTAAATATCTTCTATTCTCATAGATTCTTCATTTTACGAATTCCAAGACCTCTAAACCAAGACCAATACCCTTCCAAGACCAAGTCCAACCTTCTTGATGATGTGTTTCCTTTGTCTAAGTCAAACCCAGTCAAATCTCTTCCAGCAGCACAACTTTGACCCCTAGATACAGATTTTCGGCCTCTACTGCAGGTTTGAAATTTTTGGCCCCTGCAACTGCTACTTCATCCACACGTGTGAGCGAAAATTACCCTTCTAAGGACTCCCAACAGGTTCGCTTGAATTGCTTCCTTCTCTAGGGATAGAGAGTGACCTAGTAGGTCCCTTTTCCAGCAACTTGAGAATTTTGACCTTGAAGCAACAAACCCTAACTCTTCTTCTTTGCACATGTGAGAGCATTAACCCAAAAAATTCTTCCTTCATCCTTCTCCTTCTTCGCTAGCCTTCTTGCTCTTCTCCTTTGCTTAGATGATGAGAAGTGAATGTGTGTCCAAGGGAGATCGAGATCCTTCCTTTATATAGGCTTCTAAGGTGGACGAGGCTCCTCAAAATAGGCTGACTTCTTAGCTGGCATGCCGACTTGGTCTTGGAGGGTATTCTGACACTTTTAAATACAAAATCATTCCTTTTACAAGTTACAATGTGCGCGATGGTGTCTTCAACATATGACAATAACTCTTTTGATTTCTTGACCTAGGACAAACCCTGGAAGCACTCAATGGGTGCTTGACCTCTAAAATAAAAGACCTTGAGCATGAAACCCATGCTTCAAAATAGCAATAAAAAATTTTCTTTCATTTTACAATATACAAGAATCAAAAGTACATTTCATATTTATGAAGACCGAACCTAGTTACACATTTTTCAACAGGTACTATGACTCTAAACAAAAGAAGACACAACCTTCTGAGTCACAATAGTCTTGCTTGCAATATTGATTTTAACTGAATTTGCATAAGTTAGTGTGGAGGCCTTCAACATGAGCTATAAGGCCAGGAGAATTTTTTGAAAATTTTTACTTAACTAAGCACATAAGGCACTGAGTAAGAGAATTATTGAGGAATTGATGGATCATTGAAGGACTCCATTTATGTTGTGCAAGCCCATGGTGGCCATATTGTGTGTTAACAAGACCTTGATCAATATTTGAAAGGTAGACCGATGATTCTTATAGGTGAAGGACAGTGGCCTTCATGTTCTCTGCCCTAAATTAAACCTTTTTATTTCTCTGAGTGAGTTTCCTCTCAAGGTAATAGATTTATCTTTGGGGTGGCCAATTGCAAAAAAACTGCAATGTAGTTGAGCCTATGGTTTGGTGGAAAGTGGCTCTCCCTTCTTCAATTTCCAACAAAGCTTAAACTGACACAAATAAGTGTATTTATTTTTATTTTAATTATAGTTTAGTGTTTCATAACTATTGCTATGTTGGCTTATTAAGTATGTTTTAATGATGATATGGATCAATGTTTTGTTGTGTGGTTACTAGCTATTAATTATCTGATAAATGAACTATGTTTATATAAGTATGCTTTGAGACATGTTGCCTGGGATATATGTGTGATGTATGGTTTGTGAAGTATGATGTATAAATTGATTTGAGCACAAGTTCTTTTAGTGTGCCTTTCCATTATTAGGACTACTACGGGATGGAACAGTTGTCTTCTATCCCTAATTGGTGATGAGAATACTTGAAGGTTATTCTTTGCTTAGGGGACTTTGTTTCCTTAAGAGATAAGCCAAATTGTTGGCCTCTCTGTTTGCAAGTTTTGGAGTTCAAGTTTGAAGTTTTCAATCCAAAGAAGTGAGACAATAGTTGCAGGAACCATCCCCTCCCCCCTTCAGTCAAGACAAAATCAATGACCATGCATGTGAAGCTTTTTTAACCATATTTTAAGGCTTGGATTAGGCAGTTTGATCAAAATTTGGCAGTGTTGACTGATGTCCCTAGAGAATCGAGGTAGATACAAAGGCTAAACAATAGGAGAAGAATGAAGGATGATACAAGTGATAAGGATCCCGATATAAGTGATGCTGGAACATGCATGGTGGTGCTACCCCACAGCTACAACATTTGGCAACATGGGCACTTTCACAGTTGGTGAACACTTCTTTTACATAGAGGTTTTTTAACAACTAGAGTCTAGATTAGTTTATTTTTTTGGACCTTTTGGTCTTCATATTTCAGTGTTTAGATGGTCTATTTTGTAAATATAACTATTTGATCATGTTATTGTTGACAGTTGCTAAATAACCTATTCGATTCCATAAGTTAATGGTCTGCTTTCTATTATATGACTTAAAAATTTGTATGTTTGATTGTAATTGATAGAATATAGACTTTAGATGCCTGTGCTCGAATAATTAATCATTAATGTTCTATGGATGTCATTTTTATCTTGATTTATGTACAAGTATGCATGATTTCATATATTCTGCAACAAATTTGCCATTTTGATGTTTTTTTTAAATATAAATACAATTATATATATGTAATGAAATTATATATATATGATCTGAAACTAAATCCAACAAGGCAGAAAACTTACCAACAAAATTTTGAAGTCTCTGAAATCTTCAACATCCTATAATGACAATCCAATAACACTACCCCAATGAGGGTACTTCTCTAATGAAGACAAAGAGATGGCCTATGGCCAACTACACAACTTCACCCAAATGAAATGAGCCATGTTGCATGAAGCGGGGATGATTAGGGTGTGCTTTTGAGAAGCGAAGTGTCAAAAGCGTCATTTTCCAAAAATCCTCGGAAGTGAAGTGTCCCAGAAGTGTGTGTGTGTGATCTGATTGGGAAAATTAGTTTTTCTCTGCTAAATTCCTTTTCAGAATATGTTAAAAGTGCTTAAGGATTCATGAGGTTAATTGCAAGTTTAAAACATGAGTTTTTGAGTGTTTTTATGTAAATTTTATGTGCAAATTAACATAAACAAATGAATGAACAACAGCGTATAACAGACATGAACATCACCAAAAACAGTATCACAGCAGCACATGATTAAAGAGTTCACCCCTCCTAGGCTACGTCTCCTTGGTCCAGCTTCCAATTGCTTGGCCCTCTCTATTATGCTCAAAAGTGTGAATACATCAATTTACAATGCTCAGAAAGCTCTGAAACATGTTCCAATGGCTCCAAAATGCCCAAAAATGCATGTATTGCCTCTTTCTACTCCTGATTTGGTCAAAAAATGAAGAAGTTATGGCTTCCCCAAGTCTTTTTGCTAATCGCACCGAAAACTCCCCAAAACTCGACACTGTCCTACAATTTCGCCCGAATTTTCGCTAACCGAGCACCATTTCTGCCGATTTTAGGGCGAAATTTTTGGACGCTTTAAATGTCCTCTAACATATATAATCCGAAATTCATGGCCATATGGGGGCCACGTGCCCGGGGCTAAGGCCAAGAGCCTACCCCCCCTAGTCGGGCCCCTACACCGCTCCGTTGGTGGTCACATGTGGAGGTGCGTCCAAGGGTTGGCCCTTTCCCCCGGAATGGCGTGCACATTAATTTTAAATATATGCCGCAGACTATATGGTTAAGAACTTCTCCGATGGCATGTTGGTAGTTGGCTTGGCTTGTTGCTTGGTGGTCGCGGGTTCGACCCCTGCTGCTGCTACCCAGACCTTGACCCAAAATATTGGTGGTCCCCGGGCTACCACGTGACAGCCTCTGGCTGGGCCGCGTGTCAACCTGTGGTTGGCCACCAACCACCAAATAAAAACCGCCAACTGCACCCAATGAGATCATGGCACTTGGCACAACATGATTCGCCGAAGGCCCGTTGACCAGTCAAACCTACCACCTCAACCTGCATAGTCAGCGCCACATTAGCAGTACAGACGCTTGATTGGACTGTCACATTTTGCAAAAATTCCCCTATTTAGGAAAGCGAACAGAACATGATTTTGGGAGCATAAGGTGTCTGTTTCACGCAAAACGAGTTTTGCCAGATTTAGGATGAAGAGAACTATGCGGTCATTCAGGTTCCACACCGATCAGATAAATTTTAATTACTAACTTTTGAGCACCTGATCATTCCTCCCCACTAGAAGCCTTTTGGACCCCAAAAGATCACTTTCAATTGTCCAGCAGGTGAGGGTATAGTTCCCTCACCTTTCCAATCTCGATCCATTTGGCTTTTGAAGGATTTGTTCCTTTGAGCCCCACTCGAAGGTAATCCACATTCCCTCGTTTTGAAGACCTTGTTCTTCTGTCAAGAATGGTGTCTTGCTGTAGTTCATCAAGGTATTCAGGAGAAAAATCCTCAATGGAAGGAATTTGGACATTTTCTCCTTGATCTTCAATCAAAGGAGGCTCATACAACCTTAAGTTCTCAACATTAACAACAACATAAATTTGCATATATGAAGGAAAATCCAACCTGAAGGCATTGTTACCAATATTTTCCAGAATTCTGAATGGACCATATCTAATTGGTTTCAGTTTTTTACCTTCTCCTTGGAGCCTCTCTTTGCTAATGTGAAGCTAAACTTCATCACCGACTTGTAACTTGTGACCTACACGATGCTTGCCGTTTCTTGCTTTCTACTTGCCTTGGCTCTTTTCCAGCTGTTATTGAACTATTTGGTGTACCAATTAGATTTGTTCAATGAACCTTCTTGCTTTTTCTATGTCAATATGACCATCAATAGCAACATTCTTTCCAAAAATGAAATCCAAAGGAGACTTAGGCAAGTATCCCAAACATGCTTCAAATGGCGATGTTTGAGTTGAAGAGTGCTTGGCCCAGTTGTAAGCATGTTGAATGTAGTGCAAATGTTCATCCCACAACTTAGGATGCTTGTTGCAATACCCACGAAGAAGATGTATCATTGTCTTGTTCACCACCTCTATTTGACTATCTGTTTGCGGATGAAATGTTGTACTCTTTTTCAATTTGGTGTCCATGAATCCCCACAAATTTGACCAAAATTTCCCAACAAAGCGAGAATCTCGATCACTATCAATGGATGTGAGCAATCCAAAATGCACCCATACATTATGAAAGAATAACTGAGAAGTTTTTTCAGCTGTAATTTGTTTTTTACATGGCATCAAAATACACATTTTGTTGAACCTAACAACTACATACAAATAATCATGATCTCTTTTTGACAATGGAAGACCTCCCACAAAATCTATAGAAACACTCTCCCACGGTCGTGAAGGACCAGAAGTGGTATGTACAATCCTAACTTCCTATTTCTAGGCTTACTGACTACACATAATGAACATTCTTTAATAAAATGTGACACACTTTCAAGCATACGAAGCCAATAACAATACCTCTGTAGATGTGCCATCGTCTTACTTACACCGAAATGACCAGCAATAAGAGAAGTATGTGCCTCTCTTATGATGTTGACTCTTTCCCCCTGTGGAATACAAAGCTTACCAAGATGGTACAACAAGTTATCATGCAAATGATAATCCAATTCCTCTAATTGGTTACCTTGACTCAACTTTGCATAAACATCCTAAAAGTCATTGTCTAATGCATATTGCTCAATATAACTTTCATGCAAAACAAAATTATGCTTGAGTAAAGTAGCTACACTAATAATAGGCCTAGAAAGCATATCAACAACTTTATTGTAGATACCTTTCTTATACCTTATTACCAAGTGGAATTTTTGAAGAAAACCCATCCATTAGAAGTGCCTTGATTGCTGCAACTTAGATTGAGATTGCAAGTATTGAAATGGCTGATGATCAGTGTGAATGATTGTTTCCTTACCCATCAATTAGTGTTTCGACTTTTTCACACTTTGCACCAATGCATAGAATTCCTTGTCATATGTAGGATAATTAATCATTGCACCATTGAAAGTTTCCAAATGAAAATAGATAGGCTTACCGTGTTGCATGGGGACTGCACCCATGGCGTAGTCACAAGCATCAGTCTAGATCTCAAATCACTGGTTCAAGTCTGGAAGTGCAAGTACTAGAGCTGAACTGATCTTATCCTTCAATGCATCAAAGGCCTTTTGCTGTGTGCCTCCCCACCGAAAAACCTTTTTCACACTAGAAAATGCATGCAAAGGAGCTGCTATAGAAGAAAAGTCAGCAATGAATTTCCTCCAATATTGGGTTTCTCCCAAAAAAATTCTTACCTCAGTAACTATCTTGGGCCTTGGCCAATTCAAAATGACATCAACTTTGGAGGGATCTATTTTTAACTCACCTCCTCCAACAATATGACCCAAGTAAACTAAAGTAGTTTTTCCAAACTCACACTTTGACATCTTTAAATACAATTGATCTTTCTTTAAGACATCAAGTACTTTTCTCACATGCATGACATGTTCATCACGAGATTTACTGAAAATTAATATGTCATCTAAGTAGACTATAACAAACTCATCAAGAAATGGCCTCAACACATCATTCATCACATGCATGAAGGTAGCAGGAGCATTACATAAACCAAAAGGCATAACTAGCCATTCAAACAAACCTTGTTTTGTTTTGAATTATGTCTTCCAAATGTCTCCTTCAGCAATTCTAATTTGATGGTAGCCACTCCTTAACTCCAACTTAGTAAAATACTTTGCATCTTTCAATTGATCAAGTAAATCATCTATTCTAGGCAGTGGGTAATGGTTCTTTACCGTAATCTTGTTCAATGCATAGAAGTCCACACATATGCACCATGTTCCATCCTTTGTTAGCACCAAAACAATAGGTGACCCATATGGCGAGGGACTTGCCCTGATGATCCCTTTATCCAACAAGTCTTGAATTTGCATTTTAACTTTGGCACTTTCCATCACTGACATCCTGTACATGCCAATGTTAGGAAGAGGAATATCTTGTTGCAACTGTATCTCATGTTGGATTCCTCTCTTGGGAGGCAATCCTTTTGGTTCCTGAAACATCTCATCATATTGGTTAACAACATCAACCAATTCAGATTTCAATCTTGTGTTAGAACCTTGAAAAGCTTCATTATCAATATCATTTTTGGGTTTGATCATTAGAAGCACAAAATTCTTGCTAGAATTCACTAGTCTTTTCATCTGCCCCTCATTAACAAGTGAAAGATTTAGTTTCTTTCTATGGGCTCTCACAATGTATTCTACTCCATCTTTGAACAAATGGTATTTGTTTTCATGTCTATGGAAGATAGATTTTCTGTCATAGATATACGGGCTGCCCAAAACTATACCACATGTCTAATGGCATAACATCAAGCTCCACTTCATCTATGAAATTTGCAGTAATGGCGAATTTCAGTTTACACTTTCTAGTTACTTGCAATTGTGCATTGTCACACACCCATCCTAATGGATATGGCTTATGATGTGGAATGGTTTCCATGTTTAAATTTTTGATAATGTTTTCAGATATGAGATTGGCTTGAGAGCCACTATCAAAAAGAGTATCAATTTTGCTATGTTTTGAGATTACCCTTATGTGAAAAAGTTCTATCCTCTTCTTTTCATTTAGAGTTTCATTGTGTAAATTTGAAGTACTAGTGCTAGTAATGGATTCTTTTCCTTTCATACACATGGCTGTAATTTTAGTTTCATCGCCAGAATCGGATCCCAAACCCTGTTGAGTGGTAGCATCTGTCTTTTGTTTTCCCTTGTTGTTGAATTTCTTTGGTTTCATCTCGGGATGAAGCTTCCAACAATGAGCTTCATCATGACCCTATTTGGAACAATGCTTGCATGTTAATTTCTCTCCTTCCTTCTTAATGGATGCATTTTTCTTTCCCTTCCCTTTGAAACCCTTTTCTTTTCCTTTACCCTTAAATGGCTTTTTACTACCCTCTTCTGGAGTGTTTTTTCCTCTTGCCTCAAGATGAGTGGCTTGCACACACACGTCATCTATATTATTGGGATTAAACATAAGGATAGTATGCCTAAAGTAATTGTGTAAACCCCCTATATACTTCAGCAACGTGTCTTGTGATTGAAAATCTACACCTAACATTAAAGGACTTTTTCTATATTCTTGGGTGTAATCTTGCACATTTTGACTTTTAAGTTGTCTAAAGTTCCGCCAATTCATGATGGATTTCTGCATATATGCTAGAGGGTAAAATTGTCTTTTAATTACAGCGATGAAATCAGACCAGGAAATTGAGATCTTACCGTGTTTTTTAATCTCTTCTTGGGTCTTTGATTCCCACAATACTAGTGCTACACCCTCTAGCCTCAAGGAAGCTAGATGAATTTTTATGTTATCATCTTGAAGGTTTTGAATTCTACAATAGACCTCCAACTGATGAACCCAATTGTCAAGCTTCTCTGCATTCACTCCACCATTATACACGGGCAATTCAAATTTAACATCAAGTTTTAACAGGGGTGATTTACCAGTTCCTTTTGTGGTATGTTATTGAGTATGAGTAAGGGTTGTATTAGTGGAAGAGGGTGAAGATTCCTGTGAATATGAAGATGAAGAAGATGGTGGAGAGGGTGGAAGTTTACCTCCGTTTCCATTACCTCCTCCTGAAAAACCTTCTCCTTTTGGAGACTTGGAGCTTTCACCCTGCAGTCTGGTATTACTCTCTTCATAGAGGACCTTCACCATCTCTGTCATATCAAAGAAAGCCTTCCTAAAGACCTTCTCATCCTCTGTCATGTTTGTAGGCTTTCCTTCATGAGACATGCTCACTGAAGCCTCAACTGCAACTTGAGGAAGAACTGGTGGAGGAGATTGTGGCAACCTTGCACTCCTTCTCCTTGACCCAACTTCAAGGCTTTCAACCACCTTTCCTTCTCTTCTCTTGAGCTTCAACCTTGTAAGCATGACATTCAATTAGAAATAGTTAAATCCTTCTTGCACAAAGAAAACCAAGAGCTTTGATACCAAACTTGATCTGATTGGGAAAATCAGTTTTGCTATACTAAATTCCTTTTCAGAATATGTTAAAAATGCTTAAGGATTCATGAGGTTAATTGCAAGTTTAAAACATGAGTTTTTGAGTGTTTTTATGTAAATTTTATGTACAAATTAACATAAACAAATGACTGAACAACAACATATAACAGACATGAACATCACCAAAAACGGTATCACCGCAGCACATGATGAAGGAGTTCACCCGTCCTGGGCTACGTCTCCTTGGTCTAGCTTCCAATGGCTTTCCCTCTCTATTATGCTCAAAAGTGTGAATACATCAGTTTACAATGCTCAGAAAGCTCTGAAACCTATTCCAATGGCTCCAGAATTCCCAAAAATATCTGTGCAAACTCTTTATGCTCCTGATTTGGTAAAAAACTGGAGAATTTATGGCTTCCCCAAGTATTTCTACTAATCGCACTGCAAATTCTCCAAAACTCGACATCGTCCTACAATTTCGCCCAGATTTCCACTAACCAGGTGCCATTTCCGCCGATTTTAGGGTGAAATTGTCGAACACTTTAAATGTCCTCTAATGCCTATAATCTAAAATTCGTGGACATATGGGGGCCACGTGCCCGAGGCTAAGGCCAACGGCCCGCCCTCGCCGACCGAGCCCCCGCACCACTCCATTGGTGGTCACATGTGGAGGTGCATCCAAGGGTTGGCCCTTTCCCCCGAAATGACATGCACATTAATTTTAAATATATGTCATAGACTATATGGTTAAGAACTTCTCCGATGGCGTGTTGGTAGTTGGCTTGGCTTTTTGCTTGGTGGTCGCGTGTTCGTCCCCCGATGCTGCTGTCCGAACCTTGAACAAAACTTTTGGTGGCCCCTGGGTTGCCACGTGGTAGCCTCTGTGTTAATTTTAGGTATGTTCTATGCTTAGAACAATTTATTTCAATTTTCACAGTTAGCTCCATATCTTTTCCAGATTAGCAATCACATCAGCATTAAAGTAAACTGGAGATAGAACATAAACATAAATCGCAGAAGACAAGCCAAGACAAGAGGACACAAGATGTGGTGCTAGTCAGGGACAAACCCCAATGTGGGGAAACCCTTGATCAATTCTTCTTATATGTTCTTCAATAGTTCAGCACAGAGAGAGAGAGAGAGAGATAGTACGTTTACAACAAAAGTCAACACTTTGACTTATCTAGATAAGAGCATAGATCATCTCTAAGAAGATGATACATGAGATCAATTGAAGACATGCTGCTTCAACTAATTCTCCAAGGTGACTCCTTCATCTATCGTTGTGCTGCATTTCGTCATCATGTTGCATTGCACCACGCTGCACCCATCATCACTATGCTGCATCTCATCACACTTCATTAATCATGACTGTAACCATCACTGTAATGCATTATGTGCCATTGCTGCACCATGTTGCCATCCTGACCTATGTGTTGGCTGCACCTTGCTTGCTTGTTGTCCCTTGCATACTAGCTGTAACATTTCATGCTTGGTGTATTTGCTACTAAGTACCATACAACTATCCCAATGTTAGTTAGTTGTCCCTTGCATGCTGCTCTCCTTCAGAGACAGATGCTCTGGATGTTTCGGTCATTCTCGGTAGCTCTGGCAGTTCCGGCGGTTCCCGGCAGTTCCGGTTGTTCCCAACAGTTCCGACAGTCCTGACAATTCTGGCTTTTCTGGCAGTTTCGGCTTTTCTGATAGTTCTGGCAGTTCCAGCTTTTCCGGCAGTTCCGGCTTTTCCATCTTTTCCGCCTTTTCTAGCAGTTCTGGCTTTTCCGGCATTTCCGGTAGTTTCGGTAGTTCCAGATTTTCTCGCAGTTCCGGCTTTTCTGGCAGTTCTACCTTTTCCAACTTTTCCGGCAATTTCAGTTTTTCTGGCTTTTCCGGCAGTTCTGGCTTTTCCGGCCTTTCCGACAATTCCGGATTTTCTGGCTTTTTCGGCAATTCCAGCTTTTCCGGCAGTTCCGACTTTCTGTCCTCTAGATTAGGGCAACATTATTCCTTAGGATCTCTCCTCCTACTAAAACCCAAAGACAAGTAGAGAGAGGAAGAGATCCCAAGTGTGTTGAAATGACTTGAAGGCCACCTCTATTTATACTAAAATGTTGAGCACATGTGGGGTTTATTTGGTTGTTGGCCGACCTTGACGAATTGTTTTCTAACGCAAATAAATTCATAACGCCATGAATACTTATCGGAATCAGATGATCTTTAGATCAATCCTATACCTCTCGATGAGAGGGATCCAAGAAAAATATCAGCTGCCATAAATAATATGACCCACATGGAGTTTGGCCCTAGTTGCCAATTTTAACACTCTGGATGGGCCACATGTTAGCCCGTGGTTGGCCACTAACCACCCAATAAAAAACCACCAGTTGCACCCAATGATAACCTGCCACTTGGCACAAAATGATTCGCCAAAGGCTCGTTGACCAATCAACCCTGCCACCTCAGCCTGCATAGTCAGCGCCACGTCAACAGTATGGACTGCTGACTGGGCTATCACATTTTGCAAAAATTTGGCTATTTGGAAAAGCGAACAGAACATGATTCTGGGAGCATACGGTGTCCGTTTCATGTGAAACGAGTTGCACTGGATTCAGGATGACGACCACTACGTGGTCATTTAGGTTCCACACCGATCTGATAACTTTGAATTGTGAGCACTTGATCTGTGTGTGTGTATGTATGTGTGTGTGTATACAAACACTTCACTTCACTTTACTTCTGGGACACTTCACTTCCGAGGATTTTTGGAAAATGTCACTTTTGACACTTCGCTTCTAAAAAACTCACCTGAATCATCCCCGCTTTATGCAACGTTGCTCATTTCATTTGGGTGAAGTTTTGGAGTTGGCCACATGCCATCTCTTTGTCTTCATTAGAGAAGTACCCTCATTGGGGCAGTGTTATTGGACTGTCATTATAGGATGTTGAAGATTTCAAAGACTTCAAAAGTTTGTGGGCAAGTTTTCTGCCTTGTTGGATTCAGTTTCAGACCCTTGGAATAGGCCTAATGTAATGTTCCTAAGTAGGAATATGAGTGATATTTAAACAAATAAATAGTGCATTAGCATAAAATAAAAAACATGCATTAGATATCTATGAAAACACTATAAATCTGGAACTGCTAAGACATATATTATAAAATCTAAGAGCTAGGTACAATATAAAATGGAATGGTGCGCCTGGGCTTGTCTCAAGGACAAGCTTGACAAAACCCAGGTGATGAAATAGCTGAGCTGAAGGCTGCTCAGTTGCTGCACCACTTTGCATTGCGCTGTCCCAGTAAACCACTGCTCTACTGAACTTCACCCAAAAAGTGCCCAGAAAATTATATCCTTTCAGCCCTGAGCTCCTTGGACAAAACCCTAAAAAACCTAGAAGGGAATTTCTCTGGTTTTGAATTTGGATTTTCGGCCTCCTTGGAGCCACTGCCTAGCTGCTGCTACCAACTTTGACTTGTAGGAAACAACCTGAAAATCCCTCTAAAAATGCCACTAGAATGCTAGATTCACCTGCGCTAACTGACCCCTTACTCCCCAGATGATTCTTGGCCAATATGACTTCTCTCCCAAGCACCACGAATTTGTTGCTAGAGGCCTCTACATAATCCCTCTGCCCAGAAATTCATACTATTGTTACCCCAGTCTAGCTGGCTGCAAAACCCAGTGAAAATTCCCTCAATGAATAGCCTTCCCAGCTCCTGTAACTTCTAGCAAGCTATGGCCCTCACTGCTGGCTCTAACTCTCCCCTACGTGTTTCTAGTTGCCCAAGAAATACGCAATCCCCTGCTCTGCATTGCTGGCTGAAGAGTGTGACTGTGTTGAACTCTCTGAAATCCCTATGGAATAGCCTCCCTATGGCAAGCATGGATGGTCCCCTGAAGAAGAGGTTGAATCTCCCGCTTGGAAGATTCGTGGCTAAACAGTTAGTAGACTTGCTAAGCAGCAAAGCGTACAAAGGTGTGTTTGTTTGCAAATGATCAAGATGCTACAAAATGAGAGCTCCTTCTCCTTTTATCACCTTGGGTCCCCTTATCCTCATGTGGGCCCCTCCTTCCACTAATTCGATTCCCTCCAAGCTTATGCAATGGCCAAGTTCAAATTACTCATATGGGTGGCCCCCACATTCCACTAGCTGCAAAAATAAAGTCGAATTACCCTATAGTTTCTAAGTCTGCCTGTGGGGTCCTCCTCCTAAGCCAAAAATGTGTAGCTACACCCTGTGACTAATACATTTGAGAAGGGACATGACAGTCCTCCCCTCCCAAATGTTGCTTAACCTCAAGCAACCTCAAAGTTGGGTGCTCCAGTATGTGCACACCTTCCTAGGTGGCATCCTCATCTGGAAAATTCTTCTAGCGTACCAAGAACTCCCTGATGGTTCTGCTCCTCAATCTCCTCTCCTTGCTCTCCAAAATGGCCTCTGGTTCTAACACCAAATGGCCCTCATCATCCAACAGGGGTAGATCAGCTACTGTCGTCACCTATTGTCCCAGCACCTTCTTCAGGCATGAGACATGAAACACGTTATGGATTCTACTCCCGGGAGGCATCTCCAGCTCGTAAGCCACCTCCCCAACCCACCTAGTCACCCTGTAGGGCCCATAGAAGCGTGGTTGTAGCTTCTCGACCCCCTTCTGTTTCAGTGTAGATTGTTTGTACGGCTGCAATCGAAGGTATACTAAGTCCCCCTCCTCAAAGTGCCTCTCTATCATGTGTCAGTTTGCATACAATTTTTGCTGATTTTGGGTTGTCACTGAGTTATCCTTGAGAGCCGTGAGGATATCTTATCTCTCTTGGACCCAGTATTTGGCCTTTGTGCCCAACTGTCTCCAAAAACAATATCAGCAAAAGTTAGTGCATTATATCCATAGAGGGCATGGAAAGGAGTCATACCGATAGACATGTGGTGCGTGGTGTTGTAGCAGTACTCACCCAAGTGCAACCACCGAATCCACATCCTCTGTTGACCCGTCACATAGTTCCTGAATCCTCAGGTACCCCTCTAACCACTGGTTGACCCTCTCCATCTGGCTGTCCATCTAAGGGTGGTAACTCGTGCTAGGAGTGAGCTCCGTCTTGACCAACTTGAAGAGCTCCTACCAAAAGACACCCATAAATCTGTTGTCTCTGTCACTCACTATGCGCAGCCCATTGAGCCTGAAAACCTCCCGGAAGAACAACTTGGCAACCTATGCAGTCGTGTACCTGGTGGGGATGGCGAAGAAATGGGAAAATTTGGTCAACCTGTGGACCACTACATATATGCAATCCTTCCGCTGTACCATGGGGAGCCTAGTGATGAAATCCATTGAAATACTTTCCCATTTCCCCTCTGGAATGGGAAGTGGCTGTAGTATCCCTGCAGGGTGAGTCATCTCCCCCTTGTTTCGCTAGCAGACCTCACACTCCTGTACGTGTTGCAACTCGTCCTCCTTGAGGCCCTTCCACGTGAACCTCTCTTAAACATCCATGTAAGTATTCCAGAACCCCTAGTGTCCGAACAGTGGTGAATCGTGAGTTGCCTAGAGTATCCTCTCCCTCAACTGCGAGTTGGGCAGCAAGTAAATGCGCCCCTTGTAATAGATGACCTCATCCATCACACGGTAACGCTCATTTGCATGTGCCCCCTCCGGTACCTCGCATGCCCTCCTATCCTTGGAGTACTCCACCAACATCTGAGCCTTCCAATTCTGGCAGATGCTCATGAGAGATAACCCTGCTGGTCTCCTGGATAGAGCATCGACCACGACATTGTGCTTCCCTCGCACATACTCAATGTCAAAATCATAAGCTTGCACCTTTCTGACCCATCTTTGTTGCCTGTTGTTGAGGCCATGCTGCCCCATGAAATGTCAAAGATTGTTGTGATCAGTCTTCACTCGGATACAGTTGCCCACCAAGTACTAGCGGAACTTGGCCAATGCATGCATAATGGCCAGCATCTCTTTGTCATATATGGAATATGATAGCTCATGCGGTAGGAGCTTCCAACTCTTGAAAGCTATGGGATGCCCCTCCTATGAAAACACAACTCCAACTCCTACCCCTAATGTATCACACTCCATCGTGAATGGCTGGGAAAAGTCCGGGAGTGCCAAAACAGGGCAACTACTCATCACCTCCTTGAGGCGATCAAAGGCGGCCTGTGCTCCATCAGTCCATGCGAAGGCCCCCTTGGTCAAGTCGGTCAAAGGTGTTGCCAGCTGCGAGAACCCTTTGACAAACTTCCTATAGCAAGTGCAAATACCCAAGAAGGCTCTCAGCATAGTCACATCTCAGGGTACTAGCCAATCCCGGATGGCCTGAATCTTCTCCTCGTGAACTTTTACCCCATCTACTCCAATGATATGCCCGAGATAAAGCATCTCTGTCAATCCAAACTCGCACTTGGAGAGCTTGGCATAGAACTGCTGCTCCTCCAAAATGCGCAATACCTCCTCTAAGCGCTGGAGGTGCTCCTCCCACATCCAGCTATAGATCAGGATGTCATCGAAGAACACCAGCACGAACCTCCTCAACTGTCCCCAAAATATATGGTTAATGCAAGACTGGAATGTGGCTGGAGCGTTGGTCAGCCCAAATGGCATGACCAAAAACTCAAAGTTCCCGTAGTGGCCCTGGAAAGATGTATTCGAGATGTCCTGCTCCCGTACTCGGATCTGGTGGTACCTTGAACGCAGATCAATCTAAGAGAAGTACTTGGCTCCTTTAAGCTCATCCATCAGCTCATCAATGCGGGGAATGGGGTATCGGTTCTTAAGAGTCTTCTGGTTAAGGGCTTGGTAGTCAATACACATCCGAAGGGTTCCATCCTTCTTCTTCACCAACACTACTGAAGAAGCGAAAGGACTGGAACTTGGCCTAATATGGCCCAATGCTAGCAACTCCTGAATGGCCTTCTCGATGTCGTCCTTATAGGCTTTGGGGTGTCTGTAAGGAGTAGTGATAACTGCTTATATAATCGGCTCTAGCTCAATGGTGTGCTCAAATCCTCTATCTGGTGGCTACCCTAGTGGAATGTCCCCGAACACTACCGCATAGCTGTCCAGTAAAGACTGTATGTCTGCTGGTGGTGCCTGCGCCTGTCCCCTGATCTTTGAGATCCTCAACTCGACTGCCCATGCAATGTCCCCATGTCGGAGATCTGCGTCCATCTTGTGGGCCGAAACTATCTGAGGTCGATAAGACTACATGCCTCTCAAGACCACCAGTTTTCCATCTGGCCCAATGAACTCCATCTCAAGTTTCCTCCAGTCCGTTGTGACTCGCCCAAGGGAATACAGCCACTAGACACCCATCAACACGTTGGTGTTTGGCACATCGACCACAAAGAAGTGGTCTGTCATCGAGTAGTTCCCCATAACTACTGTCAAGGAGGGCATGTATCTAGTACACTGGATAGTACAGTCACCTGGCACTAGGACTAAGAACCCCTTGAACTTTGTTGTGGTGAGGCCCCTCCTCTGGACCAACTATGCATCTATGAAATTGTGGGTAGCCCCACTATCCACCAGCACCGACACCCTCTATCCATGTACAGTGCCTATGATCCTGAGTGTCAAAAACTTAGGAATCCGTCATAAAGAAGCAAGGACTCCTCCTGATGGGGAAAGAGATGCCCCTCCCTATGGAGGTGGTGGTGGTGGCCCTCTGTTTGCTGGACTATCTCCATTTGTCCCACCACAATCCTGCTCCACCTCGTCCTCCTGGTCACTGTCAAAAAAGACCTCAATGTAATGTGCTCTACTTGCAGTGCACTTATGGCCAGGTGCCTAGGACTCTCTACATTTGAAGCATAGCTTCCTCCTCCGGAGGTCCTTCCATGTCTCCTCAGCTAATTGCCCCCTCCCCTGCATGGTCCTTGGTGGTGGGGGTCTAGTCTCATGCCCCTTCTGTGGAAAAGGGGTCCGTGCAGGAAATGGTGCTCTGGTATTGGGGATGGCCCCCTATAAATCTATGGCACACACAACCACTTCTTGCAGCGTGGAGGGTCTACGTGACTTCACTAGTCCATGAAGGGGCTCAAGCAAGCCCTCAATGAAGGTGTATACCCTCCTTGCCTCAGAAAAATCTGGGACCATCATTGACACATGCAAAAAATATGAGAAGCACTTCTCTGGGTTGCCTGTCTGGCGCAGTTGCATCAGCTCCCTTAATGATGCTTCTGAAACCCTCTGATCAAATCGCTCTACCACCCTCTGGGTAAAGTCCTCATAAGAAACTATCTGGGCATGCCCCAAAGTGGTTAGGCTATGAAACCACCAGTCATGGGCTTCCCCCTCCAAGTGCAGCGCTGCCATATTAATGGCCTCCTTCTCCATCATCCAGTTGAGTTGAAAGTATGTGTCCATCTTTTCAACCCAAGCCCTGGCTGTGCACTTGGAAACGCCATCAAATATATAGAAATACATCCTCCTTATAGTTCTTTGCAGCTCATAGTTTTGGGTCCCTTGTCCTCCATACCCCTTGTTCCTCTCGCTCTGTTTGAGCTTGCTGTAATCTCTAAAGGAGAGGGCTTCTTTGAAGTCTTCATCCATTTCTTGCCACTCTCTGAAGTAATCCCCCATCTGAGGAGTGTCTTCCTCCCTTGCGGGTTTGATTTGTGCCATTGGCACCAAAGAAGGTAATGTATCCCAAGTAGTGTTGCAGGAACTGCCCCCCCCAAAGGATCCAAAGGTAGATCCGTGTCCCGTACGAATCCACCACCGATCCTTCGGTGGAACTGCTGATCGGAAAATTGGATTTGTGGTTCCTCCTTTTTTTAGCGATTCCTGCAAAATTAGATTCGTGGGGGCCCGATGCATGACTCCTACTGCTCGATCCGCGGATCTGGAAAGGATCGAGTGCGGATCTGTGGAGGTTCGGGTGTGTATCCACTGCGGATCGCGAGCAAATCCGAGAGAAGGTAGATGGTTCCACGGGGCTTTTTTTGTTTTTTTTGTTTTTGGAAATTTCGAACTATTCTATGAGGAACCACACTTTCCAAATACTCCCAAGGTGCCCCTTGATGCTCCCTAGACGCTTCCTAGAATTAAAGTAAAAGTGACATTCTTCTTTATCTTTCATTTCCATACTTTTACGTAAATTTTTAACATTACCATGAAATTACTCAAGATGTTTGAGAGCGGTTCCAACCTCATCAGAAATCATATGGAGAAAATAGAATTTCATATCCCATTCAAAATTCAACAGAATTAATAGTTTTTAGGATCAATGGGATTGTGGCATTTCATTGGATTATATCATGTATGAGGGCATGTGATTGGCATTTAATCAAGAACAACACGCCCTATATGTACCCCAGTGTTGGTGTTATTGATTGTTGAACTCCTTTGTCACGGCCTTAGCAATTATGTACTCTTCAATCAAGTCAAAATCATTGATCAAGCATGTTAAGGTTTATCTACCATATTATAAGGCTTGGATTAATCCGTTTGATCAAAATTAGGTAATGTTGACTAAAATCACTATAGAATTGAAGTAGAGGCGAAGGGTAGACAAGAGAAGAGGAATCTAGATTGTAGATGGTTGATGCTGGAATAATTAATCGTTGATGTAGAATGGATGCCATATCTATCTTGATTTATGTAAAAATATGCATGTTTTCATGTCTTCTACAACTAATTTGGCATTTGGGATGTTTGTTTTGAATATAAATGCAAAAAAATATAAAAAGATATATATATATATATATATATATATATATATATATATATATATATATATATATATATATATATATATATATATATATATATATATATATATATATATATATATATATATATATATATATATATATATATATAGTAGATGCTTCCGAGACACTTCACTTCCTGGATTTTTGGAAAATGATGCTTCCACGTCCCCACTTCCAAAAAAGTCCCTGCTTCATGCAACATTGAGCGCGAGTCAGCACACTAACTGAAGGGTGCTGCACTGTTAGTGAGGTGTGATCGAAAGGATGAGAGGCCCCGAAAGTTTCTCCACATAGAAACCCTCTAGGTGTGGCCCTGTCCCTGTTCTATGACTTGATCTCCTCCAACATGTCTTTTTGCCCCTTGGCCAAGTCACTCAAGGCCCTCAAGAGGCTATCGAAAGCCATCTCCTCCCTGCTCTTGGGCTCTACCATTTCCTCCTCTTCGGCCACTGCTTACCCTCTTCCTCCATATCTAACGTAATTTCTAACTCCCGTTCTCTGCTCCTATACCTATGCCTAAAGCAGGTGATGTTTTGTCTCTTCTCATAGGAAACAAACCCCACAGCTGAGCCAAAAACTAGGCTTTGATACCACTGTAATGTTCCTAAGTAGGAAGATGAGTGATATTTAAACAAATAAATAGTGCAACAGCATAAAATTAAAAACATACATTAGACATCCATGAAAACACTGTAAATTTGGAACTGATGATCCATATATTATAAAATCTGAGAGCTAGGTACAATATAAAATGAAATGGTGCACCTAGGCTTGTCTCGAGGACAAGCTTGACAAAACCTAGGTTATGAAATAGCTGAGTAGAACGCTGCCCAGTTGTTTCACCACTCTGCACTGCGTTGTCCCAGTAAACTATTGCCCTGCTGAACTTCGACCTGCTGGAATGTGCCCAAAAACTGCCCAGAAAATTATATCCTTTCTGCCCGGACTCCTTGGACAAAACCCAGAAAAAACTAGAAGGGAATTTCTCTGGTTTTGACTTTGGATTTTTTGCCTCCTTGGAGCCTCTCCCCAGTTGTTGTTGCCAACTTCGACTTGCAGGAGATAGCCTGCAAATCCCTTTGAAAACACCACTAAAATGCTGGATTCACCTGTGCTAACTAACTCCTTGCTTCCTGGATGATTCTTGGCCAAGATGACTGCTCTCCCAAGCACCACAAATTTGCTGCCAGAGGCCTCTATGCAATCCCTTTGCCCATAAATTCATACTACTAATACCTCGGTCTAGCTGGTTGCAAAACCCAACGAAAATGCCCTCAATGAATAGCCTTCCCAGCTCCCGTAACTCCCAGCAAGCTATGGTCCTCACTGTTGGCTCTAACTCCCCCTACGTGTTTCTGGCTACCCAGGAAATACGTAGTCCCCTGCTCTGTGTTGCTGGCTGAAGAGTGTGACTGTGCTGAACTCTCTGAAATCCCTGTGGAATAGCCTCCCTAGGGCGGGCACGGATGGTCCCCCGAAGAAGAGGTTGAATCTCCCGCTTGGAAGATTCGTGGCTAAACAACCGATAGACTCGCTAAGCAGTAGAGCGTACAAAGGTGTGTTTGTTTGCAAATGATCAAGATGCTGCAAAATGAGAGCTCCTTCTCCTTTTATCACCTTTGACCCCCTTATCCTCATGTGGGTCCCTCCCTCCACTAATTCGATTCCCTCCAAGCTCATGCCATGGCCAAGTTCGAATTACTCATGTGGGTTGCCCCCACATTCCACTAGCTGCAAAAATAAAGTAGAATTCCCTTATAGTTCCTAAGTCTACATGTGGGGTCCTCCTCCTAAGCCAAAAATGTGTAGATGCACCCCGTGACTAATACATTTGAGAAGGGACATGACACCTAAAAATCTTAGTTGAAGTTTTGAATTTTTGGTTTATCCCATTGGTTTTCAAGGATTGAATTTTAAATTTGGGGATTGCGGGATTTAGCCTCATCCCTTAGTCACATAGGATGGTGGGAACCATGACTGTCAGCTTAGCTATGAAGGGGCTTAACCACAAAGTCTACTAAATTGAATAACCTTAAGTTTTCAAAGACTCTCCTAGTTCTCCTAGTGGCTTAGTGGTTTGTTAACCAAACCAGCCTTAGGTTGTTGGAGACCTTGCTTTAGTTTTCTTGGTGGCTTAGTGATCCATCAAGAAGATTGGAAAATGGGAAGAGATAGGAATTCTATTTAGTGTAGTGAACATGAAATCCAGGATCTGTTATCTGAAAGTTCAAACATCGCAAAAAAATTTATAGATGCATTTTTCCAAAATGTTGGATGTTGATGATGAAACCTGTATGTGATGAAACCATGATTTGGAGGAAGGAAGGATCTAGAACCTATCAAGGGTCGCAGACTGGCACTGGATTCTGTTAAGTGTTGGAGACAAAAAATCAGAGTTTGTGAGGGAGTGGAAGTCCAAGCATCTAGAAAAAATGAAAGGGATATATTGAAAACCTTGAATCTATCTGCTAGAGTAGCAGGCCATATGGAAGTTACATGAGTCCATGGAGGCATAGCTAGACCCTATGGGTAGTTGCATACGGATGTGGCATGATGACATGGCACATAAAGCAAGTTTTGGGTGACATGACATGCTGAAGTGGTATGTCAACGTGGCATGGTGATGTGGTGTGGTGGTGCAAATGAGTTGATGTGGCGATCGACATGTCACTTATCATGGCAAGTGATGTTGAATCTAGATGGATCCAACTGAATTTAGAAAAAATATAAACTCAAATATTCAGATGAGCATGGTTTTGACTCATATTTATAGATTATGACATGGAATGATGATGTGGATTAGAGTGGTGCAATGGTGTTGATGTGGAGGCCAAGTGGAAGGCGAGGTGATGTTTGTGGATAGAAAAAAGTATTGGGTAGCAGAGATCCAGAAATATATAGATTTATTTAAATGAGACTTTTCAAAGTTCTGAGCTACAAATTATCTAAAAGGCAAACTCATTGATTGCGGTGGGAAAAAGGAAAACCCCAAATCCTAAAGGATCTAGAAGTTTTGAAAATCTCAAATCACTATAAGAGGGATTCTTGGAAATTCTAAACAAGGAAAATTTTAAGGATGGAGAATTTTCTTGAAGTTTAAAAACATTGGCGAATCTCACTAATCCCTAATATGAAAACTATAAAATGTTTATTGATATATTTGTAAAATTATTCAAATTTATAATGATTTTATATATAGTCTCTATATAATGATGGCGATTTTTAAGGTAAAATAATTTTATATTCTAAAATTTGGGCGAATCGTCTTTTATAAAAATTGGAAATTGGCTAATCTTTTCTGTGGAAAAATCATGGAAAATTAGCCCACTGGGCGAACATTAGCCCCTAAAATTTTCCATGATTCTAAATTTGAATGTAAGCATTAGGCATGCTTACGTATCCTTTTGAGGATGTGGTCCTATGTGGTGCTGACACATGGTCATGGATTTCCACTAGCTAACATGGCATTGTTTGATTTGGGATACAGGGGGGAAGGATTACCACGTTTCTACCATGTGGCAATGGAACAAATATTGGCATGGAATTTTGGAGGTAAAATCTTATGATGGGCATAGATTCTTCTAGAGCATGGATTTTGATGACATTTATATCATTCAATATCTCTCGATGATCAGAAGATGATGGCGATCTCAGAAAAAAGATTTAATGTGGTTGAAGGAATGGAGATTTTGATAACCTCATCTTCATAAAGTAACCTTGGAGGTTGGGTCTAGACACCTCATTCCTTTAAAAATGACTTGAGGGTACTGGTGTCATTACACAAAGTAGGCAGAGTACAGGGCTTATCAAAGTTATAGTTTTCTTAATAACATTATGCAAGTATAGGAAGCTATTGAATGTGCAAAAAGGACTAACAAAAAGATTTATTTCATAAATTTGACTTTGACAAATCATACAACATATTAGAATGGGACTTTATCATAGATATATAGAAGTGGATTGGTTTTCTCCCATGGTTCAAATAGCTAATCAACACTCTATTTTTCGATGCATGTATTAAGGTGTTGGTTATTGGGCAGGTAATATTCCTTCTTAGCATATGTTACTCAAAGAAGGTTATTCACTAGTCACTCTTCTTTATGTTATTATTACATATTCACAAAGGCTATTTATTGTAGGCTAATTTAATTTAGCCTATTTATTGTAGGATATTTTAATTTATGGGAGTTTCAAGGAATATTCATTGTATGAGATGAATGTACACTTTGCTACTAACTCTTTACTCTCCATATTTAACTCAAACATCAATAACTAGTATAGTGAATTGTTTAGAGACTTTTTACATAACCACTAAAGCTCGAAATAAATATCACAAGATAAAATAATGGTTAATTGGTGTTGACACATTTCTCGATTGATGAATCCATCTTCGTAAAGTCCTAGAAGGGGTCCTTATCAATGATTTAGATATTTCTTATGGCATAGATGCCTCACTTAGGGTCATGTGAGATTGGGTTTTATCTATAGTGGAGACCAACACTTGTGAGTGTTCAATAGAACCATATGTTTAGTAGGAATTATTACAATGCTGTATAATATGCTTCTTGAAAGTCATGTGAATTACTCTCGTTAGTTCCCTAATGCTTCTAATTTTCCTAAATTGAATCACATATACTTTGAGAAAAACCTTTAGGGGACCAAGGAGTACATTTTTCTTCTTTGAATATCTACATTCTAGAGAATTGAGAGTAATAAAGGAGGCTTGTGGCTAATAGATGTTCAAAATCAAGGTTTGGTTCTATTTGTTAAATAGGTTTTAAGCATTTCAAGGTGATGGAAATTTGCAAATTCTTTTCAAGCACCAAATAAGTTCAACTTCCCAAATTTTTGGCTTTAAAGGAAGTTTTATTGTGGTAGACATTGCTTATAATTATTTGGATTTTACTAATTAAGGGTATCCAATGGTCAAGAAGATTTGGTAAGCATGGTACATGGTTTCACTATGTCTTTCTTGTGTTAAATTTTCAAGTTGTTCTATGTTGTGTCAATTACTTTAGCCCAATTCAATACTTCAATTAGCAATCTTGCCAATTACAGTTAGTCTTTCCATTCATCAACAGTGATTGAAGATAGAACAATAAATGAAATCACAAAGTAGACAATCAACACATCAACAAGAGACACCAAGTTTGGTCAAAGACCAGGGAAAAACCCCGTTAGGGGGAAAACCCTTTGAAATTCTTCTTCTATTAGATTGTCATAAAATGTTAAGCAAAGAGTACAATGAGCCTAATACAATATCATTAGCAAAACAACCCAAAAAAATTTAAAAATACGTTTCCAACATCAGAATATATCAAAGACAACTTTTCCTTTCTGCGGTCAACTTCAGTCTTTGGTCAAATCTAAGTCAAACTTCTCGGTTGCATGCAAGGGATCTATGCGAGCAACTAGAGGCTTCCAGTCGCACCCTTGATGCCTGCAAACAAGTGATTGTGGTCGAATTTTCCTTGTGATGTGCCTGCGATTGCAATCCAAAAACCCTAAAATAGATGCGAGCCTCACACCCTGTAATTTCGAACGTTTGCGAACTTCAATTGTCGTCCCTGCCTTAGACCTGTGCAAGCCAATCAATGAAGAAGAGAAGAAGAAGATGCTTGGTGGTGTCCAAATGAGCTTGAGGTCACTTGTATTTATAGGCTTCCAAGGGTGACCAATTTGCTTTAGGGCTGACCTTGATCAAATGTGCATATGTGGGATTTCTTTCATAAGTACACTCTCCCTTATCTAATTTGAGTGATCTTTAGGTCAATTTTGGTCCTCTTGAAAAGAGGAATTCAATGCCATTGTCATCTTCATCAAATGAGCTATCCAAAGTGGAATTTGATTGTAGTTGCATATTTTTAACACTCCCTCTCAACTAGGGAGAATTCCACCTGTCAATATCTGTCCATTGATCAACATGTCATCCTGTCATCATATGTCCCATCTCTGCTCAACTCTATCTGTTGAAACATTCTTGAATCTAAAGAAGAAGAATCATCAGGGAGCAAAAGCTACCACCCTCTATCTCGTCGGAGAGCATATCTCAATCCAAAACCACATCAGGGAGTACATCTCAACCCGAAATCTCATGGAGGGGCTAAATATCTCCGACCCCATATCAAGCAATAATTGATGTAGGAGAGCTACTACTCAACCCATCCTATTTTCTACCAATCTTCCCAATAACGACCCTCAAAATTCATATGGTCTACATCATAATCTGAGCTTGGGTGAAATACCCGACTTATGAAAAGGTAAGGATCGCATGCCCCCAAGCCTCCTCAACCCATTGGCCAGATCGGGAGGGCCAATCCCAACAAGCCCAGCTTGTAGGTATGATGCCAATTGGGGTATACTCTGCAAAGACCAATATAGGGGAGCTACTACTCCAACCCTATGTGTAAGAGATAGGGGTGATACCCTATTTTCTAGAGATCCCTCAACCCCAGGAGCCCTCTATTTCAATTCCACACCTTGGGAGCTCAAACAGGGGGGGAAGATCTGGCTCAGTGTCCTCGATCAGTGATGCCCCTTATCAGGGGGGGTCACATTCATAATTCCAAGTTGTTCTCTAAATACCAAGAACTTCCCTTTTGGCAAATCCTTGGTGAGAATATTCGCAATCTTCTCATTTGTCGATATGTGATGGAGTCTAACAACTCCTTTCTGCACCATGTCTCGAAATGAAGTGATATCGGATCTCTATGTGCTTGGCCTTGTCATGAAATACGTGATTCTCTGCCAGACAGATCCCATTCTTGTTGTCGCAATATATCACTGTCGTGTCTAGAACCTTCTCAAATATCTCTCCAAAGAGCTTCCTCAACCAAACTACTTCGCAGCTAGCCATGCTAGCAGCAATAAATTTTGCCTCAGCGGTACTCAATGTTACAGTCTTCTACTTTTTTCTCATCCAGGATATTATTGCAGATCCAAGACTAAAAAAAAATCCAGGCATACTCTTCCTGTCAATAACATTTCCTGTCTAGTCAGCGTCGGTGTATCCATGAAGTCGAACATTTCCAGCAGACTATATTAGACCAAGTGTGATTGTCCCATGCAAATATCTCAAAAATTTGTTTGTCAGCGGTCCAATGTGCATGGAGAGGCTTGGTCATGAATTGAATTAATGTGTTCACTGCATAGCATATGTGTTAATTTTAGGTATGTTCTATGCTTAGAGCAATTTATTTCAATTTTCACAGTTAGCTCAATATCTTTTCTAGATTAGCAATCACATCAGCATTAAAGTAAACTACAGATAGAACATAAACATAAATCGCAGAAGGCAAGCCAAGACAAGAGGACACAAGATGTGGCGCTAGCCAAGGACAAACCCCAATGTGGGGAAACCCTTCATCAATTCTTCTTATATGTTCTTCAATAGTTCAGCAGAGAGAGAGAGAGATAGTACATTTACAACAAAAGTCAACACTTTGACTTATCTAGATAAGAGCATAGATCATCTCTAAGAAGATGATACATGAGATCAGTTGAAAACATGTTGCTTCAACTGATTCTCCAAGGTGACTCCTTCACCTATCATTGTGCTGCATCTCGTCATCATGCTACACCTCACCGTGTTGCACCATGCTGCACCCTATGCTGCACTACTGTCCCATGTGCCATTGTTGAACCATGTTGTCATACAACATGTCTCATGTGCTTGCCACAGCTATCCATGTTGTCCATGCTTGCCATGTTGCACCATGCTTGCCATGCTATCCATGTTGCACCATGCTTGCCATGTTGCACCATGCTGTCCATGCTTTCCATGTTGCACCATGCTTGCCATGTTGCACCATGTTGTCCATGCTTGCTGTCCCATTGTGCCACTGCTGCACAATGTCATTGCTGTCCCATTGTGCCACTGCCTCATCATTGTGTTGTCCCATTGAACATTGTGGCACAATATCATTGCTGCTAGTACTGTTGTCCCATCACGGCTTGTTATCCCAGTATACTTACAACAACCCAACATTGCTGCTGTCCCAACATACTTACGCTGCTCTAAATATGTATGTACCATTGCCTAGCTGTCCTAGTTGTACTACTGTAACTGTTGTACCTAACAGTCATGCCCAAAACACTGTTGTTCTGGGCATATGGCAGCCCTTAACACTTATTCAGCGCACAGTTCGAGGGTCCTTGACTGCAACAATCTTGGACTGGTTAGGGTACTTACAGCAACCATTCAATCTGCCCAGAAGTGCCCTCCTTTACTACAACTGCCCCTCTAAGAGAGGAGGAGACCCTATACTGCATTTTCTTGGCAGTCGATCCTTCATCAACAACTTCGGACTTCCTCTGTTTGCTGCAGATTTCTATATCAAGTCTCCTCTTGACTGCAGCAGCCCTGCACTCTTCCAAATGATCCTAAAATAGTCCTTATTGCTGCAATATGATCACAAGGGAACTTAGCCCCTTCTCCAACACTTTAGAGCCCTCCAAACAACGGCTAAGACTCCAGCTCAATACGTTGTCCACACAACTGTTCCTCGGCCTAATTTGCCCAGCATTATGCACTTGGAACAACCCTTACTTACCACGCTGTCACCTACAGCAAACCCTCACTGCAACCCATAAACTTGGCTGCGTTAGGGCTGAATTAGATCAGCGTTTAACGCTGGATTAGACCAGTGTTTAGGGAAGCCTTTAGGTCTGCGTTAGGGCTGCCTTTAGTCCGTGTCTAGGGCTGCCTTCCATCTACGTCTAGGGCTGCCTCTTTTCCTCCAATGACTAGGGCTTCCACTCCTAGATTTCTCTTCCACTAAAACCCAATACAAGTGGAGATAAATCAGGATAGAAGTGTGTGTGAGAAATGACTCTCAAATCATCTCCTTTTATACTAAAATGTTGAGCACATGTGGGGTTTATTTGGTTGTTGGCCGACCTTGACGAATTGTCTTCTAACACAAATAAATTCATAACTCCATTAATATTTATCGGAATTGGATGATCTTTAGATCAACCCTACACCTCTCAATGAGAGGGATCCAAAAAAAATATCAGCTACCATAAATAAGATGACCCACATGGAGTTTGGCCCTAGTTGCCAATTTTAACACTTCCTCTCAACTAGTGAGAACTCCATCCGTTGATCCATCTGTCCGACTGTACTATCTCTACCATTAGTGCCCTGCAATTCTCTGCTCTGCTCTGCTGAACCATGAAAAAGAAGAATTGAACGAGAATGTCTCATACCATTTTCTACTGACCCGAAGTCAGTTTTATTGATCCCTGATCAATATCACAAGAGAATGTCTCAAACCACTCATACTGATCCCAGATCAATGAAGGTCATCCTAGCATAGGGAGGATGGTAGATACAACGATGCGTCCATCAATAGTACTGCTATGGTCCCTAACCCCATTTCCCTGCTCATTGGCCAGATGAGAGGTACTTCCCATGAGTCCCAAACTGCATGGGTAGGATGCCTCGACAGGAGAACCATTCATCCTGTCCCTAAGTCGCCTCGTGGTATCACAGGGGAAAGATGAGCCATTCATCCTGTACACAGCGCACCATTATGGGAAGGTGAGTCACCTTATGGTCGCATGTTGCTCCAGTGAGTACCCCAAGCCCCCTGGAGCTCCTAGAGCTCAATGCATGCAACATGCAGGACCCTTATATGAAGGTCTCTCAACAACTCCAAGTCATTCGGGGCTTTGATAGAATGTCTGCGACCTGTACATTAGTCTCATTGCAATGGGGATTCCTTGCTCATCGACGTACCATATCCCAGATAAGGTAGTTTCTGATGTCTATATGCTAGAGCAATTATAGAATACGGGATTCCTCAATAATTGAATCCCCTCTTGTTTGACACAGAGGATTACGGTGGTATCCATCATGTGTACAAAAATCTCGCTGAAGAGCTTCTACAACTAGGCAGCTTCACACGAGATCATACTTGTAGCTATGTATTCGGCCTCAGCGTTGCTTATAGCAACTAACTTCTGCTTCTTGCACATCCCATATATCGAAGCAGAACCCAAAGAGAACCAGCACTCATAAGTTCTCTCGCGATCCTCCACATTGCCTGCCCTATCATCATTCGAATAATCATGCATCTTTATATTTCCGGCAGTGTATCTCAATCCATGAGTGATTGTGCCCCGAAGATATCTCAGAAGATTCTTGGCACCAATCTAGTGTGGCTCAACCATATATGAGCTCATCATACTAACTTCGAATCATATGTCCAGATGGAAGTTCACCAAGAACATCAACGTGAATGAGTTTATGAAATTCAGAGGCATTTCCCAAATCTAGTCCGGCTTTACTACCATATAACTCCTGAAAGTTAAGATCCTCGAGGTAGTCATAGGCTTGCAATTTACCATTCCACATCCGGAATCCAACTCCCTCTTACTTCTGCAAATGAGAGGACCTGCACTTATCAAAAATAGGTCGTCCTTAGAAGTTGCCAGTATGAGAGGTCTATCATCCACAACCTTAAAGCAATGGTTTGGATCGGCTTCACTCCTAGTGAATCTCAGCTTCATCAGACAACTATCAATCCTCTCATACTAAGTCTGGGGTGTTTTTCTTCAAGCCATAGAGGGCTTTCTTCCACCTGCATACATGAGACTCCCGATCATGAATCTCAAATCCCTCAGGTTGTTCCAAACCTAAGGACCTGCTACATGAGGGGAATGGTCCCCTTATAAGATTTTCTTTCAGTACATCTCGGACATGTACCTTCATGCTCTTCTTGAATTCAAGCATCCCTGTCACCATCTAACTCACATCGAGTAGGGCCCCATAATAAGTAGACCTCTGGTGCTATAGATGAGATGTGTCAACTGACATGTTCCCCAATGGACCATCATGCAACTTGATACAAATTGCCAACCCTGAACCCATGAGTAAAAGCATCTATGAAAATTCCATTTTCAAATACATACCTTTCCATCGATGAATGCCACCCTGAAACCTTTGACTTCAATTGCCGAAATGGACACCAGGTTCTTCTTGCGATCAGGTAAAAGAGATTCTGAAAATGAATTGAGTTACCCTCATTCAATTGAGGGGTAATATTCCCTACACCATTTCCAGGATAGGTGGCATCGGCTCCAAGTATAATCCCATGATTGTTTCCATCTCTACCAAATTAGAGAGAGCACCCTTCTATCCGATGGAGTGCCTTGAAGCACTTCAATCAATACGCCAGATTCCCAAAGAATCTGAAGGAGAGGGCCAATACAAGATAACGCTTCTTTATCTTATCAGAAACAACATTTGATTCTTCATACCTAGGGTTCCTTGCTTTCTTGAAGAGTTGGTCGTTTCCTTGATGACCTGCATTATCTATCATTCCTTTGATTATTGAAGATGTCTGTGGAATGATTGTTATCATCATCGAGTGATATTTCCCTACCTTGGACACTCCTTCGCATAATGGCCGAACTTATTACAAACAAGGCATCTGCCTTTCCTTCTGCCCTGAGATCCGGTCTTCCCACTGAAGTGATCTTTAGGTAGGCCATCAGAAGCTTCCGCTGCGCCATTTTGATAATATTCTCTGCTTCAATTTCACCCTTGGTGAATTTGAAGAGGGATGAGGAATCCACTGATCCTCTTGTCCTTTCCCAACTGTCTTCGGTGATTGCTCTTTCACTCTTGCTTGGGCTTTGTCTTCACCTCAGCTCTGATACCATGTTAATTTTAGGTATGCTCTATGCCTAGAGAAATTTCTTTCAATTTTCACAGTTAGCTCAATATCTTTTTATATGTTCTTCAATAGTTCAGCAGAGAGAGAGAGAGAGAGAGAGATAGTACATTTACAACCGAGGTCAACATTTTGACTTATCTAGATAAGATCATAGATCATCTCTAAAAAGATGATACATGAGACCAGTTGAAGACATGTTGCTTCAACTGATTCTCCAAGGTGACTCCTTCACCTATCATTGTGTTGCATCTTGTCATCATGTTGCACCTTACTATGCTGCACTACGCTGCACCCTATGTTGCGCTGTTGTCCCATGTGCCACTGTTGAACCATGTTGTCATACAACATGTCTCATGTGCTTGCCACAGCTATCCATGTTGTCCATGCTTGCCACGCTGCACCATGCTTTCCATGCTATCCATGCTTGCCATGTTGCACCATGTTGTCCATGCTGCACCATGCTTGCCATGTTGCACCATGTTGTCCATGCTTGTTGTCCCATTGTGCCACTGCTGCACAATGTCATTGTTGCCCCATTGTGCCACTGCCTCATCATTGTCCTATCCCATTGAACACGGTGGCACAATATCATTGCTGCTAGTACTGTTGTCCCATCACGACTTGTTATCCCAGTATACTTAGAACAACCCAACATTGTTGCTGTCCCAACATACTTATGCTGCTCTAAATAAGTATGTACCATTGCCTAGTTGCCCTAGTTGTACTGCTGTCCCTAAAATTCATGCCCAAAACACTGTTGTTTTGGGCATATGGCAGCCCTTAACACTTCCTTCAGCTCACAGTTCTAGGGTCCTTGACTACAACAATCTTGGACTGGTTAGGGTACTTACAACAACCCTTCAATCTACCCAGAATTGCCCTCCTTTACTGCGGCTGCCCCTATAAGAGAGGAGGAGACCCTATACTGCATTTTCTGGGCAGCCTATCCTTCATCAACAACTTCAGCCTTCCTCTGTTTTTTGCAGCTTGCTATATCAAGTCTCCTCTTGACTGTGGCAGCCCTACACTCTTCCAAATGATCCTAAAACAGTCCTTATTGTTGCGGTATGATAACAAGGGAACTTGGCCCCTTCTCCAACACTTCGGACCCCTCCAAACAGCGACTAAGACTTCTGCTAAATACAATGTCCACACAGTTGTTCCTCGGCCTAATCTTCCTAGCATTATGCACTTGGAACAACCCTTACTTACCATGTTGTCACCTACAACAAACCCTCATTGCAGCCCATAAACTTGATTGCGTTAGGGCTGAATTAGATCAACGTTTAGGGTTGGATTAAACCAGCGTTTAGGGCAGCCTTTAGGTCTGCGTTAGGGTTGCCTTTAGTCTGCGTCTAGGGCTGCCTTCCATCTACGTCTAGGGCTGCCTCTTTTTCTCCAATGATTAGGGCTTCCACTCCTAGATTTCTCTTCCACTAAAACTCAATACAAGTGGAGAGAAATCAAGATAGAAGTGTGTGTGAGAAATGAATCTTAAGTCATCTCCTTTTATACTAAAACGTTGAGCACATGTGGGGTTTATTTGGTTGCTTGCCGACCTTGACGAATTGTCTTATAACACAAATAAATTCATAAATCCATGAATACTTATCGGAATCGGATGATCTTTAGATCAATCCTACACCTCTCGATGAGAGGGATCCAAGAAAAATATCAGCTACCATAAATAAGATGACCCACATGGAGTTTGGCCATAGTTTCCAATTTTAACAATATGTCTGGACAGATGTTCACTAGGAACATCCGAGCCCCAATCAACTTTCTATACTTGGGTGGATTCACCAAATCGGTTCCTGCAACCTCTCTACATAGCTTCTTGAAGTTCATTTCCATAGGTGTGGGTAGCGACTTGCATTTTATCATTCCAAATCTTGCTAACAATTTCACAACATATTTTCCTTGTGTAATATTCCTAACCCGGAATATTCCTCAAACCCCAGTAAAATCTCAACCAGAAAAACGCACAAGTGGTATAGTAGCCGAGAAAATCACAGAGATATAATAACATTAGTGCAGCAACAATAATTTATATACGAAATATAACAGATACATAAGAAATGCAGTGAGAAATGCTAAGCCATTTTATTATACGGAGTAAAGGAATGAGTACAGAGGTGATCAGAAATACGGCACCTCGACTTGCACAAGGCAAGTGAAGAAATACACTTGGAATAAAAATAAATGGCCTCACATTGATCTGCGTCCCAACTGCTGGAAAATTGTCGTGCTGCTGCTACTGCTGGAAATCAAATGAGGATTTGGGGCTGCTACCCTCCTCAGAAAAGGCTGAAGCTCTGGAATCAGACTCTACTCAAGAAACCCAGAAAAACCCAGAAAGATTTTTTGAAATGGCCAACTCCCGAAAATAACCCCCTTGGGGTTCTGCGCAGTCCGTCAATGCTCTGCGCTGCCACTGAATGAAACCCTCCACAAAACTGCCTGAAACTCTTGCCAAAACTGCCCAATATGCAAGAGTTTATCCCCTGCTCTACCTCTCAACACAAATCCTCCTGCAAACCCTCAACCCAGGCTCCTGCCAGAAAGAATTGTGTCCTCCTCTCAGTGCTGCGCAGTCCTCCAAAACACTGATGAAACTGCTGCTGAAACGCTGATGAAACTACTGCTGGAATGCCAATGGAAATACCTTGCTCGAGCAGGCACTTGAAGTCCCCCGAGGCTAAGGGTGAGATCTCCAAACGGAGACACTCAATGCACTAAACAGTGCTGCAGACTAGCTAAACAGCCAGCGTGCTCTAAGTTGAAATGACTATCACAAATGCTCATAACCGAGATGATCAAAATGAGGGGGCTCCTCTCTCTTTTATAGCCTTTGCCTCTCTCAATCCCAAGGCTCACCTCCTCCTGTGTGATTCCCCTTTTGCCACGTGTTCCTTTCTTCCTGCGCAGTTCCTCCATGTGTCTGCGTGGGTTCCATTTCTGCATCCCCCTTTGGCCCCCTTGGCTCCCCTTTAAGTCACAACGTTGTGCTACTAGGAAGTGACTTTTTATTCTAAAAGTGAGTTATGTCCCCCTTCCTCACTTATTTATTTACAAATAACTATAGAAGGCAAAAATAAAATATTCCAATTAGCCATGGCTAATTAGGAATATTACAGTCTCCCCTGGCAAAATGTTGCTTGTCCTCAAGCAACTAAAGTTATGTATGCTGTAAGATCTTCTCACTCTCCCAAGTGGCATCCTCATCCGACAAATTCTTCCACCTCACCAAGAATTCCTGGACCGTCTTGCTCCGTAGCTGCCTCTCCCTGGTATCAATGATAGCCTCCGGCTGCAATACCAAATGCCCCTCATCATCCATGGGTGGTAGCTCATCTGTCATTGTCACCTGCTGCCGCAGTGCCTTCTTCAGGCATGATACATGAAAAATGTTATGAATCTTGCTGCCTTGGGGTAGCTCCACTCATATGCGACTTGTCCAATCCTACATATCACCCTGTATGGACCATAAAAGCGGGGCTTGAGCTTCTCAGCCCCCTTTTGCTTCAGTGACGACTATCGGTATGGCTGTAATCGTAGGTAGACCATGTCCCCTACCTTGAACTACCTCTCCACTCGACCCCTCTCAGCATACAGATTTTGCTGGTTCTGTGCTGTAGCCATGTTATCCTTGAGAGCTCGGAGGATATCCTGACTCTCTTGGATCCAAATCTTGGCTCTAGGAGCCTTGCTATCACCACATATCATGTCAACAAAAGATAAAGGATGATACCCATATAAGGCATAGAATGGTGACATACCAATGGACATGTGATATGAAGTATTGTAGCAGTACTCCCCCAGATGCAACCACTTTAGCCATGCTCGCTGCAGCCCACTAACATAGTTAGGCAAGTAGCCCTCCAGCCACTTGTTAACTATCTCTGTTTTCCCGTCCGTCTGTGGCTGATAACTAGTACTCGGTGTCAACTTTGTCCCCACCAACCGGAAAAGCTCCTACCAAAATCCGCCCATGAAACGGCTGTCCCTGTCACTGACGATGGTCTTAGGAAGACCATGTAGCCTGAAGATCTCTCTGAAGAACAACTCGGCCACCTGTGCTGCTGTATAGTGTGCGGATATGGCAAAAAAATGTGTGTACTTTGTCAATCGATCAACGACGACAAAGATACAATCCTTGCCCTGTACCATGGGCAAACCTGTGATGAAGTCCATCGAAATACTCTCCCATTTCCCCTCCGGAATGGGAAGAGGCTGCAATAAACCCGCGGGATGGCTCATCTCTCCCTTGTTCCTCTGGCAAACATCGCACTCCCGGATGTGCTGGAGTACGTCCTCCTTGAGGCCCTTCCATGAGAACCTCTATCTAATGGCCCTGTAGGTTTTGGTAAATCCATGATGTCCTGCCAAAGGTGAATCATGTGATGCCTGGAGTATCTTCTTCTTGAGCTGAGACCCCTCAGTCAAGAAGATCCGGTACCTGTAATAGATGATCTCATTGACCATCCTGTACCTATCATCTACCACCTACCCATCCAGAACCTCACATGCAAACCTGTCCTTGGAGTACTCTACTAAGAGTCGAGCCCTCCAATCCGTATCCAAGCTCATAAGAGACAATGTGGCTGGTCTACGTGAAAGGGCATCTGCTACCACGTTGTTCTTACCCTTGACATACTCAATGTCAAAGTCATATGCTTGGATCTTACTGATCCACTTCTGCTGCCTCTCTTGTAGCTGCTTCTGCTCCAAAAAGAACTTGAGGCTGTTGTGATCAGTCCTCACCCTGAACCTATTACCCACCAAATACTGTCGGTACTTAGCCAATGCATGCATGATGGCCAGCATCTCCTTGTCGTATATGGAATACAACCTCTCGTGCGGAAGGAGCTTCCGGCTCTCAAAGGCTATAGGGTGACCTCCCTGCATCAATACTGCGCCGATCCCCTCTCCCGATGCATCACACTCCAAAACAAATGGCTGCGTGAAATCTAGCAATGCAAGCACTGGGCAACTGCTCATAACCTCCTTGAGCCTATCAAAGGCTCACTACATTGTATCCGACCAACTGAAAGCCCCCTTCCTCGTCAAATCTGTCAGGGGTGCAGCAAATTGTGAGAAACTCTTGACGAACTTCTGGTAGTAAGTACAAATGCCAATGAATCCTCGAAGTTTCGTCACGTTTCTCGGCTCCGGCCATTCTCTGATGGCCTTGATCTTCTCCTCGTGGACCCTCACTCTGTCCACCCCTATGATGTGTCCCAGATACAACATCTCCGCCAACCCAAACTCACACTTGGAGAGTTTGGCATAGAACTGCTGCTCCTGTAAGATACGCAATACTGTCTCAATGTGTTGGAGATGCTCCTCCCAAGTCTTGCTGTAAATGAGAATATCATCGAAGAATACCAACACAAACTTCCTCGGGTGACTACGGAAGATGTGATTCATGCAGGACTGAAATGTAGCTAGGGCATTGGTTAGCCCAAAAGGCATCACCAAGAACTCAAAGTGCCCATAGTGACACCTGAAGGCGGACTTGGGAATGTCCTGCTCCCTCACGCGAATTTGATGGTACCCAAATCCCAAATCAATCTTGGAGAAGTAACGTGCCCCTCTCAACTCGTCCATCAACTCATCGATCCTGGGTATGGGGTACCTGTTCTTCAGGGTCTTCTTGTTCAGGGCCCTGTAGTCAATGCATATCCTCAATGTATCGTCCTTCTTCTTCACCAACACCACAGAAGAAGCAAAAGGACTCATGCTCGATCGGATACGCCCAAGAGCCAGCAACTCCTAGATAGCCTGCTCAATCTCATCCCGATAGGCCTTGGGGTGCCTATAGGGGGTGGTAATCATGGCTTGTATGCCCTGCTCAAGCTCGATGGTGTGCTCAAACCCCCAATCCGGTGGCTGTCCTGGTGGAATCTCCCCAAACACTATGGCATACCGATCAAGGATAGACTGTATATTTGGATGTACCGTCTGCCCTGTAGTCCCTGCCTCTGATGCACGCAGCTCCACTGCCCACTCTATGTCTCCCTTTCGGAAGACTGCCTCCATCTGATGAGCCGAAACAGTCTGAGGCGGATATGTGTGTTGTCCCCATATCTTGTCATGCCTCCCTGTCTTCTCATCATTCCACTCCATCTCTAGGGTCTTCCAATTTGTCGTGACCTTTCCTAGAGTGATAAGCCACTGAACACCCAGTATCATGTTGGTGTCCGGAATATCGACCATGAAAAAGTGGTCAATCAATGTGTAGGTGCCTATCGTCATTGAAAGCTCTGGAACATAACAAGCACACGTCATGGTCTGATCTCCTGGGACCAAGACTGAAAACCCATCGAAGCTCTCTGTCTGTATACCTCTCCACTCAACCATCTCGGCATCGATGAAGTTGTGGGTCGCCCCACTATCAACCAAAATTGATACTCGTTGGCCACGTACTGTCCCTCGTACGCGTAGCGTCAGATACTTGGGAACTCCTCGCAATGCTGCAAGGGCCCCTCTGGTGGGTGCAAAAGATGCACCACCTGCTGCTGGCGGTGGTGGTGGCAAAGGACCCTATATGACATGGCTATCTCTTGCCTCCACATCATCCCTGTCATCCTCTTCTCCACTACTCTCGGAGAAGACCTCAATAAAATGTGCTTTACCAGCAGCACATCTATGTCTTGGTGCCCATGGCTTCTGACAAGTGAAGCACAACTGCTTCTTCTTCAGCTCCCTCTTGGCATCATCGTCAAGCTGTACTCATCCCGGATTCCCCTTTGGAGGTGGAATCCTCACCTCCTTCCCCTTAGACTGAAAAGCCTGTCTCTGGGGGTAAGGTGTCCGGGTCCTGGGTAAGACATCTTGTAAGTCCCGGGTACTGCTGATAGCGTCCTGGAGTGTGGCTAGTCTAGTGGATCGGGCTAAACCCCAAAGTGGCTCTGATAACCCCTCAACATACATATAGACCCTCTATGCTGTGGATAGGTCTGCCACCATCACAGAGACCCTCAAGAAATCTGCAATGTAGGTCCCTGGGTTCCCTGTCTATTTGAGCCTTGTCAGCTCAACAAAATGTTGCTCTGGATCCCTCCGATCAAATCGATCCATCAGTCTCCTGGTAAACTCAGCATATGTCGTCACTGTGGAGTGCCCTAGTGTAACCATACCATGAAACCACCAATCCTGGGCCTCACCATCCAAATGCAATGTTGCCAGCTTGATGGCCTCTGTCTCCGACATCTGGTTAAGCTGGAAATAAATGTCTAGCTTCTCCACCCAAGACTTTGCTGAACTGTTTGATGAACCATCAAACGTAGGCAAGTGGAATTTACTCGCTGCACGGTGGGTGTCACCATCATGGTAATGCTGGTACCCTCTGTGATGGTCGCGGGGTCTACTATCCTGCTGGAGTTGAACAAAATCTCTAAATGAGAGGGCTTCCCTGAACTCCTGCCCATAGGCCTGGTACTCTGCAAAATAATCGCCCATATGTTTGGGCTCTGCCTCCTGTTGGGCTACGGCCCCCATGTCAGCTCCTAAGAAAGTGGGCATGGTAGAGCGTGTAGGGGCATGTGAGGCAACCTGCTGCGCAGTATCATGCTACTCTGGCAAATGGTGGGATGCGCCCGATCCCTCACCAACCTGAAAAACCCGTGGGCTCTCACGCTGTCTGGCCTCTACTGTCGTTAATCTCTGCCCCATCACCTCAATCTTCCTCGACAGATCCTGCACGGATTTGAGGAGCATATCCGCAAATCTCTTCCCGTCATCATCTATCATCAGATCCTCCCGCTCTGCATCCACCACAGGCTCCCTCTGTCCTGCGTCCACCACAGGCTCCTCCTGTTCTGTGTCCACCATCGGAACATAGTCTCCCTCTCCGTAAGTGTTCTCCAACCTACGCCTAGTGTCCCTGTATCTCCGACCTCTGTAATAGATTTAGGGTTTTTCCCCGGTGTCATAGATTGCTAGCTCCATAGGCTAAGTCAGATCTATGCTCTGATACCATTGTAATATTCCTAACCCAGAATATTCCTCAAACCCCAGTGAAATCTCAACCAGAAAAACGCACAAGTGGTATAGTAGCCGAGAAAATCACAGAGATATAATAACAGTAGTGCAACAACAATAATATATATACGAAATATAACAGATACACAAGAAATGCAGCGAGAAATGCTAAGCCATTTTATTATACTGAGTAAAGGAATGAGTACAGAGGTGATTAGAAAGACGACACCTCGACTTGCACAAGGCAAGTGAAGAAATACACTCAGAATAACAAGGAATGGCCTCACATTGATCTGCATCCCAACTGCTGGAAAACTGTCGTGTTGCTGCTGCTGTTGGAAATCGAATGAGGATTTGGGGCTGCTCCCCTCCTCACAAAAGGCTGAAACTCTAGAATCGGACTCTACTCAAGAGACCTAGAAAAACCCAGAAATCTTTTCTGAAATGGCCAACCCCCGAAAATCACCCCCTTGGGGTTCTGTGTAGTCCCTCAATGCTCTTCGCTACCACTGAATGAAACCCTCCAGAAAACTGCCTGAAACTCCTGCCAAAACTCTCCAATATGCAAGAGCTGATCCCCTGCTCTACCTCTCAGCACAAATCCTCCTGCAAACCCTCAACCCAGGCTCCTGCCAGAAAGAACTGCGTCCTCCTCTCAGTGCTGCGCAGTCCTCCAAAACGCTGATGAAACTGCTGTTGAAATGCTGATGAAACTACTGCTGGAATGCCAATGGAAATACCTTGCCCAAGCAGGCACTCGAAGTCCCCCAGGGCTAAGGGTGAGATCTCCGAACGGAGACACTCAATGCACTAAACATTGTTGCAGACTAGCTAAACAGCCAACGTGCTCTAAAGTCGAAATGACTATCACAAATGCTCATAACCGGGATGATCAAAATGAGGGGGCTCCTCTCTCTTTTATAGTCTTTTCCTCTCTTAATCCCAAGCCTCACCTCCTCCTGCATGATTCCCCTCTTGCCACATGTTCCTTTCTTCCTGCGCAGTTCCTCCATGTGTCTGCGTGGGCTCCATTTCTGCGTCCCCCTTTGGCCCCCTTGGCTCCCCTTTAAGTCACCACGTTGTGCTACTAGGAAGTGACTTTTTATTCTAAAAGTGAGTTATGTCCCCCTTCCTCACTTTTTTATTTACAAATAACTATAGAAGGCAAAAATCGAACAAAATTGAATATTCCAATTAGCCATGGCTAATTAGGAATATTACACCTTTGGAAAGGAAATCCTTCCAGGCCTTTGCCACACCTCAAGGCCTAGAACGTAGTGCAATCTCAAATTCAGAAGCTAGCTCCCTCTTACACTCGATCATCGGAGGCTCACTACCTGTCGAGAATAGACCATCAACATATAAAACCAAAATCAACGACATACCTTGGACTACCTTGAAGTAGAGGTTGGGATAGGCATTTCTTCTTGTGAGACCCAACTTCATCAAATAACTGTCTATGCGCGCATACCATGCTTTTGGGGCTTGCTTCAAACCATACAATGCCTTCTTCAATTTGCAAAAATGTGTCTTTCGATCCTCTACTTCAAATTCCTATGGTTGCTCAACATACACTTCTTCTTATAACATGCCATGAAGAAATGCAATCTTCACATCCATCTGATGAAGGGTCCATCCTTGACTTGTGGCAAGGGCCACTATCGAACGAATGGTTGTATATCAAGCCACATGTGCAAATATCTCATTATAATCTTCTCCCTCTTTCTGGGAGAATCCTCGAGCCACGAACCTTGCCTTGTATTTCTAAATGCTACCAGCAACTCCATGCTTGATCTTCAATATCCACTTAGAAGTCACCAAATTTTTCCCTTTTGGTCTCAGCACAACATCTGATATGTCATTCTTCATAATCGATTCATATTCTTCGGCCATAGCATCTTTCCAAACTTGTTCCTTTATAAATTCTTCGAATGTGGGAGGTTCGTCTTGAATCATAGTGCTCATGGCTACAACATATCCCGCATACCTGCATGGCTTTTTCCTTTCTCTAAATGATCTTCGAACAGGAACACGTCTCTCGTCATCCTATAAAGTATCACAAAGCCAAAGTGGCCTCTTCCTAGCGGGAGGATCACATGGAGGAGGATCTAAGGGATCCATGGGCTCCATGGGATCATCAACAATATCTATCTCAGATTCGGGCACGGAAGGACCATCTAGAATATCCATATCATTGTTCTCCTCAGCAAGAGCAGGCAGAGGAAGGTCCCTTTCTTTTCTAAGGGCGAAATCTTCATCGAATGTAACATCCCCTCTAATTTCAACCTTCCTTTGACCAGAAATATATATTCTAAATTCTTTAGAATTTTCACAATACCCAACAAACATACCTTTTCTTCTAGAGGCTTCCAACTTGCGCCTTTTGTCCTTCGGCACATGAAAGTATATGAGGCAACCAAAGATATGGAGATGACCAACATTGGGCTTAACACCTGTGAACACTTCTTCGGGGGTCTTGTTGTCCAATGCTTGATGAGGTACCATGTTTTGAACATATACAGTGGCATTTGTTGCTTCTCCCCAAAGGAACTTCAACAACTTTTGATCATGGAGCATGGCACTGGTGGCTTCTATAATGGACTTGTTCTTTCTTTCATCCACTCCATTTTTTTCGGGAGTATAGAGAACAATTGTTTCTTTCTTGATACCTTCCTTCTTGCAAAAATCAATGAACTCCTTTGATGTGTACTCTCCACCATTGTCGGACCTAAATATTTTGATTTTCTTCCCTGTTTGATTTTCGATCAAAGCTTTGAACTCCTTGAACATTTCGAAGGCTTCATCCTTGTGCTTCAAGTAATATATCCATGTCTTCCTTGAGAAATCATCAATGAAGGTGATATAGTAGAAATGGCCACCAATAGAATGTACGTGCATTGGACCACATACGTTGGAATGAATGAGATGGATGATGTCATTTGACTTATTCTCGCTAGAGGGGAATGGTCCCCTTGTCTTTTTCCCATTGGCACAACTTGGGCATACTCCATCATGATGGGCTTGAACCTTGGGAATCCCTGAGACCAATTTTTCCAATTTCGAAAGAACATCATAATATAGATGGGCCAATCTTCAGTGCCATAGCTTGCTTAGATGATTAGTATCATGGACCAATGCTAGAAGTGGTCTTCCAGTAACTCTGTAGATTCCTTCATATCTTGATTCCAATGTGAATGCATCTCTCATAGGTGATTCAATAGGCCAAGTAAGAACCTTTCCCCTGATGAAGGAAACCCTCATCCCTTTGTCTTCCAAAGCAGATATTGATACCAAATTTTTCTTTAACCCTAGCACATGTTAGTTTTTGGTGCCATAGGAAGTGCTCTAGCCTTGAAAATTGTTGGAGAGGCTAAGGCACATGAGTTCTAAAGAACCCAGAAACCGTTTGGTGAAA